>CM028136.1:502737500-503937500 GCA_016271365.2 Neoceratodus forsteri | reverse complement strand
TCTGGGGTTGGAATAAATGAGGACATCTTAGAGGTTTTGGGGGGACCAAGGACTCAGTATGGTGCATTTCAACACCAGGAGTATGCTAAAAAAATAGACTCAATTAGTACATGGATATATGATCACAGACCAGACCTGGTGGTGATCACAGAAACATGGTTAAATCAAAGAGTAGAAGATGAACTGCTGAACATCATTGGTTATCACCTGTGGCACAAGGACGGGAATAAAAGGAGAGGGGTACTGGTGTATAAGAAGGAAGAACTAGTTATGTTAGAGATAGATGTAAACCAAGATTTACTAGGTTTAGAAGTTTTACTTCTGGAGTTGAGATAGCCAAATACAAAAAAAAAATGCTAATCTCAGGAATTTATCGACTGCCTAAAATAAAACCCAATGTTTTTAATCATCTGCAGGACCTTTTGCAAGAGTATAAAAATACTCATGAAATAGTTGTCCTGGGTGATCTCAATATAAATTGGCAAACTATAAGTGAGGTACACCCACTAACTGATCTTCAGGTGAACCTGGAACTTACCCAGTTAAAGAACTGACTACAATTAACACAAATGATCCTGCTGCATCAACAATTTTGGATCTGATTTTTACTAACTCCCCATTAAATATTCAAAGGAGTGGGGTTCTTCCAGATTCCATTTCTGACCACCAGTTAATTTACTGCACTAGGAATAAGATAAGAACTTGGAAAGAAAATAAGAACATTAAATGGCGTTGTTATAAAAATTTTGATTATGTAACATTTATGTTAGAAGTGAGTGATATTAATTGAGATAGGTTGGAATTAATCCCAACAATACAGGAAGCATGGGCACTTTGCAAATGAATTTATGAATGTATGCAATAAACACGCCCCAATAAAAACCAAAACCTTAAAATGTAATGACGCACGCTGGTATATACATAGTCTAAGGAAATTTATGAAACATAGGGACAAAGCATGGTGCAACACAAAAAAGTGGTAATAAACAAGATTAGGATAAATACAGACAGTTACACATTCAATAAGTTAAGGAGATTAAAAAAAGCAAAACATAATCACTCCATACAAATTTTAGATAATAACCACTCCCAGAACCCCAAAGAATTCTGGAGAACAATGACCACTTTAAGATCATGGTAATGAAACTTCAAATGTATTTAATGTAGATGATCAAATGATACCCTTATCTCAAGATGCAATTGACAGATATAATGATTATTTTAGTAAGATGGGGAATATGGGCCTAAACAGTAATACTTCACAGAAAATGTATCATTAAACAGTAGATTAAAATACCACAGAACAGTTTTCCCTTTCCAGTATTAATGTGGATGCAGTAAGAAAAGAGTTGTTAAAAATAGCTACCACCAAAGCCATAGGACTGGATGGTATTCCGTCCAAGCTTTTAAAATACGCCTCTCCTATTATTGCTTACTCCCTGATGTATATATTCAACTTGTCAATCAAAACTGGGGAATACATAGAAGCCTGGAAACAGTCTAAAGTAGTGCCCATTTTGAAACGAGGGCAAAAAAACTGCGTTGGAGAATTATCACCCAATCTGTCTTCTGTCTCAATTTCTAAAATTTTTGACAAATTCATTTTGATTCAGTTAAAAGATTACTTGGATTTGCAGGGTAAAATCAATACGATGCAATCAGGGTTTAGATGGCACCACAGCACTATTTCTGCACTTGTTAAGGTGGTGAGTGATGTGCAGGCGGCCCTGGACAGGTGGCTTCACTAGGAGTGGCAGGAGATAGTATGAGATGATTAAGTTCCTACCTAAAGGGAAGGTTACAGTTAGTTTCAATAAGAAAATTCTCATCAAAATTGATACCTGTTTTTTCTGGGGTCCCCCAGGGTTCTATATTAGGCCCTTTACTGTTCAACATTTATGTCAATAATTTATATTTTTCAGACCCATCCATTATGTATCATTTATATGCAGACAACACCATTATTTATACATCTGATGTTACAGTACAAAAACTATAACATAAATTACAGCAGGCATTTAATGAATTACAAGTGCTTTTTGACCTTAGTAAATTGGTACTTAACCCCAAAAAAAAACACACAAACAATGCTGTTTTCATGTAGCAATGGAGGGACTGAGAAAAAATTACTGGATGTTGTTACCCTGAGGGGAACCCAAATACAACAGGTCCAATCCTACAAATATTTGGACTTCTGGTTAGATAGCACCCTTAGGTGGGATGTACACATTAAGTACTTGTTAAAAAATGTGGGAAGAAGATTGGGGGCCCTTTATAGGGTAAACTTATATCTATCACAAGTGACAAAGAAGTGTGTAGTCAATTCTATGATAACACCAGTTTTTGACTCCGGATATATCCTGTATGCAGGAGGGACCAAGGGGGACCTGGTGAAGCTGGATATTTGATACGGTAGACTTGCCAGGTTCATTCTTGGTGCCCCTCGTTTGATGCATAGTTGCCAGCTTTATGATAACTTGGGTTGGCAAAAACTGAGTGAACGAAGGCAGGAACACTTTATTGCGTTTGTACACAAGGGATTGGATGGAAAACTCCTAAATTACATTTCTACTAACTTGGTCTGCAGAGAAAAAAAAAAGATTTCTTTAAGATCTGCAGTTGGCATGGATTTGGAAATCCCAAGAAGTAACTTAGAAATTGGGAGAGATTCCATCAGTTATGTAGGAACACACAAACTAAGAACATCTGTAGGGAAAAACACTTGGAAATGGATAAAAACACTTGGTTGGAAAGCAAAGCATTTAAATTCAGATTGTGTTACACAACTTAACATAATGGTTGTATGTAATTGTAATAAGCATGTTGTTTAATGAAGCACTGTGTAATCTTTGCTTGTTTGTTTGATCAGACTTACTTGTTATATTTATATAGGTGTCTATATTGTATGAGCCTATGAATTTGTAATGTATTTGAAATAATGAAACCGAAATAGGGTTCCATCTTCTGTACTATGGACCTCATTGTAAATGAGTTTTTAACTCAATCAAGTACATCCTGATTCATAAGAATTTTTATGAATAAAATATTTTACTACTACTACTACACAGAGTTGTCAGTTCCTAACCATCAATATCGGCTATATGCGTTTTTAAGGCTGCATGGGTGGAGTCATGCTAACTTATTGCTATGAAGTAGAACAGAATAGAGGTTTGATTGGAAAGCTAGTCAGTGTGGTTCCACAGCACTGCAGTCATGTTCACAGCACTGGTTCTCCACTGCACCTCCCCTCTGCAGATCTCACAACCCCCCATCCCTTCCCCCTCCTGCAGAGGCACTATTTTGTTCTGCCCATCACTTCCTGTTTCAGCAATAAATCTGTTTAATATAAATCTTCTGTGTTCAGTTGTTTTTTTTAGTCAAATGATAACAAAGAATAAATGCATCTTTTGTACCTTTCATCTTATATGAATTGATGAAATCCAGCAGGAACATGTTGCTCCAGGGTGCCTACTCTACTCAGACAAGTAAAAATATTCTCTTGGTGTACACACACACATATACACATACCCCCCCCCCACATACACACTACCACAGTATGCATAGTAGAAGAGTATGTCCACAAAATAATTACCAGTACACTTCAAAAGTAAACATGCTTTTTAGAGTAACATTAAAACCTTGTCATAAAGAGAAGCCAGCAGCAGAACTCCAGAGTCATGACATTCTGCATTGCATTCCACTTCAAATGCAACCAGTCTCTTCTGTTAAGTGAAACCAGTAAAGAAAGGGTTACAGCAAGAGCTTCCGCATACCAAGTGTTAAATTACAAATCCATGAGACTCCAGCACCACCCAATGTATGACAATCAATGTTCCTTGGCCTTTTTGAAAAAGAAAATGCAAGCAATCAAGCTAATGAACTTTCAACTGAAATACAAAATGAATTTAGCTGTTCATTTATTTCTACCGACTATTTTTTTGGGGGGTACATGAAAGAGTAGAATACACTGTGTGTACTCTTCAAGCTACACTCCTTTATGAAAAAAAACAAGTTTACATTTATTACTCTCTAGCATTAGTTATAACCCCTTATAAGAAGGGCATATTCATTGTAAAAGAAATCCACACACATCTGTGTAGAAGCCTGATGAATAAAAACTGCTTCAAACTGCCTGCATTTTTTACACAGCTCTGGGTAAATTCACACAGATTACTGTTTCTACATATTTACATAGTTTTCTTTCATGATTCCAAATGAGTTTCTCTTCCAAATGTTTTGTAATCCCCTGCTTTCTTGCCAAACTAAAAATATAGCAGAATGGTATCTGCTGTATTTTGCAAAATGTTTCACAGTAGAGAATTGCATTAAACAAATACCTTTCAAAACAGTTTGCAGTCCATGGAAAATATAGTGTGTTTTTATTTTTACATTTACTTTAGATAAAATAAAAAAGCCTACAGTAGTTCAATGTGAGCTGTTACTTCTTTGCAATTAGAGCATAAAAAGTAGCCTGCAGAAGGAGACCTCATGGCGTGTCTTGTCTTCTGGAATTGTTACAGGGTCATGGCTTTGTCCTTACACTAGTATCCCTTGTGACAGGCTGAATACGGCCCTATCCCAGTTGTTCTGGAGAAAGAGTTTCAATGCAAGGATCTGATCTGTTCTGTTCTCCCTTTTTCTGTCTCTTCTCTGGTTGCGCAACCAAATATTCTCATGAGACCTAGGACTTGATCACCCCGACGGTCTTGCAGTTCTCTGCGTCTCACTATATCTCTACCTTCTCTTGCTGTTCTGTCTTTTCTCCCCCCTTGCATATCTGTTGGTATAAAAAATATATGTGAATCATTATGTGGAAATGTAACTGATACTGGGACCCCTTTGTTTAGAAATGTGTATAGTTTTACTGTTGAAATTTATATAGTTATACTGTTGAAATGATTGCAAAAAAGCTGTTTGGAGCTCAAGGAGTTAACATGAGAAGCTAGCTTGCAAACTCTCTGAGAAGCTGTAAGCAAGAGGTCAAGTTCTGGGTCACAATGTTCTTTTTGCTGCACTTGTTGAAACTTACAAGAACACTGTGCGAGAAGCATGCTGTTTTCTTAACGAGCGGCGGGTGAAAAGACTTATAAAAACAGAGCTGCAATTTCTTGCAAGAGAGACAGAGAGACTGAGATTGGGAAATTGAGAAGAAACCCAGATGGACTTTCTTTGTTTATACTGCCTTTGTAAATAGTTATACTGAAAATTTTTTATTTTTATTTTACTGTTACTAGTAATAAATCACTTGTTGTGAATTTTACAACTGCTCCTGGTTTTCCTATGCTTCCTGACCTGTGCCTCAATGACATCCCGGCCCTCCCTCTCTCTACTCAGTAAGCTTGGTAGCCTGAGTAGCTGAGTTTTGAAAAGCATCAGGTTCCTTTTTGACATTTCTCCAAATTGTTGTGTACTATGGAAACATACAAAAAAGATGACAAAGCTGCCACAAAGTGAATGATAGCACATCACATCATTGTTTCTCAGGTACTGTGGTGTTGGGATAGTCTTACATGGCATCCCTGACCTATAACAATCTCAAAAATATTTTTTCACAGCTTTCCATGAGCACCAGAAATGTGTATTTGCAGAAGTTTGGACAAACAAATGTGTTGATTGTCTGCCTTTTGTATTGCAATGGGATACCAATTGATGATGTGGCATACTGTTTCTGAAACCACATGAGAAACTGCAATTGAAACAGAAAACCTTATTTCTCTGTGATGTTTTATGCCTGAATAGTTTAGTTTTGAGTAAATACACATATTTTTTAACACAATCAAATGGAAAAATATTGAGGTGTGAAGGGGTTAAGCAGCTGTGAAATTATACAATGGATGGTTGGTAACGAGTGTCAGTCCTGTGGCTTTTGGGGGTGAGGTGGCTGTGCTATAACTCTTGGGGATGGATGATCAGTACTGTAAGATGGGGGTAGGGTGTAATGCTTTGACCAGGGCTGTTACTATGGGGGGATGGGGATCTGTGCTGTGACTCTCAGGGATGTATGGTCATTCCTGTTACTGCCAGGTTGGAGGAGGGGGCAGTTCTGTGACTGTTGGGCATAGTGAGAAAGTGTTGTGACTCTCAGGGGTGTGGATCAGTGCTGTGACTGCCAGATGTGGGTGGTCATTGTCACTATTGTCGGTGGAGGGTGTCAGTCATGTGACTGTCAGTGGAGTGGTACAGTCCTGTGACTGTGGGGTGTGTGTGTGCTGGTACAGTCATGTGACTGTGGCAGGGGGATGATACAGTCCTATGATTGTTATGAGGGCGGTCATTGCTGTGTCTGATGCCTGAGGGTGTCAGTACTGTGACTGTCTGAGTGGTGGTACAGTCCTGTGATTGTCGGGAGGAGGGTCAGTTATGTAACTGTCAGGGATAGGGTGTCCAGTATGTGACTGTCAGGGTGAGGGTCATTCCTGTGACTTTTGGGAGGTCTGCTTCTGTGCAATTCTACAACTTTGAGGGACTGAAGCATTTACAGGAAGTTGTACATGTGGCAGGATGATTATATAAGGCACCAAACTAAGTGACTGTTCAGAGGGGTCAGTCTCAACTGTGTGGGGGTGGTCGTCAGTGCTGTGACTGAGGCCCAGTGTTGTGGCTGTTAGGGGTGGGGATTACTGCTGTGACCAGAGCTGGCCTTAGACTTTGTGGAGCCTGGGGTAAAGGTAAAAAACAGGCCCCCCCATAACTGGCAAATAGTCTAGTGTTTGCTTACTGCCGTTTTCACAGCAGAACTGGTACTGTCTGTAATTTTTGGAGGTGGGCAGACTTCAATGACACTGAGAGGTAAATAAAAGACCTCACACTGCATGTGTTGTGGGCAGGCAGGAGACTTCAGTGCTGTCGAGCTGGAATTAAAAGAACCTGTGCTGTCTGTATTGGAAGGTGGACAGAAGACCACAGTGCCAGTGAGCAGCTGAAGGAAAAAAGACTTTCAGGGCTGTGGCGATCCCCCATTATGGGTAACTTAAATAAAAATCCCTTCAGGGCTGTGGAGACCCACTACTGTGGGCAACTGAAAGAAAAAAGCTCATTGTGGCTGTGGAGAGCCACCAGAGAAAGCAGCTCACAGAAAAAAAAGCTTTGGGGCTATAAAGATTTGCTACAGTGGGTAACTTGAAGCAAAATAGCCCTTTAGGGCTGTGGCAATATATAGGTCATTGCAATCTCCGTGTTTGTAGCCGACTTGTAACCATGTTAGTCATTAGATCCAAACAGCTTCCAGGATATAGGTAAACTTTTGCAGGCCATGGCAGTTTATAATTGTACTGCAGTGTGTTAACTCTCTGCAGCCCCTGTGATTCTTCTGGAGAGATTACACACTGTCTCTTGCCACACCCCACTGCCTGGATTTGGTTTGCCTCTTTGTTCCGAGACAGCATCTGGACTGGAAGTGGCTTAGGCCACTGAGTACCTGATCTTTGCTATGGCTCTCCCCGAAAGACCCACTCAAATTCTCAACCCCTACCAACACCAACACCCATCACCCACTCAACCACCCCATACCGAGAGCAAGACCAACACATTCAAGACTCACCGTCACACAGCCCAGCTGAGGATATGAGGAAGAAAGGGGAGGCCACTGTGTCAGGTCAAAAAAATTATTTTTCTTTTTTTTATGCCAAATGCCATTGGCCCAGTGCAAATTTGCAGATGATGGGTCACGCAGTGCTGGCACTTCTGAGAGTGGCTGCTCCAAGTCAGCAAGACACGCAGCTCAGTCTGGGATGAGAGGCCAATGGCCCCAGATTTGGGAGAGCCCAAGTGAAAGCGCATGCTGTGGGGTCTGGTCTCTTGATCTGGCATGGGAAAGGGTGCATGTGTGCGTGATACCTGATCATGTGACTTTGCTCAGTGCTCCAATAGTAACCACATGATCAAGTGACTTACCATAGCTGTCTTCCCTCAGTTGGGTCTTAATTAATCATCTGATGCCCCAGCTGGGAGGTTTTGTTTTAAAGTGCAGGGCCCCCCCCGCAAGTGTGGAGCCCAGGCCAGCTATCCCTACTGCCCCCACAAGGATGGCCCTGGCTATGACTCTGGAGAGCGTCATCCATGTGACTGTTGGGGGTATGGGGGCAGTGCTGTCATGGTAGTGGGGCTTAGTGCTGTGACTGTTGGAAACGGGGTTTAGTTCTGTGACTGTCGGGGGTACGTGCCCAGTGAAATGACTGACAGTGGAGGGTGTCAGTCCTGTGACTGTTCGGGGGGGGGGGACAGTCCTGTGATTAAGGTGATACATACTGCAGCATTTTCCCCCTCCCGTAAAAACCTTTTGCTTTGCCAGTTGACTCAGGCAGGCTCTCAGCCCTGTCCCCATCTCCCCTGTCCCAGACCACTGACCTTAAAGTTCCCATGGATTGCCCCCCCTTGATAGGGCCAGGAAGGGGAGAGCCATCCTCCCCCCACACAGTCACTCATCATCCAGAACTGAGCCAGTCATCCAGGTGGTGGTGTGGGACAAAGGTAGGTAGGTAGGGCTTTATGGAGCCTGCACTAGCCATTTCGGCATTCCCCCCTTGGATTCCTGCCTTCACCTGGGAGAAGCCAAAGGTCAAGTCAGCATGCCTCCCCACCCAGGGGCAGGACAGCTATCTGATGAATGCTCAGACTTCTGTCCGACCCCCCCCGCAACCTGAGCATGTTCCTGAACTCGGGTCACTCATGCAGCGGGAGGTAAGGCACACAGCGTCTCACACCTCCATACCACTGGACCAGACCAGCCTTATACTGCAGCAATGGAATTATTTGTTATTAACACAGCAGGCAATTGGACAACGATGGAGCCACTGCACACCAAGGAATGATTTTTTATTAGCAGGCTCAGCGGTCAGAGGGTGGGATGTACCTGTGGACACCAGACAATGTGTTAACTTTAACAGGGCCAGCAATAACAGGTTGATATTGTTATTGACTCGCAGTTCAAAAGAAATATTGAGCTGCTTGAGGTTCCATATAAAAACAATTTCCCTGTAGATGGCTCCTAATCCCTGTAAAATAGCATTATGCAGCCTTGTTGGCTCTGACCAGAGTTTGTTAGATACAGGCACACAAAACAGCAGGAAGAAAAGCAGGAAAGAGACCTTGGAGTTATCATTTTGGATAACCTAAAGGAGGCTAGGCAGTGTGACAAGACAGGTAGTCCTGCAACATATCTAGCATGGCTGGAGTTCTAGTGCTCTTAGCTGCTTGAATACCCTAATCTATGCCTGATAGGCTACAATCCCGCACAACCACTATCTCCCTGTTTACGGCCCCCTTCTCAATTTCTGCCTCTAGTTCCTTATCCCCCTTATCTCCCTGTCCTGGTGGTCTACAGATCACCCTCAAGGTGCAACTTCTTTCCTGATGCTGTTGTGAGCTGCACAAACAGCAATTCGGTCTTCCTATTTCCTCACCTGATGGACCGATCCTCTACTGCTTCTATGCCTTCTTTGACACAGAGGGCCACCCCACCTACTTTCCCCTTATCTACTCTCCTATACATGGCATATTTCAATACTGCCACATCCCACGTCATTATTCTTGGTGGCCCATGTCCACATTCTTGCTTAAAGTAGTGTCTGATTTCACATTAAATCACTCTGTTGATTTACCCATGGTCTTCTATTCCCCCAGAATTAGACGATATGCTATTGCACTCCTGGGATGTCCACAGAACCCTTCAGTACTACCTGGCATGTACCAAGGATTGTACCCAGTCCTCCCTGCTGTTTCTTTCCTTTGGTCCTCACACCAGAATGGGTGGAGGCATACCAGTCTCCAGATAATACCTCACCAGGCGGATCTCCACCTGCATCCCATTCTCCTACAGACAGGCAGGGCAGGACCTGCCTAGTACCATTACTGCAATGCCACATGCGGCATGGAATCCTCAGTGGCCTGTTTTTGGTCCTTTTCATTTGCTGATATTTGCAGGGCTGTTACCTGGTACACAATCCATACTTTCACTAAGCATTACATTCTTGATCTGATCTCCTGTAGGAAAGTGGGATTTAGCCTTGCTGTTTTGCCAGATCTACTCTCCGAAGGGGTTAGCCCATTATTTCACTAGCCACCCAGTTGGGGTTGGTACTGTTTGGTAATAACCGTCCTATACATTATGGCTCTATGGAGAGATCAATGAAGAAAATGGGTTTGTTACTTACCAGTAAGAGTAGATCTTTGAGAGGATCTCTATAAAGCCGTGACATTCCTGCCTACTGTCCCCCTGGTAGGTATGGCAAGCCCTTCCTTTTCAGTGCTTGGCATGGCAGTATAGTGAGTCTTTCACTTCCCAAGTGCCACCACAGTGGACAGTTATTGTTGGCAGCCCCATCTTGCAAAAGTTTTCCATGAAGTCCTGACACTGTTTATGGTTACTGTATTATGGCTTTATGGAGATCCTCTCAAAGATCAACTGTTATGGTAAGCAAAGACCCTGTATCAGTAGTAACAAGTGAAATATACCAAATATCAGAATAGCAGTCCAACAGATCAACAGGAAAATTGATAAAAGGCTGTTTGCTAGTCAAGGGGGAGGGGCAGTCACACAAGGTTTGACTACAGATACACTATGGCACCATTTACAGGGCTTGGGAGGGACCAATCAAAATAGGGAAAACAAAATGACATGAGTCTAGGGATTATGGTTAACTCTTAGACAAATAAATGACTGAGGGATCACTAACATCCCAAAAAGAGGCGCAAAAAAAAACAGAAAAAGAGGAAACAGCTGTCAGGTGTACTCCTAAGATGGAAGCAGAGTCCCAGTATGAGAACAAGAAAGCAGGTGGGGGGCACAACAAACAAGTACCCATCCCCACTATGGCTGGAGAGGTTCTAGGGGACAATGGTATGAGACAGACTCTAGGACATCTAGTTATACAAAACCATCAACTTTCAGTGGTGAGGCAATAGAGTCGGAGGGTTTGGCAGGGTACAAATATATGAATACCATATCATATTGTATACATGGGTAGCTTCCCCACAGCTACACTCATCACTCACTTACACATAGTGGTTCAGCAGAGGAGATTATGCCACTCCTGGATAGATGGAGCACCTGGTGTGGCTTTTCTATTTTACAGTTTTTGCCCAAGAAAGCTTCCTCTTCAGCTAAGTCATTACTCCATGTAAACAGATTTCATTAGAATGATATCAAGTTTAAAGTCAGTAAGACTTAGTTCAAGTCCAGCCCTTGACAAGAGCTAAATGCAGACGCTGTCTGCTTGCCTTATATATTTGGTGTGCCCTCCTTTTGATAGAATGGGAAGAAAGTTGGAAGGGCCCTTTTGAGGGCTTGGGAGGAAAGTCGGGACAGCCCTTTTGAGAGGGTTTATGAGGAAGGGACTTTCCTCCCCTTCCACAATTGGACAATGGGAGGGCAGGGGAGGAGGTAAGACAAATGATACCAAAGACTCAGAATTAATGCCACTTCAGTGGCCTAATGGTTAATGTGGTTGCCTTCTGTTAGGGGGACAAAAGATTCAGTTCTTGAGTTCGTGATCCCAGCTGGCCAAGACAAGTGGTAGAGAGGCAGCCCCGTGGACTCTCTCTCTCTCACTCTCCTCTCTGGGGTGAGTCTCCTACAATTCTCACAGAACAGCTACCCTCTGGAGGCTAAGGGGCTGGGGATCTTTTCCATGAGTAATGGTCCTTTGTCCTGCCTTCTGCCTCTTGGCATTAGTTAATAAGGATCTTATTTGTGGAAGGATGCATAGACACCAACACCGGGCCCTGTTTCAGTGCTTGGAATAGTGTGTCACAATGTACCATCTAAGAATTAGGCTGGGACAGGGGTAGTGTTAAGGATTTAGTGTAGTGTGCTCCTCTAAAACAGAGGCACATACTTGACTGAACTCATACCTTGAAATGTGTGCTTCTTTAGACCACAGCCAATGGCTCTGGAAACCAACTCATCTGTACTTCTGCAACTTCTGAGGCTGAAATTAAGTTTTTTTTCTGTTACACTGTTGTAGCCAGTGTGGCTCCAGTACATGCAAAATAAGATCAGATCAGGAGGAGCTTGTTCCAACCACGGCAGTATTTCAAAGTAGTAGTTTATGTTGGAAATCGGCTCACTCACCAAACACTATTTTTCTTTATAATATCTTGTTTTATTGATTTTTAATTTTATACCATCAGACATCTATAGTATGTGCCAATGTTTCATGGGTATGTTTACCCACTTCTTCAGGGTTGTGGAGTCAAAAACAGTGGGGGAATTCAAGAATGCATGGGACAGACATAAGGCAATTCTAGTGGGGGTAGGAGGAAGTAGGCTGTTGGTTAACTAGGATCTGCAACTTATCCATTAGGTAGGGAAATGGGCAGACTAGGTGGGCCAAGAGGTCCTTATCTGCCATCAAATTCTATGTTTCTATATAGATATACATACATACATGTGTGTGTGTGTGTGTATATGTATATATAATATATTTGTTTATATCTCTTCACGTCCATACTCTATGTACATTTGTTATCCAGACATCAACAATTATGTGTGGTGTGGGTGCTCTACAACCCAATAATTATGAAATATTTTAATCACAGTACATCTCAGTGCTCTTTGAATTTTGTTAATTCTTATATCCACATTAACAGCTTTCAATGAACATTCATTGGTGTACTGTGCATACTAGATAAATCATGGCATTCTCAAAAGACTGTTTGACAATGTATAACTTTAGTAAAAACCCTCTAAATCATAATGGGATTTAAACTAATATAAGTTTGAATAATTTGTTTCTTTCACAGGAGACCTGTCTATCTGCAAGATCTTCTTGTTCCCTATCGTCCGCCTCGGGCACTCCATTCTGGGGGAGCCTCCTTGGAGTTCCCAGAGTGAGGCTGCAGCATTCTAGAGATAGGGAATTTTCAGTGGCCGCGCCCACCCTGTGGAACTCCCTGCCTGATTATTTAAGGGAGGCCCCCTTGGTAGAACCCTTTAAGAAAGCATTAAAAACTTATCTTTTTCAACAGGCTTTTAATGACTGATTGGTTTTAAAGGGGTGGATAGAATTTTAGTCTGTGTTTAAGCTACTACCTGTATAAATTGTGTTACTGAATTGTTGGTGCAGCGCCCAGAGTGCATGGAAATGGGCACTTTGTAAATAAAATATCTATCTATCTATCTGTATCTCTTTAAATCCTGCCTTGCACCATCATGGAAACACTCTAGATACGGTATGTGTTTATTTAGATTAGGTATGTTATCTCCTAAATTAACTAATTCAGTCTGTTCCTTATAGCACTTTACAAATGCAATTAATAGTGTTTGGAATTAAAATTATTAAACAACTACACAAAATATATCTTCAATCAGTTATTATTTCAAACACATATCCAAGTACTTTTTTTTTTCTCCATTTAAAATTTATTAGCTTGTTCATCTCTGTAGGGCTGTTGTAAACACAACATTTCAAATGCATTCGTTAATTGTTACAGGTTTCACTCCCCTGATAAATTCCCAAGGTGGAACACTTCTTCTAGGAAATGTGCAGTGTTGAAAGTGTTTATTCTGTGAAGAGTTAAAAGTTAAACAAATCACTATACTGTTCTTTTAAGATATTTGTCTGCTTTACTGAGTGTCTTCTCAAATGAGCATACCTGCCTTTCTAAACAACTCAGGTTTCCTAGCCGGCCCAGTGGCACTGAGGGTTGAGACGCGGGACACCACACCTCGCGTCACGCCAGCGACCTGGGTTCGGGAACGGACTCGTGTCATCGGTGGGTCGGCAGGGGAGGACTAGGATCGAGCATCTGTAGACTACTCTCCTGATACTGGGGAGGGTTGGGGAACTCCACAGCACCGTAGCGGCCCCTGGGGACACCCGGTGGCACTACAGGCTGGTGGATACGTGGGGGGAGCATGGTGGATGTCGGCATGCAGTGCCTGGATATCACTGCACGTCCGTGCTGCTTGACGGCTGTACCCTGCCTCGCTGGGAGGACTTGCATGGAATCGCACTGGGGGGGTCCGGGGCCGGCCTGGCTGGATAGGGTATGGGGAGACCCTTCAGCGGACCAGCGATGGCTGTGCCAGATCTCCCATCATGTGAGTGAACCTGGTGCTCTCCTGGCAGGCAGGGCCGGCGACTGGATGCCCCCACTGGTAGTCACTGCAGCAGGCGAATAAATAGGAATAATAAACAACTCAGGTTTCCTTTGCTTCTCTTACGGTTGCTAAGGACTGACTGTATATTTTCAGTGCCCTTTCATACTGGGCTGCTGCTGGGTTGGGCCACCCGTGATGACGCCAGCACATCTAACGTGGTATGACGCTTCATGGTGCAGCCCGACTTGCAAGAGAATTGCAACATAACAGAAAGAGCCAGGTTTCTCTTAAATGAACAAGATTGCCATTGTTATGCAAGCTGGTATTTTGAGTCCCAAGTTGAACTCAAACCCCACTACAGTCATCAACCATCTTAGCCAAGAAAAAGATAAATATTTCTGAGTTGTGTCCCTCGCAGTTTTGAACATCTTGCAGCACTATTTTCATGTCATTCTCCTTTCTATAAACGATACTAAAGCATCATACTGAGACAAATGAACTTCTGATATCTCGCCATTGATCTGACAGCATCTATATCAGTACCATTCTAAACTATAAAAGTAGCCTGGAAAAAAGCAATGTGTGTATTAGGACATGATGTCTAAATCAGTATTGTTAATGACATGTAAAGGGACTGGTGGGGGAAGGGAGAAGGTTGGGGAGGGAAGTGAGTTAAATTTTTTTTATTTTGGGAGACATACTGTTTACTACATCAATGGTTGCCAGTTCAGTTCTTCATTTAAACCGTATTTGTTCTCAAGTGTTCTTAAAATTCCAAATACAAAATGTCTCCCTTATCAATAATTTTTCATGGTCACTCGCACTGGTATTTTTTTTTTTAACCTCTTCTAGACCAAAAAATCTCAGTGTCAGAATGTTATGTCCCATGTTTCTAAAATGCACTGACACAGGTGATGTCTGAGCACTCCTAATCGATCTTTTATGCTCTACACATCTAGTTAGGGCTGCAGTGGGCATAGCCCTGCAGACCTATTGCATTGTGAAGATGACTACGTCATTTCTTGTGACAGTACAACTCGATAAGGTGTCAATAGTGCCTTACAAGCCTGAGAACCAGAAGCACTCCGCACTGCACTTTTTTACTTTTCAGTGGTCAGCCGTGACTGCTGATTTCTTTTGATGGAGAGGTTTGTTTTGTTTTGCTGAAAAGAGACAGGCAGACTTGGTCGCAGGCTTGTGTGAGTCCAGAGACACACAGAGTGGTTCACAGGTTATGAGGCAAAGGGGGTTACTATGAAAGATGGTATTTGCCAATGATCTTTAGTTATTTATTTATTTAGCTTTTGTTAACTGGGTAGGTACACTAGACAAGTATTATGCCTATTTTCAGGAACGACCTGGGAGAGTACAACAGAATGATACAGGGTAGAACAGGATAATACAGAAGCAACATGACAGAATGACAACATAAAGAAGTGCAATGAATAACATAATCCAAGGTGACACAGTAGTAAGGCAAGTAGTAACACCCATTTCAAACAGTGGTAAAGTACATAAAATCACCAGTTATTTGGCTAATTAGACAATTATAGCTTAGTCAAGTGCCATAATGAGAGATTGAATCAGAGGGACAAGCAAAGTATCACTGGCAGGACTTTTATAAAGCACAAAGGTCGAGTTGAATGAGGACGTTGCACTAGGGGGGTTTGGAACAATCACACGCTGAGGCCAACTTCAGGAACCCCCACAAGGATTTACGAAAGCACTGATGGGAGGGGGCCGAGCGAACCTGCACAGGAAAGGAGTTCCAGAGTCTAGGAGCGCATACTGCAAAGTCCCTGTCCCCCATGAGTGTACAGGTAGGGGGAACTCGTAGCATCCAGGGAACCTGGGACCTGAGTGGGTAGGGGGAGAGGTCGGCAGGTGATAGAAGCTGAGCCAGCCCCGGTGGGGTGCCAGTTCTAATCACTTTACCCACAAGGCATCCCAATACAAAGTCCAGGTAACTGGATGGTGAGAGCCAGCTGAGTTTTTCATAAAGCTTACAGTGGTGGGTGAGATGGGGGGCGGCCAGAGCAAAATGGCAGATGATGTTGTTGTACATCGTGTGCCACCGAGTAAGATGAGATTTGGCGGTACGAGCAAATTGGTGCAGGCCGTAACTAAGGGAGGGAAATAGTACACCTCTCGTGAGAGCCAGACGAGCCGCAGGTGTGAGGTTGTATTTGGCCCTATAGGCCAGGCCCAGCTTGCAGTTCACTGCTCTGCAGACATTTAGTATATGACTCCCCATGTCGAGTTGAGGGTCAAGTGTCACCCCAAGGTATCTGACGGAGTTCACAATTGGGAGAGAAATTCCATCTGGGCTTGTGATACCCAATGGTGCTGGCGAGGCTTTGATTTTGGCTGCTGAACCAAATAGCATAGCCTGCATTTTTTTCAGGTTAAGAACCAGTTTGTGTTTGGTTACCCAGGCCAGGATATTGTTAAAATCCTCGGATAGGTGCTGATTGAGGGTCTCTATGTCCCGGGAGTGGGCCAAGATAACCAGGTCATCCGCATAAAGAGTGGCACTGCAGTTAGTTACAGCAGCTGGGAGTTGGTTAACAAAAAGGGAGAAGAGAAGGGGTCCCAAGACCAAACCCTGGGGGATGCCTCAGGTCACCGGTAAAGGATCAGAGAGGACTTTGTTGAATCTGGTCCACTGCGTTCTACCATGTAGATAGCCAGTTAGCCAGTTCATAGCAGGGGGGGTACAGGCCAAGGCACCACATCTGAGTACAGAGTAACGCGTGATTGACAAGGTTGAAGGCTTTGGACAGGTCGATAAATATTGCTCCAGAGAGTTTGCCCTGGTCCATGGCTCCTCTGATGCTGGTAGAGACAGAGACCAAGGCTGTGGTCATGCTATGCCCCTTACGAAAGCCATGATAGGCCGGGGACAGCAGCTCATGTACCTGTATGTACTCCGAAAGTTGCTCTGCCACAACTTTTTCAAGGAGCTTGCTGAGGGAGGATAGAATGACGATCAGACGATAATTGTCCGGTACCTTGGGATTGCCCTGCTTCGGTACAGGGACTATCCTAGCCACCTTCCAGATGTCGGGAATAACCCCCGATGCAAGGGACAGGTTAAAAATGTGGGCAACTGGGGAGGCAATATAGGGGGTGCCTAGCTTCAGAAGCTTGTGCTCCAGATTATCAGGTCCAGGGCTGGAGTGCTGGGAGAGGCCAGAGAGAAGGCTCAGCATATCATTGACTGAAACTGCCCTAAGACAGAACGGAGGTTGGGGGGGTGAGCCACCTGCCTTGTAGTGGGAAGGGGGCAAGTAGTATTCTCTTCAGGTGGGAAGAGTGATGAGAATGCCGTTAGGTCTGAGAAGTGAGAATTGAGGGCATTGGCAATCATGTGGGGATTGTTACAGGAAACCCCTCCAATAATCATATCGGACACCCCTGCACTGGAGGGGCCCACTGACAAGAGTTTTTATGTTTCTCCAAAACCGTCTTGGATCATTGGCTGAGCTGAGTAGGGCGGACTTGCAGAAGTCAATTTTAGCAACCCTAATGGCCTTTTTGCACTTATTTCTAAGATTTCTGTATTGTTGGAAAATTGTCTGATCAAGGGAACTTTTAAAGTGGGCCTAACACTTGTCTCTGGTCCGCATGAGGGCTAGGAGACTCCCATGCAACCATAGAGTGGCGGACCCCCTTACCCTCCGGGTGACCGTAGGGGCATGCTTGTCTTGCAGGGCCCCGAAGGTAGTAAGAAAGTGGGTAGCAGCTGCTGAGAGATCAGATGCTCCCAGCACCCCGGACCAATCAGTGAACCTTAGGTCCTCCCTAAACGCTTCAGGTTCAAACCTAGCGAAGTTCCTGATGTGGATGATTTTATGGGGAATTTTTGGGGATGGAATTTTCCACACTCAGAAGACCGGGGAATGATCGGAGATGGAGTCTGATAGGATACCTATAGAGGAGATCCTTTCAGGACGATTTGACAGGATCCAATCCAGTAGGGAGCTGGAGGATCCATTGGCTGACCATCTGGTTGGCTCCTAAACAAGTTGAGTCAGGGTAAGATTAGCAAGTAGGGACTCAAACTGCTTCACATTGCCACCAGCCCAGTTTAGGTTAACATCGCCCATGATTACAAATTCATTGTCACCGATGCTAGGACCTACGGTGTCCAGGAGGTGGGTCAAACCTGGGAGCCCACCCTTTGGGGGATTATAGGTGCATACCACATGTAGTTTCTTGGTGTTCCCAAGTAAGAGCAAGACATGAAGCAGCTCACAAGGGGACAGGGAGGATGGCTGGTGTGCCACTGGGGATACCTTAAGATGGCTCCTGTAATAAATCAGGATGCCACCTCCCCGCTTATTCCCAGATCTATCCAGTCGTATAAACTCATAACCAGGGAGCACACAGGCTGAGTTAGGGGTCGAGGATTTAAGCCAGGTCTCAGTCACACTGAGGATATCAGGCTTGTAGAGTGAGACCCATGTGACTAACTCATCAAGGTTAGGCAGCAGACTCCGAATGTTGAGATGAGCGACTTTTAAACCCTTGCCCAGTCTCCATTCAGGGAGAATAGAGGAGGCCAAGTAGTTAGGGCCAGGATTAGATTCTATGTCTCCAGCCAGGGGTAATATCAGAAGGAAGAGCCAGAGGAGGTGCCGCCTGTTGGTAGTCACTTCAGTCAAAGGCTTGCATGCTAGATGTCGCTTAACCCGGGCGGAGTACAGTAGACACCTGAGGTCAAGGCAGCAAGTGAGACAGCACGATGTCATGGTGTACGCTAGGAGATTAGAGAAGGAGTAGTCAGGCACCTCGTCAGAGGGTGACTTCTCGCAGTAGCCCCATATAGTCAACGAGGGGCTAGTGACCACTTGGAGGAGAGCTAGCACCAGTAGGAGACCAGCAAGTAGCGCTATGAGGGGGAGGCGGTACTCCGCCCTTCAGTACCATAGGGGACTCCCTTCCCATGGTGGGGAGCAGCAGGTTTCTGGGCCACTTCAGAGCCGTGGACTAGGCAGTACTAGTAGTTCAAGCCCAGTCAGCAGGAAACAGAGTAAAACCAAGGTGGGGATAGGAGCTGAAACAAAAGAAGCAACCAAGTCACAAATTCCAATAAATGGCAAGTGGGGAGGAAGAACAAAACACTACTGTACTATTAAACAATATTAGTCGATAGGGAATAGATTAATTAGGACAGTGAGTAGCAAGGAGCATATTCAGCAGTGAGCATTAGAGAGCAACTCTGGACAATAGCAAAGTGCAAGCTCTCATCAAGTATCAAATGGCAGAGTTAGCCTCTTACATCAAAGCAGGACTTCCCCCAGGACAATGGCATAAGTAAACTCACACTATATAATAAAGCAGAAAGTGCCTATTGCGATTAAGCAGCACCTCCCCCACAACCTGATAGAGCGAGTCTGGCCCTGGAGGAGGAGGCGTGTGGGCATTACTGGGAGGAGGAGCAGGGTGGGTGGGAGGAGGGAGGGCGAAAAAGACACTCAGGAGAGCAGTTTCCTACTGGCAGGGGCAGGAAACTTGTTGCAACGACCCGCCGGAACTAGGGGAAACGGCACCTCAGGATTCAGCACTGAGACATGAGGCGAGGGGGGAACTACTGAGGCACAGGTCCCTTGCCTCCCCTCCACCGAACAAAGGCAGTCAAGTAAGTGAGCGAGCAAACAGGGCCCTCTCTCCCTTAAGAGCGGAGAGCAGCCACGTCACCGCTGCAGGGAACCAATGAGTTCAGGTGTGCTAGGTGCCAAAGTTCAAGACAAGCAGGCAGTGATTTGGTCCGTCAGCAGGAAAATAAAGTTTTAAGATGCAGTTTCCACTCTCGCAGGTCTGGATACTTGCCGCTGCTGTTTCCACACTCGCACGGTCGGGTTAGGTGCGGCGTCTTTTCCGGGATGGTGATTTTGCTCAGGAAAGCAGTCTCCTGCAATGGCAGGGGCAGGAAGCTTGTTGCAGCTGAGGAGGCCTGCCGGAGCTAGGGGAGCAACTGGCACCTCAGACTCAGCACTGGGACATGAGGCGTGAGGGGGGGGCCTACCAGGCACAGGTCTCCCTCGCCTCCCCTCCACTGAACAAAGGCAGTCAAGTTCATTTTGTTTTGTTTCCATGGAACAAACCCATAATTGGATTTTAGCAGGAGCAAATTGTATACTGAAAAACATCTCTCGAATTATAGGTTTTGTTCTTTTGAAATGAAATGAAACAAAATCAGCAAAGATCATTTGCAACTATCAGCTTTCAAAATAAACCCTTTTGCCCTGCTATATTTTTAAATATGACAATAACACTCTGTTTGTGTCTATGCACTTTTGTATTTTATTAGGGCATGTAGATGTTCATTATTCTACTCAAACAGCCGATGTTCTGATGTTGGTGGCTCGTTCTGTGAGAGCATAGCGGTCATGACACCTGTTGCAACCTCAAATGTCGGTGTGGAAAAGAAAATTTATCTGTTATCTGCATGTTAAATAGCATAGGAACTAGTGCTTGGATGCAGCTCTTTCTGCCAGTCATTTTTAATTTTTTTTTATATTCTATTTTTATGCCCCCTTCTGTCTCCACGGTGTTTCCTTACCTTCAGGAGTCTCCTATGGCCTTTATGTGTCCCTGCTCATCTGACAATTTCAGGTGCAGTCATCCCCCCATGCTGCCTTGGTTTAACCCCCAGGCAGGTACGAGGCAGGGCTCCCCTTCCTCTGCCCCGAGCATCTGTGTTTTCACTGGGGATCCGTTACCTGCACTGACAGGGGTCCTGGGATCGGGGCCTGAAGCTCTGTCTACAGGGAGCACCGCGGGGTCTTTTTTCCTGTTTCGCCTGGCTCACAGGATGTCCGCACGCATGGAGAGCCTAGGAGCAAAGCACGTCGCAACATGCTGATGCTCCGACTGCCGGCAGACGTCCTCCCTCCCTACTACATGCTGTCCTTTTAGCTGCACCTCCACCCGTGGTCACCCAGGTGGCGGTATCGCAGCGGGACCAGCATCCCACCCCACCCGGAGGAGGAGAGCAGCCTCTGGGCACTCAATCCTCCTCCCCCCAGCCGCCTGAGTCCATTCCCAAACCTGGGTTGCTGGCGCCGCGAGTGGTAGCCCTACCACTGCGCCTTTCTGCCAGTCATTTTAACATTTTTTTTTTTTTTGCCATTGCCTTTATCAACTTTCTCCCCCTTCCGCATTCTTTATGTAAAATGGATAAATCAAGTGCATTAGTGCAACAGGTCCCCCCCTTCCCGCTCATCACAACGCAGCAGCAGCAACATTTTATATACTGTAGTATCGTATGCATTTCATCCCACTGACTTTTTTTTTTGTTAGTACTTTTTCCTCCCCTGGCCCAGTCTGCCTACCTTGACATCCTAGCACACCTTCGGTCTTCAGGCTGCCGTCCCAAAGATCCCTCCAGCTCCCATTCAGGTCTTGTGGCTGCTACCCCCGCGGCTTGCCCCCTGCAGTGGGGTGGTGGAGAGCCCCCCCCATGCCCTTCCACCGAACCAGGATCCAGTATGTGCCGCGCACCTTCTGAGCCGAATGGTCCCCCTGAGACGGCCATTATGCCGACATGACTGGAGCCATTTTCACCTTTTTCTGTCCCTAGCATAAGCCTGTGGTGTGCAATGATGCCAATAGAGGGCGTGTGCATGCATCCACACGCACTGCCTCCCAGCGTTGTGCCCCAAGCCCACCCCCTTCTGAGCAGTGCCAACGCACCGATCCCCCGCCTCCGCCAGAGGTTGCTAATGTGTCGACAGCCGGTGCCTTGGACTGTCTCCCTTCCCAATCCGTGTTACTTCATTTCCTTGCCAGTTTTCTCCTTGTCAGCGCTTCAAGTGTGCCTTCACCTTTATGCTCTGCTTCATCTGCGCTATTTTATCTAGCTGTACTAAGAATGTTCTGCGGTGGACCCATGGATTGTAACCCCTCATATGGCTGTAACTAATTTTTCTGTAGTTTTCTCAGTTTACCCAAACAGTCTATAATCTATTCACACCTGCTCTACCATCATTCTAGATACGCCATCCCCAGCCTGTAGATTCAAATTCTGGACAACTTGCATTGTACTCTTTACTGTTAGCGTCTTGGCATGGCACTGGCGGACCACATGGGGTCCTGCTAACCAATCACACACTTCTCACACTCCTGCCTAGCTCCCCGGTTCAGCCAGCCTACGTGAGGCTTGGCTCGATTACTTCACTTCTCCTCCTCCTCAGGCAGACCTACGTGGTGGTCCTGCCAGTCCAGCTAGCCTACGTGGGGGCCTAGCTCGACTCATACGCCTCTCCTACTCCCCAGGCAGACCTACGTGGGGGTCCTGCCTGTCCAGCTAGCCTATGTGGAGGCCTAGTTCAACTCCCTCACTTCTACCTCTCCTACAGCAAACCTACATGGGGGTTTTGCCAATCTAGCTAACCTACATGGAGGCTTAGCCTGACTTACTCGCTCTACTCCTTAGACAGACTTACGTGGGGTTCCTCCATCTCAAGCTCACCCACATGGGCCTAAGCTCACTACTTTATCACCTTACATGCTGTCTTCTGCTGGACCACCATAGGGCCTTCTGCTGATCCAACCGGGAACTCACATATCACCAGATGTGTGCAATCTTGTATCTGGCAATCCTGCTGCCATGCCGGTCGACTGAACTTACCATTCCGCATCTGCTTGCTAAGCCTCATTTGGATTTCAGCTTCAGCCTGGCTATATTGGTGGCCTTTGGCCCTTCAACTCATCCGCTCATCCTGCATCGAATCGTCAGTATACCTCAGCCTCCGTGGAACCTCAAACAGCCTTCAATTACCCTACACTTACTACAGCAATGTGGGGCCATGGAGGTCCATCATCTCTGACATCCGTGCCCAAAAGAGGGCATCTCCCATTGCTTATATTTCCATTACACATGTGGAACTCACTTAGGTTCTTTTTTCCTCCTTATACTGTACCTTGTGCCGTTACGGCAATGGCAGACCAAGGGGGGGGGTCTGCCAACCATTACTTGAAAAGAGCATTACTATGGCAATGGTGGACCACATGGGGTCCCGCCATCCCAACCTTACACACCCCATGGGTGGGGCCCTTCTTCTTGGTGCACTCATACTCAGTCACTACAGATGGACTACAAAGGGGTTCACCTCCCGGTATTTCAGCATATTATATTATAGCGATGACGACCCCACTTGGGGGTCTCGCCATCCTGAATCAGTCAAGTCTCAGGAAATTCTCCTTGCTCAATCTGCTTTCCATCTTCCTAAAGCAGACCCGGGGTCTCATCTTCTTTCAGCTGACCACCTGATACCTACTCGATCGCTCGATCATTCGCACACTGCTACTCTAGATCTCAAAGGATTTATGCTCCAACTTGCCTGTTTCAATTCTTGGACTTCTTCAGACATTTTTCCCTTCTGAAAACGTACTCGACTGTAACCTACTATTGCACTGGAATTCCTGCTTCAAGTGAGCCTCCCATTCGCATTGACTCTTACCTCAGCACTGTTCCTTGCTTGCATTACTGCAGCCATTTCACCCTCTATGATTCTACGTCCTCAACAATAGTTCGTTGGCAATCATCTCCAACCATGCCGGCTGTACATGACCGCTGAACTGCTGTTTTGCTCACAGCTCCCTCGAGCATGGATTACCTTCGCCCCTCACCCAGTCATCATTCCTAGCTGGAGCTCCATCTGCCAAAACATCATCTCCAGCATTGACGTCCTGCTCATCATCGAATTGGACAACAGGACCTGGAAATCTAACACGGAAGTTTAGCCTTCATCTACCTATATACATATTCTGCATGTAGAAAATTACCTTACATTCTTGCCAGACTGTTCCTAGTTCTACTTTCCCATCCAGGACATTTGCTGATCCTACATTTGCTTCCCTCTTGACAGCAGCAAAGGATATCCGTCATCATATGGTTCCCACCTCACTGGCCTACAGCCATGCCTCTGGTTTCAGCGTTCTTCTGGGATATCTCTCTAATGCTGCTTCACCCCACCAAGGAAGGTCCTAGCGCTTGCCCAATGTATTCTGTTTCCCCTTGGCCAACCTACATGGGGTTCCTGCCTTCATACACTAACCTATACTAGTGAACCACATAGGGTCCCACCATCTCCCTGGCTTCGCCTGCATAGGGTCTGGCTGCCTGTTCATCTGCATTTCATCTCCTCTCAGCTGACCATATGGTCTCACCATTTTTAACGGCACTCAGTCATGGAGGACCACATGGGGTCCCCCATGTCCCCAGTTTTGCCCCGCAAGGGCTTGGCTTCATGCTCAATGCACTCCTACTTCACACTCAATGGGGGCCTTTATTGCTTGCTCTACACATTCCTGCTTCACTGCACAAGGGGGCCTGGAGGTTTTTAGCTGCTTCACCAGCAAAGGGCCTGGCTTCATGCTCAACGCACTCCTACTTTGCCCTTAACTGGGCCTATATTGCTTACTCTGCACATTCCTACTTCACCCCACAAGGGGGCCTGGAGATTTCTATCTGTTTTTCCCTCAAGAGCCTGGCAGCCTGCACTTGCATCCCTGCTTCGCCCCACAAAGGGGGCCTAGAGCTTTTTCTACTGGAACTATGCATATCGGGTCACATGGGATCTGCTATTCTCCCTACTCTGCCCTGCTAAGGAGGATTAGCTGTTTGCTCACTGTAATCCAGTACATCTCTTGGAATGGACTTCTTTCTTCTTCACACTCCAGGATTGACCATCGACCAGTTCTACATTTTCACCCTTCCAAGATATGATTTCACGAACAGCTGTTGGCCGAGCTGCCTGATATGCAAACTCCTTGCCTTCTACACCTATAGTTTTAATGGACTGGGATTCGCTAACCTGTTATGCTACCGTCTCTCCATGGTGGACACTCTTTCGTCAGTACCTTATCTTCCAGGATTACTTGCTTGCAATTGACCTCAAGATCTAAACTAAAACTCAGGATCTGTTAGAAGACAACTTGTCTATACTTGCTTAAGTTAGAATTATTCTCCTTTAGTATGCCCAGAGGATGGGCAGGTCAGTAGCCATGGGTCCTCAGAGGTCCCCCAAGGGGAATTTTCCTCTCCTGCATGCTACTGGCCACACTCTCCAGAGTTGGAGGAGGTAATCACATCGGTTATTATATTTCTTTTTGGGCCTTCAATCCTACACTTAACTAACATCCCGCCAAGGGTGGGATACAGAGAAAGGTCAAAAGATCAAGTTCCAACAACAACTATATCTCATCCAGTTCAAACGTATCTAAGCACCAAACATATCTCATCCAGTTCCTACGTACTGCAAGCATTGACCTATGTTCCTATCCAGCGCTACCGTAAATAAACACTAACCATATCTCATCCAGTTCCTACATACTACAGGCACTGTCCTACGTACCAGTCCAGCTCTAATGTAGCTAAGCACCAACCATATCTCATCCAGCTCTTACGTTTCACAAGCACTGAGCTGTGTACCACACACAGAAACAGTAGTAAGAGCAGTTTGTTAAAGGAAAAAACACCCAGCACATGGCATGCAGGTATAGAGGAGTGGTGGGATATAATTTAGGGCAGATTTATTGCTGAGCATAAAGCTCTTGGTGGTGAAACCAAAAAAAAGTGACAAGCAAGCTAGATGCGGGTCAACTTAGCAGACTTTAAAGGAAGACCAGAGCTGCAGAAGTTGAGCACTTATGGCTCAGCTGGAAATTGAATGGCAAACCCGACCAACAAGCACAGAAGATTCAGCAGCCCCACTAAAAAAAATTCCTAGTATTTTGCTTAAATGGTGTATTTTGTACCATGGGCACATGGGGGGGGGGTGACGAAGATGTGTCCCCCTCACTTTTTGACACTGCTATCATGTCCCACTCATATTTTCAACTTCAGTTTATGTCTCCGTCTGCTATGATAGCAGCACAGAGTGACCAAATTCCCAAGTCAACACAGAGACAGTGAGAATGTGAGAACTACGCTGCCTGCTGCAGTACATGGCTCTCAGGCTCTCAACTCTCATCCTAGTTATAAATTAATTCCAACAAGTGCATTTGAAGACGCCAGTACCGCAGACAGAAAACTAAAGTGCTCACTCTCACACATATCAACATGCACACGTACGTGTGAAATGCCTGCATTTTTAATCAGAGCCCAACTTTAACCCGTCATTTTGTTTACTGTTATTGACCACTTTGACTCTTAGGACCTTTTCTTTTGTTATTTATGGTTGTGGACTAGTGCAACCGAGGTTCAGCATTGACACCTCTGTCACTGAATAGCAGCTAACGTTTGTAGCAATCAAAGGGATGGGATGGGAAGCAAGGCTTAAAGCCAGTTTCTCCCTTTTTTTCCCTCCTTCACTTGGTGTTTTTTGGATGAACACAGCTGGTAAGTAGAAATGATCCAAGGGAGTAGGGCGTGGATGAGCTGGGGTGGAGTGAGCTACCAAAATCGAAATCAATAGTTTGCTTAAAATGGGAATATATATTGTACAGTGATAAAGTTTTGGAACACTGTTCCTTTAATAAATAAATAACAGCCTGGTTAGATTAGCTGGCTGGGTAGTGCTTAAGGTTGTGTATTAAAATGCCAGCAACACAACCTCTACAGACTTGAAATGCAAAGTGGAATTGGGAACCAAAACATAAACCAAGGGAAATGGTTTCAAGGGACTGAGTGCAGTACTGTGAATTGGAGTGGAGGTGGATTTTTTGGAATGACTGCATCAAAAGTTTGAAACTTTCTATTTGTTGTTATCAGGTAATGCAGCTGTGGGGAAGGCTAATGCTAGCTACTAGTTGACTGATGACAACAACAATGCTGTACCAAAACTGATTGTGAAGATTAAATAATAATGATAATAATAAAAGGGATCAAACCTTCCGGCGTCTTCTGAAGGTAAAATTAAGTATAATTTTAAATGTGATAAATATGTGTCTTTTCTATTTAAATAAATTCTTCAATTATTGTATTTTGCTTGATTTGCAGCACCAGATTTTTTTTTCTTTGGCAATGGGTGGCCTCAGATTCACACTATTCAAGATATAATTTCTCTCCCTTTCCTATTTGATGCAGGGCCAAGATGGGGGGTTTAGGAGGTTAGATTTTTAATCAATTGTATATCATTTTTCTTGTTGCACAGCAACAAAAAGCATAGCAGTGCAAAGCCAGTCAGTTGTGGCAAACATACTGTAACTGAGTGCGTGTTTGGTGATGCCTCAGCATTTTCCAAAAGCTGCAGTGTGGCTTTCACTATGCCTCCTCTCCTCTTTCTCCAGGCCCCCGGGTCTCACTAATGCCACTGGAGTGGCTTCACTAATGGCAGCTTCTGCCTCTTAAGCCCCTCAACATAAACTTTGCTGCCAAGCAGCAGTCTGGGAAGGTAGGAGGAGGCACTTCCTTCACTGCCTCCTCCACCTCCCGCTGGCTCCTCTTTTTCTGCTCTCACCTTCTCTCCCACCTGTGATGAGTAGGCCTCAGCCTGAGCTCCTTGTGGGCTGGGAGTTTACATTGCCCACAGGCACTTCACTTTTAGCACGATTGCACTATGGAGCTGGCTACAGCTGCAGCCTCAGTGTATCTTCTTGCTGCATGTACTAAACATTAGACCCCCGCTAGACCCCAGGGAAGGGTATTAACTTTATTTAAAGGAAAAACGATGGCCTCAGCCACCAGGGCAGGGATATTAATTTATAAAAAGAAACACTGGCCTCAGCCACTAAGGTAGAAGCCCACTAGACCACAAGGACATCATTTTACATAGTGTTCCCTCAGGGCATTCCCTAGCCCACAAGACCACCAATGCCTTTTTTATTTAACAAAGGGGCTACTAGCCCCCCCGGACTCCACTAGCTCACCTGGGCTACTGAGTAAAATACTGGCCACTACTACTACTGAGTACAGGGGTTTTAGCTGAGCCCCCCTCCAAACCTCACTTTTCTTTCTCCGCTTTGCTTTTATATATACAGTATATATATATTTTTTTTTTCTTTCACCTAAACTGTTTTCCTTTTATTTCAACAAATCTGCCAGGATGAGGCTCCTACCCCATTAGATAAGCATATTTTTTACCTAACCTGTCCTCCCCCAATTTAACCCTCTAGAGCTGTGGATCCTTTGTGACCCCTTTTCCTATTCTTTTTACAGGTGTGGCAGACAACATCTCCCAGGACTAACCCTTGGCTACTCAGCACTAAGGGAATTCCCTCTATTTTACATTATTTTGGGTGGGCTGATTGTAATGGGTCGTGCTCGATTTCTATAGGCAGTTGCTTTAAAAGCTTTACACTTGACTCCTTTATATAAGGAATAGTAGTGCTGATTGTCTTTTTGAAATTGAACATTGTAGGGGATAATCTCCGAGGCACTCCACAGTCATGACATCATGGGTTGTGCACACCTGATAGGTTGCTTGATGCACATGTGACTTGAAGAAAGTCCATCTCCCACCTGACAGAGGGACTGCTCTTCTATGGTCGCTTCTTATATGCATCATGACAGGCTGCAGAACACTCTAGAGCTCCAGAGTGCTTCTTGTAAAGAACAAATGTTTATTATAAAGAACAAATTCATTACTAAGGTAAGAAGCCACTTGGCTAAGCCATTTATTAATATCCTACAACAAAGCTCAAACAAGATCACAAAAGTATGTTTCTGCAGATATGCAACTGTTTAAAATTGCAAAACTGGCAGTCTTAGAGATGTTAGCACTGTGGCTTCTACTAGCGTTGGTTGTCTAGGAAAATGTTAGCTGAGAAACTGCCAGCACAATATTCAAATTATGAACATTATCGCATTGTGCAAGTATAGAGATTATTAGCTACCTGAACACCCCTGCTAGCGGTGCCAGGAACTAAAATAATGTCTGACTCACATAACTGAACACAAGGGAGGCAGCATAGCACAGCGGTTTAAGGCTCTGAGCTGCAAATCTGGAGACCTGAGTTTGAATCCCACAGCCCCCACATGCAAAAGGTATTCTCAAACTCACCCAGAAAAGTTTCCGTGCACTAGAAAATGCTTAAAATACCTGAGCTGGATTCAGACATTACTGGAATTCAGTGGCACTAAATCAAAGCACCCGCAACCACCTTGCGCTATTTTCTACCCAAAAACAGTCCCACAGAGAAAAGGAAGCTCTATGGACCAAAATGGAGCCACCCAAATGTTATTTTATGGCCCCAGGTTCTCAAATAACTCCTAGCAGCATCCCATCACCCCTACTTCTTTCTTGTTTCCAAAACTCCTGATACATGAGAGCTTCAAGCTGACTGGCTCTCAGCTCTCACGAGATTTCGGCCACCATCTTAGATGAGCATAAACAAACAAGATTTGACTAAATCCAACATATCTTGCAGGGAGAATGGAGCTAGCAATTGCTACAGCTTCTCAAGGCAAAGTCCTCTAACTTTTAACACTGACCATGAGAGAGAACTGAAGAAACATGTTTTACAAAACAAAAAATGCTTCTGCCCCAAACTGTGTCCTATTATACAGTACAAGCAGCAATGCGGATGATTCCTCCCTCAGTTTACCACAGACAAGCCAAGGATGAGCTAAAGCATTCTGCCCCCTCCCCAAGGCACATGCTTTCATTAACCCAGAGATAACCAAGGCATACAAAAAGGGCCAAAAATGATACACAGCACTGTACTTTATTGGGTCAACATACAAGGAGATTTGATTAAAATAACTATTTGGGAAATAGTGAACTTTAATAGTCCTTTCTTTCACTAATATTCAGTTATTTTTTCTCTCTTAAAGGCACAATCACATATTAATTAAGGAGCTGCTACTATGTACTGGGCGTGACAAAAGTAATGCATACCAATGTGAATGCATGACTTGGCCCTATTAATTTAATAAAAAAGGGATTGAACAAGCTAATTTATCACATTTTTGAAATTTAAAGGATGCTACATGTAAAGGATGCTAACAGAGCCATGTATTGTCTGAGATCTGTCACAGATGACCAAACAGATTCCACAGCCACAGTTACTTGGAAACCCCTACCAGCGGTCTTAGGAGCTCAGTACATCAGGGGCTAATACATAATTAAAGGCTCTCATTCCTTACTTGGGCATATACTCTGAGTTCCCCTACATGCTGTTCAGAACAAGCATACCACCTTACTAAGACGCCTAACCTGGAGCCCTGCCAGTGGCTTCAGAGTCTATACATTGTTAAATGAGCAAGTGGCCACCTTAGAACGTCCAGAGTACCCTGCCAGCATCCCAGACTTCTAAAATACTAAGTAATGTGCCATAGTTCTCCATTACAAGCATAGTAGCACCTGAAGTGTTCACTTAAGACATCACTACACAACAGTCTCTGAAACATGTTCTCTAGACTTTTTTTTATGGCACATTAGAAAAAATTACTCACCTTAGTAATGTTGTTTCTTCTAATGGAGTCTTGCTATATTATGACCACCCCCCCAGCCTGCCCCTCTCAGAACTTCTACTTGGGTAGGGGGTGGGCAACCTAGTGCAGGCACTGTTTATGCCATTGCAGGATTTTCTTCCCCTTTTGGGGTTTTTGGGGGAGTGTTGTTTCTATGGTTAAATGGTATTTTTTGCTGGCCCCCTGACTTGAGTCTTTGGGTAGGGTCCAGCAGTGTTGTTGTTATTGTTGCTATTGTTGTTGTTGTTGTTATTAGGTAGCCAGTAGGCTAGTGTAGGTTACAGCTTCCACACAGACCCTTAGTGAGTTCTTGCTTCGTAAAGATCTGACAGTTTCAGTTTGAAACTGCCCAGATAGAGCTTTGAAAACCGAGCTCGCGCTCAGAACTCCATCTTGTATGGAGTTAACTCTTTCATCTCCGGGGCAGTTCTAGAGGAGGACCAAACTGCTAATTGTCATAATATAGCAAGACTCCATTAGAAGAAACAACATTACTAAGGTGAGTAATTTTTTCTTCAAACAACATGAAGTCTTGCTATATTATGACAATTAGTAGACTACACAGCAGTACCTCCATGGAGGAGGGACAGAACCTACTTAGGGAATAGGCTCTGAAGCACAGCTGTGCCAAATCGAGCATCTCTCCTGGCCTGGATATCCAGGGAGTAATGCTTGGTGAAGGTGTGTACCGTTTTCCAGGTTGCAGCCTGACAAATTTCCAAAATAGGAATGTCTCTAGCAGCAGCTAGAGACGCTGCTACCTCTGGTAGAATGAGCCCTCAATCCAGAGGGGTCTCACCCAGTTTCTGGTAACAAAATTGGATACAAGAGACAATCCATCTGGCAATTGTCCTCTTAGTGGCAGGTTTCCTTTGCCAACCTCACCATAGGTGAGAAACAGTTGATGGGATTCGAACCTGTGACCCTTGGTACGTTCTAAATAGTAACTCAATGCCCTCTTAACATCCAAACTGTGCAATCTCCTCTCACCAGAGGAAGAATGCTCAGTGAAAAATACTGGAAGGGAGATGGATTGGTTAAGATGGAAATCCGACACCACTTTAGGTAAAAACTTTCTGTTAGTCCTGAGGACTACCTTATCCCTGTGAAAAGAAATAAAATCATTTTCTACTGAAAGGGCTTGTAACTCACTTATGCGTCTAGCAGAAGTGATGGCCACTAGAAATACAGTTTTCCAAGTTAAAAACTTAAGCTCTGCGGAAGACAGGGGTTCAAAGGGAGGTTGCATTAACTGGGCAATGCAAACATTAAGGTCCCAGGCAGGGGCTGGGTCACGAAAGGGTGGATTGGTATGGAGTAACCCCTTAAAAAACTTGGAAAATACAGGGTGAGCGGAAAGGAAGGAAGGCTTTCCTGCTGAAATAAAAACAGAGACAGCTGCCAAATGAACTCTTAAGGTAGCTGGCCTGAGGCCCAAAGAATTAAGATGGACCATGTAGTCCAACAAAATGGGCAAATCAGCAGATTCTGGGGCAATATGCTTCCCAGAACACCAGATGGAGAACCTTTTCCACTTGGAATTATAAGTGGCTCTAGTGGAAGGCTTCCTAGAGGCCTTTAGGATGTCAAGGACACCTTGAGAAAGGTGCAAATCAGCAAATTCTAACTCCTCAAGAGCCAAGCTTTGAGGTTGAGGGATTTGAGGTTCAGATACCAGACTCTCCCCTGGGCACAGGTCAGCAGGTTGTGAATCCTGGGAAGACACAGGGGAAGGTGGACTGCCAGTGATAGAAGGAGTGGGTACCAGGGTTGCCTGGCCCAGTCTGGTGCAATCAGAATCACCTTGCAAGGCTGGGATCTGATTTTTACTAACACCTTGAATAGGAGAGGGAAGGGAAAGCATAAAGAAACTTCCTTCCAATCCAAGAGAAGGGCGCCCAGGAGACTGAGCCCACCACTGGGGCCTGCAACAGAACAGTGGAAGTTGGTGGTTGTCTGGGGCCGCGAAGAGGTCTATCTGAGGGGTGCCCCATCTGGCAAAAACTGTCCCCAGCACTCGAGGATTCAGGGACCATTCGTGATGGCCCTGAGAAATCCTGCTGAGGGCATCCGGTAGGACATTGTCTTTCCCTGGCAGGTGAACTGCTATCAGAGAGGTGTTCAGGGAGTAGGCCAGAGACAACTTCATTGCCTCGGTGCACAAGGCTGACGACCGAGTGCCCCCTTGCTTGTTGATGTACCACATTGTTGTGGTATTGTCTGTTCTGACCTGGACTACTTTGTTCTGGACAGATGCAGAAAATGCTTGAAGAGCTAAAAAGACAGCTCTGAGTTCCAGCAAATTGATGTGGAGCAGAGATTCCTGGGGGGACCACACTCCCTGGGTGGAGAGTCGCCCAAGTGTGCTCCCACCCAGGAGGAGGCATCCGTAGTGAGGGTGAGGAGTGGGAGAGAGAATGAAGGGACCCCAGTCTTAAATTGCTCTGATCCTGCCACCACTGAAGGGCTAGGATCAGGTTCGGTCACTGGAATCAATTTGGTAAGGGGTCCTCCTTTGAGACCAATAGGCTCTCAAGTGAAACTGAATGTCTCTCATCTGGAATCTTGCTCCCTGCACCACGGCTGTGGAGGCAGCCATGTGCCCCAGGAGCTGCAAAAAGTGTCTTGCTGGTCGAGAGACCTGCAGAGTGAAAGAGGAGGCCAGGGCAATCAACTTCTCTACCCTTTCCAAGGGGAGGAAGGCCCTGGCCAGCTTTGTGTCCAATTCCGCACCTATGAAAGTGAGTACCTGAACTGGTTCTAGAACTGACTTTGGTAGATTTGCAGGAATCCCAGGGAGGTGAGAAGCTGCTGGGTGACTTGTAAGTGGGATTTCACCTGTTCTGGAGACTGTCCTACAATGAGCCAGTCGTCCAGATAAGGGAAAACAGCAATCCTTGCCTCCTTAAATGAGCCACTGCCACGGCCAGACATTTTGTGAATACCCTTGGGGCAGAGGTGAGCCGAAGGGCATTGCCTGAACTGGTAGTGGCCTGAGGCAGTTTGAACCTGAGGTACTTTCGGTGAGAAGGCTCTGATGAGGACATGAAAATAAAAGCGTCCTTGAGGTCCAGGAGGCTAACCAGTCCCTGGCCTCAGGGAGGGTAAAATCATTGCCAGAGTTAGCATTTTGAACTTTGGTTTCAAAAGGTGCTTGTTCAGATATCTTAGATCTAAGATGGGCCGCCATTCTCCTGTCTTTTGGGGTAAAGAAGTATCTGGAATACAGACCTTTGCCCTGGTGTAAGGAGGAACCCTTTCTACTGCTCTGAAGGTTAACAGGGTGAGACCTCTGCTTCCAGAGCAAGGGTCTCGAGGGGCTTGCAGGTGGAAAATGCCTGGCTCTCATCTTTGGGAATTTTTGAAGCTGAGAACCAGGCCCTGGCTTACTACTTCCAGAACCCATTTGTCCGAGTTAGGGACACCCAGTTCTGACTGAAGTAAGCCAACCTGCCCCTACTGGTACAGGAGAATCGACCCTGGGCACCCCATCAGGGTGCCTGCTTGGCAGCTGCCTTAGGCAGAGGGGTGGGGACCTGTTTACCTGCACCCCTCTGCCTCTGCCTCTGAAAAACCCTCTGAGCAAAAGCAGAGGAGGCTTGGAATTGATAAAAGCCTGTGGAAGGGCCTCTCACTCCTCTGGGTGTGTGCCTCTGGGGAGTGGCTTGCCGCTCCTTGGCTTGGGCACTTTTGTAGATAGTTCTGTATTCATCCATCTTTTTCATATAGTTCTCTGTCTGCTCCCCAAACAGAGAATTCCCCACCACAGGAAAATCCATAGCCTTAGTCTGAGTGTCCTGTGACAGATTAGTACACCTGAGCCATGCCAACCTATGAAAAGCTACAGAAGTGGCCATGACCCTTGAGGAAACATCATTAACATCCACAGCAGCATGAAATTGAACTCTAGAAGCTTCAATGCCATCAGCAGCCACCTGTTCTAATTCACTAGCCAGCTGGCCATGGGCCTGCTTGGCTAACTGCATAACTGTATCCCATCTAGATTTCTGATATCTAGCCACATAAGCCATATAATTTGCCTGCCTGAGTCCCAGAGAGGCTGCCATATACTGTTTTTTTGCCATGGCATCAATCTTCCTGGAATCCTTGTCAGGAGGATGTGAAGCCAGGGAATGTTACTTGTCACAGGCTGCAGCCTGCACTACTCCTACATGACTACACTGCTCAGAAATTAAGTCTGTATCAGGACCTGATAGAGTATACCTCCTGTCCATCTTTTATCGACAGGAGGCACAGAATTAGGATTTTCAAAATTTTTATTGTTTGCTTCCTAAATGACTTATGCAAAGGAATAGACAATCTCCTAGACTCTGGAATATCCATCATTTCAACATAATCAGGCTCCTCCTGCTCATCCACAGCCTCTTCTAAGGAAGCTAGGGTTTCAGCAACTTTCTTATAAAACATAAAATGAGATGGGGACTCAGACAGCATAGGGGAGATTCTAAAGGTCTGTCTGGAGAGATGTCGTTCAATGGGCACATCCAGACCCTCCCAGCCACATACATACTGTTCATAATCCTCCTCCCCTCCTGTGGTTCATAAAATTCCTCAACATCCACTCCTGAACCACTGGGGCGGACAGACCAACCTTTTGCCAACTAGTGGTGGTGCCGGACGGCCCTGAAACAATGACTGGACAATTTGTATGGCTTTTACTATTTCTGCAGCAGTTGGAGAGGAAATTTTGGACTCCAGACCTGCTGATTTTCTAGATTTTTTTACTGGGGCTGGTTCCTCAGAACCAGCTTTTCTTTCGCCTGAGGAAGTATCGCCCTGGTCAGAGGGCACTCCCTTTGGTTCAGTTGGCACTGAACCGGGTTGGCCATCCGGGTCAGCGGACTTTTTGGCCTCCCGTTCCCTGAGCCTGCCCAATCTTTTTTCCAGGGTGGCTGCAGGGAAATTTTTACATACCTGGCAGTCTGACTGGAGGTGGTCAAACCCCAGACAATAAACACATGTGGTGTGTGGGTCAGCCTTGGCAAAGGCTTCCCCACAAGCATCACAGTGTTGAAACCAATGGGCCAGTTTTTCTTTTTGGGTTTCTCAGACATAATGCCAGCCTAACCAAAAACTTGCCCTTTTAATGGCAGTGCCAGGCAAGACACCCTTATCGGTTCCTAACCGTGTCACGGGTATTTGAAAAAACCGTAATGAAATCTGTTTTTTTTAGAACCGATAAGAACTGGGAACCGCACTCTAAATATATTTTAAAATGTTTAAAATGAGTTTTAAAGCAAACCGATCGGTTCAAAACCAAACCGACAATGACAATTTCCACACAGACTAAAACCTTGTACTTACGGTTACCAGATAGAGCTTGAACCGAAATGCGGTAAAATAAAACACTGTTCTCGGTTAAATTTAACCGAGAATACTTAAAATGAACCAAGAAATGAACCGAGCTGAAGGAGAAATCTCCGGAGCGACTGTTCAGTGAGGCGGAGTAAAGAATCTGACAGTTTCAGTTTGAAACTGCCCAGATAGAGCTTTGTAAACCGAGCTCACGCTCAGAACTCCATCCTGTATGGAGTTAACTCTTTCATCTCCGGGGCAGTTCTAGAGGAGGACCAAACTGCTAATTGTCATAATATAGCAAGACTTCATGTTGTTTGAATGTCTTTTAAACTCACCACCTTCTTCTATCAAAAGGTAGAGGAAACTCCTTTATCATCTACCTGACCAAAACACCATAAACAAGTAGGTCTCATGAGGAGGAGGAGCACTGACAGACTAACCTAACTTGCCTATCCAGATCGGCAGCCACAAGAAAAAATATCGCGAGACTTGTTGCTGTGATCTCAGAAAAGCTCTCCACTCACCCCTTACCCATGTGGGATTAAGGGTGTAGGTGGCTGCCAGACAGGAGATTGACTGAGAGTTACTGCTGCCATCTTGTGGAGAGCGTAACTACGCTCATAAATGTTCAACCAGCACAAAGGGCGTTTGTTAAAAGCACCAACCGATCTGCAACAGCAGACCACAATGTGAATAATTAAATATAAGGGCAACGATTTGAAAATCAGTTAACAATGGGGAAAATACATTGGGGGCAGCACTATTACCACAGCTGTGGGCAAGGCAGCATAACACTGAGTCCCTCACTCTAACCACTTTTAAAGGGACAGTGCACACTTTAATGCACAGGCACAGCAATAGCATGTACAGTGCAGAACATTATTGATTACTGTGCATGGGGAAGAATTAAGGGAAATAATAAATAAAGCAATGTATCTAAATCCCCCCCCAAAACAAAAAAAACACCCTATGTACCTTCCCTCAGCTTACTGCAATGGCCAAAACAAAGAGCTGCAGCTGAACTAAGGTTGCAGCACACCCTACATGTCCAACATATTTAACTAAATCTAGAGGCAATGGTAAGACTCATAATACGGCCTGTTGGCGCAGCAGTGGGATTTCCGCTTGCGACGCCGGCGACCCGGGTTCGGGAACGGACCTGAGTCGTCGGAGGGCTGGAAAAGGGAAGGATAGGCGTCCTTTGGACTGCTCTCCTTCTCGAGGGAAGAATGTGGGCAGCATCCGGGCTGAGACTCCTGAGTAGAACCGGGAGTTCTCACGCTGCCGTACTAATCTTTGGGGGGAGGAGGCGGGGCAGACGCCGGCATCACTGCACGTCCCTGCCTCCGGGAGAAAAAGTCAGGAGGAAAAAAAGGAGGATCCTCCATCTAAGTGAAGCCTCCCCGGGCTTCAATTCACCCGTCGCCGCACTCCCAACCAGTTACTGCTCTGGGGCACTGGCATTAAGGGGGAACGGTGCTCCAGCCCCGCCCTCCGGGGGGTAAGCCGGGGGTGACTGGGAGGGTTGGCAAATAGACAGGTGGTGGGAGCTCCGGGGGCCGTGACTAGCCCTATGAATGATGGAGGACCCCCAAGGAAAAAAGTAGAATTTGAAAAAAAAAAAGACTCATAATATTTCTGTATAAGCCATATATACAAAAATTACAAGACGATTGCCACTAAATACAGGATGCTATCAAAATCCAGCATTCTGGTTATCAGTTTGTGCTTATACCACTAGAATATACCAGGCAAAAAGTACAGAAAACTAATGCATTATGTATAGCTTCTGCATATGTCACAACATCAGTTTACAAGACTTTTAAGTAGAACAGTGCAAGTTACAAGTAAGGAGACTGACTACTTGGAATCCCCTGCTAGTGGTTCCAGGAGCAAATGTCCATAAAGTATCCACTGGGTCTTATAATGTAAGGAGATTTGACTACCTGGATACCCCTGCTAGCGGTTCCAAGAGCAAACGTCCATAAAGTATCCGATGGGCCTTATAATGTAAAGAGATTTGACTACCTGGATACCCCTGCTAGCAGTTCCAGGAGCAAACATCCATAAAGTATCCACTGGGCCTTATAATGTAAGGAGATTTGACTACCTGGATACCCCTGCTAGTGGTTACAGGAGCAAACGCTTCCTAAGGGAGAAAAAAAAAAAAAAACAAGGCTCATCAAATTACCTGTATAAGGACAGCAAGGCAAATCTCAACCTGGCACCCCTTACAGCGGTGTCTGAGTGCAGGACAGTGGCCCTACCTCCATTCCAGGTATCCCAGTTTCTGTGGCAGGTCACCATTCAAACGGCCTCTAGTTCCATGGTGGAACCCGACTGAAACGCGGCTTTCCGCGACCTCCATGCTACCGTTGTACCCCATACAGGGTACTTAAGGCTGCGGACCAACATGGAGCTGACCAAAATGTTTGTTTTATGTCCTCCAGGTCTGTAGAAATGCCCAAATGACTCGCTCCTCTCCCCCTCGTCTCTTCCAGTCTGAGATCTTGCTCAGCATGGGAGCAGCTCTTTGATTGACTCCCAACACTCACAAGATCTCAGGCGCCATCTTTCTGAGGGGCAAAACAGTGGATTCTCACCATCGCAGAGATCCCTTGATAACTACCGCCTATGCCCCCAGCATGCTGAAATACAACATTATTTCAAGAAACAGGAGACAGACTGTGTGGTTTAGGTCTAGAAAGATACCTCAAGAGAAAAGAGGATAAGATACCAAAGACCAGTCAAGCAGATCCACTTATCTGCCAGCTAGACAAACATACCATTATCATTCCTTTCAAGACAAGACAGGGGCAATTACAACTACAGGCTACACTACTACAGGCAGCCATACCCACAAAAAACATTGCATCAGATATCGCACTAGAAGAGTTCTCAACCAAGGTAGAGGAAACTACTCCCCATGCAGAACCCAACTGAAACAACAACTACTACTGCTATAAGCAATACCAAGACATTCCAGTCAGTGACCGACTACTACTCTTCACGCAAGCATGGGAGCAAACCACACAAGACAGGTGGGTCCTACAAGTAATAAGACTAGGATATGTGATATAACTTTCTTGCATACCAACAAAGAACCTTCTAGTCCTATTCCCTGTGCCGAAAAACACATTACCCCGACACAAGTCCAAACAGTACTGACAGACTTACTGCACAACAAGACCATAGACAGGGTAACACATTACAAAAAAGAGGAAAGGAGGATACTCCATATTTGACAAGGTATCCAAAAAGGGACCAGAGGGCTCCGACCAGTTCCGTACCTAAACAATTCTGTACAATTCACATGCTAGAAATGGAAACAATCAGGTCCACCCTCACGGTTATAAGCTCAGGAGATTACCTAACTTCACTACATTTGTAGGACACTTACATCACACTACAAATTCTGTCTATTTCACATATTGGGAAAACGATACCAATACAAGTGTTACCATTCAACCTACCATCAACCCCAAGTGTGTTCATAATGGTAACAATAGCATTCGCAGCAAAAAAAAAAAAGAGAGTTAATGGCATACAAGTAATACCCTATTGAACAACCGGCTGATCAAGACCAGAACAGTACAACAGTCCGTTCGAGAACAAACGCGGTAGTACACTGCCTACAAAATCGCAGCCATGTAATAACCTATCAAAAAGCTACCTATCATCCCTAGCCAATCTATAGATAGTCTAGGCTCACTGATCTACACAAATCCTGGTCTCGGAGACCCACTAAACGCCCAAGTCAGCTCAATTATTGCACAGAATACACAATTACAGAAACACAGAAAACCAGAACTTCAAGCAGTTTCACACGTACTGGGAGTAATGTCATCATTGATAGACATAGTGCCATGGGCCAAGTGCAACATGAGACCTCTCGTACCATTCTTGAGCAAACAGAGCCCAGCGCATGACATAGGCTTGGCACAGACATTAACACTTTCACCCTCCCTGATGGCACTAACATCTGCCAGACGTGGAGGAGAACTACAGGCACACTCATGCAGACCCCCACTCCTAACATTCTATACTGACAGAATATCCCTTAGACCTATAATGTCATTCTGACCAACAGTATCATTGACAGTCCACATCAACCAAACTACTGAAATATCTGCAGAACCCCCTTGGGGAAATATAAAACAATCCTCAGCTTAAAATGCTGGGTATGAAAAGGGTACTTAGCACATACCTATCAAGGACATAGGAAATATACAAAACAGATTGTTCGTAATGCTGCATGGAAAAGGAAAACCAGCTTCAAAGTCATGGATTGCCATGTACCTTAAAACAGCAATCACGGAACCATACAGGGTGAATAACTCGACTGCACCAAGAGATCTGCAGGCTCACTCTACCACAGCAATCACAACTTCCTGGGCAGAGAAAAATGGGAATACTGCAGAGGAAATCTTTAGCAGCATGTAAGGACTAGGTACAAGACAACGACCCACACCTTAGCAGAGGATTACTGCTTTTTAATGACCCATGATGTCACGACTGTGGAGTGCCTCAGAGATTATTCCCCACAATGGTAGTTTACTCACCTGGTAAAGGTGATTGTTGAGGAATACATCTCTGAGGCACTCCACATCCCGCCCAACAGACGTGTGAAAGACTCAACAAGTTTTCATACATTGTATGAATGTATGATACTTACTATTACAAATTAGCAGGTTCAGACATCATTGACATCTATATGTATAGTGCAATAACAAAATAAAGTTACACAACAGTTTTCTACTGCTAAGTGGTCACTACATATCTACACTCAATAACAGCAAAAGGTAGTAACAGATTATTGTTACAGATACAGCTTTGGAATACATTAAACTGACCATAGGAGAGCAGACCCCCCCTCTCAGGTGGGGGATGGACTTTCTTCAAGTCACATGTGCATCAAGCAACCTAGCAGGTGTACACAACCCATGATGTCATGACTGTGGAGTGCCTCAGAGATGTATTTCCCCACAATCACCTTTACCAGGTGAGTAAACTACCATTTTCATGTTTCAATTAAGCAGGGGCTACACTACTTATCCTCACTGCATGTGCAGATACCATAGAATGTAAGAAGGTATTATATCAGGTACCTCTCTGACAGGTGTTAGCTGTGTATGTATTTAAGAAATACATATATATTTTTATTTTTTTATTGCTGAGTTTTTTATCATCAGGGGATTATATGATGTGGCATGTAGTAACTATAAGCATGATGAATGGGCTTGTAGCTATTAATGGAAGCCTTGTAGGCAAATATTTTCATGTTTCCAGGTTAAAATAATTAATCTACCTTAATTTATATAAAACATTGGGTAACTGATTTTGAAGTACCCCTTCAGATTCCACTCCACCTTGTTTTCTGAACAGGAGTGCACCTTTACAGCCAGCCCCTGCAACTAGAACAGCAAGGTGAGTGGCTTTCAGATCAGACTCAGTGGCCGTGGGATCTCTGCTTGGGCTACCTGGTTACCAGATTGAAAAACAAATGTTTTAGCTGTAGCTCTAGTCAGTATGCACCCGGCCAAGCTAGATTAAATATCAGCTGAGTGCAAGTGATTGTTTCATTTCACTCTGTTGCTCTGACTAGTCGCATTTGATCCCTGATATGTAATTTACTTTAAGGGCCTTTAATGAGCAGGGAGTTTTTTGCATGAATTTGATGTTACCTTAAGAGTCTTGCAGTCTGCCTTGTGTTCTTGAAGCTGGTCTGGTTTGATCCTGGGTGGCGCATGCACAGTGCGCCTCACCCATCGACCGCACCAGTCTTCTTCCTCCCGTTGCATACTAACCCAATTCTTTTCGGTCCTGCTGGCTTATCCCCCTCTCCTTTGTTTCAACAGGGCACTCGACCTCACTCCCTGAACAGGAGTGCACCCTTACAGCCAGCCTCCTGCAACTAGAACAGCAAGGTGAGAGACTTTGGGATCGGACTTAGTGACTGTGGGATCTCTGCTTGGGTTACCTGGTTGGCCCATCACTGCTTCGCAGCAACTTCCCCTCCCGGCCCCGCCCAACCTGGTTCAACTCTAGTAACATAGATCTCTTCCTGTCACGTGACATCAGCTGCCTAAATCTATCTCCCCACTTTCCCTTTTGCAAGTTATACTAAGCTACCACTAGGAGTCAGTGTGGGGGGGGTGGTTATCTATCAAGGGTGTAGACAGGCATACTCACTCTACACATTTGTGTACAGTTTTGCTGAGTGCCTGTCATAAACCATATGCCTTTCTGTTAACATTTTCATTCTAATCTGTAGTATCTGGGTTAGTGTAGGCCACTGAGGAGTGATTCTGTTTAAACTTCTGTGACCTGTACTCCTCCTTCTCCCTTCAATCCCTTGCACAGTGTCACTTCACTCACTGCTCCACCTCCATCGCCAAATTCTGGTTTGGGTCCCTTCCTTCCTACCTTACCTCCATCCTTACTCCTGCTTCTCCCTCACCTTACAACTCACATTCTAGCTCTGGCCGTACCTTCTCACTCCCATGTGTCCGTACTACTGCTGGCAAACTCTCTTCCTCCTATAGACTCCCTTCCCTCTAGAACAGCATTGCCCTCCAAACCCGTCTCTCTCCCCCTCCTTCCCTGCCCTTAAGAGCCTTCTTAAGCCAACCCCCACTACCTCCTGTATCTGCTCTCCTTCTTAGACCTCTCTCCTTCATGTGTCTTGTTTTCGTACTCCTTTTACTGCAACACACTGTATATATCTTTTTTGTAACATATCACCTGTTTATACCAGAAATGTTTGTCAGCTTTTGTAAATAGTTTTTGAGATTGTATATACCCTGTATTGTAATATTCTTCAGTTTTGTTTTATTTATTGTTTTGTATTCTCGTGATAAGCTTTGTACCCCCTCCCCCGGGTTGCATCTGAAAACGAGCTTCGGTTCTTGATGCCTTTCCCGGTTACCAACTTTTACATAAATAATTCTCCCTTCTTGTATGGGCTAAGCTTGTCTAGCTCAAAGTGGTTCAATAATTTAGACTGACATATTTCTTTACAGCACTTCATAAATGTGACACCTGTCGTTTTTCAACTCCGGCCCAAATGTGTTTTTGTGTCCCAAAAGTTGATTTTGCTGTCCCTGTATGATATCACCTTTTGACCAGGAGTTCAACACTTGCTGTGCCTTTCTTCATGAGGCAGGGTCATAACAAGGCTATGTTGGAAATCTGGTATACAAATATTACAAAACAAATGTATGAGCCTATGTTACATTTTGTTAATGCAGGCTCATTCATATCTTTGGTAATTTTCAATATTTATACACGCACTTCCTCCCATGCAGCCCTATCGGCTCTGGCAGGACTTTGTTTTTAACTGATGTGACATTTTTCCAATATACGGGTCACATGGGCATTTCAGAACATATACCACATGATAAGACTGACATGTTATCAAGTCCTTCATGATTATGTCTTCATTTGTAGCAGTATTTTGTATTTTCTTGAGTCTGTTATGTATTGGAACAGTGCATGCAATGTCCACATGGGAAGTTCCCCTGTGGTCTCAGTGGCATTAAAAAGTTCTCCTGATTTCTTGCTGGTATATTATGTTTTAATTTTGACAGCTTACTTTTTAAAGGGAAACGCCTATGTCAGTAAGCTGGTAGGTATCCTGTGTATTAGGTGACTGCAACTGAGTGCTTTCAAGAAGGGCGACTCAGTCACGGCGCTTTTACACAGGGCTACCGGGCAGGAAGAGCAACCAGATATGGGGTTCGGTGACTATAGCGACAGGATGTTGGTATGTATACATGCATGCAGGGGAGTGGGGAAGGGACCATGCCATGCGACGGGCGAAAGGGGAGGGAGGGTTTGTAGGGCATAATGCGGTGGTGGGCTGCTGTGCTGGCCATGTGGCGTGGTGGGTTAGTGGCAGGCTGGGGTTGGGAGGGTGTCAGGTTCAGGTCTGAGCATGCTCGTTTTCTGCGCCGGGTCACGGGTTTTCTTCTTTCTTTAGTTTTGCACCCCCCCCACATGCCCCCTGGAGCTGAGAATCCATTAGTGGGGTGAAAACCTCCACATAAAAAATGAAAAAATGTAAGTCTCTGGTGCCATATTGATGTTAACGTGAAGTCTATCACGAGGAAATTTATTTTACGATGATGCATTCACAAATAGCGTCAGCAATACACAGTCACCATTATTACATGGAACCCAATAAGCCCCACACCTCAGTGTGAGGCCCCCCGATTAGTGTTTTCACCTACTGTTAAAAAATATTGGGTACCTGTTTCTGAAGTAATTTTGTTTTATCTGGTTCTGCAGGTTTGCAGCTGGGGCACCCACCAGAGAACATCACTGTTGGGTCCTTCATGCCCTTTCCTGGTCCACCTTGGAAGGTAGATCACAACATCCATCTCTATGCCTAGCCTATAAGTTCAGGATGGCTACTACCCCCCTAGCCTGGCGGAGTTGCTGCGACCAAAAAAGAATCGCAGGACACTAAGATCCTCAAGCAGACAGCTCCTCGAGGCTCCCCGGATGATGTCCACCCAAGGGTCTTGGGCCTTCTCAGTCCTCATTTCTCCCATATGGAACACATTAACAACAAAGCCCCAGGAGTGCGACTCACTAGGGGGATTCAAAAAGGGATTAAAGTCCCACTTGCTGGAGTTAAATCAATGCACTTGTCACCACTGATATCTCTACTGTGGTCCTGCTGACTCTAGAATTTCTGTCAGGGAGCGGGGGTGTTCATTAATGAATATTGGTATATTAACAATAATTGTCTATGTGCTGTATGTTGAAAACTGTCTGTCCTCCATTACATGTGATATGTAAGCAACTATAACTATAATTTCTGCAAATGCTATATTAATGTTGGATATGTAATTAATTCTGGGTCGCCCCTGAAAAAGGGACTACTGGACTCAGTGGGCCTGCCTGGTTACCAAAATTAAATAAATAAATAAATGATCCTGTTGTCCCTCCCATCAGCATTATGAATGGAGTGCCTCTAGCGGTGCATCCCACAACTGCCCACGACCATACCTCTCAACCTTTTGTCCCTCAAATGTGGAACATTGCCTGTCAAAATGTGGAACAAATGGGCAAAATGTGGAACACTTAATCAAATCTTTACCTAAGAGGCTCAAAACACTGTTAAAATGTTGCATTTATGTTCAGAAAGTCTGTTATTAATTGAATAATTTATTTTTTCCATCATTTACTATGGATATTTGCTTTAAAATGTTGAATTTGAATGTGGAACAAGTCCTCACAATGTGGAACATGGAGCTTTTTTGAAGTAAAATGAGGAACGTTCCTCATAATGTGGTACAGTTGCGAGGTATGCCCATAACTGACATCAGAGCATGGGAGCAGCCACAGGAGCGTGTAGCCTATGGACAAAGCTATTAACAGCTCTGGTTTGCCACTTAGAGGTCTCGGTGCTATACCAAGACCAAGTATAGACTGGCAGATCAACTAGGTATAGCACAGAGACCTCTACCGTGTCCTTCATGCCCTCTCCTGGTCCACCTTGGAAGGTAGATTACAATATCCATCTCTATGCCTAGCCTATAAGTTCAGGATGACTCGGTGCTACACCAAGACCAAGTATGGACCAGCAGATCAACTCAGTATAGCACAGAGACCTCTAAGTGGCACACCAGAGATGTTAATAGCTCTGTCCATAGGATGACACTATACATGCTCCCGCCGCTACTCCCCAGCTCTGATGTCAGCCACGAGTGATTGTGGGATGCGCCGCTAGAGGTGCTCCATTCAAAATGGCAGCAGGAGCAGTGACAGCGCTTGGGGGTTTAAAACATGAGTCAAATTGGACCCACTGGTGTAAAAAATGTGGGTCAAAAGAGGAACCTACTGGGTCAAAACATAATCAGTGGCAGATTTTGAACAGTTCATGTTCCCTTCCTTTAGATATTGTTTTATATTAGGTGCATCAATTCAGACCCACTGCCAAAGGAAAAAGGGGTCTGTTTTGAGCAGAATGCAACCTTTGTCCTTTTGGTGCATGTTCGCACTGTCCCTGAGCGGGAGGGACAGCAGGATCAACCAGATAAAACAAAATTACTTCAGAAGCAGGTACCCCAATTTTTTTTCACAGTGGGCAAAAATACTAATGCGGTGGGGGGGTGCCCGACACTGAGGTGATCTTAATCTTGCCATGTTCATCTAAAAACTGTATTGAAAACATAATTCCTTCTGGTACTTCTTCTTTATTCTTTTTGGTTAGAAAGTCACTCCTTGTTGTGTCTCTTGCTCTATTTTTAGCTTCACTGACACATCTATTAGGGTATACCTATGCTTAAACCTACTTTCCATCCCCAACTCTGCACTTTCACAATCACATGCATTGACAGAATTCTGTTTCACTCTTAAATATTACCCCAACGGTATTCTCTCCTTCTGTTTCCTGGGACGAAAGCTTTTAAAATGTAACAAACTATTTCATTCTGTATCCTGTCTGTATAAATGTGCTCCCATGTTATCTCTGTCCAAATCTAAGAAAGCAATGTGTTCAGTACTGTAATTCATTGTGAATCTCAGGAAATCTGTTGTCTCATTTAAATACAAACAAAATTCTTGTAGTCATTCTAATGTGCCCCCACAGCATCAAAATATCATCAATAAAGTGAATCCACTTGTTGAAGTGTGTGTTGTACATGGGATTTAAAACAAACCTATTTTTATGTTTGCTTGCATGCATGTGCAAGAAACATAGTGCCACTATACGAATTTTCGTAGGGGTGCCACCCCGCTTCCAATGCCCTGCTCCTTCTTGCAGTCGCAGCCTCAACGCACCAAAAAATGTCCAAGCTGTCTATGACAGCAGTTCAGATGCAGTGGTGTACAGTTCAAAGCAAAAGACTGCTACAATCAGCAGTGGTAACGTGTAGGCAATCTGCATACTGCCGTCGGCAGTATGCAAAGTGCCTACACATCAACGCTGCATCTGAACAGCTGTCATAGACAGCTCCATTTTTTTCCTTGTCCCCCCAAACAAACACCCAAGTAGCATGCTGGAGCCCCACCCAGCATGCTCATGCACCCCCAGCACTGTAGCCCGGCCAGGGTGCCCAATCCCCCTGTTGGCTCACTACCCCCCATACAAGACTTCCAAGTGCCACGCTGGGAGCCCACCCCAGTGTGGCAAAAGTCTGTATGGCCGACAGGGGTGCCCAATCCCCCATCGGCTCCACTGCCCTCCCAAACAAACTTCCAGCTGCCATGCTAGGAGCCCACCCCAGCATGGCAAAAGTCCCACGTTGTCTTCGTAAAAAAAGAAAGACACCTGTAAAAAAAGGAAAAGGTCCCTCATTGACCGTCTTGCCTCCTCCCAACCAGCACCACCCTCTACGCACCACCACACATACACCCCGACCCCATACTTACCTCCAGCACGGCGAATCTTTGGTGGACTGGGAACACATCTGCACTCTTCAAAGCCAACCACGAACTGAAGAAATGCCATAAGCTGTATAATGGCATAAATGTTTTTTTTTTCAACTTTGGTGCATATCTCAGCCATTTTTGGGAATTGTTCACCAGATTTTCAACATGGGATTCTTGGGACGACACCTCATGAACTCAGTCACTGTCATTTTGTTATTCAGTCCGGAAAGGTGATTTTGCGGTCACTGCGCGGAACCACCTTTTGGGACCGAGAAACGAAGCAACAGTGTCACAGTTCATGAGGTAGGCACCCAAAAACCCTATGTTGAAAATTTGGTGAAAAAATTCCCAAAAATGACTGCTTTACAAGGTGTGTTGTGCAGTTCCTACTATCGTCGTAACTTTGAGAATTTGTAATATTTTCACTCCAGATTTTCAACATTGCCATTTAACCACACCTCCTTATGAACAGTACAGCTGTCATTTTTCACATCTCACCCAAAATGTGCTTTCGCACATGTAGAGCACATTGGCATGGTCGGTGTGCGAAATCAATGTTTGGGACACATTAAGAAAATCACAGTGACACTGTTCATAAGCAGAGGTGTTAAAATGGCTATGTTGAAAATTTGGTGACAAAAGTCCATAAAATGACACTGTTACGAGCGTGCTTTGCGCAATTTCCATGCACCCTTGTAAGTTCACGAATTTGTAATATTTTCAGTCCAGATTTTCAACATTGACATTTTTCCACACCTCCTTATGAACAGTACAGCTGTCATTTTTCACACCCAGGCTGAAATGTGTTTTTGCACTTCCGGCGCAGAATAGCATGGTCGCTGTGGGAAATTAGTGTTCGGGACAGATTAAGAAAATCACAGTGACACTGTTCATGAGCGGACGTCCCAAAATGCCTGTGTTGAAAATCTGCTGTAAACAATCCCCAAACTAATTACATTACGGGTGTACATTGCGCAGTTTCTACGCACGCTTGTGACGTCACCAGTTTTTGTATATTTTCACTCCAGATTTTCAACAATGCCATTTTTTCACCTGCTCATGAACAGTACACTTGTCACTTTTCACATCCTGTTCAAAATGTGTTTTTGCATCTGTGGCGCTAAATGGTGCAGTCACTGTGCAAAAATCACCTTTCGCCTAACGATCTGATAGTGTCACTGTTCATGCTGTGGGGTCACAAAAAGCCCATGTTGAAAACTTGGGAGTAAAAATACTAAGAAGCACCCAGGGCGTAAGGGTTTTCGACCATAACACCCTACCCTGTAGGGACTGGCAGGTGTCAGGGGTGTGACTTGGAATTGTCAACAGTAATGTTCACGCCATTCCACCCCCACCCTGCAGCCAATGACAGGCATCGAGATGCGCCTTGGACCCTTTGCCCCCAGAGTTTACCCCATGTTCCCATACTGCGCACATTTCAGTGTATTTCCTTATGGAATGAGGTGACTGTAAAGCTGAAACACCCCAAGGCACACCTCGACACTTGTCAGTGTCTGAAGGATAGGGTGAGGTGAAATGTCGTGACTGTCATGGGCAACAACCCAAAGGCACACCCCAATGCCTGTCCATCTCTGCAGGGTGAGGGTGGAGTTGGTGTCAGTTCAATACTTCAATGCCATTCCTATACTGCATCTGTCTAACTCCTGCACTTCCACTGCTAATGCCAGCAAGCAAACATTCGGCATTGATAAATGCTTGTTAAACTGCTGTCATTGTTAGGTTTGCATAAGTGGGCCATGCTTGAAGCAAGGCAATGCAAATTTTATTTTCCAGGTGCCCAATCCCGGAGGCTCTGGGTGCCGTACAATAAAAACACACTATCAATACAATAGATAGACATCAAATAAGTATCACAGTAATTGCAGCATAAAATAAATATGGTCTGTGACAACACAGAACCCTATTAAAACAGATACTCAGGGGGAAAGGGAAAGGGGGCTCCCAAGGTGGACTAATAAACACTTCTGACTAAACAGGTAGGCCTTGAGGCAAGCCTTAAAGACCTCAACTGAAGGGGCCTCCTGAACAGATGGAGGGAGCAAATTCCACAGGATGGGGCCGGCGACCCTAAAAGCTCTGTCACCGGAGGTTTTAAACCTCATCCTGGGAATTGAAAGAAGGCCCCTAGAGGAGGTGGACCGAGGCAGCGGATGTGAGAAGGTCCAACAGATAGCCAGGGCTCAACCCATGTAGGACCTTAAAGGTGAGTAAGCCCACTTTAAAGAGGATCCTCCACCTCAATGGCAGCCAGTGCAGTTCATGCAGCACCAGGGTGACGTGGTAGAATTTTGACTGCCCCGTCAGGAACCTGGTGGCTGCATTCTGCACTAGCTGCAGCCAGGGGAGGTTACCTCCTGAGACCCCGAGTACAGCGCATTACAGTGATCAAGTCTGGACGCCATGAAGGCATGCACTAAGGTGGGGAGGTCCATGGACAGAACTAGAGGCTTAACCCTGGCAATATTCCTAAGATGGTAAAAGCTGGTCCGGACAACACCTGGGATTCAAATGTCAATCTGCTGTCAAAGGTCACACCTAGATTTCGCACTCTAGAGGAGGCCTTCAGTGGCACCGATCCCAGGAACAAACCAGTTTCGGCACCAGAGGCCATCCTGTTCCGTCTTCTGTTTGACTCCACCACCAGTACTTCCATCTTATCAGGGTTCAGTTGCAACCAGCTGGAGGCCATCCAGTCATTGATCTCCACAAGGCAGTTGTTTAGCACTTCCACCACACTGGATGTCCCAGGAGCAAAACAGAAATACAGCTGGGTATCATCAGCATAGAAATGAAAGCCCAAACCGTAGTTCCTAATGAGCTCAGCCAGGGGTAGCATGTACACAGCAAACAGCATTGGTGACAAGACCGAACCCTGAGGTACTCCACACGGCAAGAGGCTAGGGGAGGTGGAGAAATTCCCCATCACTACCCGTTGCCTCCTATTTGTGAGGTAGGATTCAAACCAGCAGATGACAGAGCCGGTGAGTCCACAAAATTCCCACAGGCAGTCAGGCAACACACAATGGTCTACCATGTTGAAGGCTGAGGAGAGATCGAGGAGAATGAGAATTGTCCCCTCCCCCTGATCTCTAGCCCTGAGGAGGTCATTATGTACCCGAACTAGTGCGGTTTCTATACTATGCCTCGCATGAAATCCAGACTGGAATGGCTTATAGAGATCGGAGGCCATGAGGTGTTCCTCAAGTTGTAGCGCCACAACCTTCTCAATAACCTTCCCTAAAAATGGGAGGTTGGAGATCGGATGGTAATTTACCTTGACATCAGGGTCTAGAGATGGCTTTTTTAGGAGGGGATGAATCAGTGCCTCCTTTAAGGCATCAGGAAAGATCCCCTCTGACAAAGAGCACTGGACAATCAAAGCGAACACTGGGCAAACAGTGTCGACACATCCCATCAAGAAACAAGTCGGCACCGGGTCCAGTTCATAATATGTGTGTGTAACCCCCCCTACAAATTCCTATAATGTCTTCCTGGGCTTGCCTAATGCCCACTGTCAGGATGGTGTTCTGTGTCCAGACATTTGAAATTGCATGCATGAGAGCGCTGAAGTAAGCCTCTGTGCCTGTCTCTTTAAGAGAACTATTATGCTGTGCTAGAAATTAATCTGGGCTGGGTCAGAGTGCTCTAAGGCTCGTGACCAGCCAGACAAGTTGTATTTCTGCTCCATTCTTCAGTCACTATTAGCGTAGAGGGAGCTCTGCTAGGAAAAGTACTTATTTACTGTTTAGCTGTAGTAGTGGTTATAAAAATATAGGAGTTTGTCTAACCTGCTTCCATTTGCAGCATGAACATTTTGGATTAGAGCCACCATTTTGGTTCTGGAACAGCCAGTGTTGGACCAATCGGAATCTCAGGGTACCTAAAATGGAGACTGCCCCAGAGGCCTTGTAGGAGTGAATTTCTGTAGGGAATGTAGTTTTTAAGTTTTAGCGCCTAAATGGACCTGGAGGGGGAGCCCTTGTGGTGACCGACAGTTTCCTCAGCCAACCGAACCTTTTGGATCACTGGCAAAGCCCAGAGCTGCCTGCAGCAATGTGTCAGTTGTGAGCTGGAGTTTGGAGAGTGACCAGCTCAAGTGATCGATCAGCTGTTCCTGTGTAGGAACGCAGGAGAATCAGCGGGATGGTCCTGCTGGCCTGCCTGCTACCTCTTCCAGTGTGAAGAACTGCTGAGAGTGTGAAAGTTGGACTTTATCCAATTCACCGACTGAGACCTGAAACCTGAAGAGAGAAGTGTTTTCTTGCTGCCTGCAAGTGGGACGAAGACTTGCTCCAGAAGTGATCGGCTTGCCTGGCATCGAAGCGAGCCCAAGATCGATAGGTTTGCGCACAAACACTGCGATTAGCAAATGGACTTTATCCAAATGGTGGCAAGTTACTTTAAAGAGTTATAGATGTGCTGAATGTGTTGTGTGGGTCACAATTTGGTTCCCCACACACCGAGTTCTGCTACATCAGCTGGAGGCTATTTCAGCATTTTTCATGGACTGCATCTGAACTGCTTGCTCTGCCTAGGCCTTGCCAACTCGGCATGGGTTGCCGCACCCATACCAGAGACATTTCTGGCAAAAGACCCGCTTGGGGATTCAGCCCCCTGCTCAACACCACCGAACAGGTAGCATCCACCATGGTGAGGCATATTGGCCTTGCTTCCCCTAGCAATCCAGTACAACATCCTGAGGTCTTCATTTCGTCAGTCCTGCATCCTGGTTTGGGTAGCATGAGTACAAAACAGGGTAGCTCCCTGCAACAAAGCTGCAGTCATTTGTGTGTCCATCTGATTCTCTTGTTCTGGGTTTATTTGCAACAAACTAAGCCATCCAGCTCCAGATTACAAATGTTTGAGTTGAGTGCATGTTAATCATGTTTTTCCTTCCTAAGGGCCCCAACCACAGCTGCAATGCCGGCCTACCCTGGGCAATGCTTCAGGCTAGCCTGTTCTCCAACTTGGTACCCAGGGTTGCGGGAGTTGGTTAGAGGGATTTGCAGTGCTTGTTTTACCAACCTGAATATAATCAGATTTGCCAATCACAGCTAGGTTTACACCCCACCCTTGTTCACATCCCCCTGTATAAATCAGATTGTGGTTTTTCATGTTTAACCTGGCTAGTGTGTACCTTCTTGGTGGGGATATTGGCCTGACTTTGAATTACTGCATCACTTGTCTTATTTTACAGGGGGTCTCCAGTGCCATCGCAGAAGGTCCAGCCCTGGTAGTAAGTGCAAGAGGTGTGAGCATATTATTACAGTCATATGGTATATGTGACTGCACATTATATCTGTATTGCTATATGCCCTGCACTACTGCTATATGCTTGCGTACCCTAAGTACCGCAAACTCAATGTAAGATTTTTGTACACTTTATAATTATGTTTGCATTTCCCCTCCACCCCCAGAATGCATCTGGAATCGAGCAGTAGTCTGCTTAGCATGCCTTCCTGGTAAAACCTTTAAATAAATAAATAAAACATTGCTGTACTGCTGAACTGTTTAGGCCACTAGAACGGTTGGTGGGTGGTTATAGTATCCCAGAGGGCTATACCAATAGCAGTTACACTACCCAAAACCATTCCTCTGGGTGGAGACACCGTTCACCCAGTCCAGACCTCTTAACCTGTGCGTAGTCACACAGGCAGGGGTAGTAGCCCATAGGATAGCACCACCTATGGCGCCTATTACATGTGCTTTAACTTGGAAGCAACCCCAATAACCTCTAACACCTCCACTGATTTAAACTCCCCCCAACTAGGCGGAGCACTTTCCAGGTGACCCAGACAATCATTGTAGGCTCACTGACGGCACACCCTGCTGGATGGCGGACACCCTGTGTGAGAAGAATTGAGCAATCTCTTCACACAAAGCATCAGAAAAAGTATTTTTTGGCTGAAGGCAGGCTGGGTTTAGAAGCCTGTCCACAGTCCAAAAGAGCGCTGTTGGTCGATTCTTCCCGGCAGCAATCTCTCTGGACAGGAACTCTGCCTTCTTTTATTTCATTTAGTTTTTGTTTACTGGATGAGGCACATTAGCCGTAGAAATGACTTTCAGGCACGACCTGGGAGGTTACAATAGAGAATATACAGTACAAAGAGAAATACAAAATGAGGTAGATAGACACAATTTCACTTGATGGCAGAGACAAATAAACATTATAGGAAATACTGTCATTGACCTGGCTTTACAATGTAATTCTTAGGAAAGAATGCAGGCACATAAAACATTGGCGAGTAGCATTTTGAGGGTAAATATAAGGTAGGGCCAAACAGTTGCATGAGACACGTGGGATGGAAATAAAGGGAGGATAACCAGCTAAGCAAAAATAATGGTAAGTGCAAACACAATAATGAACAATAAGGAATGGGTGGTGGAGTACAAATTCACAGCTAGAAGGGGAAAGCGATCATGGGCAGAGACACACAGTGCAGCAGTACAAGGTAAGTGCAACCAAAGAGAAAATGAGCAGAAGAAATAAAAAGGGAGAAGGGCTAATTCAGGTAAGGTCAAAACAACTAAGAGTTGTGCTGGGAGGGTATTTCAGAGAGGCAAGAATTAGTAAGAGGTTAGGTAATCTGGATAAGGATAGGACCACGGAGATAGGACTAGATAGAGGGGACTGGGTATGATCAAAGCACATACATGGGACTGATTTGGTTAGGAAATTTCACAGCTCCTTTTTAAATGTAGCATGAGTTGGCAAGTGACAAATGGCAAAGGGAAAGGAGTTCCAGTGCAGCAGGGCAATGTGAGAGGAAGCACAGGTACCCTTTGAGGTTTTACATCTTGGGACATGTAGAAGAGATTGATCAACTAAGCGAAGGCTGTAGGAGGAGGTCTGAGGGAGCAGTAAGGAAGCTAGGGACGAGGGTGCTTGTGATCTGATAACAGCGTCTGTCAGGGAGCCAAGGGAGACAAGTCTGAGGGCAGAAGGGGAGAGCCAATGGAGATCTGCGTAGAGCTGACAGTGGTGCTTACGCCAAGGGGATGAGGAGGCACAGCAGCAGATTTTATTGTATGTGATGTCCCATTTGCGAAGAGTAGACTTAGACACAGCAGTATAGGTAGCAACCCTATAGGTAAGGGAAGGAGGAAGAAGAATGCCCTGGGCAATAGCTACTCTGGCGGACGGGGTTAAGGCATAGCTAGTTTTGTATGCAATCCCTAGCTTTGCTTTTCACAGATTTACAGATGGACTTGAATGCGGAGGTCAAAGTCAAGGGACTTGTCAAGTAGGACTCCCAGATATTTGAAAGAGTTTACTGTTCCTATAAGAGAGCGGTCAGAGCCGGACACTTTGAGTGGGATATGACAAGACCTGAGTTTAGTGGCAGAGCCATAGAGCATGGCTTGCATTTTGCCCACATTTAGGACAAGCTTATGCACAAAGAGCCATGCTTGAATATGTGAGAGGGCAGAGGAAAGGTTAAGATTTATGTCCAAGACATTCTTGGAGCTGATATAAAGTATAAGATCATCCACATAGCGGAGGGATGAGCAGTTAGCAGTATCACGGGTGATATTGTTTATAAAAATAGAAAAAGGAGGGAGCCCAATATGGGACCCTCTGGGACTCTGATGTTGATGGTGGTGTGGTCGGAGAGGGCAGAGTTAAATTTTATGACTTGTGTACGATTTGATAGATAGCTGCTAAACCAGGTGACAACAGGTGGTGAGAATCCCATGGATTGAAGAATGGAGAGAAGTAAGAGGTAGTCAACAAGATCGAAATTTTTCTTCAAATTGATAAAGACTGCACCAGTCAGAAGGCCAGAATCCATGGCAGAGAGAGTATCATTTGTAAATTTAAGTAGCGCTGTGGAGGTACTATGACCCTTGCAGAAACAATGTTGTTTATCAGAGAGCACATTATTTTTAAGAAGTAAATCAATTGTTTTGGAGGCAACCAACTTTTCAAGAATTTTGCTCAGAACTGAGAGACTCGCTATGGGCTGGTAGTTCGAGATGTCCTCATGATCTCTTTTTTAAAGACGGGTAATACCGGCAATTTTCCAGATGTCTGGGACTTGACTATGGCACAGAGACAAAGTAAAAATTTAAGCCAGGGGAGAGGCAATAAAAAGAGCAGCAAGTTTTAGGAGCTTGGGTTCAAGACCATCAGAGCCAATGTTGGTAGTGTTCGAGATAGTATTTAGGAGCTTCAATACCTGAGATCTAGTTAAAGTTTTGAAACCAAAGGGTGGGGTCACCCCCATAGAGTTGGGATTGGAACAGCGGTTTGTAGGTGGAGTAGATGAGAAGGAAGAAGTGTATTTGGATAGGTTGGCGAAATATAGATTAAAGGAATTGGCTTTGGTAACAGGATCATTACAGTGTACACCATTTAGGACCATATTATTGGGAGTATGGGATTGTTGATTGCCAAAGGAGGTTTTTACATGTGACCAGAATTTTCTAGGGTCACCTGCAGCAGCAAGAAACAAACCTTTGCAGTAACTACTTTTGGCTAGTCTAATTTGTTTTTTGCAGGCATTGCGTTGAGACCTATAGTGACTGAAGTCAGACTGCAGGCCTGAGGCCTTGAAATGCTTCCAGCTTTTGTCCCTAGTACGAAGAAGCACAAGTAAGTCCTTTTTCAACCATCTAGTTTGTTTACTCGAACATGACAAGAGATCTAAGGGGCATGCCTATCCTGAAGGGCCATGAATTTGGCAAGAAAGAGGCTGAGGGCAGTCTGGGCATCCTGGACCTGATAGAGGCTGGATCAGCCAATTAAAGAGACATCAAGAAGAAACTTCCCCTGGTCAAGGCTGGCAAAGTTTCTAAAGGTGATGTAACGCAGAGGGGGTGAGAGGTCAGATGAGTGATTCCAGATGCAGAAGACAAGGGAGTGGTCATTTATGACATTGGCAAGTGTACCAGCTGCGGGGATACCGTTGATCCGATTTGTCAGTATCCAGTTGATCAAGGTGCTGGTTGTCGAATTAATGGAGACTCTGGTGGCTCATTTATGAGCTGATGCAGATTGTGACTTTGAACCAATGAGAGGAAGGAGTTCTGAGTCTTACCCATCCAGTTTAGGTTAAAGTTACCTAGAATGAGTACTTTGTTGTGCCCAACCACCTGGGCAACCTGATCTAGAAGTTCTTCAAGGCCAGCAGAGCCACTCTAAGGAGGACTATAGGTGCAAACAATATGAAGTTTTTTCGTGCCTAGGGCAAGGGTAGTGTGGAGGTATTTACAATAGGAGACAGTAGAAGCAGGAATGATAGTGAGGTTTAGATGCAACTTAAGGTAACCCCTCCCCCCCTCCGTTTGGATGAAGGGAGGTCCCGTCTTAGCAGGTTATAGTTGTCTTTGGAATACACAGAATCTGGAATGGACAGTTTAAGCCAGGTCTCAGATAAGCACAGGATGTCCGGTTTATAGAGACCAACCCATGCCTCTAGGTCTGCATGATTCTGGGCAAGTCTCCTTATATTGTGGTGGGCAACACGGGGCCCCTTTATGTTACTTAGGGAAGAGTCTGTGTAAGAGTAATAGGTCATGGGGCCAGGGTTTAGTTCAATATCACCAGACAGAATGATAGTCAAGAGAAATAGGTACCAGAGCGTGCGATGAGTAAATGAAGGTGGAAGAGACAGATAACAAAAGAGGCAGCTTTTAACAGTATATGATAAATGGTAAAAGAACCCCCCTGGGAAGTAGTAAGGGGGTGAGAACAAAATGACCTTGTGGCAATAGACATAGATTTGAGAAGATAAAGTCAGAAAGCGAAGGAGGGGAGGCTCCATAGGGTAGGGAGCAGGGGGCTGTGTAGAGCTGAGAGAGAAATAAGAGTAGTAGTGCAGTTGACAGCAGTGTGATTGCCCCCTGATACTCACTATAGTAGGAGCGCAGAGGCCGGCCTGGTGGCGCTGAGGGCTGAGGCACTGGTGCCTTACCTCGATACGCGGCTGACCCATGTTCAGGAACGAGCATGGTCGTCAGGAGGAGAAGGATTGGCGTCTGGGACTGCTCTCCTTCTCCGGGGAGGGGGGTTTCTGGTGGTCAGCGCTTGCTCGCCCCCTGGCGGAGGCTGGAGGACAGGGCACCGTACCACAAGCTAGGGAGGAGTCGGGCCAGATGCCTGGAGGAAGCGCATGCGGAAGCGTGCATGCTCCCCTCCGTTGGCGACATTGCACAGCCTTGACACCTGGGGAGAAAAACAAGGAGGAGAAAAAGAACGCCGTCCATGCAGGATGGCACAGCGCGCCTCGCAGGCTCTGCCCCCGGCTAGCCACGGTGCTGGCCAACTAAATCCAGACTTTGGTGGGGGAGTTAGGGAACCCCCCGCTGACCCCGCCAGGGGGGTAAGCCCTGGGGTCAGGTCAGCGCCGGCTGGTAGACGCCGGGGGGCAATGCTGGGGATGCCCTCCTGAGGGATAGCCAGCAGCAGGAGAGAAACTAATAAGTAAAATAAAAAACTATAGTGGGAGCGCAGGGCCAATCTGTCTGCCTCAAGGCCAGATCTTCACCAGCAGCATTCCAACCTCTGACCCGCAATCTTCATCGCCTTGAGCTCCCCATCAAACCAAGGGAACCTCAAGTGAGAAGATTTGGGTCCTACATGGGCTGGTGTGAGAGAGTCGAGTGCTGCCAACATCACCCTATTACCTCACCTGAACCCCCTACGCATGCACTACCCACACTAGATAGATCAGCCACTGTCAGAAATCCCTCCAGGGTCAAAACCCTCAAAGGACGGTAGCTGACCATCTCTGCAGGGGGAGGGCTCTCGGGGGGGGGGGGGGCCATGAACGAGAACTCCACCATGCAATGATTGGACCAAATGACCCGGTTAGTCTTGAGGTTGCTAACCTCAAGCCCCAGTGAGAAAATCAGGTCCAACATGTGCCTGCCCTGGTGAGTCACGGAAGAAACTTCTTGCGACAGGCCCAGAGATGACAAAGTCTGGAGGAGGTTGTAATCTAGCTTAGATAACTCATCATTGGCCCAGGCATTAAAGTCCCCCAGGACTAAACACCGGGGGGACTCCAATGTCTCACCGACGACAAAGTCTACTACCTCCTTGAGCCTATCATTGTGCCTGTCACTTGCAAATAAAATGTTTCTTCAGATCTAAAGAGGTTATTTTCTAGTACCAGTTTGGCCAAGTTTAACAGTAAAGAATTAGATGATTTATTTTCCAATCTGTATATTAGAAAGTTCCCCAATGCATCCAGTCCTTCCCCATGTGGAATACCAGGAACATAAATCTTTGATGTCTCAGGTGACTAAGTATATTCTGCCTTTCTCTGTTTCCCAGATTTATATCTACAGTTATTTTGATGATATGCATTCAGTCTTTTCCATAACTCTCTGTTTGTGGTACTAAATAATGAATGTGGAATTCCACATAGGTCGATATCCTGTCTATTAGTAAACCTATGCCTGAGATAATCGGGCATCTCTGGTGGGTTAGTGCTTTTTTGTGTATTTTGGGGAGAGAATAAAAAACAGGCATAGAGGGAGTAGTATTGTTAAGTGCCAGTCATTTGTATGTTCTTCTGTATTTTGAATATAGGGTCTTCTCTTAATTTTCTGTACGTTTTGTCATCCTGTAACTGCCCCAGGCATTCCTTTTGATAAACTGAATAGTCTTGTGCCATTAAGGCTCATCCTTGTTTGCACCAGTTTGCAAGTACGAATACATCTAAAACTATTTTGAATAGATTGGAACAATGAATAATTAAGGAGTGTAAACTTGAGTGATAGCAGAGTATGTGAAGCAAAAGTGTTCTCCTCGGGGATTACGAGTGACATTTGCACCAAACTTGTGAGACAAATGTACCATCTTGAAAAATCAATGGGACGGGATGAGAAATAAAGCCATGTTGGCCTTAACTGAATCCTTAACTTGAGAAAGTACTAAAGTCGGTGTCTCTTATGCTTATAAAATGAGTACCTGGGAAAATTTATAAACATTTCAAAAATTAAACAAAAATAAATATAAAAAAAGTTATAAAACATTTGTGAGTCAAAAGATAAAATAGTTCCACCACCAATGGGTTACAATAGGAGGCACTGTTTGCTTTTTGTGATTTTCAGTGGGCTGTTCTTTTCCTCCTAGCATGTTTTTTACCTACAGAATGTGTTCAGTTGCTGTCTTCCCTCCTACCCCTGCCCCCAACCTCCGCAACAACGTTTGGCTTCTGTGACTGATTTTGTAAGGAAGAAAAGGCAGTAGTTAGTTTGCTGAAAAAATATGTGTACCCTCTTACAGGACTGCCATCACCTCTGAACTCCCCAAGTTGTAGCTTAAACAGATTTTCTTTTTCTGTCCCTTCTCCAAGACCTGACTTAAGAGTAAAACTATAGATGCTGGGTGAGACACAAGCTGCCCCACAATGCTGCTTGTGATGCGAAGACTGAGGATTTTTTAGGCGGTCTTGCCAGCAGCTCACTACCATCTCGTGCTTGAGTTCCATAAAGTACCTCTGCTTTCTGTGAGAGGCTGACTGACTTTGTATGGAGCGGGATCAGGTCGGTCAAGTTAAATCTAAACAGGAACTGGGTTCTTATAAAAAAAAGGCACATGTGTTAAACTTGTGGGCAAGCTGAACAAATAATGGGAACTGTTTGCTTTACACGTGTAAAGTGGCTTATTCCAGCCTTTTTTATGATTCCTGTCTATTTCGAATCACCCCCTAAAGCCACCGATTATAAAAATACTGTAGGTTAAGGGAATCAAACATATGCGAGTATAGCCACGTCAAGACCACACTTGTCAGATGTTCTCGTCAGCAGCACACTACCATCCGCAGTAGCAGGATTCATAGAAGTACTGCTAGTCTCCCTCACATTCTGGCTGACTTGAGTGAGCAGTGCGGATGTACGCTGGATTTAGGAGCGACTGACAGACAGAGCTCGGTTAGTGATCACACTCACATACAATGTTGTGTTGAACAATCAGGAGGTGACAAAGTTTTATGGCGGGAATGTGCATTATGTGAGAAAAATGGCTATCTTCAAAAAACTCAAATTCTAATATGGAGTGTATTTATTTCTTTAATTAAACCTTCTGTAGGTAGTCTTGGCTGGTGGTATCTTTTACTTAAAGTACATAATTTGGCGGTCCGTCGGTATGTGGTTGATTTTCCGCTTGTGGCGGCGGTGACGGGTTTAGGAGAACGGACCTGGGTCGTCGGAGGACACTGGGTTAAGAAGATTGAGCGTCCATGGGCGGCTCTTCTTCCCTGGGGAGAGCAGGGGCTGCAGCCGGCGTCTGGCGGCACCTAAGCGGAGGCGGGTACTGCAGCTCCACATCGAGGCATAACAGAGCTCTCAGGATGGGGGGGCCTGGGCGTCATTGCGTCCCCATCCTGCTTAGAGAGACAAAATCCCACACCTTGCGTCTCGGTGACGCTCTGCCCCTGGAAGCCCCGATTGACCACCGGAGCCGTTCCCCCAACCAGTCATAGTCCCACGGTCCGATATCTGGGGTTGGAGCCGCGGCCCCACTCTCTGGGGGGTAAGCCTGGGATGACTGGGGGAGATGGCGCTATCCGGTGGTTGGGGCTCCAGGGGTCCGTGACCAGAGTCGATGGTCGACGAGAGGCGTGGAAGCCAAAATAGAAAATGGAAAAAAAATAAATAAATAAAGTACATAATTCTCTTATAAAGCACTATAAGTAACAAATCAAACTGTTTGATTCTCCTGACCCATTCTGTAAAATAATATAAACTATGAAAGATTTTCATTTGTCAGTCTTTGGTTGTTTTTTAGACAGCATGGAGTGTTATGCGGAGAGACAAATATATTACGTCTTTGCTCTGGCAGTAGGAGCTGCCAACCTGCAATGTAGGTAAGAGATTTAAAGGTTAATTTTATTTAGTTGTAAGGGAATTTTCTAAATTTTCCTTCTTGAAACAGAGGTCCATCAGGGAGTGATTCTGGTCTCTGAGCCATGCAAAAGAAAAAAATTACTCATCATAGTAATGTTGCTTCTTCCCAGGGATCCTTAACTATGATTTATACAAAGCATCCTCTTCCCTGCAGAGAGTGATGCCCTGGAGATACAATTTTATGTTAATTATGGCACTTTTGAATGAAGGTTCAGACTCTGCACTATGGTCACCTTCTGATCTAGCTCCCAATGGCAGATTTGTTTCCATAGCTAGAAGGAGCTGTAACTACTAAAACTAGCTAAATGCCTACCAAAACATCCTAATAAAATTTTAAATAGAATTTTGAAAAACATCAAACAAATTTAAGGCATACAGTACATCATGTGGAAAATATTTAAAACAGTGAAAAAATATTTAACAGACCACATTTCACAACTGTCAAGGAACTGTAATAGTAATGCTCAAGCAACCTTAAGGAAAATAAGTGATTCTTATTTGAACCTATTTTCAGGTTCTGGAAGGGGAGGCAGGGTTAGGGAGTGTAAATCATAGTAAGGGATTCATGAGAAAAAACAACATCACTATGGTGAGTGATTTATTCTTGTAACCCCGGGAATCCTTCACTGATGCTTTACACAAACTAGACTCTACGGCAGTACCCTGGAAGGCTGGGTCCAAAACTTACTTAGGAAAAAAGTGCTGCAAGATAGCGCTCCAAAGGTGGCCTCTCTTCTAGACTGTATGTCCAAACAGTGCTTTGTGAAGGTGTGCACTGTTTTCCAGGTAGCTGCTTTGCAACTGTTCAATAGTGGGATGTTCCTTGTGGATGCCACAAGTGGCAGAGGTACCCCTTGTGGAATGTGCCCTAGGCCTCTGAGGGTATCTTCCCAGCTTTTCATAACAAAACTGTATGCAAGAGAGTATCCAGCGAGAGACAGTCCTCCTGGTTGCCGGTTAACCTTCTCCCACCTCTTGCAGGTAACAAAAACCTGAGTGCCCCGAGACTTGGCATCCTTTGTCTGGTCCAGGTAGATGCCCAATACTCGTTTCAGATCTAGGCTGTGCAACATCTGCTCACCTGGGCTGGAGTACTGAAGGTACAGCACAGGAAGGACAACTGACCAGTTCAGGTAGAATTCTGATAGCACAACCAGGAAGTTCCGTGAAAATAGCTGCTGCGCTCAAGCGTGTGGGTAGGTGCTGCAAGAAGGGTAGCAAACCCACAACAAAGCAAAGTCCACACAAGCAGCACTCTCTGGCAAAATGAACACAGTTCAATCAATAAATTTCAGCAAAATGCATTTATTGAACCTGGACTCCCCCGACGGAGGATCTTGCCAAAGTGCTTGGGTCTGGGTTTCGAGAGCCCAGGTTCAATAAATGCATTTTGCTGAAATTTATTGATTGAACTGCGTTCATTTTGCCAGAGAGTGTGCTGGGGGCCTGGGCACAACGGGAGAAAAACAGGGGTAAAAGCCGAAACAATATAAAAAAAAAAAATCAGTAGTCACCATAGGCTCAAAAGGGGTCTCCATCAGCTGGGCAACAGAGATGTTCAGGTCCCATGGGGGACTGGGTTCCTCACAGGTGGGTACAGGTGACTGAGGCCTTTAAAAAACTTTTAAAAATTGGTTGAGAGGCCAGTGACTTATCCTTGCCCACCGGAGTGTAGACCAGCACTGCTGCTAAATGTACCTTTAATGTTGATGGCCTCAGGCCTAAGAAGTGCAAGTGTACTAAGTAGTCCAGAGATGGGACAACCCTGCCTGTATTGGGATTATATTTCCGGGGGTTGGGAGGGGGTGGCACCAGCACAAAAATCTATTCCACTTAGAGGAGGTATGCTTTCCTGGTTGCTGGTTTCCTGGAAACTTTAAGCACCCTCAGGACCTCCTCTGATAGATTCAATCCAGAACACTCTAGCTCTTCAAGAACCATGCCCTCAGCCATAAAGTCCTGGGGTCTAGGAATGTTATCTTGCCCTGAGATAGGGTCAGCAGGTTGTAACTCAGTGGCAAGCTGACCAGATCCTTGCTGGACAGGGCCAGGGCACTGAGTACCAGGCCTGCCTGGTCCAGTCTGGAGCTATTAGGATCACTGCTGCTTTGCTCTTTCCTGAGCTTTAGGTGCACTCTCTGAAGGTGGGAGTGATGGAAGGCATCAGAAACTTCCCATCCACTTCAAGGCTAGGGTGTCTTCTGAGACTATGCCTTTGGCTGGAGGCCTGGAACAAAACTTTGGGAGCCGAGTGTTCTCCCAGGATGAAAAGAGGACTATGTTTAGTGTGCCCCATCTTCTGAAAACCATGGCAAGAACCTGCTGGTTCAGAGTTTACTCATGGTTCACCTAGCTGATCTTGCTTAGGGAGTTTGGCAGGACATTGTCTTTGCCTGGCAAGTGTTGTGCAGAGATCTTTGCATCTAGGGAGTAAGCCAGGTCCCAAATCCTCATTGCCTCCGAGTACAGTCTTGAGGAACTTGTTCCTCCTTAATTGTTTCTATAGTACATTGTTGTGATGTCTGTTCCGATCTGGACAGACTGACCTTGTAGCTGGGAGTACAAGGACTGCACTGCCAGAAATATTGCCTTTAGTTCCAGGAGCTTGATGTGCTCCTAGGTCTCCTGAGGGCTCCAGATGCCACTTGTAGAGGTCCTCCAGGTGGGTGCTCCACCCTGAAGTGAAACACTGTTGTGAGGATACTTGCTGGGGATTGCTGGAGGAAGGGAATGCCTTATTTGAGGTTGCTTTGTCCTTCCACCACTCTAATAACTTTAGCAATGCATTCGTGACTGGCACTAGTTTGGAGAGGGAGTCTCATCTTGGAGATCAGTGGTCTACTAAGTGGTAAAGGATGTCCCTCATCTCAAATACAGCCCATAGCACCGCAGTTGTGGATGCAGTCATGTGGCCCTGTAGCTGTAGCAAATCCCTTGCAGGCCTTGGCTGGCCCACTATGAAGGATTTTGTTGTGTCAATCACAGTTGCTACCCTTCCCTGAGGAAGAAGATTTTCCCTTGCAGGGTGTCTAATTCTGCACTTATGATGTCCAGCACCCGAAAAGGTTCTGTTTGGGACTTTTGCAGATTTATCAGGGACCCCATTTTTTTAGGATGCTTTTTACCCTCTGAATAGAGAACCTTGTCTCTTGTTTTGTTTTTCCTGAGACTAGCCAGTTGTCCAGGTAGGGAAAAACCACCACAACTTGCCTTCTCAGGTGGTGCTGAATTGAGACCAAATAGAAGGGCTACAAACTGGTACTGGCAGTTTCCTAGCCTGAACCTGAGATATTTTATATGGGTAGATCTGACTGGAATGTGAAAACAGGCATCTTTCAGACCAGTGACACCAGCCAGTATCACTGTTCCTAATGTGATTATATTGAAACTCTTTTCTTTCAGTGCTTGTTCAGATATCTGAGGTCTAAAATGGGTCACCACTCCCCAATTTTCTTGTTGGTCAGGAAGAACCTTGAAAACAGACCCTTGCCTCACTATCAGGCAAGACTGGTTCCACTGCTTTTGCTTGTAGCAGTTTACTTCCAATTACAGCACAATTCTTTCTGTGTGAGAGTGAGCTGGAAAACTTTAGCATTTTTGCAGTTCTGGGAATTTTTTGAATCCAGGGACAACCCCTGGCCCACTGCCTCCAGGACCCACTTGCCTGCGGTAATGTTTACCCATTCCTAGAAGTAGTGGGCCAGCCCTCCCCCCACTCACAATGGTTGGGCAACCTGTGCAGAACTGACAGAAAGTTTGTTTGGGCTGAGGTTTGACTGCTGGTACTGCTGCAACATAATTGGAGTCAGCCCCTCCTGCCTCTGCCCTGTGGTAACCTCTTTGGGGTTGGTATTCATAAGGGATGTATGGGGCACAGGCTGTTGGAAAGTAGCCCCTATCCCTGCGTTCCCTACCATAAGACCTACAGGAAGTGGAGGCCTTCTCTTTTCTTTTCTGTTAATACAATCTTTACTCATTTTTGTAGGTCAATTAGGTACACATTTTACAGCAGTAAATATATACATTTCAGATACAGAAAATGAGTATTATTACAGCACTTTAGCCAAACATCCACAGATAGTAGTTCAGTAGACCTTGCCTCCCCCTTTAGTACAGCACAGGGGAAGGGAACTCGTCTTGCAACAGAAGATTACATGCAAAGTTATCTTGGTTGCTGTTGGGTAAGATCTCATTATGTATTGTCAATCAAACTCTGAGGTGCAGCACAAAGGGGGGGGGGCAACCCCAGAGGAAGAGGGATGGGTAGAGAGCTGGACACCTCAGACCAGTCCAACTGGGAATATTACACAGGGAAGTGTCCCATGTTGTTTACAAAACAAAAAAAAGGTCATCAGTACTTGTCTGTCTGGGAGAATCCTATACATTCAAGGAACAGAAGTAGGGTCCCTGCTCATGGCATGAAGGAGCCAACAGTCCAGCGTAAGGTACATAGTTCTGAATGATCTTTTAAAGAATAGGTAATTCATTCCATGTAGTAAATACTGTTTGCCATCCCTCTTCAAGAATCTATAGTGGGGATTGTAGAAATAAGCCAGCACTTTGTTATTGCCTTTTTGGCTACCGTTAATAACATTCCCAAAACGTATCGTGAGATAGAATCTTGTAAATTCTTTGGATATTGTAAAAAGAAATACATTTCAGGCGTAAGCTGAAATGTCCTCTCAAAGTCATCACTTAGGTCTGCCTCCAAGTCACGGAAAAATGGTTGGCAGTGGGGCAAGCCCACATAATATGGAAGTGGGTTGCTTTAGGCTCTCCACAACCTCTCCAGCAAGTAGAGGAATAAGTTGGGAAGTAGAGAGCGGTAATTATTGTGGTACAAAATATCTCATCAAAGGTTTCAGGCATATTCTCTCCATTGGTGGGAGCATGTTACTTTGGTTGCCACGAGATACTACATCTAAGGTGGTGACACCTAATGTGGATTACAGGGCTTGGTACAGCTGAGATATCATATGAGGCATACTGTCAATTCCCAAGAAGTTTACATAAAAACTAATAAGTGGAGGGTATTAATTAGGGTCACAGATCCCAAATGGGAGAGATAAAATATAAGGTCTGATTTGAAGGTAATGGCAGAACTCTGTGCCGCACAAGTTATATTGTGGTTTGTATGCCCTTCTCAGTATTGTTTCTGTAAGTAGTTTTGTACTCATATGCTTTTTTTCATGTGTGCCTCTGTTTTCTTACCAAAAGTGAATTTCCTTCAAACTAGAAATCTATGGCTTTGGTTCGAATGCCCTGGGAATGAATGGTTGCCCTTAGCCCAGAAAAACTGCCTCAATGACTCTCATAAGTGAAAACCTTTTGTAACCCCAGGTGGTGCTATCCCAAGGGCTACTACCCCTGCCTGCTTGACTACTAACAGGTTGAGGGGCCTAGGTTCTATGGCGGGTGCCTCCACCCAGAGGTCAGGGTTTGTAGAGGTTAGACTAGCTTGGTCACAGCCCTCTGGGACACTGAGACTCCCTTTTATTCCCTCTAGTGGCTCGCACAGTACACAGGAGTTACAGTCCCAACACCCCACGTATACACACTGTTTACTCATAAAGTACCACTTACCCTTGAGACTGATTCTGCAGCACGTCTCTGAGGACCCCCTGCAAAATAAGGTTAAACAACATACACAGCGAAATAATATACTGTTTCCATAAGTACCAACACCACAGACAGTACATAGTATAACAACAAATCTGATTTATTTAGGGGACAGTAACACGGGAGGCGGAATCAGGTTAATTGGTGGCATTAAATCACAGTACTGTGCACATGGGGTCTGAAAAGTCACCTCTGGGTACCCAGGTTGGGGGAGCTAGCCAGGTCGGTTGCCCGGGTTGGCGGCAGGTGCAGATGGATAGGGCCCTGTAGAAGACAATATATGCACAACACCCAATTGTAATCCGAGTCAGATGGCTCAGTCCATGAGCAGTGAAACAACAAGTATCAGATGACACACTTGTGACTGAAAACAGGCTGCAGGGAATACCCTGATTTGTACTCACAATACCCAAGCTGAGGACCAGATGGTGGATGTTCTTCTGGATTACCAGAACAACAGGGCATGGAGACAAGGTCCTTGTGACTGGACCCCACAGCAGTTGATAGCAAATGGATTCAGTCCAAGACAAGCTGGGGTTTGCTTCCAGCTTCAACACACAGCACACAGTACAGGGGATTTGAAATAGCGATTCCCCACAAGCACTACACACATTCATATGTAAAAGGAAAGTACTATACCAGGCAGGCTGCTCCTCGATCCCGATTGCACTTACTGCAAAATACCCGGGAGTACACACAGCAGCTTCAGTTCCTGACAGACTGAGCGCGATTCAGCAATTTCTCCAGTCTTCTACAGGGTGAGCCTGGTTTCCACACTTCTGGTGCTTCTTTCTCCTCACAACTTGGATTCAGTCCAAACTGGCACTCTAGCGGCTGCAGGCGAAGCTCAGGAGCCTCACACGCGCTTCCCGTGTGAAACTACACACCACAGAAGCACAGAGCTCCTTCTCTCTTCACTATCACAACTGATCTGAGCTTTCCAGTCACAGAGCAGGGCATTTCCTTTAGCTCTACACCATTCTGTTGGTTGGTTCGGCTGTCACTCACAATAAGACTCCCTCTGTTGGTGGAAAAAGGTGCCAAGGTCAAAACTACATTTCCCAGAGTCACTGCCCATACAATCCCCTTGTGGCTGGCTCAAAATCAAGAGTCCAAGTTCTGATTCGTCCACAGGCTCCATTTTAGGGCTCCCTTCACCGAATTGGCCCAGCAGAGCAGTTCCTGACCAAAATGAAAGAGCTACACTGAAACAGTTCATGCTGAAATAAAGACAGGTTAGACAAACTACATTTTCTCAGTCACTCTAAATGATTTCTGGCAAACAGTTATATCTTTCAACAAGGCTCCCTCTGCACATGTAGTGACGGCAGAAACAGGTGAATTAGCAGCAGCTCGGGTGGGATTCGAGCATTAAATACACAGTCCCCCCATACAAACTAATTAAGTCTGCAAGCAGACAGCTTTTAAAGAGACAGTATGTGGAGGCTCAAATAGCACTCACTTGGAACCACATTTAAACGCTCAGACACCGAACACGCCCAGCTTGGAGCATTCAGGCAAGCTCCTGGAAGACTTTTGGGAACCCCCATTTGTGGGGGGGGTACACCCTTCCTGGTCTGGAAAAACTTGGCGTCTGCGTCAAGTAAATACCCCCATAAATTTCAATACAACCATATACATTTACATCAATATCACATTAGGCTTATACATGTAATCATCAGTCAACATATCACCTTACCAGAAACACATTTCTGAAACTTTCCAGTACATCACTTTTTTTCACAGTATTATCCACACATTGTACCATCACTCAGTTTATTACCTCCTGTACATGAAACCTGAAGAGAGGGGGCCCTTTCCTATCAGCTACCTTGGGGCTGGTTGGGACAGGGGCACCATACCTAGAGGGCAACACAAGTAACTTGGAGTTAGCACTGATGTTCAGTTTGGACAATGAGCTCGGGGACACATACACTCCTTTATGGACAACACTGAGATGCAAGTCTACAGGCCTCCCAGGGGAATCATAACTGAGGTGCACCACAGGCTTTACAGCTCGACCAGTCTTTCTAGGGGGAACTGTTACAGTCTCTGCACCCTGAGCCTCATTTTCAGCATTGTCCTCACTTGTCAGGGGAGTCTCCATTGGGGTAGAGAGGCTAGAACTTGGGGCAAGTTCAGCTCCAGGAGTTGCAATCTCTGAGTCCACAACACTTCGCTCACATGGGGAGTTTTCTGACACTGGCAGTGAACTATCAGGGCACTCAACACACTCTTCTTGTTCTGGCATATCACTAGTTTGTCCCAGTCCATCATTTTCCTCTGAAAACTCAAAACAGTTCAACCATACACAATGATTCCATATCATCTGACTTGATGCTTTGCACTTCACTTTCTGGGAGCATTGGCTGCAGGGACAAAGCTGGGGGCTTAGACAGTCCAGAAGGCCCAGCTTCATCTCCAGGACTGACTAGGGGATTGCCCCGAAACAACTGACTCAGTTCGTAAGAAGGGTAGTATTCAAAGCCACACTCACTTTCCTCTGACGTGGACTGACAGTCATGTTCAACTGGGACTTGTGGAGGGGAACACTTTAACTCAGCTTCTGTAGGTGCAGGCTTTCTTGATTTTTGCTTGGCAGCAGCTCTAGTCACTGGTCCAGAGGGAATTTTCTAGGGGCTCAGACTCTATCAAGATTTGTCCAATGGGCAGTAAATGATTTCTATGCATTGTTTTCACATCTTTTGAATTATTCTCAGGCCTTACTTTGTACACAGGCAGATCATCTAGTTTGCCCACTACAATGTAAGGGAGATGGTGCCATCTGTCAGCAATCTTATATTTGCCATGCAGTCCCAAATTTCTTAGCAATACCCGATCTCCCCCCTGGAGTTCCTGTGCTTTCACCTTTTTATCATACCTTTCTTTGTTGGCCAGATTTCTTTTGGCAGCCATGGTTTGAGCCAGTTGGTACACATGATTTAGCTGGGCCTTTAACTTTTGCACATGCTGTAAATAGTTGTCAGCTCGAACCCCATCAGGAGAAACTCCAAAACATACATCTACCGGCAGTTGAGCTTCTCTTCCAAACATCAGGCGGTAGGGGGAGAACCCAATGGCATCACCTTTGGTGCAGTTGTAGGCATGTACCAGGGTGCTAATTTGTTGGCTCCATCTAGGCTTGTCCTTTGGGTGGAGGGTGCCTAGCATATCTAGCAAAGTGCGGTTGAAACGTTCAGGCTGCGGGTCCCCCGGGGGTGGTAAGGGGTGGTTCTGGACTTTCGCACTCCCCACAGAGAAAGCATCTCTTTGATCAGATGACTCTCAAAGTCTCTTCCTTGATCAGAATGGATTCTTTGTGGAGCCCCATAGTGAACAAAAAAGTACAAGTACTTTTGCCACAGTGGATGCCTTCTGGTTCTTGGTGGGGAAAGCTTGGGCATATCTCGTAAAATGGTCAGTGACCACCAGCACATTACTAATATTTCTTTGATCTGACTCCAGACTCAGAAAATCAATACAGACCAGCTCCATGGGTGCACTGGTGGTGATGTTAACAAGGGGGCAGCCCTCTGGGGCAAGGCTTTCCTATGTAAACAGCGACTACAAGTTTGAATGTGTTGCTCAACATAAGCCCCCATCTTAGGCAAATAGAATCTGGATCTCACCAAGTCAAGTGTTCTGTCTATACCAAGGTGCCCCATGTGGTTGTGTAAGGACCTCAGTACTGAGTCTTGAAAGGCAGTGGGCAGAATTAGTTGTTGTTTGTCTATTTGACCACCTCTGTCTACTGTTTCTCTGTATAACAGTCTGTTGATCAGTTTCAACTTAGGACCTTCCTTGTATAACAATGCAGTTCTCAAATCAGTGGAGCATAATTTGGACACATCTGTGTAGAGGGCTTCTAAAACTGATTTGATCATGGGATCTCGGGATTGAGCCCGCTGAATACTGTCATTGTCCAGCTGAGGCAGTGCACCAATGTCTATTGCAGAAAAGTGGCAATAAGCAGCAGGTATGCAATTCTCAGAGGTCCCAAACAATCACCATACAGTCCATTGCGTCCGTGGACATTTGTTCCTCCCTGTCAAACTTCTGGCAGAGTGCTCGAATATCAGGTTCTGACAGTCTGACCCGGTGATTCCGGGGAACAGGCCTCCAGGAGAGAGCATCAGCATCTATGTGGTTCAGGCCTGCTCTGTATTCAACAGCATAGTTGTATGTAGATAATGCAGAAAGCCACCTATGGCCAGTGGCATCCAACTTAGCTGAAGTCTGCACATAGGTCAAAGGATTATTGTCAGTTTTTAGTAGTACCTTAGCCCCATACAAGTACTCGTGGAACTGGTCAACAATGGCCCACTTCAAAGCTAGGAACTCTAACTTATGTACAGGATAGTTCTTTTCGGATGGGGTCAGGCTTCTGCTGGCAAAGGCCACTGGTCTCAGGCCATTCTCGTGCTCTTGGTACAATACAGCCCCCAAGCCTTGCAGGCTAGCATCAGTGTGCAAGACATAGGGCTTCGCTGGATCTGCATAGGCAAGGGCAGGAGCGTGGGTAAGTTGATATATAATCTCATGAAAAGCAGCTTCACAATCAGGCATCCATCGTGCCCCAAAAACTTCATTAGGATGGAAACACACACTCTCAGTCTCAGGGAGTTGACCTCTTGTATTTTTGTGGGTAGGAGGTAACCTTAAGTAAGATTAAGTAAGGACTGATCACTCTTGAATAGTCCTTGATGAAACAGTGATAGTAGCCACAGAATCCCAGGAATCTTTGCAGTTCTTTTAGATTGTGGGGCTGTGGCCAGGTGGTCAAGGCCTCAACTTTACTTGGGTCGGTCTCTATTCCCTCGGTGGAGACTATATGCCCCACATACTTTACAGAGGTTTGGAAGAACTGACATTTATCGATGGACAGTTTCAGGCCAAAGTCTTCCAGTCGGTCCAACACCTTGAATAATCTGCTCTCATGTTCCTCCAGTGAGCTGCCAAACACAATAACATCATCTAGGTATACCAGGCACTCTAACAAGTTCATGTCCCCACTGCGCTCCACCAGTCGTTGAAAGGTGGCTGCGTCACCTAGAATCCTTGAGGCATCCTCATGAACTCATAGAAACCAAGTGCGCAGATAAAGGCTGTCTTCTCAGTTTCCGGGGCCATCAGGATCTGGTAGTACCCACTGCAAAGATCCAGCAAGGAGAACCACTTGCTACCATTCAGGCAGTCTAAAGTATCCTGGATACGGGGTGTTGTATACTGGTCAGGGATAGTCCGCCAGTTCAAGGTGCAATAATCCATGCACATCCTTACTGTCCCATTCTTTTTTCTCACTACCACAACAGGTAAAGCATATGGGCTTCTGGATTCTTGTATTACACCAGCAGCAAGCATCTCTTGCAGATGCCGTCTCACATCATCTATGTCAGCGGGTGCCAGGCGTCGAGACCTCTCATGAAAGGACCTTTCATCATGCAGCCGGATGGTGATGCTCAGCTCCTTGCACACATCCTACATCCCATTCTTTGAAAGAAAACACCTGGTCTCTCTAGGCAAGCTTTCTACTGATTCTCATCTTCCATTCGGCTGGCAATGGGGAGTCACCAAAATCAAACAAGTCAGGCGTCACTCTGTCATTATCCCCTGAACACTTGTTACTAGGCAACACTGCAGTATCCGCACAATGCACATTAGCCAGGGTGCAACCTCTATTTACTCGAATCTCTCTATCAGACACATTATGAACTTGGACCATCATCCGTCTGGCATAAGCATGGGCTCTGGCAGGCAAAATACTTGGCTTGACCAGCAGTCTTTCCGGCAATTTCCCATCGCTTGGTGCAACCAGCATGAGGATTTTATTCTTGACTTCCTTTCTGATACGGACTTCCCCCTGTAAGGTACACTGGGCATCTGGCACCAGGATCAGAGACTCGGGATCCTTCTTCCAGACAATTCCAACCAGTTCCTCTGAGTCCACTCCTTCAGTATCTCTCTGTGCCTCATAGGCCTTCTTGATCAAGGCTGGAATTCTCAAAGCTGTACCAGTCCTTGACCCCTGTTTCTCATAACACAACTGCGCCAACCGTCCAAACATATGTGCATTTATCCCAATTAGTAGAGGAATCCCATCATACAGTCCAGTAGGGGGACACACTAAGGCCAGGGTCTCTACTTGCTCTGCCACTCCAGCCACGGAGGTAGGGAAGTATGCCAAATTCAGATATACCGGAGTAGGGGTAGGCCTTCTCACTTAACCCCCATACATGCAGTCCTTCCAATGGTTGTAAGGGTACGTCTGACAAATGCTTCTGATACCAATCCTGGAACATAACTGTCACTTGGGAGCCACTGTCCAACACAACTCTGGTGGGCACACCATTCACTTTTACTGTAGCTTCCATTGAAGGGCCCACTATTCTGGACCAGTCTGGAGAGGCGGTAGCAAGGGCCTGAGTAGATGATCTAGCTACAGAAGGACGTGAGTTAGCATTTTTGGGACCTTCACTGTGGTCATTTTGTGCACCTCTTAACCACTGTTTTGTGCTCCAAAGCTCTCCTTGTAGCCGGCTCACCAATCTCTCTAAGTCTTTCCGAGACCGGCATTCCCTCTTCATGTGCCCATCCTTCCACAATTATGGCAAAATATGTCTGCTGAAGTTTGGGGTGACCGAGGCATCACATTGGGGGCTGCAGCATTGGTACTATTAATAGAAAACCTTGGTGCTACCTCAGCTGGCAGTGGGTTGGGCATTTGGAGAATTCTCTTTAGTTCCCCCACTTCCATAGTCAAGATATCAAGCTTTGAGCTGCTGTCAGCAGGAGATGTCTGGGGGGCACCCCCATAACGGATGCAGTTGAGTAAGAGTTGGGGCCTGTACTCGTAGGAGGGGCCTTCATAAAGAGACTATTTATTGCTTCCCTGAACTCCCTCAGCAGTTCATCCCAGGGCAGAACATCAGTAGCCATCCCTCTCTGGCTGGGCCCCCCCTTGGCTGACATTTGGGTCTTGGGTTCTGTCATGTGATTTTGGTAATTCCAGACCATCAGTATCTGACCCCACACCTGGAGCAGGGGATGTAGCAGCTACGACTGCACAGGGCTCTGAAAAACCTTCTCCTCCTCAACTTCTGTACCTCCTTCATCAACACATGGCAAGGCAAGGGACTGGATTTCCTTTGATGCAGTTGCAATTTGAACAACACCCAACTAGAGTGCGGGCAAAGCAGAATATATAATCCAGTCTTACCCGGTCCACTTCACTAGAGGTCCAACCCTCCTTTCGAAAAATGTTTTGCAAGATTCCTCTAATCGATCCATATAGGCAGATAACAATTCCCCCGGCTGTTGTCTAACATCTTTAAGCTTCCATTTCAAGGCCTCAACACTAGTGGTGCCACCAAACACATTTTCAAGAGCAATTAGGTACTCTTGGGCTTTGGCGTCAGGGTCAGAGACCCTCAGGGAGTGAAAAGTATGTTGGGCGGGTCCCTGGAGGCTCTCCCCCAGGCGAGCCCTTTTTTCAGCCTCGAGCATTGCCAGTCTTGTACCACAAGGGTAGCAGAGTCTATCCAGGTTTCCAGATCGACCTCCCCATTTGGAGTAGGGCGGATGCCAGAGAATACTTTGAGCTTGTGGTAAGAGTCATGACTAATGGCAGGTACAAACATAGGGGCTAGCACTGGCACAGAAGGAGGGGCAATAATGGGTGCTGGAGGGAGAGGTGTTGGGGAGGAAGCCCTCAGGTGGCAATAATAGTTTCTTAAATCCTCCACAGTTTTCCCTCCTCCAGCAACAATTTAGCAAATTTCTCCTCAAAGTTTTAGATAGTGGGGAGGTCACCTCCCCGGTCTTACTGTCCTAGTTATCACTCTCAAGGCAGTGAGGGCTCCTCTGGGGTAACAGTCTGTGGCACTTTGGAGCTATCTATGGGGTCCTTATACTCTACTAGGGTCATGGAAGTGGGTGAGTACATCAGCATGTCAACCCACCACCACAGGGTTTTGTAAACCTTCCACCTTGAAAAGTACTCCTGTACAGTGTCCGATTGATACCTAGGGGATGTCTAGGATAAGCGTAGATTTTGGGGTTGATCTCCTCCCAGTACAGCACTCCACCAACCGGTGCGCAGCCACTTCTGTCGGGTATCCATTTATTTTTACAGTGATTCGTAAATGTGGCCACTAGGGGACGCTAATCCCAGTGGTGCCTCCAAGATGTAACCCCCAGGTGGCGCTATCCCAAAGGCTACTACCCCTGCCTGCTTGACTACTAACAGGTTGAGGGGCCTAGGCTCTATGGCGGATGACTCCACCCAGAGGTCAGAGTTTGTAGAGGTTAGACTAGCTTGGTCACAGCCCTCTGGAACACTGAGACCCCTTTTATTCCCTCTAGTGGCTCGCACAGTACACAGAGTTACAGTCCCAATACCCACTATACATACTGTTCACTCATAAAGTGCCACTTACCCTCGAGACTGATTCTGCAGCATGTCTCTGAGGACCCCTGTAAAATAACGTTAAACAACATACACAGTGAAATACAATACTGTTTCCATAAGTACCAACACCACAGACAGTACATAGTATAACAACAAATCTGATTTTTAGGGGACAGTAACACGGGAAAATCAGGTTAATTGGTGGCATTAAATCACAGTACTGTGCACACATACAGGGTCTGAAAAGTCACACTCTGGGTAACCAGGTTGGGGGCTAGCCAGGTTCATTGCCCAGGGTTGGCCAGCAGGTGCAGATGGATAGGGCCCTGTAGAAGAAAATATATGCACAACACCCAATTGTAATCCGGAGCTGGATGGCTCAGTCCATGAGCAGTGAAACAACAAGTATCAGATGACACACTTGTGATTGAAAACTGGCTGCAGGTGAATACTCTGATTTGTACTCACAATACCCAAACTGAGGACCAGATGGTGGATGTTCTTCTGGATTGCCAGAACAACAGGGCATGGAGACAAGGTCCTTGTGAGTGGATCCCACTGCAGTTGATAGCAAACGGATTCAGTCCGAGACAAGCTGGGGTTTGCTTTCAGCTTCAACACACAGCACACAGTACAGGGGATTTGAAATAGCGATTCCCCACAAGCACTACACACATTCACATGTAAAAGGAAAGTACTATACCAGGCAGGCTGCTCCTCGATCCCAATCGCACTTACTGCAAAATACCCGGGAGCACACACAGCAGCTTCAGTTCCTGACAGACCGAGCACGATTCAGCAATTTCTCCAGTCTTCTACAGGATGAGCCTGGTTCCACACTTCTGGTGCTTCTTTCTCCTTACAACTTGGATTCAGTCCAAACTGGCACTCACAATGGCTGCAGGCCGAAACTCAGGGCCTCACACGTGCTTCCCGAGCGAAACTACACACCACAGAAGCACAGAGCTCCTTCCCTCTTCACTATCACAACTGATCTGAGCTTTCCAGTCACAGAGCAGGGCATTTCCTTTAGCTCCACACCATTCTGTTGGTTGGTTCGGCTGTCACTCACAATAAGACTCCCTCTGTTGGTGGAAAAAGGTGCCAAGGTCAAAACTACATTTCCCAGAGTCACTGCCCATACAATCCCCTTGTGGACGGCTCAAAATTAAGAGTCCAAGTTCTGATTCGTCCACAGGCTCCATTTTAGGGCTCCCTTCACCCAACTGGCCCAGCACAGCAGTTCCTGACCAAATGAAAGAGCTACACTGAAACAGTTCGTGCTGAAATAAAGACAGGTTAGACAAACTACATTTTCTCAGTCACTCTCAATGATTTCTGGCAAACAGTTATATCTTTCAATAAGTCTGTCTCTGCACATATGCGCGGCAGAAATGGAGCGAATTGGCAGCAGCTCAGGTGGGATCTGAGCATTAAATACACAGTCCTCCATACAAACTAATCAAGTCTGCAAGCAGACAGCTCTTAAAGAGACAGTACGTGAGGCTCAAATAGCACTCACTTGGAACCATTTAAACCGCTCAGACACCGAACACCGCCCAGCTTGGAGCATTCAGGCAAGCTCCTGGAAGACTTTTGGAACCGCACTCATGGGGTTACACCTGAAGCAGTGTCACTAGTGTCCACAGCTATGTAGAAGTGGTATTTGGTGGCAACCAGGGTGATCTTGTTGTGGCAGTCAGGTCATGTGCTGATTCACCATCAGCCTTATCAGCTAGTGCTAGCCTTTATTCTGCAGTGCCTTCTGGTACTGGGCTATATGAGCCAAGTAAGCTGCCTGCCTTATGAGCAGGGAAGCTGATATTTAAACTTTTGGCCATAGTATCCAATTTTCTGGAGTCCTTCTCAGGGGACTGTGCAGAGAAAGGGACCTGAGCCCTCTCACAGGCAGCAACTTGGACTACACTCTGATTATCAGGATAGGCAAACAGGTATTCTACCCCCTCCTCTGTCCTCTTGATACTGTTTCTCAATCTTTTTATCTGTGGCTATGGCTGAAATAGGTGCAGATATGATTTTGAAGTGGCTTTTGTAATGATGTGTGCATAGGACCAGCAGCCTCCTTGTAGGAGGTAACACTATCCCAGCCATAAATTCTGCTTCCTCCTCTGTTTCCTGAAAGTGTTCACCATTTCCCCAAAGAAACAGGAAAAAGATAAGTATGGTGATTCTCTGTATGCCTAGAGCTAAATTTTTGCTAGGTGAACCATCTGGTTCAAAGGTTCACCCTCTTTTCCTTTTCATAGTACATTTGTTCTCCTCCACAGGCAGGTAGGCTACAGCATGGGCCCAGAGTGGGAGGCTGGCATATTCATAAAATGTCCTACGACCTGGAGGGCCTGGAAAAATTGCCACATTTTGCCATGTACTCTGTTGCAGGTCTTTGTGTTGTGTCAAAGCCTGCTCTTTTCCTTTTTCAGAAGGAGTGGCAAGCATGTTCTTTTGTTTTTTCCTGGCAGACACTGTTTCCAGTTCTTGCTCTGAGGTTCTCTTATTTGTATTTTTGCCATCATGTATGTCCAGATAATAGTGCTTTGTGAAGCTGTGTACTGTTCTTTCAGATAGCTGCTTTGCAGATGTCCAATAGTGGGATGCCCCTTGTGGATGCCACAGAGGCAGAGGTATCCCTTGTGGAATGTGCCCTTAGGCCTCCAAGGGGTATTTTCACAGCTTTTCATAACAGAACTGTATGCAAGAGACTATCTAGCGAGAGATAGCCCACTTGGTTGCTGGTTTACCTTTGCCAGCCTCATCATAGGTGACAAAAAGCTGATAGCCCTGAGACCTGACATGCTTTGTCCAATCCAGGCAGATGCACAGTACTTGCTTCAGATCCAGACTGTGCAGTTTTTGCTCACCTGATCTGGAGTGCGCAGTGTAGAGCACAGGAAGGGCAAATGACTGGTTCTGGTGGAATTCTATACCACTCAAGTAAAATTTCCTATTGTTTCTAAGGACTACCTTGTCTATGTGGAAGATTATGTAGTTTGGTTCTGTGCAGAGGCTTGCAGCATGCTTCTCCTCCTAGCAGATGTCATGGCAATCGGGAGAAAGGTTTTCCATGTGACATTTTAAGTCAGCAGTAGCCGTAGGCTCAAAGCAGGCTTCCATTAGCTGGACAAAACAGATGTTCAGATCCCATAGAGAACTGGGTCCCACACAGGTCTATATAGGTGACCAAGTCTTTAAACAGGTTGAGAGGCCAGTGACTCTTCCTTCCCTACTAATGTGTAGGCCAACACTACTGCTTGATGTACCTTTAGTTTAGATGACCTCAGGTCTAAGGACTGAAAGTGTACCAGGTAGTCCCAGACTGTAGGCAGCCCTGCATGCATTGTGTTTATCTTTCTGCGAGAGCACCAGTATCAGATTCTCTTCCACTTAACGGAGTATGCTTTCTTGGTTTCCTGGAAACTTTAAGCATCCTCAGGGCCGCCTCAATATATTCAATCCAGAATACGCTAGTCTTCAAGAACCATGCCCTCAGGCATAATATCGTGGGGTATAGGAATGTTATCTTGCCCTAAGATAGGGTCAGCAGGTTATAACTCAGTGTCAGGCTGATTGGAATCTTGCTGGACAGGTCCACGAGCACTGAGTACAAGGCCTGCCTGGCTCAGTCTCTGACTTAGGATCACTGTTGCTGGCTCTCGCCTGTGCTTTAGGCGCAGTCACTGCATAAGTGGTAAAGGTGGGAATGCTTACAGAAGCCTCTCTCTCCACTTCAGGGCTAGGGAAACCTCTGGAACTGTGCCGTCGGCTGTGGCCTACAACAAAATGTTGCATGCCACCTACCAAGGGCACAGTCCCAGAGGAATTCAAACAGGTCTATTTCTGGAGTGCTCCATCTTCTGAACACTGTGGCATAAGCCTGCTGGTTCAGGATCCATTTGTGGTTTCTCCGGCTGATTCTGCTTTGGGAGTCTGCCAAGACATTACCTTTGCCTAGAAAGCATACTGCAGGAATATTTGCATCTAGAGAGTATGCTTCTGTGCACAGTCTTGAGAATCTTGTACCTTCCTGCTTGCCTGTGTAGTACATTGTTAAAGTATATGGGTGCTGTCTGTTGTGCATGGATTTCAGCAACTGCTGAAATCTTGTTGTAGGACAGTTCAAAGGTCAAAAAAGTTGTTGTACTGTCGTTCTGATGTCACATCAATAGTACAACTTTTTACTCTTGATCTGCCGCCTGATTGGCTCAGACGAGGCTCTCTCTAGAAAATAAAAACAAACACGGCGGCACGATTTAGAGAGCAACGGGCAGCAGAGCCACCGACTTTGAAGTCGGGACATGGAGAGCCATACATGGCTCTCTTTCAGACAAACTATTTCTTTTTTTTCTGATTTTAAAAATAAGCAATGTGCAGAGGAGAAACTGAGAAGCTGGACGGAGCACAAGTGGGAATGGAAATGAGCAGGAGCACCAGCGGGAAAGGGAGCAGCGCCTACAGCAAGTAACTAAAAAAAATAATGTAAAACAAAAACAAATATATACTATATAAAACAGTGGATGGGTGAACATCCACAACTAAGTCTCTGTTCCCATCTCGGGCAGTTGATGACATCAGTGAGACCTCTTGAGCTTCGCTCTCGAGGTCTCTGATGTCAACTCCCTCGATGACTGTGTTGTGGATGTTCACATCCTATTCTATATATGGTATTATAGATCTGGACAGAGAGACCTTGTAGCTGGGAGTAGAAGGACTGCATTGCCAGAAATACTGCTCTTAGTTCCAGGAGACTGATGTGGTCCTAGGTCTGCTGTGGGCCACAGATGCCACTTACTGTCAGGTCTTCCAGATGGGTGCCCCGCCCTAGATACGAAGCATCTGTTGTGGAATACTTGCTGGTGACCGTTGGAGGAAGGACTGCCCTCTCTAAGGTTGATTTTGTCCTTTCACCATTCCAGTGACCTTACTAATGCTTTTATGATTGCGCCAGTTTGCAGAGGAGTCCCATCTTTGAGACCAGAGGTCTCTTAAGTGGTGCTGAATCACTCATCTGAAACATGGCCCATAGCACCATTACTGTGGATGCACCATGTGGCCCAATACCTGTAGAAAATCCTGTGCAGCTCTTGGCTAGCCCACTGTAAAGGATTGTGCTGTGGCAATCAGAGCTGCTACACTTCCATGTGGAGAAATGCTTTCCCTGCAGGGTGTTCAGTTCTGCTTCTATGAAGTCCAGCACCTGAGCATGTTCTGTTTGGGACTTCTGCAGATTTATCAGGAACCTCAGTTTATCCAGGGTGCATTTTGCCTTTTGAATAGAGCACCATGTCTCTTGTTCTGTTTTCCTGAGACCAATGAGTCATCCAGGTAGGGAAAAAACACACCTTGCTTTTTCAGGTATGCTGCCACCACAGCTAAGCAGTTTGTGAAGACCCTTGAGGGTGAAGCAAATGACTAATGGAAAAGCTGCAAACTGGTACTGATAGTTTCCTAGCTGGAACTTGAGATATCTTCTGTGGGTAGGTCTGACTGGAATGCGAAAATGTAAGTGTCCTTCTGATTCAGTGACCCCAGCCAGTGCTCTAACTGTAAGGATGGTATCACTGTGACCATCTTGAACCTCAGTTCTTTTACATGCTTTTCAATTTTCTGAGCTCTAAAATGGGTCCCCTTTCCCCATTTTTCTTACGGGTCAGGAAGTACTTTGAAAACAAGCCTTTAACCCACTGTGAGGCAGGGACCTTTTCCACTGCTTCTGTTTGCAGCAGTTTGTTTATTTCCAGATCTAGCAGAATTCTCTCTGTGGGAGAGTGAGCTGGACTGCCAGATGAATGACGTAATTCACAGGGTATAAACCATTTAAAAACATGTTTAAAAAGAGTTCTGGGCCTGGTGGCGCTGAGGGTTGAGGCGCTAGATGCCACACCAGCGACCAGGTTTTGGGAACAAGCCAGGGCCGCTAGGGGTCGGCAGGAGAGAGAAAGGATCAAGCATGCGTAGGACAGCTCTTCTCTCTTGGGGGATCCAGGACAGCCTGGCACCACAGTGGCCCCAGGTGAAAGCTGGAGACACTGTTACGCCTAAAGGCTTAGGTAGTGGGGACTCAGAGCATGGCGGATGTCATCAGATGTAACTGCACATCCGGGCTGTGGGGGAGGGAGGGAGGGTGTAACAAGCAGAAACCCCCTCCCTGCTGACAGGCGATGGCGGGTCCAGTGGCAGCGGCCCACACCCAATGCCGGGCTTCCAGGAAGTGCTCTCCGGATCCTCCCCAAGTGCAGTGTGCTCACCAGCATTCTGGATAGAGTGCCGGTAGGAGTGGCGGTCCTTCCTCGGAGGACTCAGAGCCAGAGGGTTAGAGCAGCACTGCGGGGGAGGATGCAGGTCACCAGGGAGGATTACCGGAGCTTCAGGCGGGTGGGCAGAGCCAACGCCGAGAGGCCACACCGGACAGAAGGTCAGTGAAAGTGGGGCAATAAAGAGTTCAAAAAGGAAAAGAGTTCTGTATTCTAAGACTCAATGTAACAGTAGCGTGTTATATGACAACTGAAACTGAGTGACTCATTTTTGAGTGACTCAATTTCGGCACCTGTGATGTGAGCTACCCTGAAAGGGCAGCTAGGTGTGGTTATAGTGCCAAGGGACAGGTAAAAACAGTGAGATTCTAGGAGTGTGAAGGACCGGAAGAGGAGGATTCAGGAAAGAGAAGGTATGTAGGGTGTACTGTGGTGGTGTGCTGCCAAGTCGCTGTTCTGGTGTGGTGGCAAGGGTGGTGGGCTGCAGTGAGGGAGATCCAGGGTTCGAGGCTGGGAAGGGCTTCTATTTTTTTGATTGTGTTGGACACTTAATTTTTCATTCTGTCCAGTTTTCCCCTCCCTGACATGCACACCCCAGAGTTGAGAATAATTTAGGGGTGTACATTGATTTTCTGTCACTGTTGACGGGTTCGCTGGGGAGTGTACATCGCCATTTTGATTTTCAGTGATGTACACTTGCTGTAACAATGATTGTTGTTTAGCCATTGCTGTTATGACATGGAACCAATGTAACTGTACTTAAAGATATACAGCTCTGGAAATATTTAATCTGTGCACCTTATGCTTGTATAGTTGTCCCCTATATGTGATTATTTTATTAATATGTTTGCTAACTTTTAGTAAGTTTGTATTTAGGTATTACGTATTCGTTTATGTATTTTTGGCTCCTCCAGGATTAAGTGTTTGTAATATTTGATGGTGTTTGTACTCTCCACAGGTCAAGCCTCTAAAAGGGCCATGCGGCCCAGTGCTTTTTTTTACCCAGTTACCAAAAGTTTTAAATAAATAAATAAAACAAAAGCTGGAAAACATTTGTTTCTACAGTTCTGGGAACTTTTCGAATTGCAGGGACAGCCTCTGGCTCACTACCTCTAGGACCTATTTGTCTGTGGTAATGCTTACCCATTTCTTAAAGTAGTGGGCCAGCCTCCCCCCACTGGCAGTGATTGGGCAACCTTGGCAGAATTGTAAGGGATTTTCCTTTGGCTGAGGCTTGGGGGCTGGTGCTGCCGCAGTACACTTGGAGCCTCTCCTGCCTCTACCCCTGTAGTAACCTCTTTGGGGCTGGTACTCATAAGGGGCATAGACACTTGGAAAACAGCCCCCATCCCTGCCTCCCCTATCATAAGGCCTGTATATAGCAAAGGCCTTTTATTTCTCAGTGTTGTTTTTCTAAGTGGTTTCATACTCATCCACTTTTTTTGTTTGTTTATGTATGCCTCTGGTTTGTCACCAAAGAGAATTTCCTTCAAACTGGAAATACATGGCCTTGGTCTGAGTGTCCTGGGAAAGGATGGTTGCCCTCAGCCAGGACATTCGCCTCAAAGACAATGCATGAGCTAAGACCCTTGAAGCAGTGTCATAGTATCTGCACCCCTCTACTAATCTTTCTCTCCTTCCCTCTTTTCAGTAACCTCCGTCTCTTTCCACCCTCCCCACTTTCCTCTCTAAGCTCCCCTTACCTTTAAATTCCCTTGTGCACCTTCTAAAATCTTTGTTTACTTGTACACTGTTGTTCATTTTGCCTTCTCACCCCAATTCTATGCCTGACGCTTTGTATCATACTCAACATACTGTATCTTCTCCTATACCTGTTGTATTTTATTCACTAGTCTACTAGTACACTGCTGTACATTTCTGTGTACCCAAAATTCGGCATTTTAGTATAAAGTCCTAAGCCTGACACATTGTATTGTATTTGACATGTTGTATCCTCTCTTCTTCCCGAATGTATTATATCACGAATGTATTTATATCTTACCTCCTTGTCTGTGCAAGTGCACCTTGGTCATGACTGACAAAGGCACTTGTTGCCAGTGCACTCACCCGGTCATCAAAGTTTAATAAACAAATAAAATAAATAAATGTGGAAGTGGTATTAAGTGGCATCCAGGGCTGACTTTGCTGGGGCAGTCGGGTCCTGTGCTAACTCACCATCATCTTTATCAGCTAGTGCAAGCAATGTATTCCACAGTGCCTTCTGGTACTGGGCTATATAGTGAGGGTAAGCTGCCTGCCTGATAAGCAAGAAAGCTGCTGTATAAACTTTCAAACAACATGAAGTCTTGCTATATTATGACTGATGCAGTTTGTCCCACCATTAGAACTGCTCCGGAGGTGAAAGAGTTAACTTCCATGCAGTGCATGGAACTTAGAGCGCGAGCTCGGTTAGGAAAGCTCTGTCAGGGTAATTTCAAACCGAAACCGTCAGATTCTTTACTCCGCCTCACTGAACAGTCGCTCCGGAGATTCCTCCTGCTGCTCGGTTCATTTTCTCGGTTTAAAGTGTTTTTTCTCGGTTAAATTCAACCGCGATATTCATTATTTTAACCGCAAACCGATCGGTTCAAGCTCTGTCTATGGTATTGTAAGTAATAGATAGGTTTTCTGTGTGGAACTTGTAAATGTTTATCGGTTCGGTTTGAACCGATCAGATTGCATTTAAACTTCATTCTGAAGCGTTTAAAAATGATGAGTGTAGTTTCCGGTTCTTATCGGTTCTAAAAAAAGCAGTTTCATTACGGTTTTCCGCGACCCTACTTACCGTTGGGAACCGATAAGGTCTTGCCTGGCACTGCCAACAAAGAACAAGTTTGTTGGTTAGGCTGGCATTATGTCTGAGAAACCCAAAAGAAAAACGGCCCATTGGGTTTCAACTGTAGTGTTCTGGGGAAGCCTTGCAAGGCTGACCCACACACCACATGTGTCTATTGTCCGGGTTTGACCACCTCAATGCAGACTGCCAGATTTGTAAGAATTTCCCTGCAGCTACCCTAGATAAGAGATGGGTAGGCTCCAGAGGAACAAGAGCCAAAAAGTCCGCTGACCCGGATGGCCAGCCGGTTTGGTGCCAACCGAACCAGAGGGAGTGCCCTCTGACCAGGGCCAGACTTCCTCGGCAAGCGTAAAGCTGACTCTGAGGCCAGTTCCAGCAAAGAGAACTAGAAAGTCAGCAGGTGTGGAGTCCAAAATCCCTTCTCCAACTGCTGCAGAGATAGCCAGGGCAATACAGATTGTCCAGTCACTTTCCCGGTTCCTCCAGACCGCCACTATCTAGCAAAGGTCGGTTCGGTTGGTTCCACGGTTCAAGAATATGATATAGAGGTTTTATGAACCAGAGGAGGGGAGGATGATTATGATCAGTGTGAATGTGCTTTGAAAGTCTGGATGTGCCCATTGAACGGACATCTCCCCAGACAGACCTTTAGGTGAATCTCCCCTAGGCTTGCTGAGTCCCCTTCTCATTTTCTGTTTTATAAAAAGTTGCTGAAACCTCCAGCTTCCTTTAGGAAGGCTTTGGATGAGCAAGAGGAGCCTGACTTTGTAGAGATGATGGATATCCAGAGTCCAGGAGATTGTCTATCCCTTTACATAAATCTTTTAGGAAACAAACAATAAAAATTTTAAAAGCTCCTAATTCTGTGCCTCCTGTGGATAAAAGATGGACAGGAGGTACACTTTATAGATCCTGATACAGAATTTCTTTCACAGCAATGCAGTCATGTTGGGTAGTTCAGGCTGCAGCCTGTGATAAAGCTAATATTCCCTGGCTCACATCCTCCTGACAAGGACTCCAGGAAGACTGATGCCATGGCCAAAAACAATACATGGCAGCGTCTTTTGGGACTCAGACAAGCAAACTATATGGCTTATGTTACGAGATACAAAAATCTAGATGGTTCCTGTGGTGGGAAATTCTCTGTTTGGGGAGCAGACAGAGAATTATATGAAGAAAATGGATGAATATAGAACCACTTATAGGAGTGCACAAGCCAAGGAACGGCAAGCCACTCCTCAGAGGCAGCCCCCCAGGGGTAGGGGCAGGCCTTTTCACAGGCCTTTTTACCAGACCCAGGCCTCCTCTTCAGCCTATGTTCAGAGGGGGTTCTTCAGAGGAAGAGGCAGACGGGGTACAAGCAGGCCTGCTCCCACCCCTCAGCCTAAAGCCCCTGCCAAACAGGCACCCTGATGGGATGCCCAGGGTCGACTCTCCATTACCTGTAGGGGGCAGGCTGGCTTACTTCATCCAGGACTGGGAGTCTTTAACATCAGACAGGTGGGTCCTGGAAGTAGTGAGCCAGGGTCTGGTTCTCAGCTTCAAAAAATTTCCAAAGATGAGAATCAGATCCTTTCCACCTGCAAACCCTTTAGAGACTCTTGCTTTGGAAACAGAAGTCTCAACCCTCCTGGCTCTCAGAGCTGTAGAAAGGGTTTCTCCCCTACACCAGGGCAAGGGTCTGTACTCCAGGTACTTCCTTACCCCAAAAAAAAGACAGGAGAGTGGCGGCCCATCCTGGACCTAAGATATCTGAACAAGCACCTTTTAAAACCAAAATTCAAAATGGTGACTCTGGGAATGATTTTACCCTCCCTAAGGCCAGGGGACTGGCTAGCTTCCCTGGACCTCAAGGATGCCTACTTCCATGTTCTTATCAGAAGCTCCCATCAAAAGTACCTCAGATTCGAACTGCCCTCAGGCCATTATCAGTTCAGAGCAATGCCCTTGACCTTACCTCTGCCCCAAGGGTATTCACAAAATGTCTGGCAGTAGCAGTTGCTCATCTAAGAAGGCAAAGATTGCCATCTTTCCCTACCTGGATGACTGGCTCATTGTGGGTCAGTCTTCAGACCAGGTCAAATCACACCTGCAAGTTACCCAGCAGCTGCTTGCCTCTCTGGGCTTTCTTCTCAATCTTCCAAAGTCAGTTCTGGAACCTGTCCAGGTACTCACCTTTATAGGTGCAGAACTGGACACAAAGCAGGCCAGAGCCTTCCTTCCCCTAGAAAGGGTAAGGCCTTGTTGGCCCTGGCTCGTCCTTCACTCTGCAGGTGCTCTCGACCAGCAAGGCATTTCCTGCAGCTCCTAGGACACATGGCTGCTTCCACAGCTGTAGTGCAAGGAGCAAGATTTCAGATGAGGGACATTCAGTTCCATTTGAGAGCCTTCTGGTCTCAAAGAAGAGATTCCCTATCCAAGTTAATCCCAGTGACTCGAACCCTGATCCAGGCCCTCCAGTGGTGGCAGGATCAGAGAAATCTGAGACAAGGGGTGCCCTTCATCCCTCTATCCCACTCCTTGACCCTTACTACAGATGCGTCCCTCTTGGGATGGGGAGCTCACATGGGCGACCTCTCCACCCAGGGGTTATGGTCCCCTCAGGAATCTCTGCTCCACATCAATCTGTTGGAACTCAGAGCTGTTTTTCTAGCACTTCAGGTTTTTTCTGCATCTGTTCAGAACAAGGTGGTACAGGTCAGAACAGACAACACCACTACAATGTGGTACATCAACAAACAAGGGGCACTCGGTCTTGACCTTGTGCACCGGCGATAAGTTGTGGTCTCTGGCTTATTCCCTGAACACTTCCCTCATAGCAGTTCACCTCCCAGGCAAGGACAATGTCCTGGCAGATGCTCTCAGCAGGACTTCCCAGGACCATCACGAATGGTCACTGGATCCCCTAGTACTGGGGATAGTTTTTTGCCAGATGGGGCACTCCTCAGATAGATCTTTTTGCAGCCCCAGACAATCATCAACTTCCACTTTTTGTTGCAGGCCCCCAGTGTTGGGCTCAGTCCCCCTGGATGCCTTTCTCCTCGATTGGGAAGGGAAGTTTCTCTATGCCTTCCCCCTTCCTCTCCTGTTCAAGGTGCTAGTCAAAATCAGGTCTCAGCCCTGCAAGATGATCCTGATTGTTCCAGACTGGGCCAGGCAGCCCTGGTACCCACTCCTTCTGTCCTTAGCAGTCCATCTTCCCTGTGTCTCCCCAGGAACCACAATCTGTTAACCTGTGCTAAGGGAGAGTCTGGTATCCGAATCTCAAATCCCTCAACCTCAAGGCCTGGCTCTTGAGGGTAGAGTTGCTGATCTACAACTTTTTCAGGGTGTTCTCGAAATCTTGAAAGCTTCTAGGAAGCCTTCCACCAGGGCTACCTATAACTCCAAGTGGAAAAGGTTTTCCATATGGTGTTCTGGGAAGCATATTTCCCCGGAATCTGCTGATTTACCCACTGTTTTGGACTATATGGTCCACCTTAATTCTTTGGGACTGAGACCAGCTACCCTGAAAGTGCATTTGGCAGCTGTCTCTGCTTTCATTTCAGCAGGGAAGCCCTCTTCTCTTTCTGCTCACCCTGTATTTTCCAAGTTTTTTAAGGGATTGCTTCATACCAATCCTCCATTCAGGGACCCTGCCCCTGCCTGGGATCTTAATGTTTGCATTGCTCAGCTGATGTAACACCTTTGAACCTCTGTCTTCGCAGGCTTAAGTATTGACTTGGAAAACTGTATTTCTAGTAGCCATCACTTCTGCCAGGCGCATAAGTGAGTTACAGGCTTTATCAGTGGAGACTGACTTTATTTCCTTTCACAGGGATAAGGTAGTCCTCAGGACTAACAGGAAGTTTTTGCCTAAGGTGGTTTCGGTTCCACCTTAACCAATCTATTTCACTTCCAGTGTTCTTCACTGACCATTCCTCCTCTGGTGAGAGGAGGCTGCTGCAAGATGTTAGAGGGCCTAAGTTACTACATAGAAGTACCAAGGGTCACAGGTTTGACTCCTCCAACTATTTCTCACTTATGGTGAGGTTGGGAAAGGAGACCTGCCACTAAGAGATCCATTGCCAGGTGGATTGTCTCTTGTATCCAGTTTTGCTATCAAAAACTGGGTAAGTTCCCCTTCAGGCCTGAGGGCTCACTCTACCAGAGGTACAGCTGCATCTCTAGCTGCTGCCAGAGACATCCCTATCTTAGAGATATGTCAAGCAGCTACTTGAGAAAACAGTACACACTTTCACCAAGCATTACTCCCTGGATATTCAGGCCAGGAGGGATGCTGGTTTAACACAGCCGTGCTTCAGAGCCTATTCCTAAGTAGGTTCTGTCCTCCTCCATGGAGGTACTGCTGTGTAGTCTGCATCAGTCATAATAGCAAGACTTCATGTTGTTTGAAGAAAAAATTACTCACCTTAGTAATGTTGTTTCTTCTAATGGAGTCTTGCTATATTATGACCTCCCCCCCAGCCTGCCCCTCTCAGAACTTCTACTTTGGGTATGGGGTGGGCAGTCCAGTGTTGGCACTTATTGATGCCCCTTTTATGTTTCCCACCTCTTCTTGTTGGGGTGTTTGGGTGTTGTGTTTTATTTATTTTATCTTATTTTTTCTGGTCCCCTGACTTGAGTCTTGGTGTTGGGACCAGGAAAATGTGTGAATATTTTAGTAGCCAGTTGGCTAGTGTAGGTTACAGCTTCCACACAGAGCCTTAGTGAGTTTTGCTCGTAAAGATCTGACGGTTTCGGTTTGAAATTACCCTGACAGAGCTTTCCTAACCGAGCTCGCGCTCTAAGTTCCATGCACTGCATGGAAGTTAACTCTTTCACCTCCGGAGCAGTTCTAATGGTGGGACAAACTGCATCAGTCATAATATAGCAAGACTCCATTAGAAGAAACAACATTACTAAGTGAGTAATTTTTTCTTCTTGGTCATAGTATCCAATTTTTGGAGTACTTCTCAGGGAGCTGTGCAGAGAAGGGGATCTTAGCCCTCTCACAGGCAGCCACTTGGACTACACCTTGATGATCTGGGTGAGCAAACAGGTATTCCACCCCCGCTGCCTGTCCACTTGATACTTTTTTCAATCTTTTTATGTATGGCTGCAGCGAAGTAGGTGCAGACATGATTTTTGAAGGAGCTTTTTGTGAAGATTTATGTATGGGGACCAACAGCTGCTTTGTAGGGGCTATATGCTTCCTCCTCATCCTCCTCTGTTTCCCGATGGGGGTGTTGAGGGTGTTCACCATTTGCCTAACAAAATAGGAAAATGAATAATAATCTTCTGAAGGCCTTGGAGGGGAGCCAAATTCTTGCTGTGGTGAACCATCTGGTTCAATAAATTCACCTGCCTACTCCTTTTTATAGCACATTTCCTCTTCCTCCATAAGCAGGTAGGTTGGAGCCTGGCTTGGGTGTGGGCTGGCATGTTTATAAAATTTTCCATGACCTGTAAAAACTGCCACATTTTTGCAATGTCCTCTGTTAAGGGCATTTGTTTTGGGTTCCAAGCCTGATGCTTTGCCTTTTCAGGAAGGCTGGTAAGGACATCATGTTTTTTTAACTGGCAGACACTGTTTCCAGTGTCTGCTCTGAGGCTCTCTTATTTGTATTTTTGCCATCACTGGACTCAAGGTTTCCCCTCTGAGACACCCTGCTATCTTTACCATGCCTATCTGATAGGTGAGCAGCTTTGTATTTTTCTCTGTCCCTCTGACAGGGACTGCTGCTGTTTTGAGAAGAGAAACCCTCTGATGTGTGCTTTCATCATTTTAGGAACTTCCTCAGAGCCTTTATTACAGTATGTTTCGGTGACATAGAGGCAAACTGAAAAGTCACAAATTCTTCCTTTTTTCCTTTTCTTTTGGGTTTTAGGCAAGGCGTTTACAGAATTCAAAACTGGAAAACTATGATTATGGACCCATGCACCTTAAACAGAGTTTGCGGCACTCTGCCTTTTGCCAAAACAACTAGTACAATTTTTAAATCCTGTGGGTCCTGTTGAATTTGGGTCTTTCAGTCATGCCAAACACTGAACACCTAGAAAACATATGGTTGGTTCCCAAAGATACAGACAAATAAAAGCCCAGAACCTGAGGTAATATAAGCTATCTACACATTATTCTCTCTCCTCTTCTCATACCACTAGATTCGTCTGTGTCTTTTATCCTCTCTATGAATGTCTTATTCCGGCTGCTGGCCATATATTACACCCACACCATCACCTGTTATGTACCTTCCCTACCTGACTTGGCGTCGCGCCAATACCGAAACAAACTCTGAACCTGCTTACCATGACCTCCCCTACCCCAATCTGTCGCACTTAAACTCCTCCATTGCATCAGTTCTGCTTAGGCTCCTCTACTTCCTTTTTCTTTGTCACCTCCTCATTGCCCACTTTGCTGCTTCTACTTAACTTCCCCCAGACACCATCCTCAGACTCGGTTATTTTCCTCTTCCTTCCTCCCTCTGTTAGCGTTAGGCTTTTGTACCTGTATACAGTTATTACAGTCAATGCATAAATCACTGAAATGTCTTATACTCTTTAAATATTATGACTAGTTTGCTGTTATTATCAATTAGTTCACTGCATTTACTATGTTATTTTGCCTCTGATTTGCTGTCAGTTGTACTGCATGACTATGTATTCTGTCCAGATCCATCTTGAAAATGAGCCTAGCTCAATGTTGTTTGCCTGGTAAAATAAAGATTTTGATTGATTGATTTATTGATTGACAAGTGGTTCTGAGAAGAATTTGTAGAAGAAAGACTAAATATGCAGTTGAATCACAATTAAAACATAACTAACATCACTACTAATAAGAAAAGATCTGGTCAGGTCCACCACAGCTGCATAATGAAGTTAATGAAGTTGTGTGGAATTGTTGACGAAGTATTGAGAAACAACACAATGATTTGTAACTAGTACGATTTGTTTTAGTTCCTGTTCTAAGGAAGGCATACACATTATTAGGAAACTATACGGAGGTGTACATTTTAATGGAAGGAATAAGAAGCTTACAAAAGAACCCCAGAGCAAATACCACTGATGTATGTGTTATCCCGGATGATACTGGCCAGACAGCCAAATTTTAAAGAAAACACAATTGCACATATCCTAATAATGCAAAGCATCAAGGGAAACATATGCAAATCAACATGATGGTACAAAAGGTGACAGTACAAGAAAAAGTAATGGCTGGCATATGTTCAGCCTTGGGATTATATACACAGTTTTTTTTTTTTTTTTTTAAGAGAAACAGGGTTTTTGTCTATGAGACGATGAAAGTTATATTTAAGCAATGTGTTGATGTCAGGAAGTCAGGTGTAATGATGATGGACTCTCAGAGAAAATGTGATATTAACTTTCAGAGGGGGGCGCTTTTAATAAGGGCAAGGTAGTTATGCTTGTGATAATGGGAATATTAGGAAAGTATGAGGTCTGTGCAGAAGTGGAGTACAAATATGCACAGTTTCATAAGTATGTGCTAAACTGCATGTTTAACTGTAAAGACAATTAAAATTTATTTCTAAACATTACTAACACCAATGCTTTCAAAGTTTTGAAACTACTAAAACACAAACTACACACCAGAACACAGAGGAAAAATTATTAGATTTGTCTACAAGCACTATCTTCTATGCAAGTTGGGGCATGGGGGGTTAAGGCTGGAGATCAGTTATGGTCCATGACATAATCACATGGTCAGAATATTAACTATCTTAAACATAAATACAAAAGTAACCATTTCAAGAAAAATGCAGAGTGTGACAATCAACAGTTGTATGTGAAGTTAGCGCATCTGGACTTATTTGCTGCATATGCATCTCAACTGCTAAGGGCCTGACCATGTTAACCCTTCCTCAAGCCACGCTTCTACAGTATGTCTAGCAATAACATGAATGGAAAGATTATGCATGTGAAAATGTATAAAATTATGCTGTACATACCCTAAGACTCAAAGTGTGTCTCCTTTGGCTGCCATGATGTCTGTGGTAATTTGAAACAAAAGACAATGTAACAAGACACTGGCCTCCACACAGAGCTATTAAACAACAGAGCAAACTGCACTCTGGGAAGACGGCCTGGGACAAGATGCAATAAAAAAAAACTGAATAGCAGGTTCCAGGGTGTATAAAACCACCAGAGCGTTAACGTCCTGTTTCTAGTGTCCCTGATAAAATAAAATTAAAAATGCAGTTGAGATTTCTTTTTAATGTCAGCTCTTATCAGAATAGCTTTTAAAATCACCACTTGTTTTCTTGTTCAATGTTTTCTAATACATACTTCTCAAACTTAAAAGAAGAAATACACTTTATCATCAAGGTCTGTGTTTACAAATACTGTGCCCATGATTAAAATAATTTGAATCCCTCCCCAAAAATGTGCCCTCACATGAAACTGCATATTTAGCTGTAAAGACAATTAAAAAAATGTATTTCTAAATGCATTACTAACACCAATGCTTTCAAAGTTTTGAAAATACTAAAAAACAAATTATATATAAACCATATATATATATATTTATAAAATGGCAAGAAAAAATCAAGAAATCTCATTGGCCAAGAGACATCAGCTGACTGTACATTAAATCTCTTTACACGCACTGTCATCCTGGTCCTAAACCACATCACACAATCAACAGATCAGTCCTCCTACAGCCAGAACTATCTTCCATCTGTCCCCCTGCAACTAGAACTGGTCTTTCATCACAAACATGGCTGCTGCCTTTACATTATAAAAAAAACTTCAACTAGGCCCTAAAAATAAAACTACCTTAAATAAAAAATATAACAATTAATGAAATGTTTCCCTGATCATCACACTCTCCTTACACACATAAACAAATTAGAAATATTAAGTATTGTTTATAGTTTTCATTACAACTGTTTGTTTACTAACAGTGAAAAAAATTCCCCTTCTGTCTTTACCTGCTCATCAGTGAAATCTCTCATGCTTGCCCTGTCAGTGATATAACTGAGTCAGTCTCTGGCTCTAAAACAGGCCTCTCTTGTCTGTACACGAGAGTAACATTCTACAAGTGGAACAGAGCAGAATTTTGAATCCCTGTATTCCATGGTAAACATTCCATGATGAACATTTCATGTCTTGAATGTGGTGAAAAACAGAAAACAAAAAACAAAATGAAGAAAGTAGGCAATACAGTAATACTTTATAAACAAAAAGAAAAGGTGGGAAAACACAGTTAAATAGGCAGAGGCAGACCCAAAGTGCCCAAATATATTGCTAATGTTAATAAAAGCACGTACATTTGAATCTTATATGGGAGTTTCAGGTGAAATCCACCCTCCTTGCCCACCCAAAAAAGGCAACCTGGCAGGTTTAAAGTTTTATTCTTCTTACTAACCTTTTACCTCAGTCCTATAGCAGTTTTCCTTCTATGTACTAGACCACAGCACATAAGTAAAACACAAAAATAAAGAGAAGGTTGCCTTCAATGAGACTATATAAATATAGTGTAATGAAAATGTAAATCCACCAATAACCCACACCCTGTTGTACTTTATTGCTTTAAACACTGTTTATGTCTTACAAATTTACAGATGTTACTGTGCATTTCTATGATAAAATTTACATGTGACAGAGAAAGTATTTATTTTCAACCAACTCTACTAATACTTTTATTGCAAAGTACTGTACTAGTTAACCTATTGCTGACATATCCTATTTTATGCATTAATAGGGACTACTTTTTTCAGTTTTTAGATGTTTTAGAGATAATGTATTGTACACTCTTTTGAAAATAGTAAATACATTTTAATCCCTATCAGAGTAGATCAAACAAATTCTTTTATGATGGTGGTCCATTTTATAAGTGTGATAAGCCACTCCAGGTGTGCATTAAAGAATTTTAATGCACTTCCCAAGGGTGTAAGGACACCCCTGGGGTGTGCATTAAAATCCTTTAATGCACACCCTACCATAACTCATTATTTATATATTGAATATAGTAAACAGATATTGTTAATCCCAAAAGCTGAACTTTATGTTTTTAGTACATAAATGTTTAAGAAAAACTGTAGCTCTTTCAACTTACTATAAATTAGAGCAGCTGTGTCTATTGTTTTCCTAGGGAGCTATAGTTTCACTTAATTACTCTTTCCTTCTGAGGCCCCAGGTGGCTCTGATAATCATTTGTTCCAAGGGTTTCTAAGTTAGTTTGAAGGCATTTAATATATTCTGTTCTCTTAGTCCTTAATAAAGGCATTAAGTATCTTCTCTTCTCCTAGTCCTTAATAAAATGCAGGGGCTCCACAGCTCGATCACTCCACAGGCGTGTTCTGTTGCTTGATACAGGTCCCAAACTAGTGTGTCTTGTTCCAGCATGATAGAGCCACCTCATGCCCATTCCACATGACTAAAAAAAAAGGTGGGGGTGGATCTTTAGGAGCTTCTCGGGTGGAAGTGAGGGTGGATCTTACTCCCCCCAAAAAACTAATGCTGCCTCCCACTACTTAGGTTCAAGTTCTTGTACCGCCCATTTAAGAAAGAAAATAGTACCCTGCAACCATTAACTAACATGAAAGTGTATTTATTTGAGGGCGGAAAACATTGCTTGTAGGAGGGTAAGGTGGAGGAGACTATTTACACCTTCAGTCAGTTCTACGGACAGAAAACATGACATCACTCCTTTTGTACATGCAAAACATCTGCAGGTTCCGGCTTCTGCAGCTGTAAAAAACAGCTTCTATTGGAAAAAATGGTAGTCTTATAACTGTCCACTTCCTAAAGGGAACCACAACCACTGTAGTGGAAAACCGCTTAACATGACGAAGTGCAGTTATACTTATTATATTATTATTACAATTTAACACTTTTTCTGGCTTCTCTGGTTCCTGGGAACCAACTGGAACTCCAGATATTGCAATAAATTCAGAAAAATAAATATAAATCAAACAACCATAATGCAGAGTTATCGAAATAATGTAACTAAAACTCAGCCAAAGTAAATTGAAGTAAAATAAATCAAAAGACATGACTAGCGACTGGAGCTGACTGGACGACTGCTCTCTTTAGTAAAGAAGCAAATCTGCTGTTAGAAGAGCTAGGCGATGCACACACTGCAGAGTTTGAATGTCTATTCTAAAATGTCATCATTACTGTAGCATACAGTTCTACCTCCCAGGTATCACTCTTGAGCTGGATAATGATGCTTAGTTTAAATATCAGGGAGGAATCCTTGAAGTTAAAGACAATTTATAAAAAACAAAGAATCTTAGTGCAGAAGCACTGAGGCAAGGGTTACCCCAAAGAGCATTGGCCGGGAACCAAGTTTCAGAGCAATACAAAATCACAAATACCCCACAATGCAAAGCTTCATGGGCTGTATATCCAAATCACTACAAACTATTATGTTGGTTCAACTTTAAGCAGAAATGCTTGGTGCAGAAAGGCCTCTCACACAGTTTTCAAAGGGTGCCAACAGAAGACACAGACACGTGTTGCATCATTACCAGGACTCATCAGTGTGCCTCATCTGCATGATGCCCCACTGGAATATACCAGCTACCTTAAGTTTGTCTATCTGGGTTGGGTTGTGGTGAGCCCAATAAAAACAAATAACAAGCTAAAAGATAAAGAACCTTACTGCACAAGCACTGAGGCAAGGGTTACCCCAAAGGGCACTGTCCGGGAAGCCAAGTTTCAAAGAAATACAAAATCAACATACCCCCATATTGCAAAGCATCATGGGCTGTATATGCAAATCACCACAAAATATTATGCTGGTTCAACTTTAAGCAGAAATGCATGGTGCCGAAAGGCCTCTCACACAGTCTGCAAAGGGTGCCAACAGAAGACATAGACATGTGTTTCATCATTACCAGGACTCATCAGTGTGCCTCGTCTGTGTGACACCCCACTGGAATGAACCAGCTACCCTAAGTTGGTCTATCTGGGTTGGGTTGTGGTGAGCCCAATAAAAACCAAAAACAAGCTAAAATACAAAGAACCTTAGTGCACAAGCACTGAGGCAAGGGTTACCCCAAAGGGCATTGTCCAGGAAGCCAAGTTTCAAAGAAATACAAAATCAACATACCCCCATAATGCAATGCATCATGGGCTGTATATGCAAATCACCACAAAATATTATGCTGAAAACTTTAAGCAGAAATGCGTGGTGCTGAAAGACCTCTCACACAGTCTGCAAAGGGTGCCAACAGAAGACATAGACATGTGTTTCGTCATTATGACTCATCAGTGTGCCTCGTCTGTGTGACACCCCACTGGAATGAACCAGCTACCCTAAGTTGGTCTATCTGGGTTGGGTTGTGGTGAGCCCAATAAAAACCAAAAACAAGCTAAAATACAAAGAACCTTAGTGCACAAGCACTGAGGCAAGGTTACCCTAAAGGGTACTGGCCGGAAGCCAAGTTTCAAAGAAATATAAAATCACATGGGCTGTATATGCAAATCACAAAATATTATGCTGGTTCAACTTTAAGCAGAAATGCATGGTGACGAAGGCCTCTCACACCTTCATTAATTTCTAAGTTCCATAATTAGCATAAGGTTCTATCTCTGATCATCACTCTCTGCCCTGAAGATGATGCTTTGTGTAACGCATCAGTGAAGGTTTCCTGGGGTTAGAAAACATTTTTACAGGAATTTTGTAAAATGTTCTCCAATCATGATGCAACTGACTGGTTATTCACTGGAACTGCTCCCTCTTCCCCGACATGGCACTCCTTCACAGGAAGAGCTGTGAGTCTTGGGGATGGGAAAGAGACTTTCATGGCCCACAGCAGTCCTGGTGGTAGGGGATGGGGTATTCTAAACCCCAAACCCATTACTGTCATCACCATGGGATCCACCGATTAAGTACCAGCTAGAGAGGGGGGCCCATGTAGACAGTCTGAACCAGTAGCAGCATTAGTGCTACTGTATTTTTAGTGGGCTAGGAAAGGCACACTGAGCCAAAACTGTTTTCCAGGTGCATAGGATGGTTAGGAGAGGTGCTCAAGATCACACAGTATGCAAATGGCAGTCATGGGATTAGAGGTAGATAGCTCTATGCTTTACCTACTTGACTATACTGCTACAAATTGATCATAGCTCCCCCCCTTCTTCTAACATGACATAACTGTCAGCACCCTGGCACTGCAGTTTATGAGACAGAAACCATGACACAGTAGGACTGGAAAATGAAAAGTTATTTTATCTCAGCTGGGTTCCATGGAGGACACCAAGGTAAGTGATAGTCTATGAAAATTTATATCGCTACTTTTGACATCCGCTACAGAAAGGTTAGAGAAAATCTTTAAGCTCTTTTACTTTCTTTCTGTATAAAATGGGCAAGGAAGTCCCCTGTGTCCTGATTGGCTGAGACTTGGTTCTAGCCATCGCAGTAAGAGAGCACCACCAATGGCTAAAAACAAGTCCCTGCCAACCAGGGCAACTCAGAGAATTCATAAGCCACTTACTAACTAATTTCCATCACAAACATGGCTGCAACCTTTACTCATTTATCAAAATCTTCAACTAGGCCCTAAAAATGAAAGTCCATTAAAGGAGTTCTACTGGCAGAGGCGAAGCCCCGATCATTGCACAGACTGGGGCTTCACCTCTCCAATCACCCCTGCAAGCAGCAGATTAAATTAGTATTATATTTACCTCTGTACTCATAAAATTTGATAAATGCCCTAGTGTGCCCAACATTTTAACTATGGCGGCTGTGAATATTGCACAATCTCCCCTGATAATTTTGTGCTCTGATGACGTTGCCTTGCCCATTCCTCAATACTGCCCCATGTACAGAGATTTTGCAAAGTTCATATCTCCGATGCCCAGTGATATTTTTTCAAGATTTGCCTAAATCCAGCAGGTATGCCTGCCATACACATGGGATTTTTGAATATCGTGTAAAAAACTCGCGGTATTCAAGGACAAAGCAGGGTTGTCAGGGGATAAAATGGCCCAGTGATATTTTCACGTGATTTGCCTAAATCCTATGGGTATGCCTGCACATACATGGATTCAAGCAAATTGTAAAAATATCACAGTATTCACCTTGGTATTCTGAGGAAAGAGCAGACGCTGGCACAGGGATCAGAAAATGTAGAAATGGGTTCTTTAGGTATATCAAGGAAAGGAGGAAAGTAAGGGGCAGATTAGCAGACTGAGGTCAGCGGTGGATGGGCAGAGGGAGGCCAGAGAGCAGGCGGAGGTACTTGAATGCTTTGCCACAGTCTTCACAAGAGATGATGGAGGGTCAACACCACCACACGGGAGGCAGGCTAGGAATGAGGAAGCTCCCTGATATTGAAATTCCTGTTGGTAGGGTGAGGGAGGCCCTTAAGTCCCTGAGAATGGATAAGGTGCCAGGTCTGGATGGATTACATCCCAAGGTGCTGAAGGAGATGGCAGATGTCCTTGCTGCACCTTTGGCGGACCTTATTAACTCCTCCCTTCAGACTGGTTGGGTGCCTCAGTATTGGAGGATGGCTCATGTCGTGCCTATCCACAAAAGGGGCTCACAGGAGGAGCCATGTAACTACAGGCCTGTCAGCCTGACGTTGGTGGCGGGCAAGATGATGGAGACCATCTTGAAAGAGAGACTGGAGGTATTTCTGGAGACATGGGGCAATCTGGATGACCGCCAACATGGCTTCATTCAGGGCAGATCATATCAGACTAACAAGACCTTGTGGAGTTCAACGATTGGGTGACAAAGGTACTGGACCAGGGAGTGGATGTCCTCTTTCTGGACTTCAGCAAGGCGTTTGACTTGGTGCCACAGTCAGGGTTGCTGGACAAGCTGGGGGAAATGGGGTGGGGAAAGGATGGTGAGGTGGATGGGAATCGGCTCACTGGGAGGTTTCAGAGGGTGGTGGTCGGGAGGTATCATCTCTCTAGGAGGATCATGCGGGTCCCACAATGATTGGGGTTGGGCCCACTTCTGTTAACTGCTTACATCTCGGACAGTATCAGGAGTAAGATGAGCCTCTTTGCTGACGACTCGGGCTGGGGGCGTGGTGGATGGGAGGAGGGTAGAAAAGTCCTACAAGGGGACCTGAAGAGGTGGTCACACATTTGGAAACTGAGGTTTAATGCCAAGAAATGCAGTGTTCTCCACTTGGGGCTTAGGAATCCTGATTATGAGTACTTTTGGGTGGGGAGAAACTGCAGGTTTCGAGGGGGGGAAGCGATCTTGGGGTGGTCGTGGATGCCAAGATGAATAATTCTGAGCAGTGTAGGAGAGCTGTGGCAAAGGCAAATACAATGCTTGGGTGCACTGCCAGGGGGATAACCTCGAGGAGACGGAAGGTACTTCTTCCTCTGTATAACTACCTGGTTAGACTGAATCTCAAGTACTGCATGCGGTTTTGGAGCCTATACTAGAGGAAGGACATTGCCCTTCTGGAGGGTCCAGAGGAGGCGACCAGGATGATACAAGGTCTGGGGAAGATCCTATGAGGAGAGACTTGATGAGCTGAACATGTACTCCCTGGAGGAGAGGAGGGACAGGGGATATGATCGAGGTTTTAAATATCTAAAGGGAGGAACAGGTCAGCCTAAATAAGGTGGTCCAGCTGAGGGAGGAATGGGCCACCAGAGGCATACCATGAGGCTGGTTGGTGGGAAGCTTGGGGGGAGACTAGGAGATGCTACTTTACCAAGAGGGTGGTAGAACCATGGAATGCACTGCCTGTGGAACTGGTGGCTGTTGATACAGTGGACAGATTCAAGAGGGGCTGAGACAGGTATAAGGATAAGGTAAAGCTGAGGAATGCCAGATCTGGAGGTGTAACTCTGATGAGGGATGGGGTTGGAGGGATTTATGGGGAAGGAAGGGGAGTAGCAACGGTGTCTTGGCCAGGTGCTGATTTTCGAGCAGACTCGCTAGATCTTTAGGCCTATTTTACTGGCATCTTAGTATGTATTATATTGCTGTGTAATTGACTGCAAGTCTTAATGTAAATGAGGCATACCAGAGATCTGAGGTTCGAATCCCAGTAGGCCACACTTTTCCTTTCTCATTTCCATCCTTGATTTAATGTAAATGAGAGCACCAGGACAGAAGGATCGATCCAGGAACCGACTGAAGTGCACAAATGAGTGCACCGATTCCAGGGACTTCAGTTTTAAATTGCATGTAATCACGATCGAGCTGGAACCAATGCAGTGCACACACTCAGTAAACTTGTACCCCATTTATATGCAAGGTAAAACTGATTACACAGTAATTAATTACCTTGTAATCGAATATTACCCTACATGTAAACCCGTTCTCTTCTGGGTGCATTAATTGATACCCTTCTTGTAAACGTGAACGGGGTTGATAATCGATTACCTAGAATCAAAGACTAGTTAATTGATCACCAACTCATGTAGACACAGTAAATGTATTAAATGTGAAGAAAAACAGATGACTGACAGGTGAAAAAACATCTGTGGAGGGCCTATTTTACATTATTTAGCAACATTTTATTTTTTTTGTGCCTTTAAAAACTTCGAGTGTTAGTTTTTTAAAAGTTGCCTATGGGCCCATTTTATATAAGCAATAAGACACTCTGGGGTGTTGGTGGTACTAGGTTTACCCCACAGTCAGAGGTTGAAGGCACTCAACCGCCTCATGCCTCCCTCGCCCCTGACTGTGGAGTAAACCTAGTACCACCAACGCCCTGTCATGCCTTATTGCTTAACTATGCCACATAAAACCCTTTAGGCAGGGCCTATTTGCAAAGGGTTTAGAGTCAGAGTCAACACACAGGAAAGATAAGTGAACACAGTACAACACAATGCAGCCCTGATGAGGGGCATTATTTTCAACATTTAAGACAGACATGCTATACATTAGGGTGCACAAACTAGGGTTGCCACCTGTCTCCTGGTTTGAGTACCCTGCCCAGGAAATATGAAAATCTGACCCGAGACATTTGAAGTCCCGGTTTAGATAACCCAGTATGTGTGCACGGTAAAAGTTCTGGTTTCACATTAGAAAAGTAATTATTTCATGCACTTTAGAGTAAACAATGACTTTTCTACTGAATTGTGTCCTTTTTTTTAACCGGAATTCATGCCTGCAGCACAAAATGTACCCAGTGCGATGCGCAGACCACCGGCAGTGTGTGTGTGTATTGTCTGTCTCTAGGGAATTGGGTGGGGGGTACTAGTATGCTCAGAATCCAACCTATCACCACCTGTGACACTTACTGACCTCCCGTGTTCAGAGACTCCTCCTGGTGCTGTGTGAGTGGCCAGCATGTGAGTCGACTATTTCTGCAGCATCTTTTCTTATCGGACTGGAGACAGAATTTGGTTTGGTCGGTGTGGAGTCTTCTTGACTTGTCTTGGACTGAATTTCCGGGTGCTCCACTCACTCAATTTGCCCCCTTGGCTTGGCTGCCCAAAGTTAAACTCCCAAAGCCCAGAGATAAAAAAAAAAAAAACTTTTCCTGCCAGTGGTGCCACCATGCGAAGTTGTCGATGTGTCCTCTCTCGGGACCTCTTCCATGAACCACACCAAACCATGGCATGCTGCCGCATCATCCACATGCCACTCGATGCTCCCCGTGGCCCATCCTCAAGTGCAGCAGAGACATCAGAGCACGCATAAGCCATGAGGGCACGCAGTGGAAGGGAAGAAGTCTCTCCTGGGTCGGTGTCACGGATGGTGCCAGGGACGATTGGACTACCCGCCATCATCACCCGACCCCTCACCCTGCCTGAGAACATTACCCACAGCTTGTTTTTACCCAGAAAAAAATCAGCAGCAGCTGCCAGTGCCAGTGGTGGCATCATGTAAAATCCTCTTGACTTTTAGGTAGGTTTTACTTATGTGCGCAAGCAGGTAAATGCTCCACAACTGAGCTTCATCAGACTGTGCTCCAGTTAAGATCAGCAGTGACAAACAAAGAAACTCCGCAGCACCAGAATTGACTGCTTCAAACACCATGAAGTCTTGCTATATTATAACAATAGCAGTCAGCCACTGCAGCTGAACTGCCCCGGAGAGGAAGGAGTTAACTCCAGAAGATCTGGAGTTCTACAGCGCGAGGGCGCTGTGCCCAAAGCTCTATCTGGCAGTTTCAAATGAAACTGTCAGATTCTTTACTCCGCTTCACTGAACAGTCGCTCCGGAAATCAGCTCCTTCAGCTCGGTTCATTCTTGGTTCAAGCGAGTATTTTTCGGTTCATTTGAACCGGCAAAAGTTATTATTTTTACCGCATTTCGGTTTTAAAGCTCTATCTGGTAACCGTAAGTACTAAAATTTAAGTCTGTGTGGAAAATTAATTATCGGTTCGGTTTTGAACCGATCGGTTGGTTTTTCTGTATTTTAAAAGTGTACAGTGGGTTTTAGAGTCGGTTCGGTTCTTATCGGTTCTAAAACCGGAATTATAACGTTTTTCAAATACCCGTGACACGGTTAGGAACCGATAAGGGTGTCTTGCCTGGCACTGCCATCAAAGGGCAAGTTTTGGTTAGGCTGGCGTATGTCTGAGAAGCAAAAGAAAAAGCCGGGCCCACTGGGTTTCAACACTGTGATGTCTGTGGGGACGCCTTTGCCAAGGCTGACCCACACACCACTTGTGTTTATTGTCTGGGGGCTGACCACCTCCTGTCAGACTGCCAGGTGTGTAAAAATTTCCCTGCAGCCACCCTGGAGAAGAGATTGGGCGGCTCAGGGAACGAGAGGCTAAAAGTCCGCTGACCCGGATGGCCAGCCGGTCCAGTACCCACTGGACCAGAGGAGTGCCTCTGACCAGGGCGAGACTTCCTCGGCAAAGGAAGGCTGGTTCAGAGGAACCAGTCCCAAGTAAAAAGACAAGGAAATCAGTAGGTCTGGAGTCCAAAATTGAGTCTCCAACTGCTGCAGAGATAGCTAAACCATTCAGATTGTCCAGTCACTGTCTCAGGGATCTGTAGAACCACCAACAGCTGGTAAAAGGTTGGTTCGTTCAGTCCCAGTGGTTCAGGATTTTGAAGTTGAGGATTTTTATGAACCACAGGAGGGAGGAGGAATTTGATCATTATATGTGTGGCTGGGGAGTCTGGACGTGCCATTGAACCGGACATTTCTCCAGACAGACCTTTAGAATCTCCTCCTATTCTGTCTGAGTCCCCTTCTTTCTTTATTTTTACAAAAGGTTGCAGAAACCCTCCAGCTTCCTTTAGAGGAGGCTGTGGATGAGCAAGAGGAGCCTGATTATGTGGAAATGATGGATATTCCAGAGTCTAGGAGGTTGTCTATTCCTTTGCATAAGTCATTTAGGAAGCAAACAACAAAGATTTTAAAAATCCTCATTCTGTCCCTCCTGTAGATAAAAAATGGACAGAAGGTATACTTTGTCAGGCTCGGATACAGACTTCCTTACTGAGCAGTGTAGTCATGTAGGTGTGGTACAAGCTGCAGCCTGTGACAAGGCTAATATTCCTCTGGCCTCACATCCTCCTGATAAGGATTCCAGGAAGATTGATGCCATGGCGAAGAAAACAGTATATGGCAGCTCTTTGGGACTCAGGCAGGCAAATTATATGGCTTATGTAGCTAGATATCAGAAATCTAGGTGGGACACAGTATTGCAGTTAGCCAAGCAGGCCCATGGCCAGCTGGCTAGTGAGTTGAACAGGTGGCTGCTGATGGCATTGAAGCCTCTAAAGTTCAATTTCATACTGCTGTTGATGTTAATGATGTTTCTTCTAGGGTCATGGCCACTTCTGTAGCTTCCGTAGGTTGGCATGGCTCAGATGCATCAATCTGTCCCAAGATACCCAGTCAAAGGCTATGGATTTTCCTGTGTGGGAAATTCTCTTTTGAGAGCAAACGAAAACTATATGAAAAAGATGGATGAATACAGAACTACCTACAAAAGTGCCCAGGCTAAGAGAAGCATGCCATGCCACAAAGGCATGCTCCCAGAAGTAGGGGCAGGCCCTTTCCAGGCCTTTTACCAATTTCAAGCCTCCTCTGCTGTCTCTCAGAGAGGTTTCTTCAGAGGCAGGGGTGGCGAGGCTCAAGTAGACCGTCCCCTCCCCTCAGCCTAAGGCTGCTGCTAAGCAGGCACCCTGATGGGCGCCCAGGGCCGATTCTCCTGTACCAGTGAGGGCAGGTTGGCCTATTTCAGCGGAACTGGCTGTCCCTAACTACGGACAGATGGGTTCTGGAGGTAGTAGGCCAGGGTCTGTTCTCAGCTTCAAACACTTTCCAAAGATGAAAGCCAGGCATTTTCCACCTGCAAATCCTTCAGAAGCCCTTGCTTTGAAGCAGAGGTTTCTGCTCTGCTGGACTGCAAAGCAGTGGAAAGGGTTCCTCCTTGCCATCAGGGCAAGGGACTTTATTCAAGATACTTTCTTACCCCAAAAGACAGGAGAATGGCGCCATTCTAGATTTAAGATACTTGAACAAGCATCTGTTGAAACCAAAGTTCAAATGTTGACTCTGGCAATGATATTGCCTTCCCTAAGCCAGGGCACTGGCTAGCTTCCCTGGACCTCAAGGATGCCTATTTTCATGTTCTGATCAGGCCTTCTCACCGAAAGTACCTCAGGTTGACTGCCTCAGGCCACTACCAGTTCAGGGCAATGCCCTTGAGCTTCTCTGCCAAGGGTATTCACAAAATGTCTCGCTGTAGTAGTGGCTCGCTTGAAAGAGCAAGGGTTGCTGTGTTTCCCTACCTGGACGACTGGCTCATTGTGGGTCAGTCTCCAGGTCAAGCCAATCCACGTGCAAGTCACCCAGCAGCTTCTCACTTCCTGGGATTCCTGCTAAACTTACCAAAGTCAGTTCTGGAACCAGTTCAGGTCCTAACTTTCATAGGCGCAGAATTGAACACAAGGTTAGCCAGGGCTTTTCTTCCCTCGGAAAGGGTGGACAGACTCATCGCCTGGCATCCTCCTTTACCCAGGGGTCTCTCGACCAGCAAGGCATTTTCTGCAACTCCTCGGGCACATGGTGCTTCCACAGCTGTCGTGCAGGGAGCAAGATTCCAGATGAGGGACATTCAGTTCCATTTGAGGGCCTATTGGTCTCAAAGGAAGGACCCCACCAAGTTGGTCCCAGTTACTCAAACTCTGATCCTAGCCCTCCACTGGTGGCAGGTCCAGAGCAATTTAAGACAGGGGTTCCTTCATTCCCATTTCTCACTCCCTCACCCTCACCACGGATGCCTCCCTGTTAGGGGTGGGGGCTCACCTAGGCGACCTTGCCACTCAGGGGTATGGTCTCCTCAGGAGTCTCTGCTCACATCAATCTTTTGGAACTCAGAGCTGTCTTTTAGCTCTTGGTGTTTTCAGATTCTGTCCAGAACAAAGTGGTTCAAGTCAGGACAGACAATACCACCACAATGTGGTACATCAACAAGCAAGGGGCACTCGGTCTTCAGCCTTGTGCACAAGCAATGAAGTTGTGGTCTCTGGCTTACTCCTGAACACCTCCTGATGGCGGTTCATCTCCCAGGGAAGGACAATGTCCTGGCGGACGCCCTCAAGCAGAATTTCTCAGGGCCATCACAGATGGGCTCTGAATCCAAAGTGCTGGGGTCTGTCTTTGCCAGATCGGGCACTCCTCAGATAGATCTTTCGCAGCCCCAGACAACCACCAACTTCCTCTTTTCTGTTGCAGGCCTCCAGTTCTGGGCTCAGTCCCTCTGGACGCCTTTCTGTTGGACTGGAAGGGAAGTTCCTGTATGCCTTTCCCCTTTCCTCTCCCTTTTCAGGGTACTAGTCAAAATCAGATCTCAACCTTGCAGAGTGATTCTGATTGCCCCAGATTGGCCAGACAGCCCTGGTACCCTCTGCTCCTGTCCTTGGCAGTCCACCTGCCCTGAGCCTGCCCAGAGTCCACGACTTACTGGCCTGTGCACAGGGGAAGTGTAGTATCCGGACCTCAAATCCCTCCACCTCAAGGCTTGGCTCTTGAGGAGCTAGTTGCTGACTTACACCTTTCTCAGGTGTCATGGATATTTTAAAGGCTTCAGGAAGCCTTCCACTAGAGCCACTTATAATTCTAAGTGGAAGAGGTTTTCCATCTGGTGCTCTGAGAGGCAGATTATCCCAGAATCTGCTGATCTTCCCATTCTACTGGACTATTTGGTCCATCTGAATTCCCTAGGCCTTAGACCAGCTACCCTGAAGGTTCATCTGGTAGCTGTCTCTGCTTGTGTCAGCAGGAAGCCTGCCTCCCTTTCTTCTCACCCGTGTTCTCCAAGTTTTTAAAGGGTTACTTCATACTAACCCTCCTTTTAGGAACCAGCTCCCGCCTGGGACCTGAATATTTGCATTGCTCAGTTAATACAACCCCTTTGAGCCTCTGTCTTCTGCAGAGCTCAAGTATTTAACGGAAAACATTTTCCTAGTAGCTATCACCTCTGCCAGGCATAAGTGAGCTACAGGCCTGTCAGTGGAAGAAGATTTTATCTCTTTCTACAGGATAAGGTAGTCCTTAGGACTAATAGAAAGTTTTGCCTAAGGTGGTTTCTGATTTCCACCTGAATCAATCTATCTCTCTCCCAGTATTTTTCACTGAGCATTCTTCCTCAGGTGAGAGGAGACTGCACAGCTTGGATGTCAAAAGAGCCTTAAGCTACTATTTAAGGCGCACAGAGGTCATAGGTTGAATCCTCCAACTCTTTCTTACCTATGGCGAGGTTGGAAAGGGAAACCTGCCACTAGAGAACAATTGCAAGGTGGATTGTTTCTTGTCAATTCTGTTATCAGAAACTGGGTAGATACCCCTCAGGATTGAGGGCCACTCCACCAGGGGTACAGCTGCGTCTCTAGCGGCTGCTAGAGACATCCCATTCTGAAGATTTGTCAGGCTGCTACCTGGAAGACAGTTCACACCTTTACCAAGCATTATTCCCTGGATGTCAGTCCAGGAGAGATGCTCGGTTTGGCACAGCTGTGCTTCAGAGCCTATTCCTAAGTAGGTTCTGACCCTCCTCCATGGAGGGTACTGCTGTGTAATCTGCTATTGTTATAATATAGCAAGACTTCATGGTGTTTGAAGAAAAATTACTCACCTTAGTAATTGCTTTTCTTCTCATGGAGTCTTGCTATATTATACCACCCTCCCTCCTGCCCCTCTCAGAACTTCTACTTGGGTGGGGTGGCGATTTAGTGCAAGCACTGTGTCATGCCATTGTAGTTTTCCTTACCCTCTTTTCCTTTGGGTTAGGGATCTAGATTATTTCATTTAGGTTATTTATATTGCCCCTTCCTGGACTTGAGTCTTTGGGGAAGGGGGGTTCATCAATGCTTGTCAAGGGTGGTAAACGAACCATAATACCATCAATTTTTGTTATTATGGCTCTGAGTGTTTCTTTGTTCTTTATTGTTATTACTACTAGTAGGTAGCCATGGGCTAGTGTAGTTTTCCACACAGACTTTCCGTCCTTTGATGTTAGCTTCGTAAAGATCTGACAGTTTCATTTGAAACTGCCAGATAGAAACTTTAGGGCACAGTGCCCTCGCTGTAGAACTCCAGATCTTCTGAGTTAACTCTTCCTCCGGGCAGTTCAGCTGCAGTGGCTGACTGCTATTGTTATAATATAGCAAGACTCCATGAGAAGAAAAGCAATTACTAAGGTGAGTAATTTTTCATATTGCATAAACTTTTCATAGATAAAAAAAGTACTCACAAAACCATAAAAACAGCAGCAGAAGCAAACACAGTAGCACCCCTGACTGGCTTCACTCTTTGTTTCTTCAGGGAGGTGTTTCTGCCAGCTGCTCCATTTAAATAGAAATTTTATTAAAGTGACAGCCCAGCAGACCCCAGACTTTACACTGCAATGGGTGGGTGATTCATAATAGAAACAAGAGGTTGAGGGCAGAAAGGAGACCACGTAGGATCTGCAGCTTTATATTAGGCGTCAAAATAAAATGGGCAGACTGGATGGGCCAGGCGGTCCTTCCATTCAGTCTGCCTATTTTACCATGCCTAATGTAAACTGCAGAGATCCTACCTGGTCTGACTCCTACCCTCCTGTCCCTTCCATGGTGTCTCAAGCCCGTTTTGGGACTTTTCTTGAAAGAAAACACACTTTTCAGACTCCTCCACACGACATTGTTGGTCAGCGCAGTCAGCCAGTTGTCTTTGGCCCCGGGTCCCCACCCCCATTGGCCGTTGTGATCACATCCACACCCATGACTTCAGGGGAAAAACAAATTTTTCCCTCGTGGAGTCAGGGTATAGGTGTACAAAATGTTTCCTTTTGTAGATATGCTGATACGGATCATACCCACTTTATACATCCAAAGTTTCCTGAGCTGCAGGTTAAAATCTAAAACCCTATAGCTCCTTGGGGCTGTCTTTACATTGCAGTGGGTGGGTTGGTTCATCATGACATTGCTAGTCAGCACAGCCACTTGTCCTTGGCCCCCTACCCCCATTTCCGATTCTCCCACACCCATGACTTCATGGGGAAAAAATAATTTTTTCCCCTGAGTCGGGTAAAAAGCAATACCAAAGTATGTTTTTAGTCACGAAAAAGTCCCAAAACTCACCACAAAGTATCTAACCCCCAGACCCCTGGCTAATATTGGTCGGATGTCAGGTTTTCCTTACTTGGGAGGTGGCAACTATAGAACTAGAAGAAAAGACTAGAATGGCATACGAATGCCATGCGGCAAGCCGCCATCTTGTGGATGACAGATTGTGAAAGCCACTCATTGACATCCACAGGATTTATCGGGGGTGCTTTGTTTAACTTTAATTTTTTAACAACCCAGTCCCTAACCGTGCCTATATAGGGTGTTCATGTGTAGAATGGACTCTGTGGCAAATAATGCCAACAGTGTGTACTGTCAGTACTTCACCGTGGCCATATATTTGTTTTTAATTGCAGCACCCGATGCAGCAACTGTACACAATGAATTAACTGCTGTCTAGCTGTGGAAATGTTAAATGTATCTATAAACATTAGTGGAGTTCAATAAACAGAGTTCATCCAAGGTAATTTCAATTCCTTTTTTCAATATATTACTATTATATTTAATTTGAGAAATCAATTGAGCAGTGCTCTGGCTAAGAAGCCATGTTACAAAAATGCAAGTTTTGTGCACTTGGGCAGGTGGTGTTACTCATGTATGCATATAGCTGGCAATCAAACCCCAAGGCACGATACTGAAAAGCAAGCAAGGACAACCATCCAGCCCCCAACCCTGGCACACTGACCCTATGGATGCCCTGGTGCCCAGTAGCAACACTCTGCACACTCTGATTTTTCACTGCCATAATCATTTAGATTTCTTTGCTATCCCTTGCACCCTTTGCCTCCCTCGACTGTCTTGCACTCTGCAGCTGCTTCAGCAATTTCCCTAGCGTCTAGTCTCATCCCCACCCTCCTGTGACCCACCTCCATATTAGTACTGATTGCAGTGTGTAGTGGCACCACCCGCCCTCTGATGTCACAGCCCAAAATGCAGAGTTAATCCTTTGTGTCTGCTGTGACCCCTCTCCTGCTAGACCCCCGTCCCGGTGCCACCGTGCCTCCCCGGTGGCTAGCAGCCCCTCCCTGCACCAAGCACATCATCCAGCCACTCCCCCCCCCATCATAGACACCAGTAACTAACTAAGCATGCCTGGCAGGGGCACTGGAGAGCAAGGGGTGCCAATACACACCAAGGACGATGTGATGGTTACCAGGATGGGTGATCACCGGTCAGGAGTGACCACGAGAGACCAAATGCGTCTGTAGTAATATGGCAGCTGTTTCTTTTTGTAGTCCACATACTGTTTCGACAAAATATATAGAGCACAAACTAAAAAATAAGTAGAAATCCTTGAGTAATATATACATTTCTCAATATTGATTGCTCTTGTCTCCACAGGTAACCCCCACCCTCTGATCGCCCATTGGCATATTACTACAGATGTCCCTGATGTCTAGTGCTCTACTCCACAACCAATGATCACCCATCCCATAACTATGACGTTGTCCCAAGTGTGTATTGGCACCCTGCCTTCTGATGCCCTGCCTGACATGCATAGTTAGTCGTTGGTGTCTAGTGGGACCTATACTTAGACTGTATGTGTGCTCCCTGTCATCACATACAGCAGCTGGCTGAGGGGGTGAGAGTAGAGCTGTGCCATAGCTACTGAGGTATGGGGGGGTGACTGGATAATGTTCTTGGTGTGGGGACCGGGCCACTGGCAACCAGGGAGGTACGGTGGCACTGGGATGGGAGTCTGGTAGGGGAGTAGCCACAGCAGACACAAGGGAGTAGCTCAGTCTATTGCGGTAGGGCATCACAGAGCGAGTGCTGCCACTATACACCACAGCTTTATTAATACTGATTATCCTGGTGTCCACTGGTCCCCTCACCCTCTGATCGCCCGCTGCAATATTTCTACAGATGTACATGGTCTCTAGTGGTCACCCCGACCTGTGGTCACCCATCCCTGTAACCATGACTTTCTTCCTGGGGTGTACTGTCATCCCCGCCCTCCAATATTGCACCCTGGAGTCTAATTGACAACTTTTGCATGAATGGGTAACACCACCTGCCCAAGTTCACAAAACTTTCTTTTTTTTTTTTCAGTCTTTGATAACTGGGTAAGTTCCACTTGGCACAAGTGCCGTTTTTTAGTGGCAACCTGGGAGCACTGGGGAGGTTAAGTGACTTGCTCAGAGTCGCACAGTATGTAAGTGGAGGTTGTTGGAATCAAATCCTGTACCAAGCTCATTCACAGCTCATTACTCTAATCTGAAACCCATCAGCCAACACTTGCATACTGTGTGATCCTGAACAAGTCACTTAACTTCCTTGTGCTCCTAGATCACACCAGGAAACAAGTTTCAGCTTCATGTGCCTTTCCTGGTGTGACAGGGTAAATTAGAACCCTGCCCCATTTGTTGCAGAAAGTGTGTAAATAGAAGGATCTGTATTTTTTCCTTTTCTCTCTTCTCTGTTTGGTTGCACAACCAAATTTTCCTGTGAGACTTTGGACTTGATCAACCCAAATAGTCTGTAATCCTTTGCCTCTCACTGTCTGTTTTCTCTTGCTGTCTGTTTTCCCTCCTTACATATCTACAGCTGGTAATATAAGAATATGTGCAGATCAATACGTGGAAATGAAACAGATAATGGGATCACATTTGTTTAGAAAATATCTGGTGTTACTGTTGAAATGTATATGTATTTATAAATTGAGATAACTGTAAAAAGCTAGAGGTTACTTGGGTGCAAATGCCTGAGCCTTTTGCAGTTGCAGTGGGGACCGCAGGAAGTTCTCAATGTTCTAGCAGCTCCTGAAATTTACAAAGAACAGGATGCTTGCAAGGATGGGGTTGTAAAAGACTTATAAAAACAGCTAAGCTAAGCTGCAAGGGAGATTTTTTTTACAAGAAAGATTTTATATTTGCTTCTGTACAGTTATTCTAAACAGGTTTATTTTATTTTATGTTACTGCTACAATAAATGGTGGTGATTTTACAACTGCTCCTGGGTTTTCCATATGCTTCCTGACCTGTACCTTGATGACACTTGGTTAAACAAGTTCCCCTTTCCCTCTTGGTTATTCTGCCATATCTTCGTATTTCTTTATTTATTAGCTTTTGATGACTGGGTAAGTGTTCTTAGCCAGAGCACTGTCTCACACTGTCGGCATTATTCTTTGCCAGTGTCCAGTCTACACAAGAAAAACCCATATAAACATAGTTATGGCTTAGGATGTTAAAAAATTTAACTTAAAAGTGCTATGTTAAAATCTTGCAGAAGTCAATGAGTGTGCTTCTGGGTTTTGACAGCCACATGATGGCTGTCCACTTCATGTACTGGTGCTCAGCTGCTCTGTCAGACAGTGGCATTCTAATCTTTTTTTCTAGTTCTGTGGCAAGCAGTTAGACCACGGAACTAGAAAGAAACTCTGAATGGCAGTACCTATCAGGAGCTAACAAGCACAGAAATGCGTAAAAGCGTCTCCTTATTATAAAAGTCAAAACTTGGAGCGGGATCATTGCTCGTGATTGCCAATGGAGCACATAAGTGTGAGCTGGGGAAGGATGTGTAAGTGCATTTTTTGTCTGCCAGAACTTCTACTGCAGGACCCAAGCAGCAGTTCTCTGCTGTGATTCTTCCACTTCCCGGCCCTCTGCTGAAAGGTGGTGGGGCACCTGCAGGGGATGGCTTCATCTATGTGGGTTGGGGGTGGGATACAGTCAGACTATTCTTTGAGGAAGGATGAGAGAATGAGCGACTAGGGGATCCTGAACTTGGTGTTGATCCCGTTGTAGGGACTGTGGGATTGTTGGGAGGGGTGGAGGATGGTCTGTGTGTAGGATGATGGTTCAACTACAGGGAGGGTGGTGAGGCTGGTCCAGCTACAGGAAAGTAGCCAGCTGAAGGTGGGGGCGTGTGTTGTGTGTGGGTGTTCAAGCCACATGTTGGCTAGTCCGGGGGGTCTGGCCATGGAATTGAAGGGTGATTGAGCAGTGTACAGTATTTAGGTGTAATGCAGCTGAAGGAGGGTGGTCTTTTTTTCTAGTTCTGGGTTTCTGGCACTGCAGGACATGGTTTCACTCTGAAAGACTTGCATTTGGTACGTAGAGACACCCCGCTATTGTAGGCAGGTGGGGGAGATACATATTCATCGTGCCAGGTTAGGTGAGGAGTGAGAGGTACATGTATGGTGCCAGAGTAGGTTGGGTTGGTAGTGGTAGTTACATGGGTGGTCCAGGGTATGTGGAGATGCAATACCATGGTAGGGATGTGGGGGAGGTATGCATGTGGTCCTGGGTATGTGGAGACTCCATGCCATGGTAGGTGGTCAGGGGCGGTGCAGGCACTATGGGGCTATATATACATGGAAACACACGTGCTAAAAGGATCATGTGTGTATGTGGGGATGCAGTGGTATGTAGTGGCGGGGTGGGTCAGGTACATGGGACTACATGTGCATGGAAACATGACGCAAGAATGATAGGTTGTGCACATGATGTTAGGTGGATTGGTGGAGGTACATGGATGGTGTCAGGGTAGGTGCAGCTGGAATGCCTTATTCCATACCCCAACCCCCAGCTACTGGTCTCCTACCCACCTCTGCCACCACTGGGCCTCCACCTGGTGATGGCAGGACTGTGGAAGGCGACCCCCACTCCCAGGAGAGGGACAGCCATAGCTCAATCCTGCTCCCACCCCTGTGCTGGTACCCGATGACCTGAGGGTGTTCCTGAACCTGGGCTGGGTGCGGTGTCCAGCACCTCAGACCTCAGCACCACTGGGCCAGCAGACTCAACACTTCTTAAGTAAAAGGCAAGGAGCAAAGAGGCAGGATGATACCAGCAGCAAGGTAATAAAAGGCCTGCAAAGGATCTGGGAGGATAGGAGCAACTTTCTGTTGTTAACTTAAAATTCTAAGATGGGCGGTTGCAGTTACAGTACGTTCGGAATTTGTTACAGGGTTCAAGTTCAGTTCAGGTTCGATTGGGGTTTCTATTCAAGGGTTCTAGTTCGGTTTGGTTAGTAGGAAAATCTGACAGTTCACGTTCGGTTTGTGGCTGAAACTTGGCTCTATGTGTTAAAGCCCATTCCCATCTCAAATATGACAGCCTCCCTCCCCCTTTCCATTACCAACCTTCCAAGTTTGGCAAGAAGAAGCGGTCTTGTTGAAGATAGTGGGCAGCTTCAAGACAGGCTGGGATAGGCATAGGGTGAAGGTAAGGATCATAGGTTTGGAGAGTGGAGGAGCAGGGACAGTAGCTCAAGCCGCAGAACTTGCAACAGGAGCAAACTAGACAGACCATATGACTTTCTTCTGCAGGCTGTAAGAAGTCATGGGGGCTGTGATCTTTTACACATGTAGAGTCTAGCTTTGGCATCATGCTGCCATTCTATTTTAAGCCCCCTCCCTCTCCCCGACTGTCCTGGGGCGGGAATATGCTTGGTTGGTACAAGTCTTTTGCTAAGTCAGGGGCTATGGTGTGGGAGGCTGCTGGAGCTGCTGTCCCCCCGTGTGCGACACTACAGCCCTTTTCCTTCCAGCCCGCTGCCTGCTCTGGGTTGGGAAACTTATTTATTATGCACCTGATGGCATGTTACACACTTGTTCCTGGCTCCGCCATTCTCCGAGTCATGATCCTTCCCCTAGGGTGGGCACATAGCCTGCAGCCAAATCAGAGCTACAGCGCCAAAAGTGCACTTCTGCAATGGTTGGGGGTTGCAGCCTCATAGTTTAGTGAAGGAGAAGGCAGCTTAACCAGCAGAGGATTTCATCTGGGGAAGGGCGAGAGTGCAGGAGCCAGCCAGCATTGTGAAGAAGTAGGAGGTGGCAGTGGTCCTCTCCCAGCTGTAAAACTTAGTTCAGGGCCCCATGCCCATACAGCATAAATCAAAGTACCAATGGTACTAAGCCATATCTCTTAACCTTTGGTCTCTGAAATGTGGGACACATCATCAAACATGGAGATACATGATCAGAACACTTTAGAAATCAGTACCTTCATTTGTGCAAAGTTTAAATACGATTTAGCAAGTTACACTATAGTACATAGGGTATATGCAATTATCTGGCACAAAATATGCTGTTTATCTTAACGTGCATGGCAGGACCATAACACGAGTAAGTGATGAAACTCTACCCCTATGCAAGTGATGATAAACTGTGTATTTTGAGTCAGACCATTGTATACTTGATTTATACACCATCAGTTTTACTACTTATGCTGCTTCAAATTTGTTGTTTGTATGATACGAACACATGCGAACTGCCAGGAAGAAAAGACCATTTGGTCTATTGAGTCAGCTAGATTTTTGCAGCTAGCACCTCTACCCTGCAGCTGTCCTTCCACCCTACCCCCCATGACCCTTCCTTTTGCCCTAGCACAGCCCCTCTGAAGCATCCTGTTTTATAGGCACCACCTCTGTCGGTAGTGCGCTCAACTCTGCTACCACCCATTCCATAAAGAATGCCTCAGTTCCCTCTAAACCTTCCACCCTCCAATCTCACGTCATGACACTGAGTGTCCCTCCCACCCTCCCTTGAACAGTCCCTCCGTGCCTGTCCTGTTTATTCCTCTCATGTACTTGAAGGTCTCAATCATATCCCCATCCCTCCTCTCCTCCAGAGTGTACATGTTCAACTCCCTCAGTCTAACCTCATATGGTAACTCCCTCATCTTTGATTCATGTCCATATTGGGCTGAATTCTGTCCAGGAACCCTTGCACTACTTCACTCTTCTTTTTTTTTTTGTCAACTTTGTTTTGCTCCCGTCGCAGCTCCAAGGTCCTCTCTCAGGCATCCCATCCTTGTCCTGCCCGCCTGAGGATCCCACGCTATGCCTCCTCTCCTCCCTCCTCGCCAGCATCCCCGACTAACCCTATCTGGGGTGGGTCGCCCCTCTCTCCTACTCAGAGCGCTCTTCTTCAAGGCAGACGCTGGTGTCAGATGAGGAGTGGGCCTGGGGAAACTGAAGGCAAGCTAGGGAAATCCCAGCATAGGGCATGGAGGATCGGTGCCATCTCCTGATCCTTGGAGCCAGGATTTCCTGTGTTCTTGGTTACCCCCCCCAACAGACGAGGGACGTGCAATGCCGTCCAGCTCCGATGTAGGTGCTCCCACCCACGTCAGAAAGGCAGCTGCCCGACATCGCCCTTTAGTGTGTGAGCCCTGGTGCGTAGCAGTACCGCCAGTCTCCACCGGGGTCTGCTGCCACACCGGGCTACCCCTGGATCCCTCCCCGAGAGAGGACAGCAGCCCCACGGAAGCTCAACCCATCTCTCTCTCCCCCCCACTGAAACCGGGTCACCGGCGTGGCGCGAGATGTGGTGACCAGCGCCTCAACCCTCAGCGCCACCAGACCGGCTTTCACTCTTCTTTTTGAAATCAGGCTTTCTAAAGTCTAGCACCTCTGTGCCAGATACCCCCCTCTCCCTGCCCAGCTGCAACTGGAACCATACTGTCCGATGGTCACTCCCCGCCAGTGGTTTCTCCACCCTCAAATCCCTCACCCACTCCCAGTTAAGACAGTACGAGGTCAAGGGTATTCCCTTACCTAGTCGGTTCGCTGACCAACTGTTTCATGAAATTATACTGGAAGGCATCTAGCATTATCCGTTCCCTTCTACACTTGGTGGCAGGTGTCCCCCACTCCACTCCCGGCAGGCTGAAGTCACCTACTATCACCACCCCACAGTTCCTATGGATCTGTTCCGCCAATACCCTGTCTCTTCCGACTGGGAGGGCAGCTGGTACACAACCCCCAACCGTAGTGTCCTTTTTTTTATCTTGGATTTGTATCCATAGAGCCTCTGTATCTCCCTCCTCCCCCTCTTCCTTAACACACTTGAGCCCCTCCCTCAGGTACAGCGCTACCCCCTTCCCCTTAACTCTATCCTTGCGGAATGGTCTGTAACCTGGAACCTCAGGTCCCAGTCATGGTTTTGGGTGGCCCATGTCTCGGTGATTGCTGCCATGTCCACCAACCCTCTGTCGTGACAGCCTGCAGATGGAAAGCAATTGATCACATAGGGTCACTGTCCACATACAACGTATAGGGCATATGGGCAGACTGGATGGGGCTAGTGGTCCTTATCTGACGACAATTTCTATGTTAGGATGTAACAGTTTCTGTTTTAGACTGCTCACTTCAGTGTTGCTCTTGGCTATTGTGATGTTGTCAGCATTGTGAAAGCTGCACTCTGATTGGTTCAGTATGCCTTGTGATATACCCTACTTAGCAGCTTAATATTATCTTGCTACATTGGGTCAAGTTAACACTTTTTATTTTGCTATTTATCAGTACACACGTGTTGTATAATATGAAGAGGCCACTAATTCTCTGCGCCATTCAGTCCTGATTTTGCAATTGGTCCTCTGGAATCTGCCCTCAGGGTGGATGGTATTGTATATACCCGGACCGACCTGGGGCGTAATGGGGCCCAGGCAGCAACAGGCAGAGGGCCTTATAGCCCCTGAAAGGTCCAGTATAACACAATACCGCCAACCCTGGAGGGTTTATTGCACTTAGAAAATGGGCACTGTAAACAAAAAAAGTTGAATACAAAATGTTACGAAAAAATAGTTTAAATTAAGTTTTGTAATTAAACAGTTCCTCCGCCTGCATTATAATTATGTGTAGCTGTGACTTTGGAGGTGGTTGCCATAGTTTTACACACACACACGAACAATTAAAATTGCTGAAGCACTGTTTTTGTATTTATTTTACCATTCAGTGCCTTAGTTTTACTTTATGGTACAGTACCTTCTGAGTTTGAACTTGAAAGGTTGCAGGTGAGGCGCACTATGGAATTACGAAGAAAGGGTATCTGGATGTATTGTACTTAGCTACCTGCCCACGTAATGTTTCTCTTATTGTCTCTGAGTCTCTGTATAATTTCTTCATTCTTGAAATGTAAATATCGAGTCACCTGTTTACAATGTGCAATGGTTCCAGTGTGAAACTGTCTCTTATTTTTATGCTTGTATTTTCCCGGTCGCACCTGAAAACAGGCATCTGTTTTGTCTAGTGTGCTCACCTGGTTAACAAAGCTAAATAAATAAACTTTTAGGGAACAGCGAAGATTAGATGCCAAAGAAAAAGGTACACTTCTCTGCTTGTTGTGTTTGTTTTTTTTTTTTCATTTTTTTTTTTTACATACCCCATTGAAAGAGTCAAGATGAGGAGTGATGGTGGCGGGCGGGTGACCAAGGAAGAGAGAGACCACTAACTCTGGTACTGCTACTGTACTGGGAGGAGTGGTAGTTTCTCCCATCGTTTCTTCATTTACCATTTCTCTGCCTGCAGTTTTCCATTTATTCCACGCGGTACTGACTTTCGGAGAGTCAAGCTGAGGTGCGGCCGTGGTGGGCAGGTGGCCAAGGAAGAGAAGACAGCTAGCTCTGGTACTGCTTCTGTGTGTGGGAGAAACGGTCATTTCTTCATTTTCTGTTCCACAGACGGACATCCATCTGTGGTACGGAAGAAATGTCGCCGTTTCATACAACTAATGCTACAGAACATAGTTTTCTCTCTCGGCTGATTTAGTTGTGACTTTTTTTTTATTTCTTTGTTTCTTTAATGTGCCTACTATTTTATTTATTTTACTAAAACTAAGATGGACTGGAGGTGGGTGATCGTAAACTCACCTGCCAAGTAAGAGGAAAACAATGGCGGCAGGTCAAATTTGAATGTTCTGACCCTTGATTTCAGAGACTGGGTCAGTTGGGACTGGCGCTTTTTCAGACAGGGCTCTGTTGTCTGATAGATGCCCACCTTGGCAGGGGTATCAGCCAGTTGGAGCCCAATAATTTCTAAGCCCATTTTCTAAGGCAGTGTTTGTTTGTTCCTGTGGCATCAGTTATTAATTTCTATGGCAGAATTCAGTCAAGCAAATGGCTGATATATTTATGTGATGTTATCGATGACATCATAGAGGAGGGGCTTCATGATAAACAATGAGATGACAGGACCCATACACTATGGAAAAATTGTATATTTGAATGCAAATTCCCCAAAGCACAGAATGCTATGGCACTACATATATTCTACAGCATAATGCAAATTCTGCAAAAATACCACCGGGCATGGAACTGCAAATTCAGGGGCCTTAAATAGAATTTATGTTGCTGACCTGCTGGCACAGGGTGCCCGTCTGCGACGCCAACAACCCAGGTTCAGGAACAGACTCAGGATGTTGGAGGGCCGGCCAGGGAGAAGGATCGAGTGCTCCTAGGGACTGCTCTCCTTGAGGGGGCAGAGAGGCAGGTACATTATCCGATACAAGCGCAGACCCCTGGCCGGGCTGGGGGTACCTTCATGCCAAGCCATCACTTGTGGGGAGGGGGCGGATGCGGGACGTCATTACACATTCTCACCCCAGGGAAAAACAGCATACAAAATGGCAGCCACCGTTAATGATGCCTGCTCCTGGCTCCAGTCACTTCCTCTGGTTCTCCCCCTGCTGACCAATTCCGACATCTGCGGCTCTGGCTGGCCTTGAACCCCACCCTGGGGGGAAGCCAGGGAGGCAATGTCGGCGGACCCTCCTTGACACCATCATCCGTCGTTGAGAGGCTCTCCATCACCGTGGCCCCGCCCTGGGGGGTAAGCCAGGAGGTCTCAACCAGGTGGACGGTAAGTCCGGAGGACTGAGGTGTGGTCCAGGAGTTTGGGTGGAAAACAGGTGAGGCGGTGTGAAAATTTTTTTTTTAATTATGAATTTCTACTTTATTTTTTTTTTAATCTTTTATTATTCAATTTTAACTTATATACATATAAGTCATCAGTTTTGACTCAGCATAATACATTTACAACTGGTCCTTTTATACAGAAACCGTTGGGGTCAATACAGTTCATTTTCAGTAAAATACAATATTTGTTTTAGCAGCTTTTCTGCTTCCCAGTTGGGTTACAATCTTTTTTTTCTATTTTTTCTTTTATCTGGCAGGACCTGTTATTCATCACCCTGATCACTTGGCCCCAGAGACCTCCACCACTACTGGCTGCTGAGGGACCCTCAGTTGCCCAGCTTACGGAGGCAGGGCCTTGACCACCCGTGACCACGGAACTAGTGTCTGGTCGGGGTCCCGAGCGACAGTGATGAGGTGAGGTTCTCTGGGAGGGCTTCATGCTCACGGTGGTCCTGCCTGCCTCCATTTTTCTTTTACTTTTCCTCCCCACGGGGGCCGGGACGTGCAATGATGCCCGCGTCCGCCCCGCCCCCCCAGATACTGAGCGTCAGCAGCACGAGATCTCCCGGCCTCCGCCAGGAGTCCTCAACGCTCGAATGCTTCCTCGCTCTCCCCCAGAGAAGGAGAGCCGTCCATGGGGCGCTCCATCCCTTCTCCCCGGCCGACCCTCCGACGACCGGTCCGCTCCCTAACCCGGGTTGCGGGCGCGCCGCAAGCAGAAAGCCTACCGCTGCGCCCAACGGGTCGCCCAGATGGGTTACAATCTGATGGTGTTTAATCATATTAGGCACTAAACATACAAACTTATATAGGCCTCCAAAATACAGAATCCCAATCCTCCACGAATCCAATCGGTAGGCCCACCTCAAACTCCATTAACATAGGGCTCCAACCACACGGGGGAGGGCGGAAACCAGGCCCCAGACCTCTGTTTGGTGGGATACAGCCTCTGGGCTCAAAGCCTCCAGAAAACTCCCAGGGGTATCCACCCTAAGGTACAAAGGTAGGGTCCTTTAGCATGTAACATATCTGCCAACGTGCCCATCTCACAGAAAAGGCCTCTACTTGCTCATTTAGATTGTGTTATTTTTTCCATGTTATAAATTTGTGTTGTGATTTCCCACCAATCACGTATTGATGGGACATTTGTTGTTAGCCATTTTTTTAGCCGTCGTGAGGAGCAGCAGAAGCAGGTATCTAATGCTTGGGCCCCGGTAAGGCCTAGGCAGGGTGAGGAACAAGTACATCTCAAGGTCAGCTGGAACTGCGGATCTATAAATTCCTGTAGTTGAGCCTCTAACTGGTTTGGGAAGGTGGAGAGAACTGGGCATGCCCACATAATGTGGGTCAGGTTAGCTCCGGTTCACCACAATGCCTCCAGCATTCCGCTGTTTTGTTTAGTAGTAGTGTCTGGTGACTACGGGGTTCTAAGTAACATATTAGCACTTTCCAGGCGTACTCTCTCCATTGATATGAGCTAGTGACCCTGGATGAGTAGCTGCATGCAACCTCCAGTCCTTTGTGGCGAGCTGGTATCCCATCTCATCACACCACTGTGTCTGGATATTTCGGTGAGAGCCTCACTTTGCAAGTTTAGAGATTGGTAATATAGGGATATCAAGTGCTCCTGCTTCCCTGTCTTGTTCAACTGAATTGGCATTGGACTAGTGCGGGTAGTTCTCTGGATTTTGCAGGGATAGTGGTAAGCCTTCTACATAATGTCGGAGTTGTAGATATCGGAAGAAGTCTCTGTGTGGCAGATGGAATTCTGCCTGTATTTCCGCATATGTCCAGATTCTGCCCTGTGCCATTATCTGTGGTAGGTATTTTAACCCAAGTCTATTCCATGCCATAAACCCAGAGTCTACGGTGTTTGGAGTGAAATCTGGTAGTGCTTGAATTGGACATAGCAGCGGTAAGTGTAGTGATAATCTATGTGCTTTTTCCAAGGCACGCCATTTTCGGAATTGGTCTGCTAGCCAAGAGTTAGTAATTTGGTGGGGTTTTCCCCCGGCTCCTGTTGAAATAGTGCATTAAAGTACATTGGGTTATTCATTAATGTCCTCTCAATTTCCAACCAGTGTGGGCTTGTATTATTGTTTTGCCTGGCCATCATGTGGACCATGGTTACTGCCTGTTGATAGAGTTTTAGGTCTGGAAGTGCAAGGCCTCCGTCAGCTTGGGCAAGCAATAGCACCTTTAGGCGGACACGGGCTCTCCGGCCGGCCCATATAAAGTTCCGTATTAGGTGATTTATTTCTTTAAAGGTCTTTAGTGGTATAAATAAGGGAACATTTTGAAAGAGGTATAATGGTCTGGGGAGAGTTATCATTCTAATTAGTTCTATTCGTCTCAGCAGGCTCAAAGATAGGACAGACCAAGCCTGTAGGTCCTGCTTTAGTTGTATAATGAAAGGGGTATAGTTATATTTATAATAGTTTGACCCATCCTGAAGTATGTATATGCCCAGGTATTTCAGTTTTGTCAGGTTCCATCTTCCTGGCAAAATATCCCGAATATTCTGCGTAGGGACATAATGAAATGTGAGAATTTCTGTTTTACTCAGGTTAAGTTTGTAACCTGACACGGATCCATAGGTATCTAAAATGTGCCGAATCGCTGGAATAGATTGTTCAGGGTTTTGGAGGTACAAGAGAATGTTGTCAGCGTATAAGGCTATCCAATGTTCCGTGTTCCATATCCTAATTCCCTCAACCTGGTGGGAATCTCGGATTTGTTGTGCTAAGGGTTCAATAATTGCAGAGAACAATAGCGGGGACAGTGGACAGCCCTGGCGAGTGCCTCTTGTAAGCTGAAAATATTCAGAATGATGCCCATTAACCCTTACGCACGCCCAAGGGGCGGAATACATATTTTGTAAAGCTTGGATGAAGCTGGGGGGAACCCAAATTTGTCCAAGGTTAGATACAGAAAGGGCCAGGCCACTCTGTCAAAGGCCTTCTCGGCATCCAGACTTATTAGTACCGAGGGCGTCTCCATACCCCGCATCTGATTTACCAGATAGAGAGAGCGTTTGATGTTACGAGTAGTGGTGCAGGCCCTCACAAAACCCGTTTGGTCTTTGTGTATTAGAAGGGGAAGAACTTGGTCCGTACGGTGGGCTAATATGCTCATAAACAGTTTATAATCTTGATTTAGCACCGAGATGGGTCTATATGATGCGCATTCTTGAGGGTTTTTTCCGGGTTTAGGAATCACTGATATGGTCGCATAAGACCATGACTCAGGAGGTGGGTCACCCTCCAGTATTGAATTAAAAACACGGAGGAGGGTGGGCAAGATCTGAGACCTGGCAGATTTGTAAAATTCTGCCCGTATCCATCAGGCCCTGGAGCTTTCAGATTTGGAGCTGGTTATGACCCGTGCCACCTCGGTCATTACTATAGGTTCCATGAGTGAGTCTCTATGCTCCTCTGTGAGCGTCGGTAGGGTGACTGCCTTTATGTATGATGTCAGGCTATCAAGGGAAGGAGTGGTCTCTGGGGTGTACAAGGTTCTGTAGTATGCCGTGAAAGCCCCAGCGATGTCCTGTGTTTTAGAAAGGGGTTGACCTCCCACTGGATGCCTTATGGTAATGATCGTTGCACCTTTCTTCTGTTTACAGGTTTGATACTAAACATTCGTATAGCCTGTGGGCCGACTCTCGTAATATCTTTGGCTTCAGAAACGCTAGTGCTATTTCAGTTTGTTGTCGTGTGAGTTTATCTAATGCTTGTTTGGTTTGTTGTATCTGGGGAGGGCCTCATCGCCCTGTTGGTGTGCCTGTTGTAAAAATGAAGCGTTTTCTTAAGCTTAGCTCTGTACTCTATACGCTGCCTCTTCTTCTCCTACCAGATATTTAATTATATGCCCTCTAGGACTGCTTTGTGTCCCAATGTACTGACGGGATGAGTCAGAGGTTGGCTGTCTGCTACGATTTCAGTTAGTTTGTCTGAGACAAACTCTCTAAATTCTTTGGACCGTAGGTGGTACAGATTTAATCTCCATTGCATGGTTCTAGGTTGGACCCCCAAGTCCCACTGAATAATCAAAGGCGCGTGATCCGAAATGGAGAGGTCACCCAGTTGAGCATCATGTACGACATTCAGCTTCTCGACTTGGGTATAGGCATAGTCAATGCGGGAATAGGTGTGGTGGACCGGGGAGTAATAAGAGTAGTTTCTAGACTGCGGGTGTAATTTCCGCCATATTGCACCATCCCATTTCCGAGACGAATTATGAAAAATTTCTGGGTAGTTGTTTGTTTCTGTGGTCTCCGCTTGAGGAGAGTCGTCTCGGGTCTGCAGTTAGGTTAAAATCACCTACCATTAGAAGGGTACCTCTAGTGAACTGGACGACTTTGTCTAGCAGAGGCCGTAGTTGTGAGACAGTAATGCCCGTGGAAGGTATACATTGGCAAGAGTAATCTCTTCATTGTTAAGCTTTCCCGGGTTAAGACCAGCTGGTCTCCAGATCAGACCACGCCAGGTCTGATTGATATAGGTATATGGGGTTTATAATGGCTACCTCTATTTCTGCCTCCCTTATAAGAGGCATAAAATGCTTGCCCTCTGCTTAATTTAGCAAGTTTGGCATGTTCCACTGGGTTCATATGGGTTTCCTGGAGAAAACTATATCTGACTTGGTTCGTCACAGGTATGCTAGTGCCTTTGACCTTTTAATGGGGGAGGCCAGGCCGTTAATATTTAAGGAAAACAACTTTAACCTTGGTGTATGCATCACATCCTATGGTTGTGACGCTTGTGACCTGGCACCCCCCCCCCCGCAGGGTGCCCCTGAACCCCCGTGAGGTTTGTAAAGGCCTTCACCAGGATAAGTTGGATGACCTTATTACAGAACCAACAATACAAACATTACAACAATTTATATTAACATACAACATAAGTCTATGACACCACCAAGTGACCAACGTGGCCATAGTAACATAAACAAAACAGCTGGTGCTTCCACTGATCTGGACGATGCCCGATCTTTAGCGGGAACTTAAAGTCCTGCCGGGTCGGCCCTTGTTCCACCTTCGGGTCTTAGGTACCAAGATACCTGTAGGGAAAAGGTAGTTGGGGTTGGTGACGTAGCCCGCGAGGCATTAAGCTCCCCTAGGGGCTGTCAAGCACGGTGAGGTGTATAAGCAGTGCTATGGGTGGCTTAGTCCTCCGTAGTGTGTGCGGGTGACTACATACCGACCTCCGTCGGCTCCACATGTTATAGGAGTGCCCAAGGATCATTCGGGGATGTCATCCCATTTCTGGGTGTTCCTCCTTTGTCTCTCCCTCAGGCGAACCCCAGGCATGGGTCTGGTCGGACTGTCGGGGCCAATACCACCGCTATTGTGCATCAGTTGTGTGCCATAGGTCTTGTGCCACTCAGGCAGCACCCTGACATCTCAAACACCCAGTCCCCAGAACTGTAGCGTGCCGAGCCTCAGGGGACCAATAAGGGAACTGGATCCAGCTGCCGTCCGCACCAGGTCCCCAGTATAAGTCTTGTTGAGAGACATCAGGAGCAAACACTCCTAGCTAGCTCTCAGACCCCAACTGGACTTCGTTATGTGAACAGTGCCCTTTCCTTATATGGTGCTTCACTTCTGCTACCCCTCATCTCTCCCCCCCACTTTCCTTCGCCCCTCCCTCCCAGGTGTTTCTAGAGTATGCTTTAACTCAGTTATTCTGATGCTGGAACTTTAATTCCCCCCTTCCATTCTGATTACCCCACTCCCCCAACAACCCTACTTCTGTATCTGATACATAATTCTGGAGGCATCCACCGTACTGCCTATCTGTGGGAGGCTCGCTATGAGTGTTCAGACGCTGGGCTTCCATCCCTTCTGCCCCTTCAACTGGGAATTGTTGCTACATAGGTTTCCTATTCCTCTCTCGTTGTCAAAACATCTTCGGGGAGGGGACCGCCTCAGCTGCAAGGGGCCCCCCGGTGTTTACCAAACATTGCCCTCTCACTACTGAAGCGAGTCCGCATGAGAGAATCCACAGGATACGCGACCAAGCCTAGAACGTAGGCGCGCTCCCAACGGCAGAGCTCAGGCCTAACGGCACAGCTCTACTCATCTGTTTGGAGCGATCCACACATCTCCTGGAGCCTCTCCGTCTACGTCCAGTCTCCGGGCCGTATGGGTTGCCTCCAGTTCCTCGGTGTGGGTCATTCATCCAGGAGTACCCTAATCCCTAGGGTCCAATCAATGTTCAAAATCACTGGGATAAGCTTGAACCCCCCATCCCCATCCCCTGCCTCCCCAGCCCCGCCTGTTCCCCTTCCAGTTCTACATGCCTTTAACATGGGTGTTAAAAACTTCCCATATTCATCCCCTGCGATCATCCATTGCTGCCATATGTTTCCCCACTAGACCCAGTCCTCCCCTCCACAGCATGCCACATCCGAGGACGCGGGTCGACCCAGATCATTTAATTTAAGCCGTGCACCAGGGAGGAGGCAAAGCAAGTGCAGGCCATTTATCGGTCAGTGGGACGCCCGCCCGACCCAGCCAGCCGATTGCAGCCTAACGGCACAGTCTGGCTGACCGACCCGGGCAGGCCCCCACCCCACTCCCCAGGTCTGGACATCACTAGGCCCGCCAGAGGAGAGGGCCGATTCAGCTTATGCAGGCAGGGGACGCAGGTTGCTGAACCGCAGGGCTCCCAGGTTCAGGGGGGCCAAAATCTGATGTCGCTAGGGTAGAGCACACCACGCTCCCCTCCCATGTCACTTTTTCAAGCACCCAGGTCCCTCCTGAGAGCCTCACATTCCCGTGCCCCCATCAGCAATTATACATTTAGAATTGGCCTACGCAATGCCTAAGCCTATTCACCCGCCCTCCGACCCCCCCGTCGTATGCCACTTCCCTGGGCCAGACAGGCCCGTATGCTTGCTTTCAAACTATCAGGCCTGAGAGGCAGAGAGCTGTGTTCCCAGCGGCAGCCAGTCGTTCATTCATCGAGCTGCCCCATTCTTCAGGCCAAAACCTATTTAGCGGTCTAGTTCTGGCCATCCGCAAGAGGCAAGCCCAGCAGTTCCCATAGTTGCAGTGGTCATCCAGCTACTAAAACCCAAACATTGTTTACTGCTCTCACGAGGTTGGGGGTAGCTAACTGACCAGCATGGATCCAAGGGCAGGGGAATATTTCCAAGCATCAGTACAACACGAAGGCCATCCCCCTCATAGTCCCTTCCCGCACCCTCCCCACTTTTCTCTGGCTCACCCCTTCTCCCATTTCCCCCTCAATAGTATATCCGTCATAATCTGACTTTTCTAGGGCGTTTACTATTTTTTGTTATATTATAAGTCCCGTGGGGCTTCCTTCACTAGCAAAAAAGCCCTCCACAAGTACTTGCGGTTAGACATTCAGGTTGCTGTTTCCTGGGTGCTCAGTTCGTGTTCAGATGGGTTCCGGGAGCTGGTCTTCAGGGTACTAACGATGGACTGGATGGCCTCAATCCCCTGTCACCTTCGTGCATCACGCTGCCCGACAGTCCATACTTTCTGGGCCAGTTTTGTTGCGATCGAGACACCTCCAGGCGCGTGTTGCTGCAAGACCTCTATTTTTCTAGCTAGAAGCTCTGCGATTGCTGTGGCTGCAGATTCAAACAGGATAGGGCCTTCTTTAAAATGCACCATCAGTTTTGCAGGGTACAAAGTTCAGAACCAGACTCCTGCCCTTTAGCGTTTCATTCACGGAAAATACGTTTTCCTACGCCATTACTTTGGGTGCAAAATCATTTTCAAAGAAAAGCCTGTGATTTTGGTAATGCATCATGCCTTGTTTCCACGCTGTGTACAGAACAGTTTCCTTCTCCTGATGTCGGAGGAATTTAATAAGGACCGCGCGAAGGCGAGCACCTGCTGGGGGCTTGGGTCCCAATGTACGATGAACTCGCTCCATTTCCAAGGTAATACTTTCAGGCAGGGCAAGGATTTCTCTGAGCTCGTTCTGCATAAAGGGGATAAATTCAGCACTTTCAGTACCCTCTGGGAGCCCCGACAGTCAGATGTTGTTTCGGCGGCTTCTGCACTCAGCATCCTCAGCTCGCTCTTGTAGGGCCTTGCCTTGTGTGTGCAGTTGGGTGATGGCTCTCTCTGCTTCGTCCACTCTCTTATCTGTCATTGTTAACTGCTGCTCAAATCCCTCCGGTCTCTTTTCCAGCTTATTGAGGTCGGTTCGAAGTGCTGCTGCTGTCGATCTCATTTCTTTCCTGAAGTCGAGTATTTCGGTGAGCATTTGTGTTATTTGCGCTGCAGAATTGTATGGGGGTACTTGTTCAGCCAGGGATGTACTGTGGCGGGGAGGCCGATGAAGCCCGCGAGTCTCGGCTCTCGGAGTTTTCGTCCTGGGATCTACCTCCATCTGTTGCCCCGAGGACCCTGTTTTGTCCGCTTTCTCTTTCTAGGCATCATAGGACCTCTGGAGTATTTCACTGGTACTTTTATAGGGTTTTAGCAGTAATTAGTGAGGTTTTTAGTGATATCCCAGGGGAGCCTCGAGCTCTAAGCTGCTATTCCGCCATGACGCCACCGGAAGTCCATGAATTTCTACTTTAAAGTAATGGTTTACCGGAGACATATTCAGAACTGGCTGTCTGCCTGTGCATAACAATGCGGTGCGCAAAACAGATGTGCTGGCTGGCTCTGGTGTCATATTCAATCAGAATGTGTGACTGGCACAGATCGCGCATCCTGGATGAATATCAGACCCTGGATGCACACCGCAAAGCCGGCGGCAGCCAAAATGCAGCGCATCCAGGGTTCGGGGCTGAAGACCGCCTATGAGGGAATGTGTGGCGCATGCCTGGATGCCCCATATTCCCCATGGGCGCTATTCATCTACAACATGCGAATGAGCCCAATGGGCATGCATGGCGCAAATGGGCCCCATGCACGCCCATAATGGGCTCATCAGCATGACTGCGCTTGGTGGAATGCGCCGGGCCAGTCCCGAGCGGCACAGGCAAAGCCGGTCCCCCTGCCAGCCCAGACACCATGTGGTACCCCCCTCCTGTCCCCATTCCCTGCTCCTAGTAGACACACCACCAGTGAGCCCCGATCCCCGTGAGGGGCAATACTGTACCCCCTTCCAGACCCGATCAATGTACAAACAAACCCGCACCCAGCCCCGATTCCCGTTCCATGTACAAACCCCCACTCAGCCCCGATCCCTGTTCCATGTACAAACAACCCCCACCCAGCCCCAATTCCAGTTCCGTATACAGTCAAATCCTCACCCGGCCCTGATCCCTGTGAGAGGCTTTACCATACCCCACCTCCCCAGCCCCCGATGTCCTGCAGGATACCCACACCTCTCAGCATTTCCATAGTGTAGTGACCCTCCACCCCCACCCCGTCCTGACTCTGTGGCACATAATGTTAAGAATCTTTAGACAATGGGCTTATAAATCTAAGGATTGTGATTGGCTGGCAGTGATGACAGGGTACATTAACTAGTAAGTTAGAGCCCATCAGATAACAAAGCAAATGGGATCAATGTGCCAATTTCCATTTTTTAGAACTTGGGCAGGTGAATAGCAGCCATGGGTGGAGCTGGCAATTAGACACCAGGGGCTAGATATTCAAATATGTGCAAAAGCAAAGGTATGCACTGTGCTTGTGCCCAACCCACAGGTTGTCATATTCAGTCAGATAGCACACCAGTGCTACCCGACTGAATATCGCCTGTGTCGGCGCAGCGACAATTAAGTAGCACGGCCCCTAACATGGACCGGGCTCAGAGCAACCCATAAGAAACTGCACCACCAGACCAGATAGTGCCAGGAACCGTGGCACAATATTCAGATGCAGCCAGGGATTAGAGGGCAGGGAGTGCCAGCAGAAACCAAGGACATGGTGTTCCAAACAGGAATGGGCAATCAGAGGGTGAGAGGTGCCCAAGACACCAGGGAGCAGGTGTTAACTACTGGGGTGGGTCATCTGAGGGCAGTGGATGTCACTAGACACCAGGAACTACACCTCCTCCTCACGGGCTTGGTGATCAGCAGATAAGGAGTGCCACTGGACACCAGGGCTTCCTGTACATGCTCGGGATGGCTATTCGGGGTGCACTGGACACCAGTGTGGATGTGACTGGGATTGGACCGTTGAACGGGAGTGCTAATAAACATCAGGACATTCATTCTTTCAGGTGCTGGTCCATACTGAGAGGACAAGGCTGAGAAGTCCCCATTATCCCACTGAGGAGATGAACCAATATGGAAACAAAAATAAACCAAAAGAAATCCGCACTCAAAAACAGAATATGAGGACTGCTTCATCAATGTCTAAAAGTGCTTCATTTTATTAGCTATATACCGAGCCCTGACGCATTTAATGAACAATTGGTTGCACTTTGTAATTGACGCTGTTTAATGATGTCATCAATTGTATGGTATATAAGGCAGTGGCTTTAATGTCACATTAGACCCTTTGAGAAAGGAAATTGGTTCCGAAACGCGTCAGGGCTCGGTATATGGCACTTTAATAAAATGAAGCACTTTTAGACATTGATGAAGCAGTCCTCATATTCTGTTTTTTGAGTGCGGGATTTCTTTTGTAGTTTTGTTCAGTTCTATCCCTGCACCTCTATTCCACGTGCAACCTCTGTTTGGAAAAATTTTTTTTTTTTTATGGAAACAAAAATCATGCAAAATCTAATAATCGACAAAGGGCAATTTATTTATTTTTTTTGTCATCAGCTGGCCACCATCTGTCCGACCCCACCACCCATTCCCCATCTCCCAGGACATACCCACCGCAGTGCACCATTGTTTACTCCCCAGAACAAGTGGTCAGGGAGGGGCCTCTCCGTTAACGGAGACTGGTTTGTGATACGGTGGGAGTGCCTCAGTTGGCTGCGTGGGGTCTAGTGAAGGGCGGATGTCCTCTGTATAGGCAGATGATTTTTCCTGTCCCCCAGGGAGGTGTGATGTGCAATGATGCAGTGGCACACAGAGCGGTGGACATCTAGCACGCTCCTGATGATCTCGATAACCAGCTGGAAGACCCCCTTCCCAGTCTTCACCAGGGGTCAGTCAAACGCCGAAGTTTCCCCATGCCCCCCAAGAGGAGAGCAGTCATGAATCATCCCCCACCACCCCAGCCCTGTAACATCACTGGCTTACTTCCAAACCCAGGACGTCAGGGTCACAAGCAGAAGCTTCACTGCTTTGCTGGCGGACCGGCAAAGTTCAAGTCTGAAGTGCTCAGCTATGCTCTTCATTAATATAATCTAGCAATAGATGACAAAAACAAAACAATAAATGAAAACAAATGACACAAATTAATTTTTTGTAACACATTTATTTATACTTCATCCTCACTATATTATTTGTATGCATCCGCATTTGGTTCTACTCACTTGTGTTCCTATTTACAGTCCTACTTAACAGCACATTGGAAACATGACTGATTCAGGAGAACTGGAAGTTCCACTTCAAAAAAAGTGGTAGCATGGAAAGGGGCTGGAAATCATATCCAGTCAGCCTGACATCAGTGGTGGGATAGATAATGGAGTCACTGCTGAAAAAAGGCATGTAGAATATGTTGAATCCAATGGATTACAAGACCTGAGGCATCCATGGGTTCACCGGGGAGGGGTCATGTCAAGTAAATCTGATAGAAATTTCTTTGGTTGGTTCACAAAGGCAATGCAGCAGGGTGTAGCAGTGGACGTGACCTACTTAGAATTCAGTAAGGCATCTGACACCATTTCACACAGGAGACAAGTAAGCAAGCTGGATAGCTTAGGAGTGGGTCTGAAGGTGGTAAGTTGGGTAAAAAATTGGCTAAGGAATAGGAGTCAGAGGAGGTGTAAACAGAATTCACTCTGAGGAAGGGAGGTGTCCAACAGGATACCTCAGGGATCAGTGCTGAGACCAGTCCTCTTTAAATGTTTTGTGACCCTGCAGACTGACCCACCGGCTCAGTGGTAGCGCTACCGACATTCCGGGTTGGAAGTGTATCTGGAGTGCCACAGGGCCAGCCAGGGGGAGGAGAACTGAGTATACGCAGGACTGCTCTACTCGGGGGGGCGGGGGGCACAGCCCAATGCTTGTCTGGCCACTGTCAGAAGCTCTGGGAAAGGCAGCTTGGGCCAGAAAGTTGGGAGGTATAGCAGACGACAGTACATGCCACACCTCACCAGGGACAGGCAAACCAGAAAAGGCCTGGCGGGAGGAGGAGGAGGAGCACACACACGCCCCACACCTGTCCAACTGGGGACGCCATCTTGAACTGAATCTGTTGTCCAGTAGGGCTTAGGGAACTCAGCTGGAAGGGACATATTCTGGGGGAAGACATCTAGAAAGGTAAATACCGGCAGACAGGAGAGGAGTTCCTGCTGTGGGCTGGGGACAGGATACAGTGTGTAGTGCCTCCAAGTAGTAGCGTCCAGCTGTACTGGAAAAAAAAAAAAGCTTGGCAGGGCATGACAGGATGCTTGGAGATCCCCTTACGGCAAATTTAGTTAGCCCATGGGAGAGAGATGTGTGTAGGCGCCCCATGGTATACGGCGAGAGGTGTGATGGGGGAAAACATACGTTTATAGGCATTCTACCCACACGCTGCCAGCAAGTATGCCTCAGCAATTCCTACCATCAGCAGCTGTTCCCCGTAATATACAGTAATCCTACTTCCAACAGACACTCCCAGTTGCTCTAGTCAGCTTCACTACGGCCAGCAAGTAGCCCCATCTCAAATCCCTTGAACAATAAGTGCTTTTTGCTTGAAACCAGTTCCCCTGAACAGTTCAAGCCATGGCTGCTTACAAATGTATTCATTAACTCCTGTACGTACATTCACCCTCTAAACCCACTGCCGAGTAATATAAGGAATCCATTTCACAGTAAAATACCCAGAATGAGCATCTTACCATTTCAGTTGTTGACAAATTAAACTTAAACTAAGCACGCTGCCCGTAGCATGCATGGATGTCAATTAACCCAAGCCCGGCTTTTGACAGCCACAATACGGCGGCACACTTTACGTACTCCCCGACACAGCACTGCCATTCTAGTCTTTTTTTATGTTGGCTCGCATGCCAGCCAACATCTTGCAGTAGTAGCAGATTTGGAGGTGCGGTCACTGTGGGCGAATGCAGGGCACGCATCAGTAGGTGCGTCCCTCATTCCCCAATAAGCCAGCATGCAGGCACTGACACCAGCAATATGTAAAGTGGTCACCACATCTAAGAAAAGTGCCGCTGCAATGAGAGGCAAGCTCATCATGCAGTGGCACAATAACACGCCTCCCGACGTGCCCTTCCTGGTGAATTATTTCAGTAAACATGGTGGCAGTGGCTGCCGCTGCCTACCACAATGTCGACTACAGGGGTGCCCAATCCTCGTTGGCATGCCCCGACCCAGTTCATGTGCCGAAGGGGCCCACCCCATCTACATAATGCCCCCCATTTCAAGTGTTTGCCAAGAGGGTGCCCAATCCCCTCTGCATCATGCGTCCCCCTCAACAGTCTTTGTTGATGGGGATGGCCAATCCCTGTCGGCTTCAGTCCCCCTGTTCCCAGTTCAGTCTGCTGACGGGGGTGCCCAATCCCGTCGGCTACAGCCCCCCCAAAAAAAACACTCAGGTGGCACGCTGGGAGCCCACCCCAGTGTGCCAAAAGTCTCTGTAAAAAAAACCTTCCCGCAATTTTTTTTTTTGCACCTGCAAAACACAAAACGGTCCCTCGTTGAGTCCGGTGGTCCCTCCCCCAATCCACGCCCACCCTCTGCGCACCCTGCCTTCCCACACACCCCTCACCCCATACTTACCTCTGGAGCATGGCACAATGATCTTCTGTGGGCGGGAACAAGTCTGCACTCTTCAAAGCCGATCAGAACTGAAGAAATGCCGTAAGCTGTGTAATGGCATAAATAGGGTTTTTCAACTTTGGTGCATATCTCGGGCATTTTTGGGACTTCTGACACCAAATTTTCAGCATGGGGTTATTGGGACCCCTCCTCATGAATTCAGTCACAGTCATGGCATTATTTGGACTTGAAAGGCAATTTCACGGTCACTGCGCAGAATCACCTTTTGGGACCGATAAACGAAAAGAGAGTGCCACTGTTCATGAGGTGGGCTCTCAAAAAGCCTAAGTTGCAAATTTGGTGAAATAAATCCAAAAAATGACAGTTTTATGAGCGTGTGTTGTGCAGTTTCCATGCATGCTCGTAACTTCGTGAATTTGTAATATTTTCACTTCAGATTTTCAACACTGCCATTTTTCCGCACCTCCTTATGAACAGTACAGCTGTCATTTTACATATCCTGGCCAAAATGTGTTTTCACATTTCTGGCACAGAACAGCACAGTCGCTGTGGGAAATCAGTTTTAGGGACAGATTAAGAAAATGATAGTGACACTGTTCATAAGCAGAGGTCCTAAAATGCCTATGTTGAAAAGTTGGTGATGAAAGTCCATAAAATGACTGTGCTACAAGTGTGCGTTGCTGTTTCCACGCACCCTTGTAACTTCGCAAATTTGCAATATTTTGATGCCAGATTTTCAACACTGGCATTTTTCACACCTCCTTATGAACACTACAGCTGGCATTTTCACATCCAGCCCGAATATGTTTGCGCACTCAGTGTGCACAATGGCGTGTCGCTGTGGGAAATCAACTTTGGGACAGATTAACAAAATCACAGTGCCACTGTTCATGAGGGAGGGCCCAAATGCCTATGTTGAAAATGTAGTTAAAAATCCCCAAATAATTGGGTTTAGGGATGCATTGCGCAGTTTCTATGCATGCTCATGACTTCAATTTTCATATTTTCACTCCAGATTTTCATGTTGCCATTTTTTTACACCTCCTCATGAACAGTACAGTTATCATTTTTCGTACCCTGCCAAAACGTGTTGTTTGTACCTGTGGCACCAAATGGCGCAGTCACTGTGCAAAATCACCTTCGGCTAACAAACTGATAGTGCCACTCTTCATGAGGTGGGGTCACAAAAAGCCCATGTTGAAAATTTGGAGTGAAAATACCAACAAATGCCTACAGCGTTAGCTTTCCAACTGTAACACTCCTCCCTGTAGAGACTGACAGGCGTCAGGGGTGTGACTTGGAATCAGCCGAAGTAATGCTCACGCCATTCCACCCCCACCCCGCAGCCAGTGACTGGCATCGAGGGGTGCCTTGCAGTGTTTGGCCCCAAAGTTCACTCCACTGCACCCATCTCAGCGTATTTTCTTATGGAGTGGGGCAAGTATAAGGCCTAAAGTACACCACCACACTTGACAGTGTCTACAGGGTAGGGTGAGGCGACCCAAAGGCACAATACAAGGCCTGTCAGTCTCTTCAGGGTGGGGTTGGCGTCAGTTCAAATACTTCACTCCATCATGCATCTCTATCTCCTCCACTACCAATGAGACACCATTCGGCATTAACAAATGCTTGTTTTCTAGTTCTATGGTGACAACCCTCGTGCAAACTAATTACCACCTAAATTTTGCTGCTACCACGAGCAAGCTGCGGGTGTCAACACATCGCACAGCTGTTACTACTACCGCCATTTCACGTTTTCTTTCATCTTTCTAATGTCCCGTGCTATAGTACAGTGTAATAGGCGCAATGTAATGCCAGTCAAAAGCTTCGAAATGCAACATTTTGGCCATCAAAAGAACTCCAAAATTCAGAACATAAAAAAAATCGATCATTCAGGTTTGACAGCAAGACGATTCAAAGTTCCTAATTTCACAAATTGGATTTACCACCCCCATAGTTCCTCATGTGGCAAAATATTATGTTTTCCTGTCCAGATTGTTGAATTAGAACTTCGTTCAATCATTCTTCCACTTCTATGGCCGTTACAGCATCGAGGCTCTTCATTCTAAGGCGGCGGTTCAGTCCTCGCAAGAGAGGCAGTATGTCGGAGGCAGCGCGTGCGTGCTACTACTGACCCACATGTGTTAGTTCGGTCGAGGCGTTGTCCTGCTTGTTGTTGGTTCCTGGAATATTCAAACATCGTGGCGTTTGAACGGAATGATGGACCATCCGGATAAAATGACGCAGCATACGGCAAGCCCCTCAAAAACGGATCGAGCTTCTGCGCAGCATTGTGGTAAGAGGACTGTTTATTTTGCTTACCGAAAAAGGGCGCCAAGGCATAAGGCAGTACAGATCTGAAACAGTGAGCTTATCCGACAGGCGAAGAGGAGCGTTACACACGTGGTGTACAGAGGCTTTATGAACCTATTTCTGCACTGTCCCTTATTTTCATTCCTCGAATTGCTCTGCCCTCATTAAAAGGTACTGCCTACAAAGAAAACGTGCTATAAACTCAAATGTAGAAATTCAGATCACTTATTAATCCAAGCTAGACTCCTCAATACTGAGCCACACCGACATGTAATGCACTCTTTCGTGATTCAGCACTTCGCATCATTCCCTATCCTTTTCGCTTGCCCTCTTCCACAAGCTTGTCTTAGCACTTTCCTCTCACAACTTTATCACCTGACAATACCCATGGCTGCCTCCTCTTGCTTCCTCCTCACTCTTCCCCTCCTACGGTCTGCCTTTCTCTCTTCCTGACAAGGCCTCCTGGCTGCCCTCCTTGCTCTCTCCCACTTTCCTCCTTCTGTGTTTGCTTTTCACTTCCTCATACATTGCACAATGCCATTTCTTAGTTATGCACTTCTTTACATGTTTCTCATGCTTTTTTGTACTCCTATAACCTTTGCTATATTCTGTGACATGAAACCTTTGTAAAAGAGCTTTTGTTCAAATGTGTTTATCTGAGATTTTTGTATTGTCTTATGATACAAGTTTCACTATTATTTCCACTGTGTTCAGAGCGTGTTTCTCTATATTTGACAGTGTTTTCCAGGGTCGTGCCTGAAAACAGTCACTTGCTGACTAGCGCACTTACCCGGTTAACAAAAACTAAATAAATAAATAAATATTCTGAAGGCCAGTGCTCTCATCTTCCCACAGAAGTGTCAGTGGGCCATGTTTCACTGACACTAGGTTGGCAGGTAGGCAACAAAAGGCTGTGGACCTGTTTAACAAGCATAGCATAGTTAGTACACCAGTTATGCTATGTAGGATTAGTTGGTCAGGTAGTGGATTATTTATCAATTTATTTGGGGGGGGGGTATGTGAATTCCCCCCAAAATGGACGGAAATTGGGGGTGGAGCCCCTCAACTGAAACAAATTGATAAACACAACCATTCTAACAAACCCTAAGTAACATAAATAGCATAGCCTACCTCTTTCTACACAGTGCTAGTTTTGCACTAGTCCGTAGTCCTCCACCAACACTGAGAGGTGTGCTTGCCAGTAGAGCAAGACTTTGTTTTAATCAGTTTTTTCATGTACGGGATTCAACAAAATTGTAAAGTGTTGCAACCATTTAGTAATAGAAGCCGGAAGCGACAATAGGTCTATTAAGTCCTCACGATTCGTAAGTAGAGAACAACAAATGTGCTCTGCAGAGGGTATTAATTTACGAAGATTTCTTACTCCAGGAGTCTTTAGCATAAGTAACTTTAGCAGTTAGCTGGCTCAGTGCAACTGCCCAGGAGGTATGCCTTTAAGAGAATTTTATTTAAATGAGCTTTGGGCAATAGCCAATCAAAAAACAGGAGTGGGATTGAGCTGAGTGAGAGCTGCCCGAAGGCTTTAGAATTTTTTCTCCACTGGACTGAACAACATTGCCCCTGAAGTGCCTCTCAGCTCTCCTTGTTGACAGCCTTCTAGCGCTTATCTGGGTAAAGTTTTCCTCATAAATCAATTTCTTTAGTGTGCTGAGTGAAAGTTTGACATTTTTGTTAGTGCTGCTCTAATTTTCTATTTTTAGTGCAACAGCGCTATTTTGACTTTATTTTTACTGCAATTGTTCATTTCCAAAGTTAAGATGGTCACTCTGTTACTAATCATACAGTCTTTACAGTAGGGAGACTGGCTAGCCATCCTGGTTCTAAAGGGCTCCTTTTTTCCATATACCCTTAATGAAGTCTCACAGGCAGTTTCTCAGGTGCGGGCTCACTGCGGCCCTTCAGCCTTCCTCTGCCCCAACAGTTTTTACAAGTGGCTCATAGTGCTAAAGTCTCCTTGTTAGATCAAGGAGTCCTTTTCCCTTTCAGGGTTCACTCTGGAGCCTCAGGGTCTCCTGGTAAATCTAAACAAAGTCTCACCTGGGACCCTCCCAGCATCCAGGAAGGATATACCTTCCTTCCACAGGTGAGAATTCAAGCTGTCCCTTAGTGGCAAATTCCTTCATCCAGAGACAGCGAAACCAGCCAGCAGGCGCTTGACTGGGTTTGTATCATTAACCCTCACGTGTTTAGTATACGATGCTGTCCTGAGCAAATCACGTAACTTTGACATTTCCTCAGGCTGTTGGGACACATGGCTTTAATGCCTGCAGTGGTCCCAGGGTTCAGATACAGGATGCGTCACCCACACGCCTCCTTATAGCTTGCTGGTCTCCAAAAGCAACACTTTTTCAAAGCGGAGACCTCTGGCGGAACAGTGCCACAGATGCCTTCTTCCTGTGGTAGGGCGCACATCTGGAGAGTGTCTCAGTAAGTGGCACCTAGACTGTCCCACGAGTCACAGTTACACATAAATCTTTTTGGAACTCAGAGCAATCTTTCTAGCTTTCAAAGCATTTGCTCCTGTCATAAAAGGACAGACTGTACAATGTTGAACAGACACCACTGCAGTGTTTTTCACAAATGAGCAGAGTGCAGGGTTTTAAATAATTGATTAGCACTTTTTTCCTTGGGACAATGCTAACTGTACAGAAAGTATTTATATAGGTTTTCTAGAAGTGTTATGTTTGTTAAACACAGTAAGGCAAGTGATATGCATTTTCACAATGTTTTAGAACTTTTATGAGCAAAACGCTAATCAATTTTTAGAGTTAAATAAAACCCTGGAGTGGACCAGATCAGGAATATTCTGTTCGCAGGCTCTATAAATCTGGTCTCTCAGGAATATTCTGTTCGCATGCTCTATAAATCTGGTCTCTCGCCTTCTCCCTGGGAGTCAGCCTTTCAGCTATTCACCTCCCAGGCAAACACAATACTCTGTCACATCAGTCAAGGCCAGAGTGAATGGACTCTGAACAAACAAGTACTAGCCAAAGTGTTCAGGTGGTGGGGCACACCAGAGGTGGATCGGTTTGCCTCTCCCCTCAACTTCCAGCTTCCTCAGTACTGTTGCAGGCCACCAGTCCCGGGAACGCTTACTCTGGATGCCTTGATCCTGAACTGGTCAGGGAGGTTCCTATATGCTTTCCGTCCCTTTCCTCTGCTACTCGGGGTATTGCTGAAACTTGGACAACAGCCTGCATCAGTGATTCTGGTGGCTGTGGATTGGCCCAGGCAAGCCTGGTACCCTCTCCTTCTCTCACTGTCCTGCAGCAGGCCCATTCACCTGCCACCAGCTCACTCTCTGCTGACCCTTCCGCAGACAGGAGTGCATTATCCAGACATACACTGTCTTTACCTCAAGGCCTGGTTCTTGAGGAGTTAGTGTCCATCCTCACGGTACTCTGAACAAGTCTTTAAGATATTGAGGATGGCTAAAAAACTGAACACTAAGAAGACTTTTGCAGCCAAATTTACTGGATTTACTGGATAATTTTGGACAAAAGAAGGCTAGGGCCCATTGAGATTGTCCCCCTCAATAGTGGGTCATTTATCTTCGAGGTTTGTTAACCAACTGTCTAACTTTGTTTTTAAACGACTCAATGGTGCCCGAATTAACTATATACTTTGGTAGTAAATTCCATTGTTTTGGAGCCCTAATACTGAAAAAATTATCTCTTTTGTTAGTGTTAACCCGTTCAGTTTTTATTTGTTTGTTATGCGATCCACCAGCAATACGATTATTAGAATGTCAGTCCACATTGTTTCATTTGAATAGGGCATTTCAGTATCTTAAATAAAAACATCAAATCTCTTCTAAGTCTCCTTTGTTGTAAGGAGGGTAGTCCAGTTTTAGACAGACAAGCTTCATGTGATCTATTTTTTAGTCTTGGTATCATTTTGCTCAGTCTTCTCTGGACTTGTTCTAGTCTATGAATATCTCCTTTAAGATATAGATTCCAATAGGAGAATCATAATCCAGATATGGTCTGACATATGACCTATACAAGGGACCAGACATTGTTCCGATTTATTAACAAAGGTTTTACTAATTTGTTTTAATAAAATATTTGCAGTATTAGCCACTCTGTTGCAATGTGGACCAGCCAATTATTTATTATTCACCAAGATGCACAGATCTTTCACATTCAGAGTGTTTAAGTTGTTTGTTATTTAACCAGTAGGTAGTCTTAGAATTTTTAGTCCCAAAATGAAGAACGACACACTTATCAGTGTTGAAGTCCATGAGACTGTTTTTTGCCCATGATTCAATATAGAATAGCGATATTTTAAATTGCATCTACTCTGCCTCCTAGTTTAGTATCGTCAGCTTAATTTGGAAATAAAGTTACTAGGGATATAGTCAGATCGCTAATAAATATATTGAATAAAGATGGTCCAAGACAGAGCCTTGTGGAATACCACTAGTTACCTTACGTAAATACAAAAAGGAGCCATTTAGCTTAACTACCTGGGATCTATTGTATAACCATTGTGATACCTGATTTAACAAATATTGGGAAAAACCAAGCCTGTGCATTTTCTTAATAAGTAATGAATGGGGTACTTTATCAAATGCCTTGCTATAATCTAAAAGTACAACGTCTGAGGGAATTAGATTATCCAAGTATCTACCAATATTATCATAAAAGGAGATGAAATTGGTAGTACAAGATGATCCCGATTTGATGCCATGCTGAGATAGATCTGAAATCCCAAGCATGTCAATTTCAGTATCAACAGGCGACTTAACTATTCTTTCCATAACTTTACATATTAATGATGTTAGACTTATTGGTCTATATTTTTGGACACTCGTTTTAGTACCCTTTTTAAAAATTGGCATCACAATCGCCATATGCCAATCATCAGGAATACTGCTTTCAGATAGAGATTTATTAAATATTGACGTTAATGGAATAGTTACTGCATCAAATGTCTCCACTAGAAACCTTGATCGAATATTGTCAGGTCCTGAACTAGTTGATTTTTTTAAGAATAGAACCTTTTTAACTTCCTGCTTGTTTATTTTTGGATGTGGTGAATGTGTTTTATACATCAGGTGATATACATGTTATTGTTGAAGACAGAGCAGAAATATTCATTAAATATATTTGCTACTTTTTGGGCATTATTAACAAGGTTCCCATCTAGTGTTACCGGTCCAATTTTCCTTGAATCTCCCTTTTTATTATTTATATATGAATAAAGAAATTTTTTTGTTAGATTTGGAATCGGCCAAGGTAAATTCGAGCTTAGATTTTCCTTGTTTTATTAATTTTTTTAAATAAGATACTGCATTCTTATATCTAACCTTGGTGCCCAACGTGTAGTTAGTTTTTAATTTCTTAAATAAACGCTCATTTAGTTTTATTTGTCTGTGTATAACTTTGGAAAACCATATGGTAATTTTACCCTTTTTGTTACATTTAACTTTTAGTGGAACATATTTCTGCTTTAAATTAACTATGATTTGTTTTAATGTTTCTCACTCTTGAATTGTAGATTTATCCTTAAACTTGCTGTCCCAGTTGTTTTGGTTAAGTCTAAGATTTATTTGTTTAAAGTTAGCCTTCTTATAATTTTTATGTAAAATGCTTGATTATGTTTTAAGATTAGTAGTGATTATATTTAATAAAATTAAACTGAGATCACTATTCCCAATAGAAGCGGAAATATTTATATTTGAGACTCTGTTTTCTATATTAGCAATAATAAGATTGAGTGTATTAATTCCTCTGGTAGGGACTCTTACTAACTGTTCTAGACCCTGATCGATGCATGAGCTTGTTAATCATTTTCCTTGCACAATTAAGCCAGTGAGTGTTTCCCAATTAATTCCAGGCTATTAAAATCTCATAGAATAAGCCGTTGTTTTTATCTGCCATTGATGTTATTTGATCTGTTAAATCTTTTGTATAATCAAAATCAGACGAGGGGGGTCTATAACAGACTCCTATTACTAGCTTTGGTTGACCCTAAATTGTACTGTTGCCCAGAGTGATTCAGTATTTGTACTAATAGTTTGTTTAGAGGAGGTGATATCATTGTGCGCAAATAAGCATACCCCTCCTCCACTTTTATTTGTTGTATCTTTATGATACAATTTGTAATTAGGCAACTCTTTGTTTTAACCATTTAGAGGCAGGATCCCACCAGGTCTCAGTTACAGCAATAATGTCTATATCCAATAATTTACATTTACACTCTAATTCAGCCATGTTTATGGTATTCAAAGAACTAGCGTTAAATGACAAAATATTACGTGATTTGATAGTTTGAAAGATAGTATTACTTTTATTTTTAGAGAATTTAGACCTTTCTAATTCTACTCCCTATGATTTAGTTTAAAGTATTTAGAACTGCAACAATTTTTTTCCCAACATGTTGCTCCCCTTCTGCTGAGATGAAGACCGTCCCAGCAAAAGAGTGAGTCCCTTCCGGAAAAGCCTTCCCAGTGATGGATACACTTGATATCCTGTTTTAGGCATCACATTCTTAACCAATTATTTGTTTGATTTTATTGGAGATGGTAATTGTGGCCCTTGGTGCCGGAAGAATCTCAGAGAAACACACTGTGCAACCTTTCTCTACCAACAAGTTATTTAATGCCACATAGCTTTCTTTTAATTTGGTAATGTCTGCATTTAAAATGTCATTTATCCCTGCGTGAATTATTACTAGAGGATTCGGTCCAGCATGAGAGAGTATTGAGTTTATCATGTTAGAAATATCAACTACCTTAGCTCCCCTATAACTTGAACATGTTCGGTTTGATTTATCAGGATTACAAATAGCCCTGTCTATATGTTTAATCATTCAGTCGCCCAGTACAAAAATGTGTCTGGGTGAGTCTTTGGTGGCTATGGCTTGATCTGTATCCATAGAGTAGTTGTTTTCTAGGTGCAGTGACTGGGATGTTACTTTTTGTTTTGTTTTTAAGATTAAGGGTGTGGGGCAGTTAAGCTCAATTAATGGCTCTGATGAAGCTTGGCCACTGTTTGCACTAGTAGTGCTGGAGTAAGGTACGTTTAAGTCTGTTGTTGGGTGCCGGCCTGGTGGCGCTGAGGGTTGAGGCGCTGGACACCACACCTCGCGTCACACTGGTGACCCGGGTTCAGGAATGGACTCAGGTGCCGGGGGTCGGTAGGGGAAGGGTTGAGGACTGAGCGCCCATGTGGTGCTCTCCTCCTCGGACCAAGGGGGTTGGGATGGCCCGGCGAGCCAGTGACCACTGGTGGAGACCAAAGGGTACTGTAGCAAGCTGGGCTGGCACGTAGTAACATGGCCGATGCAGACAGGGTTGCTGTGCGCCAGTAGCGTCGGGGCGTGCCCACGCACGGGGAGGGAGACACAGAAAATGGAAACACCTGGTCCTGGGGGTAGGTGACGGCACCAATCCCCATGCCCGCAGCCGTGGCTGACTCCGCCGGCCTTCATGGATCTTCCGCCCGGCGCCCACGTCTGCAGCTGGAGACTAAACGCTGAGAGCGCCCAAGGTAGGAGGGGTGGCCCCACCCTGGAGGGGTTAAGCTGGGGGGTGCCAGCTGCGAGGCGGGGTGGGGAAGAGGAAGGCTTGGACGGGGGGGGACTTCAAGCAGGGCAGGAACAGATTGGATGCCTGAGAGAGGGCTCTCAGGACCGTGACCGGAGGGAAAAAGAGTTGGGAAAAAAAAAAGTCTGTTGTTGGTGGTACTGTACTAGTATTTTTATCAGTCTCGAAAGAAGGGACCTGAAAGTGGTTCGGTGTTGAAATCTGAAACTGATTAGCTTTACATCCCTTTTTGACAGCTCTGGCCGATGTTACTGTGGCCCAATCATTTTCTTCTGGGTCATCTTCTCTTACCCTTTTTCTAGAAATATCTGTGCTACTATCTATAGTTGAGACAATTCCTGGTGTAATTTGTTCTTTTAATGGGTACACATCTTGATTTGTTGTATTTAAATTACTAGTGTTTGTTGTTAATGTTTGTAGGTTCTCATTTCTTTCAATGTGACGTCTAAGCATATCAGCCTGACTGTTTTCTAATACAAGGAGTCTTTGTCCAAAGATGCCTAGTTCCTCTTACATGGATTTATTTAATAAACACTTCTCACAAGTAAAACTATGATCAGTATTGGGTATTACGTCTACCAGTTTGTACATATTACAGGTTGACCATTTTATGCCAATGTTCCCCTCTAGCGTCATAATGATGAAAACGGTGTGCTTAGGATTTGTCATAGTTATAATATCCATTCCTAGATATATGGTTGTAGGAATTTACGAGGTTCTTATCAGTCACAAACAGCTATCGCCTTACCCCAAAAATGTCCTACTCGATGGTGCCTGCTGCAGACTAGATAGCTTTTATTGGTCGCTGCATAAACTGCAGAAAGTCGCTGAACACGCTAAACATGTGCTGGACACTTGTGTATTTACGCCCGTGTTCGCACGCACAAGCGCGCTCGCCCTGCTTGCCGCAGGGGCGAGTTAAATAGCCCTAGTTAATCTGGAAGCACTCTCCGAGGTCACGGAGGCTAAATGCTGCCAATGTAGTTAAAATACGAATTAAAACTTGTGTAAAACACACTGAAGTTGCATACTCTATTCTACAATGTCAGACAGTGTATTTAAACCGAAAAACAAGCGGCAAACTCAGTCTGTAGTTCGGAGTTGTGCTTCAAAGAACTACAACTCCTCTTCCTGTTCCCAAATGCTTGAACAGGGCTCAATGTCACTGATAGGCTAGCACTGTTTATCAAATACAGAAGGTATATTTTCCCTCTGGTGCAAGAACAAAACAGTTGAACCCCTTTCAGCTTCAGACCCTCAGCTGCTAGATTACGTGGTACACTTAAAGGCGTCAGGCTTGAAACCATCTTCCCTCAAGCTACACCTGGTGACAATTTCGGCCTACCTTTCGGTGAAGAAAAAAAAAATCTGTTTTTTCCCATGCCATATTTAAACAGTTTTCAAAAGTCTCTTTCACCTCCAGCCTCCAATCAGGGAGCCTGGTCCACCTTGGAGCCTGAACCTTTGCATAGACAGGCTCATGAAACCACCCTTCGAGCCTGTGTCCACTGCTCACATCAAGTTTGTAACTTGGAAGATAGCCTTCCTGGTAGCCATTACTTCTGCCAGGAGGATTTCAGCGCTACAGACCCTGTGCACTGAGCCAAATTACATCATCCCTCACAACGATAAGGCTGAGCTCAGGACAAATAGAACATTTCTGCCAAAAGTGGTTTCAGACTGGTTCCACTTAAACCAGTCCACTACTCTGTCTGTCTTCTTTACTGAGAAATCCACTCCGGGTGTGCAAAAGCTCCACAGCTTGGATGTCAAAAGAGCCATCTTTTACTGCCTAGAGCATACTAGACAGTCCAGAGGCTCTTCCACTCAGTTGTTTCTCATTTACAGGGATGTAGGCAGAGGAAGACCAGCTACCAAAAAAACTATTTCCCATTGGTTGGTCTCTTGTATTAGATTCTGCTATGAGAAAGCTGGTCACCAACCTCCAGTGGGGCTCAGGGCTCACTCCACCAGGGGCACTGCAGCCTCTTTTGCAGCAGCAAGGAACATTCCCCTCCTGGATGTCTGCAAAGCAGCTACCTGGAAATCTGTGCACACCTTTGTGAAACACTACAGTCTGGATGTGCAGACCAGATCTGATGCCAAATTTGGCAGGGCGGTTCTGCAGAGCCTCTTTCCTAAGTAGGTTCTCTGCCTACCTCCCACTTGGTACTGCTCGGTAGTCTGCTAAAGTTACTGATGCTAAAGGACTCCTGGGGTAAGAAAAAAAATTACTCACCGCAGTAATCTTTCTTTCAAGGGGTCCTTCAGCATCAGTAAGCTCCCACCCTTCCTACCTGGTTCACCTGTCGGAGAAGGGCTCTTTATCACATTTCCTACCAAATATGGAGTTTTATTGACGAGTTTGTGACTTGTGTTGTTTCTATTTTCCACTTTTGTGGACATTTGCATGTTTTTTAATCCTGTTGACTCTCTTTGAGGCATGTGCCTCGCCTTCCTTCGAAAACATTCTGAAGCCTTCCAGCAGCTCTCACTCAGCTCACTCCCCTCCTGTTGTTTGATTGGCTATTGCCCAAAGCTAAAATTTTTTTTTTCTTATAAAATAACAATGATTGTTTAAAGCCTAGAATTTAAGTATCCATTATTATGTGGGAGTTTATTATTTAAGCAATAATACATGACAGGGTGTGGTATATCATGGGATATTGTCATGCACCCAAGAAGTGATGATATCCATGTTATACCACACCCTGAATGTATTTCTGCTGTTATAAACTGGATGCATACATGTTCTATTAATTATTTAAAAAAAAAATTTTTAATGTTTTAAAATAAAATTTTTTACGAGTAACAAAATAGTACTTTTAGTTTTTGGTTTGGACAGCAGGTGGCACTGTTGTTCAGGATGTATAACAGGCTGACTGCATGTGCATCGGAGAGACTTTTTTTTGTTTGTGTTTTTTTAATTGTACTGGCTTGATTGAGGATTGGGAATGCCCCCAGTAGGAGGAGGAGGTCCAAATATGGTGGCAGTCATTTGAATTGAGGTAAGGCACCATCACAGTTTACTGCATTCAATTTGTGTTTGGTAGGGGGAAGCCAGCAGGTGTTTGGATGTGTATGATTGCCCACTTCTGTTGTGGGTGTGGTAATTTTAATTATGATTTTGAATCTCTGCCAGTCTAGCAACCAGAAGTATGTGCTGTCCTGCCTCCTGCCGCTAATGTGTTATCTTCCTGGCAGTTTGGCGCATTCACTCTGTAAATCAGGGGTGGTTGTGATCATAAGCATTTCAATGGCACTAGTCACGGCTTGTCCCACACCAGTAGGGATGTAATAGTTGTCACTCAGGCGCCAAATTGTTGTAGTGGTGGTTTGGGCACTGATGGTAATTTTGTGGTGTCGATTTGCTGAATGTTTTTAATTGGGGGTTGTTTACATTGGCAGTTACTGGCAGTTGCGGTAGGTGATGTTTAAAAAAAAAAATCAAGAAGCAGAGTGGTATGAAGGAGGGTAAAGATGCTGGACTTTTTTTTTTTTTTTTTTAATGTGACTGTGTTGTGGGATTTAGTCACGGCTGAGAGGAAGTCTCAGCCAGTCAGAGTACTGGATTTGTTTCTATCTGTTTCATAATATAAGTGTCATAATATTTTGCTATGTTAATTGTTAATAATGTGTTGTTACGGTAGTTTTTGTATATTTATTGATATTTACAACTTTTGTCTAGTTTCCTATCAGTTCCTAGGAACCAGAGAAGGCTGTTTTTCTATACGGTTCCTGCCCTTAGGGGGCCACTTTAAATTTATATTTTGAATGTATTTTAATATACTGTATTAAATTGCTTTCCAGTTTTTTGGTTTTTTTTATGTATTATTCATGGTTCCTGATTTTCAGGGAATCAAGTCGATATTTGGCCAGTCTAACATTGTTTAGATAAATTTCACTTGCAGTTTGTATTTTAAGGGAACCGAGCTGCTTTCTGATGTTTCAAATCCTTTTTGCTTGCATAGGGTTTAAAGCTTACTCTTTGGCAGCCACTAGTGTCTCCCATGGTCGTCGGTGCTTGGCATGACTTACAGACCCAAACCGTAGACTGGACCTGCGGGCTTTAAAACTGTAAAGTTTGTTTTCAACTCCAGGCAAAGGCAGACTGCCACGAATAGTGTTTTAAGGTGCTTGGTTCTAGCTGCCTGTCTCCTCTCCCCCAGCTATTCGGGCCAGCCTTACACCCAGGCATAGCCCGATTTATGATGGATGTTTCCTTAAATTTTTCCCTAAAATGCAAAAGAAAAGGGCTAAAACATTAGAAGACGTTTTGGTGTCTCCAGTCTGCCTCCACATCATCTAAAGGCTCAGATGAGGGTCAAGCCTATCTAAGTAAGCAGCAGTCCCTGTCAGAGGGGACAGAAAAGAAGCATAAGGCTGCAAGAGATTAGTCAGAAATCAGGGCATCCGAAAGGGGGGAACTCTGAATCTAGCAGAAATAAAAGAGCATTAGAGCAGACACCGGAGACGATGCCTGTCAAGAAAAAAAAAAAGAAAAGAAAAACATATATTGCTGTTCCTCCTATTGAGAAGGACAGGAGCCACCAGTAGTCACAAATCAAATGCCCTCAATAGAGGACATGGCCAAGGCATGGGAATTCCTCCAGGTACTCCAGGCTATGGGGAAATTTCATTAATGTGCCTGTCCACACTCCTCAGGCCCCAGTTCCATTCCCCATGCCTGTAGAGGAAGAGATTGAAATATACTATGAGGAGGAGGAAGAAGGAGAACCCATAGAACCAGATGGTTCTCCAAAACAAGACTTTTGCTCACATTCTAGACCTTCAGATGACTATGCTTCTCATTAGCAGACATTTGTGATGCTTATGGTTAACATCCTCAACATCACCTCAGAGGAATCTAAGGAAAACGAGAATGAGGTGAATTTATGGACATGATGGGCTTAACTCTCACAAAGAGGTTGTTCAAGCTCCAGGAATCCCTCATTATGCTTACTAATGCAGATGAACCCAATGGGTGGAGCCACCATGCAGCGCCAGGATTAGAATTTCAAACGCCGTTTGAACTGCTGCTGTATAGATGTCGCTGACAACCACAGCCTGACGATAAATCTTTCTCTCCGCCCAAAGAAGCAAGTCCCCCCTGCAGAGCTCTCTTCAGCAACTCTCAACCTTCAACGCCTCGCATTTTCCTGTCATTTTCTTATTTTATTTTCACAACTCTGTTCTCTAATAATTTTCTGTTTACGATTTTCACGTAAATTACTTTCTCTCTCCTAAAGCTGGTCTCCGGGCTCATCACTTCTGGGAGATCCTTCCTGGAACCACATGACAGGTAGGAAGCATACAGACTTCTGCAGGATGGCTATACCCTCCTGCTCGTTTTCTCCAGACATCAATTTACTTCCTGCCTGTCTAGTGGTAGGAGCTCTGCAGGACCTCTGTCACAGGAGTGACAGAGACGAAGACTTCATCAATGAGTGTGCACCTGTTTCTATTTTTGGACAAAATTAGCAGCGCTATTGAGTGCTAGCGCAGGGACCCCAGTCTCAGCCCTGCAAGCTGCACAGATGGGCTCCCTGCGCCCTCTCGCCATCCACACGCTTCCGAAGCAACAAGCCCTTCTTGCCTTGCTAAGAGCCCCCGGAGCAACGAGGAGGCAGTTATGATGTTGACTGGGGCCAGTGGATCAGCACTATTACGGCCTGGGCCATGTAGCTGTCAGGGCTCCCAGAAGTTTTTCGCACAGTAGCCTCCTCGTTGATGAGCACACGAGGGATTTCGGCTCGTTGACGGACGCCCTGAGCATCTCTCCCGTTGATGGTCACTAAAGGCGTAGGCCGTCGACACACCTGCCAGTTGGAGAGCCGCATGGGCTTATCGGGCTGTCTGATGCTGGGCAACTAACGTGGGAGCATTTGCGCTCTTTAGGCAGGCAAAGAGGCAGACCATTTGGAGTGTAAAAGGGGGCAGAACATTACTCGTCGACGAGCTGATCAGGCGATGATTTTTTTGGGGGGCACCTAAGCTTTGAACTGACTGGACTAAATGCACAGTTTTCAAGCTCAGGATTCAAATACAGTAAAAATATATTAAAATAGTAAACATGTCCTCAGCAAAATCGGAGAGACCAAACCCCCTCTGAGGCAGAAAATGCCACAAGTGCAGAACACCCATGCTGGCCACATTCGCAGGGTCTCTCTCTGTCAAATGCGACAGAGCAACATCACCAGCCTTCAGAACCAGCCCATGGGTCGGGGCAGTCTCCCACCTTAGAGGGGCGCCGCCACTCAGCCAGGGTTCTAGCCCTGGATCTAATAGAGAAACTGAATAGGGCCTTCACCCTCGACCCCCATATTTTGATGTCCTTCAGCAGTCTCTGGAGCCCAGGACCCATAGGAATGCCCCCTGCAAGCGCACCTCCCCCCATCCTTGGACGAGGACGCCCCCTTACTCCTCACGACACCACAGGAGGAGGAAGAGGCCCAGATCCAGGAGTAAATCCAGATCCAGGGACACAACCCATGGGAAGCACAGATGGGACAGGTCACCTCTGGGTCCGGCTATTCATCTCCAGAGAGGGGACTCCCAACTCGGATTCCGACTTGGACTCCTCCCAGCCAAAAACTTTGATTTGGACAACCTAGATTTTTTCATTAAAAGGTGTCAGATGAGATCCACCTGAGTTCATTTTCTCCAGAACCCAAGCGAGTGAAGCCAGCATTCAGGCTCATGTCGGCTTCAAAGCCAACGACTGCTTTTCCTATTCCTCCAGCCATAGAGGACCTCTAAAAGGAAGAATGGCAGGGACCAGAGCATTCTTTCTCCATCCCTTACTGCCTAAACAAACTACTGAAATTCGACAAGAAACCTTCAGAGAGATGGCTAGACTGTCCCAAGATAGACCCTCTAATATCAAACCTCACAAAAAAGATGGTTATCTCAGCAGAGGGTGGAGCCTCCCTGTGGGACCCAGTGGATCGGAAAGTGGACACCTCTCTAAAGAAAGCCTTTCGGTCCACCGCAACCTCTTTCAAGGCAGCTATGGCTAACCCTTTTCTCAGCTCGGGCAGCTCTCTCTTGGGCCACTGATCTGGCATGCCCGCTTGCTGATGAACCAGAGAAGAATAAATCCATTTTACAGCAATTGCAGCTAATGGAGCTAGCTTCCGCTCATTCGACTAATGTATTGGAGGAGACAGGCAGGTGTGCAGCAAGAGCTGTGTTTTACCAGACCTCAGCTCGACGCAACATATGGCTATGGGCTTGGCAGGCGGATGCCTCCTTGAAGATGCATTTGGTAAATGCCCCTTACGAAGGAGGCCTTCTTTTGTTCAGCTCTAAAGGAAGCAGTCAGGGAATCTGGGGAATGGCAAAGTGCGAATGTCGCAATCCCGGAAGGACCAGGCCCTGGGCTTCAGGATCCAGACAGAATTTTGTGCCCCAAATCATCCCAGGGGTCAGAATAAGTCAACTCCAGGCAGACGATCCTGGTTCACCTCACGCAAAACGCAGCTTCTGGGGTGGCAGGGGAGGCTCCCGAGATGCTGGGGTGACTCCTCCAAAAAATGCAGTGAGGACTCTGGGACCCATCCTCATGTTGGGGCAGGCTTATTCAGCTTTCTCGAGAATGGGTCCACCACCACGGACAAGTGGGTGTTAGATGTAAATGGCGAGGTTTGCTTCATTGAGGTTGAGCTTCGTACCTGCTCCACATAGTGCCCTCGCCAGTCTCAAGCAACCCAGTAAAAAGAGCGGCGACCATGCAAGCGATTACAGATCTTATACAGGCAGCAACAATCGAACAAGTCCTCATTCCTGAAAAGAACAGAGGAGTGTACTTCCTATTCTTCATAGTGCCAAAATGCTCAGTAAGTTACCGGCCAGTGTTAGATCTCAAGTTTCTAAATGGGTTTGTTCGTCACAGAACATTAAAGATGGAGACCCTGCCCTCCTCCATCAATCGAGAAATCCATCAGGGGGACTTTCTGGCCCCAGTAGATTTACAAGATGCTTATCTGCATATTCCCATCTGGAAGGCACACCGGCAATTCGTCAGATTTAAAGTGGAAGATCACCATTTTCAATTCATGATGCTGCCCGTCGGCCTGTCCACAGCCCCCAGAGTCTTCTCCAAAGTCCTAGTGAGAGTGGTTGCTCGTCTCCGAATGCTAGGGATCCAGCTCTCCCCATTACCTGGACGACATTCTCATCAAAGCCCCATGGTACGATCAAGCAGTCCAGGCAGTGATGGAGGTCACTCAGTGCCTCTCCTCTCGGAGGTTCATAATCAACCAGAAGAAGAGCTCCCTGCGACCGTCACGGTCTCGGAATCATCTGGGGGTGAATAGCAACACAATCCATAACAAAGTTTTTCCCACAGAGTCAAAATTCAAGGAACTGAGGGCACTCATCTACAAATTCCAAGCAGCTCAATCACTGCCGGCCTGCTCCTTCATGCAACTCATAGGGACGATGGTCTCCCTGGCAGACTCAGTCCCCTGGGCGCTAGTCCACATGCAACCTCTTCAGTCAGGCCTCCTCCAGCAATGGTCCCAATCAAGGGGCACAGTGGACCAGAGGATTCAGGTATCTCGCCAGGTTAAAGACTCTCTGATATGGTGGATTCAGCAGAGCAACATCATGAGGGGTCTCAATCTGGGACACCCTCATCAGATGAGAGTCACCACTGATGCCAGCCTCCGGGGCTGGGGGGTGCATTTGGAACAGCTCTTGGCACAGGGCAAGTGGTCACTGGTGGAGTCTCACTACAGCATCAATGTGCTGGAGATGCAGGCAGTCCGGCTGGCACTGCAGCAGTTCAAGACACAGCTTTCCCACCGATATGTTCTCATCCTCATGGACAGTCGGACAACAATGGCCTACATCAACCACCAGGAAGGCATAAAGAGCCCTCGGGCGCTGCAAGAGACTCTTTTTCTCTCTCAGTGGGTGGAAGACAACCTGGGGAGTCTTAAGGGCCACACACATCCCAGGCCAGGAAAATGTCACAGCAGATTGGCTAAGTCGAAAGGACAGCCTGCGAGGTGAGTGGGAGCTCAAGGACAGCGCCTTCCAACTCATCACGGCGCGGTGGGGCCACCCGCAGGTAGATGTTTTTGCCTGCCGAATAAAATTGCAAAGTTCCGTGGTTCTGCTCTCTCATCAAGAATGAGAGGGCAATAGCACAGGATGCCTTCTCCATCAGCTGGGGTCAGTTCGATCTTCTGTATGCCTTTTCTCCAATTCTGATCTTATCAAAGGGTACTGCACAAGATTGCCCAAGATCAAGCAGAGATGATTCTGGTTTGCCCACGCTGGCCTCGCAGACTGTAGTTTCCTCAGTTAGTCCAAATGTCTCTACCTTCTCTGGCATTCCAAGAAAGCCCAGATCTGCTACAGTAGGGACCGGTGCTGCAACCCCCATCCTCGCAGTCTGTCCCTCTCGGCGCGGAGATTGAGTGGGAATCCCTCAAGGAGTTAGGTTTCTCTGCACTTGTCATGGAAATGATGATTCAATCCAGGCAGGCCTCATCCTCCAAGGTTTATTATAGGATCTGGACAAAATTCCTGTTCTGGTTACGAGATACTTCTCTATCAGATGACTTGGTGTCTCTTCCCATCATCCTTCAGTTTCTTCAGGAGGGTTTCGACAAGGGCCTCAACCGGCTACCTTAAAAGTCCATTTGTCTGCTTTAGGGCGCTCCTGTTGGCGGACTCAGGCAAATCTTGAGGAGCTCTCCTCATGTTCGATTTCTGAGAGCAGCAACGCTGAAGTGTCCTCCAATAAAGCCGCGGGTTCCACCTGGAGGCTCAGCCTGGTACTCAAGCACTCACCAAGCCCCTTTGGAGCCATTAAAAGAGGCATCTTGCTTCATCTCACTATTAAGGCCGTCTTTCTTACTGCAATCACCTCAGCCCGCTGTATCCATGAGATAGGAGCCTTGTCTTCCAAAGAACCTTACACTGTCTTTTACCAAGACTCAGTAGTCATGCGAACAGATCCCGCCTTTTTACCAAAGGTAATATCTCCTTTTCACTGCAACCAGGTCTTAAACCTTCCCTCATTCTGTCCTCACCCAAAGAATGAGAGGGAGAGAGAATTTCACACGCTTGATCCAAGGAGAGCGCTCAAGATTTACATCAAGTGATCTGACTCAGTCCGTAAGACTTCAAGTCTATTCATCCTTATATCAGGCCCAAATATGGGTAAGAAAGCATCAAAGGACTCTATTGCTAAGTGGATTTGTTCCACCATCGCCATAGCTTACCAGAAGGCCAGGATCGACCTGCAGGGACCAGTGCGGACTCACTCAACCCAAGCGATGGCTACGTCCTCGGCGGACTTCAGAGAAGCTTCTCCAGCAGACTTATGTAGAGCGGCTATGTGGTCATCCATTCGTACCTTTGCAGAGTTCTACAAGTTGGGTGTTTCCGTCTCGGCTAAGGCGTCCTTTGGCCACACGGTCCTCCAGGCAGTGGTGGCCCCATAAAGGACTATGAACATTCTTCCCACCCAGGAAGTGGAGAGATTTACTGCTTTAGTATATCCCAGAAGTGATGAACCCGGAGACCAGCTTTAGGAGAGAGAAATAGAAATTTAAATACCTGTAAATTTTCTTTCTCTGACTGCTGGTCTATGGGCTCCGTCCCTTCTAGAATGCTGAAAGTCGGCCATCGGCCACAAGTTACACTAACCTTTCTTTTGTTCATTTCCAAGTTATGCGTTTCCTCAGGGGACAAATGCTATAGAAGTACTGATGTCTGGAGGAAACGAGCGGGAGAGTATAGCCATCCTGCAGAAGTCTGTATGCTTCCTGCCTGTCACTTAGTTCCAGGAAGGACCTCCCAGAAGTGATGAGCCCGGAGACCAGCAGTTGGAGAAAGAAAATTTACAGGTATTTAAATTCTATTTCATTTAACTTCCCTACTCGCGATCTCTCCCTTCGATTCCCACTTCAGAGAACCGTGTTCCTTACAGCGCTTTCAATCGGAATTGCAGGAAGCCTGGTCTGCTGATTATTTTATTGCTCATTTGGGGTTGTTTTTTGTGTCATTTCTTTATTGAAAGTTTTTTAGATGTACTTAATTCATATACATAAAATAAGCACCATTCTTATAGCTGTTCACATTTGTATCCAGATGAATGGCCTACCCACCTCCCTTACTAACGAAAACCAAATTGGCTCCTTCAAAATTCAGCTTAAGGAACACATCCAGTCCTCTAATTACTGTGACTGCCACTGACTCACCCTCCCCTGACTAAGGCCACTGGCCGCTTATTTCCACCTCACTGAGTCCCCAGCCTAAGTCTGTCAGATTCAGCTGGTTCTCTGAGTAGTATGAATGTACTGTTTTAAGAACTGGGCTTTTTATTCCTAATATCAAACTGTTAGTGTCTCCCTGCTCTATGCTTATTGCTTATTTTCGTGCCCTGGTGATGGTGAATTGTCATATAATGTCTGCTTGTATCTGATTTCTGTGACGTGGAACCTTTGTAAAGGAGTCTCTGACTCAAAGGTACTTTTCCGAAACCTCAATAAATAAATAAATAAAATAAATGTACCAACATACTAATGCAGTTAAACCATTTATTTGGCTTCTTTATCTTTCTTTAAAAAAATCCACCAAGATGTGTGGTTTTGCCCCTGGCACTGATTAAATAGTGACTTACCGCCACAGGAGTCTGCGTGTATAAACATTCCCCAAAGAAATGCAGCCTTTAAAAAGCTATTTTACTCATACAATTGTAGATACAGGGTCCCAAGCACTTCCCGGTTTGTTCTCTGCCCCCGCGCTCACTGGCGTGATGATGAGATGCATGTGAGAGCGGCCCATTATATTCAATGGGCGGCAGCTTTTAAATAAACTTTTAATAACATGATGGGCACTCGCTAGTGAAACGTGGGCACCGGTCGATTACCAAGAGCCATGTTTCATTAGCAAGTTGCCATCATGTTGTTAAAAATTGATTTAAAAGCTGCCGCCCATTGAATATAATAGGGTGTGCCCCCATTCTCTCACTGGCTTCTAGTCATCACGCCAGTGAGTGCGGGGGCAGAGCTGGGTGGCAGAGAAAAAAACGTGAAGTCCTTGGGACCCAATGTCTATAATTACGAGTAAAATAACTTTTTAAAGGCTGCATTTCTTTGGGGAATATTATACATGCAGACTCCTGTATGGTAAGTCACTATTTAATCAGTGGCAGGGGCAAAACTCCGTGAATCTCTTTAACATAAGATAACTCAGTATTACGTAGTTTCTGTACACATTTGTCTTTTAAGTATTTTGTGGGTGGTATGTCTGAGTTACTGCTGCAGTAAAACAATTTACATTCGACATGTATTTCACTTAATAGAAGGTCTATGAGGAGCAGTACATACTCCTTGTGCCCTGCTGCAACTTTGGGCACACAAGTTAATTATAATACACGAAAATAGAAAAAGAACATATATTAATGTCACATAATATAAAAACAATAAAAAGAAATGTGTTTTGCTCAGTCTCCTAGATAATTTTTTTCTTTTGAGATATGTGGGCTCCACTATTGTTTTTGTCCCCATTCATGTCTCTCACTTCTGCTTGTTATCTCCTTTGGTCTCCAGCCTGTCTATAATTCCTGAAGTGTTCCCCCCCCTCCCATAACAATATTGCTTCCCCAGGGGTCGAGGCGCTTAAGAACTTTTCCCAACTGCTTAGGAATTTTTCTTTCTTTCCCTTCAGCACATATGTTAATCTGTTCACTGCTAATACCGTCAGCGATAGTACAACATTAGTTACCCATAGGTTTTATATTCCCTGCCGTGCTACCACCAAGAGGATTCTCATCCATCTGGGGTATAGCTCCCATTCTCTGTTCACTTGATCCTCCATGCCTAACAGTAGTGATCTTGGGGAGATCTCTATTGGACGACCTTCCATTTTAGATAGCTCATTTGCTATGCCCTGCCAGTAAGTTTTAAGTTTGGGACATTCCAGCAATAATGTAAGAAGGTGCATCGGTTTCTTTTCACACGTTCCGCAGTTTGGTGATACCCCTGATGATACTTATTGACCATACTGGGTGGGTAGTAGAGGTGGTGCAAGAATTTATACTGCATTTCTTTGAATTTATTACAGACCAGGAGTCCCATGTGTGAGCCCAGTGTCAGTTCCACTTAGAGAGTCTATGATTATTATACCAAGGTCCCTTTCCACCACATTTTTGCCTTATATGCGTCTGTTTGGGGTTTTAACTAAATATTTGTGAATCGTTCCCCCAACACCCTCAGCAGCGTGAGTCTCCCAGCGGTTCCTGCTTCAGAGATCTGTTTTCCTGTATGCAGCATCTCCTCTGTGAGAGGAAGTTTTTTCCTGTTGCTGCTTACCAGTTTTTCATAGTCTGTTGATATGTAACTAGAAAAAAAAAAGTACAGTCCTGTCAGAATTATTTACTTAGGCTCTATATTACATACATTGGGAGCCCTTTGGACCAGTGATACTGTGCATTGCAACAGATTGTTTAACGAATTACTGATTTATTGCTGTTTTTGCTAGTGTAATGTCTTCTCTCTTTAACCTTCTGTTTCCTCAGGATGCAGGAGAAGGTTCTTCGCAGGTTAACACCCCTAGGAGCTCTAGGGATCCCTCTGAAGGTCAGAATCAAACCTCAGAGCAGGTCCCTAGATCTGTCCCATCTAAAAAGAAGCAGAAATTGAAGCATACTGCTGCCCCTTCTGCTAAGAGGCAAAAGGAGAGGCCAGTGGACAGTTTGAAGTACAAGCTAAAGAAATGCATTGCCCGTCCTGCTGAAAGGCAAAAGGAGATGCCAGTGACAGTTTAAGGGTCACTGCCCGCCTGCCGAAAGGCAAAAGGAGACACCAGTGGAAAACATACAGATCAGCGTGATGAAAGTCACTGCCTCTGCTGCCAAAAGGCAGAAGGAAACACCAGTGGACACATATAAGCAGAATATCAAAAAAGGTCACTGTCCCTCTTTCTGAACAGCAAAAAGAGATGCCAGTGAACCAGGCTACAGTGCCCTCGCAAGAGGAGTTGCAAGGGTTTTAGATTCTTCCAGGCTTTTCAATCCATGAGAGACACGATGACCTTACCTGTTCCTCCTCTGCTCCCCCAGCCCTGGTGACAGGGGTGATGATTCTCTACAAGGCACTTGAGGATGAGGGAGATACCATGGAATCAGACGGTTCACCCTGTCAGGGCTTTGGATCCCTTCCACCAGAGCAGGAGGATTATTCATCTCACTACGCCTTTGTGAGTCAGATAGTGGATTTATTTATTTATTTTTTATTTATTTAATATTTCGGAGAGACCTTTGAGCGTGAGCTCTTTTACAAAGGTTCCACGTCAGAGTGGACAATAAGTCAATACACATATTCAGTGGTTAAAGATGTCTGCTCATTTGGCATTAAAGAGAAATTACATGAGAATTAAACAAATTGGAGAAATAACAGAGTAGTTGTAACAGAGTACAAAGCTATTTCTAATTGATTGCACCTGGTAGCACACCCCTAGAGACCTCCAAAATCCACTGTTAGACTGTGGTTGAGAAAACAGCATAGGGGTTTAACACTAATCCAGATGGCGACGGGCTGGGTGACAGTGAAAACAAGGGGGCTGGGTTTGAAACCTACTCGCAGAGAGCGAGAGGTGGGGCGATAGTGGAAAGGCGGGCTGTTGGGGGAGCAGCTCCATAGGGCTTTGTCGAGTAGAGTTGGTTGGGGGGTAGGGAGGGGCAGTACCAATGTATACGTTTAGAGAGGGTCAAATAGCTTACTTACTCCCTTGGCTGGGCTGGAAATGGAGGCAGGGTTCTCTTGGTAGCCCTGTTGGGTGCTACCTAGGGTGAAGGCCTATCTTTCAAGTGGAGCCTGAGCAGCAGGTACACTTTGAGCTAGACATAAGGTGCTGTTTGAGGCCTGCTTTGAATTGAGACAGGCTGTTTGTTTGTAGTTTTTTTTTTTTTTTGTTTCATATGTTTATTATTGGACAGTTATCCATATACAATTCATAGCCAGCAGCTATAAAAAATCTGTATGGTACAGTCATATGCATTTGCCACAACACTTAGACAGTTATGTTTCAGGCTTCATTCCACATTACTGTTGTTTTTTCGTTTATTTTTCAAAAATCCTCCCCCAACCCATTACCCCTAACAATTAACTATTAACTCGGTCTGTGTCCCTTCTTTCTACCTCATCACCATCTTACCCAGAGGTCTCTTCTCTCAAATAACCTGCTACCCTCCAGCAGCATTCTTTCCCCCGTGCTCAGTGCACCCAAATATTTTCCCAGGTTCTCTCAAATCTGTTTTCCATCCATTTTAAGCTGTATGTCAGCTTGTGCACTGTTAAGACTTTACCGTGAGTTATTTTCATTGACCCACTGTAGGCCCTGCAGCTATGGTCCATACATTTTGTATTCCTATTCTAGCCACTGTAAGTAGCACCCTTATCCATCTAGGGTAGAGAAATCATTCCCCATTTTCTTCTCCTTCTACCCCCAACAACAATGATTTTTGGGAGATCTCAATAGGCTTTCCTCTCATAGAAGTGATTTCTTTGGATATGTCTTGCCAGTAGGACTTTATCACTGGGCAACTCCAGTAATAATGTTGGTATGTGCCCCTATTTATTTTACACTTGCTACAAAATGGCAAGATCTCCGGGCAAAAGCAGTGCACCATAGCTGGTGGATAGTATAGCCTCTGAATATATTTGAATTGGGCTTCTTTGTACTTGTTACATACTAGCAGTCCCTGGTGGGATTCTAACATTAGCTGCCAGTTAGCCTCACTGATTTCTTCCCCAGTATCTCGCTCCCACCATACCTTCACCTTCTGGGGAGGGTCCTGAAAAAAAACTTTTCCTGTCCAATTTCACAGCCCTCCTTATTAGTCCCTTCTCACACCTATTGGCCCCCATTATTTCTCTTTCCACATCCTCCATCAGTCTCCTTGTTTCCCTAGACCCACTGAGCCGTTTATAATAGTCCCTTACTTGGAAGTATCTATACATGTGTGAAGTGTTTGTAGTTTCATCAGGAGTTAATTTATCCAGAGGGGGGCCCAATAGGCAAAAGTACGCTGCTCTAGTGAGGTTCGGCGGAATGGGATAGACAGTGCTCCATTCTTCCTCCCTCTGGTGATGCGAGATGGGGGAGAAGCCACAAGCAGGTTACCTACACAGGTTGGGTTTTCTCCGAGGAGTGTCTTCTTTGCCAGGAGGCAAGTTTGGTATTTGATCCTGTTTTTCAGGTTAAGCCAGTTTGTACGCTCATACAGGGTGCAAGTATGAGTGTAGTGCTCCGCACACAGGGTGAGGCAGCATGCCTTATTTAGTGTGATTTGGACCCTTTTGAGTACTGTATCAGAAGCAGCTTCATAAACCACCAGCCCGTAGTAAATCGTAGAGAGTATGGAGCTGAGACAAAGATCTGGAGGCTTCGTGTGGTATTTATGTTTACCACTGTACAGGGAGTCTATGTGGCATATAAGTGAGTCATCATTAGTGACCCCAAGGTACTTGAACAAGTGTATCTGCTCACCAGCCTTATTAGTGATTTTGAGGGAGTGCCTGCATTTATAGTGGGGGCTAGACAGAAGCAATGCCTTGGTTTTCTTGTAATTTAGTAGCAGCTTTTGCCTACTGAACCAGTCCTCAAGTTTATTGAAGGAGTTCTCTAGTTCTTTTTGTAGGGCAGCCTGGGAGGTGCTGCTGCTCAGCAGCATGGTGTCGTCTGCATATAGGATAAGTTTGGTATCGCAGGCCGTGAGTAGTTCTTTTACAAAGAGGCTGAAAAGTAGGGGCCCTAGAATTGATCCTTCAGGGACTCCTAGGAGTACATCTCTGGAGCTGGATAATGTCTGCCCGATTTTGACTCGCTGGCTCCTGTGTGTTAGGTAGTCATTGAACCAATTCAGGGCGTTTGGTGCCACACCCAATCTTTGGAGCTGGAGTTCTAGTAGAGGGTGGTTTACGGTGTTGAAGGCTTTGGTGAGGTCTATGAAAGTGGACCCCACCAATTTGCCTTCATCCAGCGCCTTGTGTGCATAGTCGGAGTATTCCAGCAGTGCCGTGGTGGTACTGTGTTTTTGCCTGAAACCATGTTGGTTTGAGCAGAGCAGATTGTACTTGTTGAGGTATTCTGTGAGTTGACTTGCCACGATTTTTTTCCAAAGCTTTGGACAGAGGGGCGAGGACAGATATAGGCCTGTAGTTTGACGCCAGCGCCTTATCACATAGATGCTCTGGTTCTTTCCACTCCAGAGACAGGTGAGGAAGAAAAGGAGGCTGACTACTTAGATATGATGGGTATAAACCCCACAAAAAGGCTGCTTTTAGGCCGACCTGGTGGCGCTGAGAGTTGAGGCGCTGGGCGCCACATCTCATGCCACGCCAGCGACCCTGGTTCGGGAACGGATCCGGGCCGTTGGGGGTTGGCAGGGGAGGGGATTGAGCGTCTGGAGGACTGCTCTCCTCTCTGGGGAGGGGGGTCGAGGGGATTTCCTGGTGCAGTAGCAGCCTGTGATGGAGACCGAGGCAGCACTGATATCAGGGACACAGTCATGGCGGGACATCGGCTGGCTCCAGTGACGCGAGGTGCAGAAGGTATATGCCGAGCAGGAGCCATTACATGCTTGAGGGGGAAACATACAAGAAAAGTCCCTACTGTGGTGGTAGGCGGCCATGGGATCAATGGCTGGGCCCCATGCCCTGTACCAGGCTCTACTGGCGTCAGGCCCATTCTGCCTCCTCCTCTCAGGTTGTTCCATTTGATTTTAGATAGAACGCTGATGAGAAGGTGGCCTCCACCCCAGGGGCTCAGAGCCAGGCGGTCGAGTGACTGGGCGGGGTTGGAGGGAAGGCCGGACCAGAGAGCATGTCAGAGGGCTTCAGGCGGGCAGCAGAAGTACCAGTCTAGTATCCACACCTGAGAGATGGCTGCCATAGGTAAGTGAGAGAGAGTTGGGAAAAAAAGCTGCTGTTTCTAGTGCACATAGGCACTACAGAGGACAACCTGTAAACTTTTCAATCCCCACATCTGTCACTTGGTTGAACAAGACAATAGGTAGAAAGTACCAGCTGGATAGAAATAATGTGAGTACTTCTGTGCGCACCCTGAACTTGGAGTGGTCTAGGCAGCTGCTTGCGACAAGGCCAGGATCCCCTCTCTCCCCAGCCTCCACACAATGATTCCAGATGGCTGGACAGTATGGGAAGAAAATGTATATGACAGCCACTCTGTTCCTGAGACAGACTGCATATATGGCCTACGCAGTCTAGTACCAGAAAGCCCTTTGAAACAAGGTACTGGCCCAGTGTGAGCAAAAACCAGGGGCCAGGACATAGTTGACACTGCTAGAACTGCCCTGGAGGCCACCAAATACCAGTACTGCATGGCTGTGGACAATAAAGAAACTGCTTCCAGGTCCATTACCCGTGTCATCTAACTTAAGAGATTTGCATGGGTAGGTACAACTAATTTGTCTCACGATGCTCAAAGGCCATGGATTTCCCATGTGAGAATAACTGTCTCTTCAATCCCCAGGAAATCTTAGTGTATTCTGATTTCAAACAACATGAAGTCTTGCTATATTATGACATATGCAGTGAGTCCCAACCTTCGAACTGCTCCGGAGGTGAAAGAGTTAACTTTCCATGCCAGGCATGGAACGCTGAGCTCGAGCTCGGTTGAAAACTCTGTCTGTTATTCTTCAAACTCAAACTGTCAGATTCTTTACTCTGCCTCACGGAACAGTCGCTCCGGAGATTTTCTCCTTCTGCTCGGTTCATTTTGTCGGTTAAAGTATTATTTTCTCGTTTTTTTGACCGAATTTAAACCGCAGCCGGTCGGTTCAAGCTCTGTCTGTGGTATTGTGAGTACTAGATAGGTTTTACATTTATTTCTTCTGTGTGGAACTTGTAAACGGTTATCGGTTCGGTTTGAACCGATCAGGTTGTTTTTAAAATATATTAATCTGTCTTTTACAGTGTGGTTACCGGTTCTTATCGGTTCTAAAAAAAAAAAACAAATGGATTTTATTACGTTTTTTTCCACGACCCGTGACACGGTTGGGAACCGATAAGAGGGTCTTGCTTGGCAGATTGCCATAAACGGGCAAGTTTGGTTAGGACTGGCACTATGTCTGAGAAACCCAAAAGTAAAACCAGGCCCACTGGGTTTCAACACTGCAGTGTCTGTGGGGAAGTCTTTGCCAAGGGTGACCCCCACACCACCTGTGTTTATTGTCTGGGGTTTGACCTCCTCAATACAGACTGCCAGATTTGCAAAAATTTTCCTGCAGTTACCCTGGAAAAGCGGGTCGGTAGGCTCAGGGAAAGGGAGGCCAAGAAGTCCGCTGACCCGGATGGCCAGCCCGGTTCGGTTCCAGTCGAACCGGAGGGAGTGCCCTCTGACCAGGGCGAGACTTCCTTGGGTAAAAGGAGAGCCGACTCGAAGGAGTCGGTTCCAGCAAAAAGGACTAGGAAATCAGCTGGTGTGGAGCCAAAACTTTCCTCTCCAACCGCTGAAGAAATAGCCAAAGTGATTAAAATTGTCCAGTCGCTTTCTTTAGTTCCGACCGAACCGGCACCATCAGGTAAGCGTACGGTTCGGCCGGTTCCACCGGTTCAAGAGTATGATTTAGAGGAATTTTATGAACCAGAGGAGGGGGAAGAGGAGTATGAGGAGAGTGAATGTGGATTTGAAAGTCTGGATGTGCCCATTGAACCGGACATCTCCCCAGACAGACCTTCAGGAGTGTCTCCTCCTAGGCTTTCTGAGTCCCCTTCTCATTTTATGTTTTATAAAAAAGTGGCTGAAACTCTCCAGCTCCCTATGGAGGAAGCTGTGGATGATCAAGAGGAGCCTGACTGTGGAAATGATGGATATCCCAGAGTCTAGGAGACTGTCTATTCCTTGTATAAATCTTTTGGGAAACACAGTAAAAATTCTAAAAACTCCTCACACTATACCTCCTGTTGATAAGAGAATGGACAAGAGGTACACATTGTCAGGCTCTGATACGGAGTTCCTTACACAACAATGCAGCCATGTTGGGATAGTGCAGGCTGCAGCCTGTGACAAGGCAAATATTCCCTTGGCCTCACACCCCCCTGACAAGGACTCCAGGAGGATTGATGCCATGGCAAAGAAACAGTACGTGGCAGCATCCTTGGGACTCAGACAGACAAATTATATGGCTTATGTTGCCAGATACCAGAAATCCAGATGGGATACTGTTATGGCTCTAGCAAAACAGGTCCCTGGCCAGCTTGCCAAGGAGCTGGAGCAGGTGGCTGCTGATGGTATTGAGGCATCTAAGGTGCAGTTCCATGCTGCAGTAGACTCTAATGATGTGTCATCAAGAGTCATGGCTACATCTGTGGCACTTCGCAGAATGGCTTGGCTCAGATGTACTAGCCTGTCACAGGATACCCAGACTAAGGCCATGGATTTTCCTGTTGTGGGTAATTCTCTGTTTGGGGAGCAGACAGAGAATTACATGAAGAAAATGGATGAGTATAGGACCACCTATAGGAGTGCACAGGCCAAGGAAAGGCAGGCCACTTCTCAAAGGCAGCCTTCCAGGGGCAGGGGCAGGCCTTTTCATAGGCCTTTTTACCAAGCCCAGGCCTCCTCTTCAGCTTACGCCCAGAGGGGGTTCTTTAGAGGGAGAGGCAGACGGGGTACAAGCAGGCCTGCTTCTACCCCTCAGCCTAAAGCCCCTGCCAAGCAGGCACCCTAATGGGGTGGCCAGGGCTGATTCTCAACTACCTGTAGGGGCAGGCTGGCTTACTTTGTCCAGGACTGGAGGTCTCTGATATCAGACAAGTGGGTCCTGGAAGTAGTAAGCCAGGGACTGGTTCTCAGCTTCAAAAAATTTCCAAAGATGAGGACCAGATCCTTTCCACTTGCAAATCCATCAGAGGCACTTGCTCTAGAGGCAGAAGTCTCTACCCTCCTGGCTCTCAGAGCTGTGGAAAGGGTTCCACCCCTACACCAGGGCAAAGGATTGTACTCCAGGTACTTCCTTACCCCAAAAAAGACAGGAGAATGGCGGCCCATCCTGGATCTCAGATACTTAAACAAGCACCTTTTAAAACCAAAATTTAAAATGGTGACTCTGGGAATTATTCTACCCTCTCTAAGGCCAGGGGACTGGCTAGCGTCCCTGCACCTCAAGGATGCCTACTTCCATATTCTCATCAGAAGCTCCCATCGAAAGTACCTCAGGTTCGAGCTGCCCTCAGGCCATTATCAGTTCAGAGCAATGCTCTTTGGCCTCACCTCTGCTCCAAGGGTATTCACAAAATGCCTGGCAGTAGCAGTTGCCTACCTAAGAAGGCAAAAAATTGCCATCTTCCATTACCTGGACGACTGGCTCATAGTAGGCCAGTCTCCAGACCAAGTCAAGTTACATCTTCAGATAACTCAGCAACTGCTTACCTCTCTAGGTTTCCTTCTGAATCTTCCAAAGTCAGTTCTAGAGCCTGTCCAGCTCCTCACCTTCATAGGCGCAGAACTGAACACAGAGGAAGCCAGAGCCTTCCTTCCTTTGGACAGGGCAAGGACGCTGGTCTCTCTGGCCTCCTCATTCACCCTGCAGGTCTCTCGACCAGCAAGGCATTTTCTACAGCTCCTGGGGCACATGGCTGCTTCTACAGCAGTAGTGCAAGGAGCAAGATTTCAGATGAGGGACATCCAGTTCCATTTGAGAGCCTTTTGGTCTCAAAGAAAGGACCCTCTAACCAAGTTGATCCCAGTGACTCGAACCCTGATCCAAGCCCTACAGTGGTGGCAGGATCAGAGCAATCTGAGACAAGGGGTTCCCCTTTGTCACTCAGTCTCACTCTTTAATCCTTACTACAGATGCATCCCTCTTGGGGTGGGGAGCTCACATGGGCGACCTCACTACCCAGGGACTGTGGTCCCCTCAGGAATCTCTGCTCCACATCAACCTGTTGGAGCTCAGAGCAGTTTTTCTAGCACTTCAAGCTTTTTCCAAATCTGTTCAGAACAAAGTTGTACAGGTCAGAACAGACAACACCACTACAATGTGGTACATCAACAAGCAAGGAGGCACTCGGTCTATGGCCTTGTGCACCCCGAAGCAATGAAGTTGTGGTCTCTGGCTTACTTCCTGAACACCTCCCTTATGGCAGTTCACCTCCCAGGCAAGGACAATGTTCTGGCAGATGCTCTCAGCAGGATTTCCCAGGGCCATCACGAATGGTCACTGGATCCCCTGGTTCTGGAGGTAATATTTGCCAGATGGGGCACCCCGCAGATAGATCTTTTTGCAGCCCCAGACAATCACCAACTTCCCCTTTTTTGCTGCAGGCCCCCAGTGTTGGGCTCAGTACCTCTGGATGCCTTAGTTCTCAATTGGGAAGGGAAGTTTCTCTATGCTTTCCCCCCTTCCCTCTCCTGTTCAAAGTGTTAGTCAAAATCAGATCTCAATCCTGCAAAGTGATTCTGATTGCTCCAGATTGGGCCAGACAACCCTGGTATCCACTCCTACTGTCCTTAGCAGTCCATCTTCCCCTGTGTCTTCCCAGGAATCACAATCTGTTAACCTGTGCTCAGGGAAGGGTTTGGTACTCAAACCTCAAATCTCTCAATCTCAAGGCCTGGCTCTTGAAGAGTTAGAGTTTGCTGATCTACACCTCTCCCAAGGTGTAATGGATATATTGAAGGCTTCTAAGAAGCCTTCCACCAGGGCTACTTACAATTCCAAATGGAAGAGGTTTTCCATATGGTGCTCTGGGAAGCATATTTCCCCAGAATCTGCTGATTTACTCACAGTCCTGGATTATATGGTCCATTTGAACACTTTGGGCTCAGACCAGCTACCCTAAATGTGCATTTGGCAGCTGTGTCTGCTTTCATTTCAGCAGGTAAACCCTCTTCTCTTTCAGCTCATTCTGTATTCTCTAAGTTTTTTAAGGGATTGCTTCACACCAACCCTCCATTCAGGGACCCTGCCCCTGCCTGGGATCTTAATGTTTGCATTGCTCAGCTTATGTAACCTCCCTTTGAGCTCTTGTCTTCAGCAGAGCTTAAGTATTTGACTTGGAAGACTGTGTTTCTGGTAGCCATCACTTCTGCCAGACGCATAAGTGAATTACAAGCTTTGTCAGTGGAGCCTGATTTTTATCTCCTTTCATAGAGATAAGGTGGTCCTCAGGACTAACAGGAAGTTCTTGCCTAAGGTGGTTTCAGACTTCCACCTTAATCAATCTATTTCTCTTCCAGTGTACTTCACTGACCATTCCTTCTCTGGCGAGAGGAGGCTGCACTGCTTAGATGTGAAGAGAGCCCTTAGTTACTACATTGAGCGTACCAAGGGTCACAGGTTTGACTCCCTCCAACTGTTCCTCACTTATGGTGAGGTTGGTAAAGGGAAACCTGCCACTAAACGATCCATTGCCAGGTGGATTGTCTCTTGTATCCAATTCTGTTATGAAAAGCTGGTAAGGTTCCTCTCTCAGGCCTGAGGGCTCACTCTACCAGAGGTACAGCTGCTTCCCTGGCTGCTGCCAGGGACATCCCCATTCTAGAGATTTGTCAAGCAGCTACCTGGAAAACAGTTCACACTTTTACCAAGCATTGCTTTCTGGACACCCAGGCTAGGAGTGATGCTCGGTTTGGCACAGCTGTGCTTCAGAGCCTATTTCCTAAGTAGGTTCTGTCCCTCCTACGTGGAGATACTGCTGTGTAGTCTGCATATGTCATAATATAGCAAGACTTCATGTTGTTTGAAGAAAAAATTACTCACCTTAGTAATGTTGTTTCTTCTAATGGAGTCTTGCTATATTATGACCTCCTGCCCTGCCTGCCCCTCTCAGAACCTCTGTTTTTGGGATGTGGGTGGCAGTGCAGTGTTGGCACTAGTAGATGCCCACCTTGTTTTTCACCCTCCTTTTTTGGGGTGACTGGGTGTTGTGTTTTCATTTTGGGGTCTCCTGACTTGAGTCTTTGTTTTGGGACCAAAAATGTGTTCTTATATTTAGTAGCCAGTTGGCTAGTGTAGGTTACAGCTTCCACACAGGACCTTAGTAGGTTTAGCTCATAAAGATCTGACAGTTTAAGTTTGAAGAACAACAGACAGAGTTTTCAGCCGAGCTCGGAGCTCAGCGTTCCATGCCTGGCATGGAAAGTTAACTCTTTCACCTCCGGAGCAGTTCGAAGGTTGGGACTCACTGCGTATGTCGTCATATAGCAAGACTCCATTAGAAGAAACAACATTACTAAGGTGAGTAATTTTTTCTTATGCAGTATGGTCTCATCATAGGACTGCCCCGGAGCCAAAATGGTTAATAGAACCTATGCAAATGATGGAATGCTAGGCTCGAGCTCGGTTTTCAAACCACTGTCCCTGGTAAACAGTTCTAAACCGTCAGATTCTTTACTTCACTTGTCTCAGTAAAATGTCTCCGGAGAGTTCTCCTTTCATCGCCTGAAATTCTTTATTTTCTCGGTTTTACCTAGTAAAAAGTTGTTTTATTTGATATTTAGAGCACTGTCCTTGGTTTTCAGGTAGAATTTGTTTCGATTTTAGTGTTGGAGGGGTAAGTAACCGTTTTTTCCTTTCGGTTGTTAACTGAGAGGAAACTGGGATCTCCTTTGTTTTTTTTTTTTCCCTCTCATATTTCCTTTATTTTGTTACCTGATTTAAATTGTATTATACCGACTCTGTTATACTCATTTTTTGATTGATTTTTAACCGGGGTAACTAACGGTTTCTAGCGGTTAGCGTAGCTGTCGAAAAAAAAAAAGTTTCCATTTAGAGTGAATCCTTCGAGTTGTTTTCTTCTTGGTTATATCACAGAAAGCGAAAAAGAGAATGGGACCTACAGGTTTCCAGCACTGTACCGAGTGTGGGGAACCTTTTGCTAAGGCAAATCCATATTTAGTTTGTGTTTTCTGTCTGTGGTTTGAACACCTCAAGACAGATTGTGAGATCTGCAGACAATTTCCTCAGTCCACGGTCGAGAGACGGTTGAAAAGACTGCAGGACATGTCTGAAAAGGCTGCTGACCCAGCTGTTGAAAAATCGGTTCCTCTCGGAACGAACTGGAGGAGCTGCCCTCTGAAAGGGGCGATAGCTCTTCAACTAAGAAAAGAACTGCAGACACGGCTACTGAACCGGCCATTGCAGGTAAGAAAAAATGTAAAACGAAGCATCAGGAACCTCAACCGAAGAAACCAGCGGGTTCTTCTGCAGAAGATATCTCTAATGCGATTTGTATTATACAGTCTCTGCAAGCCCCGGTTCCGGTCAGAAAGCAACTGCAACCGGTAGTGGTTCATACTCCTGGGTTAACCCAGGCCCCGGTTTAACAAACCTCAGTGAAGAACACTTTGCAAAAGAAGAGGAAGAGGAAGATGATGAAGAGGACTTTGGGGAACCAGTTGATCCAAAAGTTTCCCCAGATCCTCATAGACCAGATTTCCCTGATAAGGGAACTGAAGATTTTACTTCATATTTTTCTTTTATGAAGCAAATAGCTCAGATCCTCGACCTCCCTACCCAGGAATCCACAGAGGATGAGGAGGAAGAGGATTACAGGGAAATGATGGATGTGCCAGCATCAAAGAGGTTATTGCTGCCACTCCATAAATCCCTTAAGAAACAGACACTTAAAGTCTTGCATCACCCACTTCTTTGCCCCCTACAGAAAAGAAGGTGGGCAAGAAATACTGGGTTGCCAAAAGTGGTGCTGAGTTGCTTTTTGGGCACCCTAGTCATGAGGGGATAGTGCAGGCTGCAGCTTGTGACAAAGCTAGCATCCCCCTGGCCTCTCACCCGGCGGTCAAAGATTCCAGGAGAGTGGACTCCATTGCAAAAAAATGTACCTGGCATCTTCCCTGGCTGTTATGCAAGCTACTTACATTGTCATATGTGGCCAGGTACTAGAAGAACCTTTGGTCCACAGTGATGGAAATAACTAAATCAGTTCCATTTCCCATGGCAGCTGACCTAGAGGAAGCTGCAAAGAGTGGGATTGAGGCTGCAAAAACACAGTTCAGAATGGCATTGGACTCAAATGATACTGCATCCAGACAGATGGCAGCATCAGTGTCCTTAAGGAGGTTTGCCTAGGCTCAGGACCACCAGCCTGACCCAGGATACACAAACAAATGTTATTTACTACCCTTGTGACCCTATGTCTCTGGTGAACAAACAGAGGCATATGTGGAGAAAATGGATGCATATAAGTCGGCCTACAAGAGTGCTGCAGCTAAAGAAAGAGCATCTACCCCCCAGAAGCACCAGACCAGAGGTGGCAGGGGCAGAGCTCACTATAGGCATTTCTTCCAACCTCAAGTTTTCTCCCAGTTCCAGCAGCAGAAGGGATACTTTAGAGGCAGGGGCAGTGGCCGTACTAGCCCCAGTGTCCCGCCAACAGCACAGACCAAGCAGACACCCTGAGGTGCCTGCTTGGGTCGTCTTCCCAGTACCAGTAGGGGGCAGGCTGGCCCATTATCTCCAGGAGTGGGAAAATATTACCACAGACAAGTGGGTCCTGGAGGTAGTGGGCCAGGGTCTTGTACTCAGCTTCTAGCTCATGCCAAGGCTGAGGTCAAGGGCCTTCAAACCATCCTCCCCATCAGAAACTATCTTGCTGGAAGAGTTTCAAGTCTACTGTTGCAGGAGGCAATAGAGCCATTCCCTCCAGACCAGAAGGGAAAAGGCCTATACTCAAGATATTTCCTCAATAAAGAAAACAGGGGAGTGGCGACCCATTTTGGATCTCGGACACCTAAACAAATGTTTGTCAAAACTAAAATTCAAGATGGTGACTACCATTCTACAAATCCTAAGGCAGGGAGACTGGATAGCATCCTTAGACCTAAAGGATGCCTACTTTCACATCCCTATAAGGTGGTCTCATAGAAAGTACCTCAGGTTCAGACTGCCATCATGTCTTTACCAATTCAAGCCAGTGCCCTTTGACCTAACTTTTGCTCCAAGAGTGTTCACAAAATGCCTAGTTGTGGTCGTGGCACACCTAAGGAGGCAAGGAATAACAATATTTCAAACAACATGAAGTCTTGCTGTATTCTGACAATTGCAGTGATTCCCAACCTTTGAACTGCCCCGGAGAACTAAGGGTTAACTTTCCATGCAGGGCATGGAACGCTGAGCTCGAGCTCGGTTGAAGTCTCTGTCTGGAGTGTTTTGAACTCAAACCGTCAGATTCTTTACTCCGCCTCACTGAACCGTCGCTCTGGAGATTTCTCCTTCAGCTCAGTTCGAAGTCAGTTAAAGTTTTCAGTTTTTCATCGGTTTAAACCGAAAAAAGTATCCGCATAGTTGGTTCAGTCTCTGTCTGTGGTGCCGTGAGTACTAGATAAGAATTGTTCTTTATTTCAAACAACATGAAGTCTTGCTGTATTCTGACAATTGCAGTTAGCTCCAGCCTTTCAACTGCCCCGGAGAACACAGAGTTAACTTTTCTATGCATGGCATAGAATGTTCATCTTGAGCTGGTTGAAGCCTCTGCCTGTTATTCGAACTGCAACCGTCAGATTCTTTAGTCCGCCTCACTGAACAGTCGCTACGGAGATTTCTCCTGCTGCTTGGTTCAAAGTCGGTTGAAGTGTCGGTTTTCGGTTGGTTTTTGTTCCGAAATTATTGTTTCCGCATAGTCAGTTCAAGTCTCTGTCTGTGGTACCGTGAGTACTAGATAGGTTTTGTTCTGTTTTCTGTGTGGAACTTGTAAAGCTGTGGAGGTAAAATTTGTACTTTACTTTACTTTAGTGTGTGGTTACCGGTCTGTATCGGTTCTAAAAAAAAAAAACGGGTTTTAGTACATTTTTTCCAAGACCCATGACACGGTCAGGAACCGATAGGGGAGTCTTGCCTGACGGATTGCCAAAAAAGGGTAAGTTTGGTTAGGTTGGCCATGTCTGAGAACCCATGAAAAAAAACGGGTCCACTGGGTTTCAGCACTGCAGTGTGTGTGGGGAGGTCTTTGCTAAGGCTGATCCCCACACCACCTGTGCTTATTGTCTGGGGTTTGACCACCTCGATTCAGACTGCCAAATTTGCAAAACGTTTCCCAAATCTACCCTGGAAAAGAGATTAGGTAGACTGAGGGAAAGGGAGGCCGAGAAGTCTGGTGACCCGGATGGCCAGCCCGGTTCAGTTCCGACCGAACCAGGAGTGCCCTCTGACCAGGGCGATACTTCCTCGGGCCAAAGGAGAGCCAAGTCTGAGGAATCGGTTCCGACAAAAAGAAAAAGAGAAGACAAGTCAACCGGTTCGGATCCAGAATCCCATACGCCGACCGCCGATGAAATAGCCAAAGCGATTCATATTGTGGAATCGCTTCGATCGGTTCCGACTGAACCGGCACCTATTGGCAGGGGCTTGGTTCAGTCGGTTCCCCCGGTTCCGGATTATACCCTGGAAGAATTTCATAAACCGGAGTTTGAGGAGGAAGGAGAGTTTGAAGATGATTATGGTGATGGTGAAAGTCTGGATGTGCCTGTTGACCCGGACATCTCCCCAGACAGACCTTCAGGTGTTTCTCCTCCTAGGCTTTCTGAGTCCCCTTCACACTACATGTTTTACAGAAAGGTGGCTGATACCCTCCAGCTTCCTGTGGAGGAGGCAGTGGAGGATCAGGAAGAGCCTGACTATGTAGAGATGATGGACATCCCGGAGTCCAGGAGACTGTCTATTCCCCTCCACAAATCTTTTGGGAAACGGACACAAAAAATTCTTAAGTCTCCCAATTCTATACCTCCTGTGGACAGAAGAATGGACAAGAGGTATACTCTTTCAGGCTCAGATACGGAGTTCCTTTATCAGCAATGCAGCCATGTTGGAGTTGTACAGGCTGTTGCCTGTTATAAGGCAAGCATTCCCTTGGCATCACACCCCCCAGACAAGGATTCCAGGAAGACTGATGCCATGGCAAAGAAGCAGTACATGGCATCATCCTTAGGACTCAGGCAGGCTAATTATATAGCCTATGCAGCCAGGTACCAGAAGTCCATGTGGGACACTGTACTGGCACTGGCTAAACAGGCTTCTCCCCTGCTTGCCAAGGAGCTGGAGGAGGTGGCTGCGGATATGATTGAGGCATTGAAAGTTCGGTTTCATGCTGCTGTAGACTCCAATGATGTATCATCAAGAGTCATGGCTACATCTGTGGCTCTTCAGAGAATAGCTTGGCTCAGATGTACTAGCCTCTTGCAGGACATCCAGGCTAAGGTCATGGATTTTCCTGTGGTGGGTTATTCTCTGTTTAGGGAGCAGACAGAAATATCTGAAGAAAATGGACGAATACAGGAGTGCTCAGGCCAAGGAAAGGCAAGCAACTCCTCAAAGGCAGCAGTCCGGGGGCAGAAAGGCCTTTTTACCAAGCACAGGCCTCTTCTTCTTTTTCACAGAGGGGGTTCTTCAGAGGGAGAGGCAGAAGGGGGATGAGCAGGCCTGCACCCACCCCTCAGCCTAAAGCCCCTGCCAAGCAGACACCCTGATGGGTCTGCCCGGGTCGATTCTCCTATCCCAGTAGGGGGCAGGCTGGCTTACTTTGTCCAGGACCGGATGTCTCTTACATCAGACAAGTGGGTCCTGGAAGTAGTAAGCCAGGGTCTGGTTCTCAGCTTCAAAAAATGTCCCAAGCTGAGAGCCAGATCTTCTCCACCTGCAAACTTCTCAGAAACCCTTACCCTAGAGGCAGAGGTTTCTTCTCCAGCCTCAGAGCTAGAGAGAGAGAGTACCTACCTCACACCGGGCAAAGAATTGTACTCCAGGTACTTTAACCCTCAAAAGACAGGAGAGTGGCAACCCATCCTGGACCTAAGATACCTGAACAAACATCTTTAAAGTCAAAGTTCAAGATGATAACTCTGGGAATTATCCTTCCTCTCTCAAGGCCAGGGACTGGCTAGCCTCCTTGGACCTCAAAGATGCCTACTTCATTCCCATCAGGTGCTTACAGAAAGCACCTCAGGTTCGAGTTGCCCTCAGGCCACTATCAGTTCAGAGCAATGCCCTGTGGCTCAACATCAGCCCCAAGGGTCTTCACAAAGTGCCTGGCAGTAGTTGCTGCCTTCCCAAAAAGACAAAAGATTTCATTTTTCCATACTTGGACAACTGGCTCATAGTGGGCCAGTCTCCAGACCAAGTCAAGTCACACCTGCAAGTGACCCAGCAAGTGCTCACTTTAGGATTTCTTCTCAACCTATCAAAGTCATGTTCTCGAACCAGTGCAGCCTCACCTCAGAGGGACAGAGCTGGATCACGTAAAAGCAAGAGCCTTCCTGCCCCTGAAAGGGAAGGACCCTCATGGAACTGGCCTCTTCTTTCAGCCTTCAGGTGTCTCGACCAGCAAGGCATTTTCAGCTACCCAACACATGGCAGCTTCTACAGCAGTGGCCCAAGGCTAAGATTCCAAATGAGGGACATTCAGTTCCACTTAGGAGCTTTTTGGTCCCAAAGAAAGGATTGCCTTACCAAACTAATTCCAGTGACTCGAACTCTGATCCAAGCCCTGCAGTGGTGGCAGGATCAGGACAATTTGAGGCAAGGGGTTCCATTTGTCACTCAGTCTCATTCAGTGATCCTCACCACATATGCTTCCCTGCTGGGCTGAGGAACCCATTTGGGGGAACTTACCACCCAGGGACTGTGGTCTCCTCAGGAATCTCTGCTGCACATCAATCTCTTGGAACTCAGAGCAGTGTTTCTGGCACTGCAAACCTTTTCCAAATCTGTACAGAACAAGGTGGTTCAGGTCAGAACAGACAACACCACCACCATGTGGTACATCAACGAGCAAGGAGGCACTCTGTCTACAGCCTTATGCACATAGGCAATGAAGTTGTGGTTCCTGGCCTATTCCCTGCAAACCTCTCTGATAGCAATCCACCTTCCAGGGAAGGACAATGTCCTAGCAGATGCACTGAGCAGAATATCCCAGGGCCATTACAAATGGGCCCTAGATCCTCTGGTGTTGAAAGTGATTTTCTCAAGATGGGGCACTTCAGAGATCTTTTTGCAGCCCCAGAGAGTCACAAGCTTCCTCTTTTTTTGTTGTAGATCCCCAGTCTTGGGCTTAGTTCCCCTGGATGCTCTGATCCTGAACTGGGAAGGGAAATTCCTGTATGCTCCCCCCCCCTTCCCTCTCCTGTTGACAGTGCTTGTCAAGATAAGGTCACAACCATGCAAAGTGATTCTGATTGCTCCAGACTGGGCCAGGCAGCCATGGTATCCCTTGTTGCTGTCCCTAGAAGTTCATCTTCCCCTGTCTCTTCCCAGGAATTACAACCTGTTAACATCCTCTTAGGGGAGGATTTGGTACCCGAATCTTCAGTCTCTCATTCTCAAGGCTTGGCTCTTGAAGAGTTAGAGTTTGCAGATCTGCATCTTTCCCAAGGGATTCTGGATATCCTTAAGGCTTCTCGAAAGCCTTCCACCAGAAAGACATACAACTCCAAATGGAAAAGATTCATCATTTGGTGTTGTAAGAAGAATATTTCTCCAGACTCTGCTGAATTGCCTACAGTTCTGGATTATATGGACCATCTTAATGGCCTAGGTCTCAGACCAGCTACTCTCAAGGTACACTTGGCAGCTGTTTCTGCTTTCCTGTCTGTAGGCAAGTCTTCCTCTCTGTCATCCCATCCTGTATTCTGTAAGTTTTTCCAAGGGATTGCTTCACACCAAACCCCCCTTTAGGGATCCTGCTCCTACTTGGGATCTTAATGTTTGCATTGCTCAGCTTATGCAACCCCCTTTTGAGCCTTTGTCCTCAGCAGAGCTTAAGTACTTGACTTGGAAAACTGTGTTTTTGGTAGCCATTACTTCTGCCAGACGTATCAGTGAATTGCAAGCCTTGTCAGTAGAATCTGATTTTCATCTTTTTTCACAGAGATAAAGTGGTCCTTAGAACTAACAGAAAGTTCTTGCCTAAAGTGGTTTCAGATTTCCACCTTAATCAGTCTATATCTCTCCCTGTTTTCTTCACTGATCATTCTTCCTTGGGAGAGAGGAGGCTATACAGTTTGGATGTTAAAAGGGCCCTTAGCTACTACATAGAGCGTACCAAGGGTCACAGGTTTGAATCCCTCCAGTTGTTCCTCACTTATGGAGAAGTCGGGAAGGGCAAACCTGCCACCAAGAGATCTATTGCCAGGTGGACTGTTTCTTGTATACAATGCTGCTATGAAAAACTGGGTAGAACTCCACCCTCAGGCCTGAGGGCTCATTCCACAAGAGGTACAGCTGCTGCCAGAGATATCCCTCTCTTAGAAATTTGTCACAGCCACCTGAAAATAGTTCATACTTTTACCACATTACTCTTCTGGATATCCAGGCTAGAGTGATTTCGGTTTGGCTACAGCAGTACTTCAGAGCCTGTTTCCAAAGTTGGTTCTATCCTCCTCCATGGAGGTACTGCTTGTAGTCTGTAATTGTCAAATACAGCAAGACTTCATGTTGTTTGAAGAAAAATTACTCACCTTAGTAATTATTGTTTCTTCTAGTGGAGTCTTGCTGTATTCTGACCTCTCCCGCCTCCCCTCTCAGAACCTAGATTTTGGGATGTGGGTGGGCAGGCGCAGTGTTGGCACCCTAGAGGTGCTCCCACCCTTTTACACCCTCTTTTTTACTTTGGGTGGAATGTTGTTTCATTGGATTGGTTTTTGTTTTTGGGTTTCCTGACTTGAGTCTTCCTTTGAGAACCAAAAACATTATATTTCTGCCGGTTGGCTAGTTAAAATTTTACAGTTTCCACACAGAACACCTAGTTAGTTTTTGCTTGTAAAGATCTGACGGTTGCAGTTCGATTACTAACAAGCAACTGAATCCTTAACTTGAGAAAGTACTAAAGTCGGTGTCTCTTATGCTTATAAAATGAGTACCTGGGAAAATTTATAAACATTTCAAAAATTAAACAAAATTAAATATAAAAAAAGTTATAAAACATTTGTGAGTCAAAAGATAAAATAGTTCCACCACCAATGGGTTACAATAGGAGGCACTGTTTGCTTTTTGTGATTTTCAGTGGGCTGTTCTTTTCCTCCTAGCATGTTTTTTACCTACAGAATGTGTTCAGTTGCTGTCTTCCTTCCTACCCCTGCCCCCAACCTCCGCAGCAACGTTTGGCTTCTGTGACTGATTTTGTAAGGAAGAAAAGGCAGTAGTTAGTTTGCTGAAAAAATATGTGTACCCTCTTACAGGACTGCCATCACCTCTGAACTCCCCAAGTTGTAGCTTAAACAGATTTTCTTTTTCTGTCCCTTCTCCAAGACCACTGACTTAAGAGTAAAACTATAGATGCTGAGTGAGACACAAGCTGCCCCACAATGCTGCTTGGTGCGAAGACTGGGATTTTGTGGCGGTCTTGCCAGCAGCTCACTACCATCTGCGGTAGCGAGTTCCATAAAAGTACCTCTGCTTTCTGTGAGAGGCTGACTGAGCTTTGTATGGAGCGGGATCAGGTCGGTCAAGTTAAATCTAAACAGGAACTGGGTTCTTATAAAAAAAAGGCACATGTGTTAAACTTGTGGGCAAGCTGAACAAATAATGGGAACTGTTTGCTTTACACGTGTAAAGTGGCTTATTCCAGCCTTTTTTATGATTCCTGTCTATTTCGAATCACCCCCTAAAGCCACCGATTATAAAAATACTGTAGGTTAAGGGAATCAAACATATGCGAGTATAGCGTCAAGACCACACTTGTCAGATGTTCTGTCAGCAGCACACTACCATCCTGAGTAGCAGGATTCATAGAAGTACTGCTAGTCTCCCTCACATTCTGGCTGACTTGAGTGAGCAGTGCGGATGTACGCTGGATTTAGGAGCGACTGACAGACAGAGCTCGGTTAGTGATCACACTCACATACAATGTTGTGTTGAACAATCAGGAGGTGACAAAGTTTTATGGCGGGAATGTGCATTATGTGAGAAAAAAATGGCTATCTTCAAAAAAAACTCAAATTCTAATATGGAGTGTATTTATTTCTTTAATTAAACCTTCTGTAGGTAGTCTTGGCTGGTGGTATCTTTTACTTAAAGTACATAATTTGGCGGTCCGTCGGTATGTGATTGGATTTTCCGCTTGTGGCGGCGGTGACCGGTTTAGGAGACGGACCTGGGTCGTCGGAGGACACTGGGTTAAGAAGATGAGCGTCCATGGGCGGCTCTTCTTCCCTGGGGAGAGCAGGGGCTGCAGCCGGCGTCTGGCGGCACCTAAGCGGAGGCGGGTACTGCAGCTCCACATCGAGGCATAACAGAGCTCTCAGGATGGGCGGGGCGCTGGGCGTCATTGCGTCCCCATCCTGCTTAGAGAGGCAAAATCCCACCCTTGCGTCTCGGTGACGCTCTGCCCCTGGAAGCCCCGATTGACCACGGAGCTGCTCCCCAACCAGTCATAGTCCCACGGTCCGATATCTGGGTTGGAGCCATCCCACCTCTGGGGTAAGCCTGGGATGACTGGGGAGATGGCGCTATCCGGTGGTTGGGGCTCCAGGGGTCCGTGACCAGAGTCGATGGTCGACGAGAGGCGTGGAAGCCAAAATAGAAAATGGAAAAAAAATAAATAAATAAAGTACATAATTCTCTTATAAAGCACTATAAGTAACAAATCAAACTGTTTGATTCTCCTGACCCATTCTGTAAAATAATATAAACTATGAAAGATTTTCATTTGTCAGTCTTTGGTTGTTTTTTAGACAGCATGGAGTGTTATGCGGAGAGACAAATATATTACGTCTTTGCTCTGGCAGTAGGAGCTGCCAACCTGCAATGTAGGTAAGAGATTTAAAGGTTAATTTTATTTAGTTGTAAGGGAATTTTCTAAATTTTCCTTCTTGAAACAGAGGTCCATCAGGGAGTGATTCTGGTCTCTGAGCCATGCAAAAGAAAAAAATTACTCATCATAGTAATGTTGCTTCTTCCCAGGGATCCTTAACTATGATTTATACAAAGCATCCTCTTCCCTGCAGAGAGTGATGCCCTGGAGATACAATTTTATGTTAATTATGGCACTTTTGAATGAAGGTTCAGACTCTGCACTATGGTCACCTTCTGATCTAGCTCCCAATGGCAGATTTGTTTCCATAGCTAGAAGGAGCTGTAACTACTAAAACTAGCTAAATGCCTACCAAAACATCCTAATAAAATTTTAAATAGAATTTTGAAAACATCAAACAAATTTAAGGCATACAGTACATCATGTGGAAAATATTTAAAACAGTGAAAAATATTTAACAGACCACATTTCACAACTGTCAAGGAACTGTAATAGTAATGCTCAAACAACCTTAAGGAAAATAAGTGATTCTTATTTGAACCTATTTTCAGGTTCTGGAAGGGAGGCAGGGTTAGGTGTAAATCATAGTAAAGGATTCATGAGAAAAAACATCACTATGGTGAGTGATTTATTCTTGTAACCCCGGGAATCCTTCACTGATGCTTTACACAAACTAGACTCTACGGCAGTACCCTGGAAGGCTGGGTCCAAAACTTACTTAGGAAAAAAGTGCTGCAAGATAGCGCTCCAAAGGTGGCCTCTCTTCTAGACTGTATGTCCAAACAGTGCTTTGTGAAGGTGTGCACTGTTTTCCAGGTAGCTGCTTTGCAACTGTTCAATAGTGGGATGTTCCTTGTGGATGCCACAAGTGGCAGAGGTACCCTTGTGGAATGTGCCCTAGGCCTCTGAGGTATCTTCCCAGCTTTTCATAACAAAACTGTATGCAGAGAGTATCCAGCGAGACAGTCCTCCTGGTTGCGGTTAACCTTCTCCCACCTCTTGCAGGTAACAAAACCTGAGTGCCCGAGACTTGGCATCCTTTGTCTGGTCAGGTAGATGCCCAATACTCGTTTCAGATCTAGGCTGTGCAACATCTGCTCACCTGGGCTGGAGTACTGAAGGTACAGCACAGGAAGGACAACTGACCAGTTCAGGTAGAATTCTGATAGCACAACCAGGAAGTTCCGTGAAAATAGCTGCTGCGCTCAAGCGTGTGGTGGGAGTGCTGCAAGAAGGGTAGCAAACCACAACAAGCAAAGTCCACACAAGCAGCACTCTCTGGCAAAATAAGAACACAGTTCAATCAATAAATTTCAGCAAAATGCATTTATTGAACCTGGACTCTGACGGAGGATCTTGCCAAAGTGCTTGGGTCTGGGTTTGAGAGCCCAGGTTCAATAAATGCATTTGCTGAAATTTATTGATTGAACTGCGTTCATTTGCCAGAGAGTGTGCTGAGGGCCTGGGCTATAAGGGAGAAAAACAGGGGTAAAAGCCGAAACAATATAAATAAAAAATCAGTAGTCACCATAGGCTCAAAAGGGTCTCCATCAGCTGGGCAACAGAGATGTTCAGGTCCCATGGGGACTGGGTTCCTCACAGGTGGGTACAGGTGACTGAGGCCTTTAAAAACTTTAAAAATTGGTTGAGAGGCCAGTGACTTATCCTTGCCCACCGGAGTGTAGACCAGCACTGCTGCTAAATGTACCTTTAATGTTGATGGCCTCAGGCCTAAGAAGTGCAAGTGTACTAAGTAGTCCAGAGATGGGACAACCCTGCCTGTATTGGGATTATATTCCGGGGGGTTGGGAGGGGGTGGCACCAGCACAAAAATCTATTCCACTTAGAGGAGGTATGCTTTCCTGGTTGCTGGTTTCCTGGAAACTTTAAGCACCCTCAGGACCTCCTCTGATAGATTCAATCCAGAACACTCTAGCTCTTCAAGAACCATGCCCTCAGCCATAAAGTCCTGGGGTCTAGGAATGTTATCTTGCCCTGAGATAGGGTCAGCAGGTTGTAACTCAGTGGCAAGCTGACCAGATCCTTGCTGGACAGGGCCAGGAGCACTGAGTACCAGGCCTGCCTGGTCCAGTCTGGAGCTATTAGGATCACTGCTGCTTTGCTCTTTCCTGAGCTTTAGGTGCACTCTCTGAAGGAGTGGGAGTGATGGAAAGGCATACGGAAACTTCCCCATCCACTTCAAGGCTAGGGTGTCTTCTGAGACTATGCCTTTGGCTGGAGGCCTGGAACAAAACTTTGGGAGCCGAGTGTTCTCCCAGGATGAAAAGAGGACTATGTTTAGTGTGCCCCATCTTCTGAAAACCATGGCAAGAACCTGCTGGTTCAGAGTTTACTCATGGTTCACCTAGCTGATCTTGCTTAGGGAGTTTGGCAGGACATTGTCTTTGCCTGGCAAGTGTTGTGCAGAGATCTTTGCATCTAGGGAGTAAGCCAGGTCCCAAATCCTCATTGCCTCCGAGTACAGTCTTGAGGAACTTGTTCCTCCTTAATTGTTTCTATAGTACATTGTTGTGATGTCTGTTCCGATCTGGACAGACTGACCTTGTAGCTGGGAGTACAAGGACTGCACTGCCAGAAATATTGCCTTTAGTTCCAGGAGCTTGATGTGCTCCTAGGTCTCCTGAGGGCTCCAGATGCCACTTACTGTGAGGTCCTCCAGGTGGGTGCTCCACCCTGGAAGTGAAACACTGTTGTGAGGATACTTGCTGGGGATTGCTGGAGGAAGGGAATGCCTTATTTGAGGTTGCTTTGTCCTTCCACCACTCTAATAACTTTAGCAATGCATTCGTGACTGGCACTAGTTTGGAGAGGGAGTCTCATCTTGGAGATCAGTGGTCTACTAAGTGGTAAAGGATGTCCCTCATCTCAAATACAGCCCATAGCACCGCAGTTGTGGATGCAGTCATGTGGCCCTGTAGCTGTAGCAAATCCCTTGCAGGCCTTGGCTGGCCACTATGAAGGATTTTGTTGTGTCAATCACAGTTGCTACCCTTCCTGAGGAAGAAGTTTTCCTTGCAGGGTGTCTAATTCTGCACTTATGATGTCCAGCACCGAAAAGGTTCTGTTTGGGATTTTGCAGATTTATCAGGGACCCCATTTTTTAGGATGCTTTTTACCCTCTGAATAGAGAACCTTGTCTCTTGTTTTGTTTTCCTGAGACTAGCCAGTTGTCCAGGTAGGAAAAACCACCACAACTTGCCTTCTCAGGTGGTGCTGAATTGAGACCAAATAGAAGGGCTACAAACTGGTACTGGCAGTTTCCTAGCCTGAACCTGAGATATTTTATATGGGTAGATCTGACTGGAATGTGAAAACAGGCATCTTTCAGACCAGTGACACCAGCCAGTATCACTGTTCCTAATGTGATTATATTGAAACTCTTTTCTTTCAGTGCTTGTTCAGATATCTGAGGTCTAAAATGGGTCACCACTCCCCATTTTTCTTGTTGGTCAGGAAGAACCTTGAAAACAGACCCTTGCCTCACTATCAGGCAAGACTGGTTCCACTCTTTTGCTTGTAGCAGTTTACTCCAATTACAGCACAATTCTTTCTGTGTGAGAGTGAGCTGGAAAACTTTAGCATTTTGCAGTTCTGGGAATTTTTGAATCCAGGGACAACCCTGGCCCTGCCTCAGGACCCACTTGCCTGCGGTAATGTTTACCCATTCCTGAAGTAGTGGGCCAGCCCTCCCCACTCACAATGGTTGGGCAACCTGTGCAGAACTGACAGAAAGTTTGTTTGGGCTGAGGTTTGACTGCTGGTACTGCTGCAACATAATTGAGTCAGCCCCTCCTGCCTCTGCCCTGTGGTAACCTCTTTGGGGTTGGTATTCATAAGGGATGTATGGGGCACAGGCTGTTGGAAAGTAGCCCCTATCCTGCGTTCCTACCATAAGACCTACAGGAAGTGGAGGCCTTCTCTTTTCTTTTCTGTTAATACAATCTTTACTCATTTTTGTAGGTCAATTAGGTACACATTTTACAGCAGTAAATATATACATTTCAGATACAGAAAATGAGTATTATTACAGCACTTTAGCCAAACATCCACAGATAGTAGTTCAGTAGACCTTGCCTCCCCCTTTAGTACAGCACAGGGGAAGGGAACTCGTCTTGCAACAGAAGATTACATGCAAAGTTATCTTGGTTGCTGTTGGGTAAGATCTCATTATGTATTGTCAATCAAACTCTGAGGTGCAGCACAAAGGGGGCAACCCCAGAGGAAGAGGATGGGTAGAGAGCTGGACACCTCAGACCAGTCCAACTGGGAATATTACACAGGAAGTGTCCCATGTTGTTTACAAAACAAAAAGGTCATCAGTACTTGTCTGTCTGGGAGAATCCTATACATTCAAGGAACAGAAGTAGGGTCCCTGCTCATGGCATGAAGGAGCCAACAGTCCAGCGTAAGGTACATAGTTCTGAATGATCTTTTAAAGAATAGGTAATTCATTCCATGTAGTAAATACTGTTTGCCATCCCTCTTCAAGAATCTATAGTGGGGATTGTAGAAATAAGCCAGCACTTTGTTATTGCCTTTTTGGCTACCGTTAATAACATTCCCAAAACGTATCGTGAGATAGAATCTTGTAAATTCTTTGGATATTGTAAAAAGAAATACATTTCAGGCGTAAGCTGAAATGTCCTCTCAAGAATCATCACTTAGGTCTGCCTCCAAGTCACGGAAAAATGGTTGGCAGTGGGGCAAGCCCACATAATATGGAAGTGGGTTGCTTTAGGCTCTCCACAACCTCTCCAGCAAGTAGAGGAATAAGTTGGGAAGTAGAGAGCGGTAATTATTGTGGTACAAAAATATCTCATCAAAGGTTTCCAGGCATATTCTCTCCATTGGTGGGAGCATGTTACTTTGGTTGCCGCGAGATACTACATCTAAGGTGGTGACACCTAATGTGGATTGCAGGGCTTGGTACAGCTGAGATATCATATGAGGCATACTGTCAATTCCCAAGAAGTTTACATAAAAACTAATAAGTGGAGGGTATTAATTAGGGTCACAGATCCCAAATGGGAGAGATAAAATATAAGGTCTGATTTGAAGGTAATGGCAGAACTCTGTGCCGCTCAAGTTATATTGTGGTTTGTATGCCCTTCTCAGTATTGTTTCTGTAAGTAGTTTTGTACTCATATGCTTTTTTTTCATGTGTGCCTCTGTTTTCTTACCAAAAAGTGAATTTCCTTCAAACTAGAAATCTATGGCTTTGGTTCGAATGCCCTGGGAATGAATGGTTGCCCTTAGCCAGAAAAACTGCCTCAATGACTCTGCATAAGTGAAAACCTTTTGTAACCCCCAGGTGGTGCTATCCAAGGGCTACTACCTGCCTGTGACTACTAACAGGTTGAGGGCCCTAGGTTCTATAGCGGTGCCTCCACCCAGAGGTCAGGGTTTGTAGAGGTTAGACTAGCTTGGTCACAGCCCTCTGGGACACTGAGACTCCCTTTTATTCCCTCTAGTGGCTCGCACAGTACACCGCAGTTACAGTCCCAACACCCCACGTATACACACTGTTTACTCATAAAGTACCACTTACCCTTGAGACTGATTCTGCAGCACGTCTCTGAGGACCCCCTGCAAAATAAGGTTAAACAACATACACAGCGAAATAATATACTGTTTCCATAAGTACCAACACCACAGACAGTACATAGTATAACAACAAATCTGATTTATTTAGGGGACAGTAACACGGGAGGCGGAATCAGGTTAATTGGTGGCATTAAATCACAGTACTGTGCACACATACAGGGTCTGAAAAGTCACACTCTGGGTACCCAGGTTGGGGGGGGGCTAGCCAGGTCGGTTGCCCGGGGTTGGCCGGCAGGTGCAGATGGATAGGGCCCTGTAGAAGACAATATATGCACAACACCCAATTGTAATCCGGAGTCAGATGGCTCAGTCCATGAGCAGTGAAACAACAAGTATCAGATGACACACTTGTGACTGAAAACAGGCTGCAGGGGAATACCCTGATTTGTACTCACAATACCCAAGCTGAGGACCAGATGGTGGATGTTCTTCTGGATTACCAGAACAACAGGGCATGGAGACAAGGTCCTTGTGACTGGACCCCACAGCAGTTGATAGCAAATGGATTCAGTCCAAGACAAGCTGGGGTTTGCTTCCAGCTTCAACACACAGCACACAGTACAGGGGATTTGAAATAGCGATTCCCCACAAGCACTACACACATTCATATGTAAAAGGAAAGTACTATACCAGGCAGGCTGCTCCTCGATCCCGATTGCACTTACTGCAAAATACCCGGGAGTACACACAGCAGCTTCAGTTCCTGACAGACTGAGCGCGATTCAGCAATTTCTCCAGTCTTCTACAGGGTGAGCCTGGTTTCCACACTTCTGGTGCTTCTTTCTCCTCACAACTTGGATTCAGTCCAAACTGGCACTCACAACGGCTGCAGGCCGAAACTCAGGGCCTCACACGCGCTTCCCGTGTGAAACTACACACCACAGAAGCACAGAGCTCCTTCTCTCTTCACTATCACAACTGATCTGAGCTTTCCAGTCACAGAGCAGGGCATTTCCTTTAGCTCTACACCATTCTGTTGGTTGGTTCGGCTGTCACTCACAATAAGACTCCCTCTGTTGGTGGAAAAAGGTGCCAAGGTCAAAACTACATTTCCCAGAGTCACTGCCCATACAATCCCCTTGTGGCTGGCTCAAAATTAAGAGTCCAAGTTCTGATTCGTCCACAGGCTCCATTTTAGGGCTCCCTTCACGAATTGGCCCAGCAGAGCAGTTCCTGACCAAAATGAAAGAGCTACACTGAAACAGTTCATGCTGAAATAAAGACAGGTTAGACAAACTACATTTCTCAGTCACTCTAAATGATTTCTGGCAAACAGTTATATCTTTCAACAAGGCTCCCTCTGCACATGTAGTGACGGCAGAAACAGGTGAATTAGCAGCAGCTCGGGTGGGATTCGAGCATTAAATACACAGTCCCCCCATACAAACTAATTAAGTCTGCAAGCAGACAGCTTTTAAAGAGACAGTATGTGGAGGCTCAAATAGCACTCACTTGGAACCACATTTAAACCGCTCAGACACCGAACACCGCCCAGCTTGGAGCATTCAGGCAAGCTCCTGGAAGACTTTTGGGAACCCCCATTTGTGGGGGGTGGGGGTACACCCTTCCTGGTCTGGAAAAACTTGGCGTCTGCGTCAAGTAAATACCCCCATAAATTTCAATACAACCATATACATTTACATCAATATCACATTAGGCTTATACATGTAATCATCAGTCAACATATCACCTTACCAGAAACACATTTCTGAAACTTTCCAGTACATCACTTTTTCACAGTATTATCCACATTGTACCATCACTCAGTTTATTACCTCCTGTACATGAAACCTGAAGAGAGGGGCCCTTTCCTATCAGCTACCTTGGGGCTGGTTGGGACGAGGGCACCATACCTAGAAGAGCAACACAAGTAACTTGGAGTTAGCACTGATGTTCAGTTTGGACAATGAGCTCGGGACACATACACTCCTTTATGGACAACACTGAGATGCAAGTCTACAGGCCTCCCAGGGGAATCATAACTGAGGTGCACCACAGGCTTTACAGCTCGACCAGTCTTTCTAGGGGGAACTGTTACAGTCTCTGCACCCTGAGCCTCATTTTCAGCATTGTCCTCACTTGTCAGGGGAGTCTCCATTGGGGTAGAGAGGCTAGAACTTGGGGCAAGTTCAGCTCCAGGAGTTGCAATCTCTGAGTCCACAACACTTCGCTCACATGGGGAGTTTTCTGACACTGGCAGTGAACTATCAGGGCACTCAACACACTCTTCTTGTTCTGGCATATCACTAGTTTGTCCCAGTCCATCATTTTCCTCTGAAAACTCAAAACAGTTCAACCATACACAATGATTCCATATCATCTGACTTGATGCTTTGCACTTCACTTTCTGGGAGCATTGGCTGCAGGACAAAGCTGGGGGCTTAGACAGTCCAGAAGGCCCAGCTTCATCTCCAGGACTGACTAGGGGATTGCCCCGAAACAACTGACTCAGTTCGTAAGAAGGGTAGTATTCAAAGCCACACTCACTTTCCTCTGACGTGGACTGACAGTCATGTTCAACTGGGACTTGTGGAGGGGAACACTTTAACTCAGCTTCTGTAGGTGCAGGCTTTCTTGATTTTTGCTTGGCAGCAGCTCTAGTCACTGGTCCAGAGGGGGAATTTTCTAGGGGCTCAGACTCTATCAAGATTTGTCCAATGGGCAGTAAATGATTTCTATGCATTGTTTTCACATTTTTTGAATTATTCTCAGGCCTTACTTTGTACACAGGCAGATCATCTAGTTTGCCCACTACAATGTAAGGGAGATGGTGCCATCTGTCAGCAATCTTATATTTGCCATGCAGTCCCAAATTTCTTAGCAATACCCGATCTCCCCCCTGGAGTTCCTGTGCTTTCACCTTTTTATCATACCTTTCTTTGTTGGCCAGATTTCTTTTGGCAGCCATGGTTTGAGCCAGTTGGTACACATGATTTAGCTGGGCCTTTAACTTTTGCACATGCTGTAAATAGTTGTCAGCTCGAACCCCATCAGGAGAAACTCAAAACATACATCTACGGCAGTTGAGCTTCTCTTCCAAACATCAGCGGTGGGGAGAACCAATGGCATCACCTTTGGTGCAGTTGTAGGCATGTACCAGGGTGCTTAATTTGTTAGCTCCATCTAGGCTTGTCCTTTGGGTGGAGGGTGCCTAGCATATCTAGCAAAGTGCGGTTGAAACGTTCAGGCTGCGGGTCCCCGGGGGTGGTAAGGGGTGGTTCTGGACTTTCGCACTCCCCACAGAGAAAGCATCTCTTTGATCAGATGACTCTCAAAGTCTCTTCCTTGATCAGAATGGATTCTTTGTGGAGCCCCATAGTGAACAAAAAAGTACAAGTACTTTTGCCACAGTGGATGCCTTCTGGTTCTTGGTGGGGAAAGCTTGGGCATATCTCGTAAAATGGTCAGTGACCACCAGCACATTACTAATATTTCTTTGATCTGACTCAGACTCAGAAAATCAATACAGACCAGCTCCATGGGTGCACTGGTGGTGATGTTAACAAGGGGCAGCCCTCTGGGCAAGGCTTTCCTATGTAAACAGCGACTACAAGTTTGAATGTGTTGCTCAACATAAGCCCCCATCTTAGGCAAATAGAATCTGGATCTCACCAAGTCAAGTGTTCTGTCTATACCAAGGTGCCCATGTGGTTGTGTAAGGACCTCAGTACTGAGTCTTGAAAGGCAGTGGGCAGAATTAGTTGTTGTTTGTCTATTTGACCACCTCTGTCTACTGTTTCTCTGTATAACAGTCTGTTGATCAGTTTCAACTAGGACCTTCCTTGTATAACAATGCAGTTCTCAAATCAGTGGAGCATAATTTGGACACATCTGTGTGAGGCTTCTAAAACTGATTTGATCATGGGATCTCGGGATTGAGCCCGCTGAATACTGTCATTGTCCAGCTGAGGCAGTGCACCAATGTCTATTGCAGAAAAGTGGCAATAAGCAGCAGGTATGCAATTCTCAGAGGGTCCCAAACAATCCACCATACAGTCCATTGCGTCCGTGGACATTTGTTCCTCCCTGTCAAACTTCTGGCAGAGTGCTCGAATATCAGGTTCTGACAGTCTGACCGGTGATTCAGGGAACAGGCCTCCAGGAGAGAGCATCAGCATCTATGTGGTTCAGGCCTGCTCTGTATTCAACAGCATAGTTGTATGTAGATAATGCAGAAAGCCACCTATGGCCAGTGGCATCCAACAGCTGAAGTCTGCACATAGGTCAAAGGATTATTGTCAGTTTTAGTAGTACCTTAGCCCCATACAAGTACTCGTGGAACTGGTCAACAATGGCCCACTTCAAAGCTAGGAACTCTAACTTATGTACAGGATAGTTCTTTTCGGATGGGGTCAGGCTTCTGCTGGCAAAGGCCACTGGTCTCAGGCCATTCTCGTGCTCTTGGTACAATACAGCCCCCAAGCCTTGCAGGCTAGCATCAGTGTGCAAGACATAGGGCTTCGCTGGATCTGCATAGGCAAGGGCAGGAGCGTGGGTAAGTTGATATATAATCTCATGAAAAGCAGCTTCACAATCAGGCATCCATCGTGCCCCAAAAACTTCATTAGGATGGAAACACACACTCTCAGTCTCAGGGGGAGTTGACCTCTTGTATTTTTTGTGGGTAGGAGGGTAACCTTGAGTAAGATTAAGTAAAGGACTGATCACTCTTGAATAGTCCTTGATGAAACGGTGATAGTAGCCACAGAATCCCAGGAATCTTTGCAGTTCTTTTAGATTGTGGGGCTGTGGCCAGGTGGTCAAGGCCTCAACTTTACTTGGGTCGGTCTCTATTCCCTCGGTGGAGACTATATGCCCCACATACTTTACAGAGGTTTGGAAGAACTGACATTTATCGATGGACAGTTTCAGGCCAAAGTCTTCCAGTCGGTACAACACCTTGAATAATCTGCTCTCATGTTCCTCCAGTGAGCTGCCAAACACAATAACATCATCTAGGTATACCAGGCACTCTAACAAGTTCATGTCCCCCACTGCACGCTCCACCAGTCGTTGAAAGGTGGCTGCGTCACCTGAAGTCCCTTGAGGCATCCTCATGAACTCATAGAAACCAAGTGCGCAGATAAAGGCTGTCTTCTCAGTTTTCCGGGGCCATCAGGATCTGGTAGTACCCACTGCAAAGATCCAGCAAGGAGAACCACTTGCTACCATTCAGGCAGTCTAAAGTATCCTGGATACGGGGTGTTGTATACTGGTCAGGGATAGTCCGCCAGTTCAAGGTGCAATAATCCATGCACATCCTTACTGTCCCATTCTTTTTCTCACTACCACAACAGGTAAAGCATATGGGCTTCTGGATTCTTGTATTACACCAGCAGCAAGCATCTCTTGCAGATGCCGTCTCATCATCTATGTCAGCGGTGCCAGGCGTGAGACCTCTCATGAAAGGACCTTTCATCATGCAGCCGGATGGTGATGCTCAGCTCCTTGCACATCCTACATCCCATTCTTTGAAGAAAACACTGGTCTCTCTAGGCAAGCTTTCTACTGATTCTCATCTTCCATTCGGCTGGCAGGGGAGTCACCAAAATCAAACAAGTCAGGCGTCACTCTGTCATTATCCCTGAACACGTTACTAGGCAACACTGCAGTATCCGCACAATGCACATTAGCCAGGGTGCAACCTCTATTTACTCGAATCTCTATCAGACACATTATGAACTTGGACCATCATCCGTCTGGCATAAGCATGGGCTCTGGCAGGCAAAATACTTGGCTTGACCAGCAGTCTTTCCGGCAATTTCCCATCGCTTGGTGCAACCAGCATGAGGATTTTATTCTTGACTTCCTTTCTGATACGGACTTCCCCCTGTAAGGTACACTGGGCATCTGGCACCAGGATCAGAGACTCGGGATCCTTCTTCCAGACAATTCCAACCAGTTCCTCTGAGTCCACTCCTTCAGTATCTCTCTGTGCCTCATAGGCCTTCTTGATCAAGGCTGGAATTCTCAAAGCTGTACCAGTCCTTGACCCCTGTTTCTCATAACACAACTGCGCCAACCGTCCAAACATATGTGCATTTATCCCAATTAGTAGAGGAATCCCATCATACAGTCCAGTAGGGGGACACACTAAGACCAGGGTCTCTACTTGCTCTGCCACTCCAGCCACGGAGGTAGGGAAATATAGCCAAATTCAGATATACCCGGAGTAGGGGTAGGCCTTCTCACTTAACCCCCATACATGCAGTCCTTCCAATGGTTGTAAGGGTACGTCTGACAAATGCTTCTGATACCAATCCTGGAACATAACTGTCACTTGGGAGCCACTGTCCAACACAACTCTGGTGGGCACACCATTCACTTTACTGTAGCTTCCATTGAAGGGCCACTATTCTGGACCAGTCTGGAGGCGGTAGCAAGGGCCTGAGTAGATGATCTAGCTACAGAAGGACGTGAGTTAGCATTTTGGGACCTTCACTGTGGTCATTTGTGCACCTCTTAACCACTGTTTTGTGCTCCAAAGCTCTCCTTGTAGCCGGCTCACCAATCTCTCTAAGTCTTTCCGAGACCGGCATTCCCTCTTCATGTGCCCATCCTTCCACAATTATGGCAAAATATGTCTGCTGAAGTTTGGGGTGACCAAGGCATCACATTGGGGGCTGCAGCATTGGTACTATTAATAGAAAAACCTTGGTGCTACCTCAGCTGGCAGTGGGTTGGGCATTTGGAGAATTCTCTTTAGTTCCCCCACTTCCATAGTCAAGATATCAAGCTTTGAGCTGCTGTCAGCAGGAGATGTCTGGGGGGCACCCCCATAACGGATGCAGTTGAGTAAGAGTTGGGGCCTGTACTCGTAGGAGGGGCCTTCATAAAGAGACTATTTATTGCTTCCCTGAACTCCCTCAGCAGTTCATCCCAGGGCAGAACATCAGTAGCCATCCCTCTCTGGCTGGGCCCCCCCTTGGCTGACATTTGGGTCTTGGGTTCTGTCATGTGATTTTGGTAATTCCAGACCATCAGTATCTGACCCCACACCTGGAGCAGGGGATGTAGCAGCTACGACTGCACAGGGCTCTGAAAAACCTTCCTCCTCCTCAACTTCTCGTACCTCCTTCATCAACACATGGCAAGGCAAGGGACTGGATTTCCTTTGATGCAGTTGCAATTTGAACAACACCCAACTAGAGTGCCGGGCAAAGCAGAATATATAATCCAGTCTTACCCGGTCCACTTCACTAGAGGTCCAACCCTCCTTTCGAAAAATGTTTTGCAAGATTCCCTCTAATCGATCCATATAGGCAGATAACAATTCCCCCGGCTGTTGTCTAACATCTTTAAGCTTCCATTTCAAGGCCTCAACACTAGTGGTGCCACCAAACACATTTTCAAGAGCAATTAGGTACTCTTGGGCTTTGGCGTCAGGGTCAGAGACCCTCAGGAGTGAAAAGTATGTTGGGCGGGTCCCTGAGGCTCTCCCCCAGGCGAGCCCTTTTTTCAGCCTCGGAGCATTGCCAGTCTTGTACCGCAAGGGTAGCAGAGTCTATCCAGGTTTCCAGATCAACCTCCCCATTTGGAGTAGGGCGGATGCCAGAGAATACTTTGAGCTTGTGGTAAGAGTCATGACTAATGGCAGGTACAAACATAGGGGCTAGCACTGGCACAGAAGGAGGGGCAATAATGGGTGCTGGAGGGGGAGAGGGTGTTGGGGGAGGAACGCCCTCAGGTGGCAATAATAGTTCCTTTAAATCCTCCACAGTTTTCCCCTCCTCCAGCAACAATTTAGCAAATTTCTCCTCAAAAGTTTTAGATAGTGGGGAGGGGTCACCCTCCCCCCGGGTCTTTACTGTCCTTAGTTATCACTCTCAAGGCAGTGAGGGCTCCCTCTGGGGTAACAGTCTGTGGCACTTTGGAGCTATCTATGGGGTCCTTATACTCTACTAGGGTCATGGAAGTGTGGGTGAGTACATCAGCATGTCAACCCACCACCACAGGGTTTTGTAAACCTTCCACCTTGAAAAGTACTCCCTGTACAGTGTCCGTATTGATACCTAGGGGGATGTCTAGGATAAGCGTAGCATTTTGGGGGTTGATCTCCTCCCCAGTACAGCACTCCACCAACCGGTGCGCAGCCACTTCTGTCGGGGTATCCATTTATTTTTTACAGTGATTCGTAAATGTGGCCACTAGGGGACGCTAATCCCAGTGGTGCCTCCAAGATGTAACCCCCAGGTGGCGCTATCCCAAAGGCTACTACCCCTGCCTGCTTGACTACTAACAGGTTGAGGGGCCTAGGCTCTATGGCGGATGACTCCACCCAGAGGTCAGAGTTTGTAGAGGTTAGACTAGCTTGGTCACAGCCCTCTGGAACACTGAGACCCCCTTTTATTCCCTCTAGTGGCTCGCACAGTACACAGGAGTTACAGTCCCAATACCCCACGTATACATACTGTTCACTCATAAAGTGCCACTTACCCTCGAGACTGATTCTGCAGCATGTCTCTGAGGACCCCTGTAAAATAACGTTAAACAACATACACAGTGAAATACAATACTGTTTCCATAAGTACCAACACCACAGACAGTACATAGTATAACAACAAATCTGATTTTTTTAGGGGACAGTAACACGGGAGGGGGAAATCAGGTTAATTGGTGGCATTAAATCACAGTACTGTGCACACATACAGGGTCTGAAAAGTCACACTCTGGGTAACCAGGTTGGGGGGGGGGGCTAGCCAGGTTCATTGCCCAGGGTTGGCCAGCAGGTGCAGATGGATAGGGCCCTGTAGAAGAAAATATATGCACAACACCCAATTGTAATCCGGAGCTGGATGGCTCAGTCCATGAGCAGTGAAACAACAAGTATCAGATGACACACTTGTGATTGAAAACTGGCTGCAGGTGAATACTCTGATTTGTACTCACAATACCCAAACTGAGGACCAGATGGTGGATGTTCTTCTGGATTGCCAGAACAACAGGGCATGGAGACAAGGTCCTTGTGAGTGGATCCCTGCAGTTGATAGCAAGGATTCAGTCCGAGACAAGCTGGGGTTTGCTTTCAGCTTCAACACAACACACAGTACAGGGGATTTGAAATAGCGATTCCCCACAAGCACTACACATTCACATGTAAAGGAAAGTACTATACCAGGCAGGCTGCTCCTCGATCCCAATCGCACTTACTGCAAAATACCGAGAACACACACAGCAGCTTCAGTTCCTGACAGACCGAACGATTCAGCAATTTCTCCAGTCTTCTACAGGATGAGCCTGGTTTCCACACTTCTGGTGCTTCTTTCTCCTTACAACTTGGATTCAGTCCAAACTGGCACTCACAATGGCTGCAGGCCGAAACTCAGGGCCTCACACGTGCTTCCCGCGCGAAACTACACACCACAGAAGCACAGAGCTCCTTCCCTCTTCACTATCACAACTGATCTGAGCTTTCCAGTCACAGAGCAGGGCATTTCCTTTAGCTCCACACCATTCTGTTGGTTGGTTCGGCTGTCACTCACAATAAGACTCCCTCTGTTGGTGGAAAAAGGTGCCAAGGTCAAAACTACATTTCCCAGAGTCACTGCCCATACAATCCCCTTGTGGACTGCCCAAAATTAAGAGTCCAAGTTCTGATTCGTCTGACAGGCTCCATTTTAGGGCTCCCTTCACCCAACTGGCCCAGCACAGCAGTTCCTGACCAAAATGAAAGAGCTACACTGAAACAGTTCGTGCTGAAATAAAGACAGGTTAGACAAACTACATTTTCTCAGTCACTCTCAATGATTTCTGGCAAACAGTTATATCTTTCAATAAGTCTGTCTCTGCACATGTAGCGACGGCAGAAATGGAGCGAATTGGCAGCAGCTCGGGCGGGATTCGAGCATTAAATACACAGTCCTCCCATACAAACTAATCAAGTCTGCAAGCAGACAGCTCTTAAAGAGACAGTACGTGGAGGCTCAAATAGCACTCACTTGGAACCACATTTAAACCGCTCAGACACCGAACACCGCCCAGCTTGGAGCATTCAGGCAAGCTCCTGGAAGACTTTTGGAAACCCCCATTTGCGGGGGGGGGGGGGTTACACCTTGAAGCAGTGTCACTAGTGTCCACAGCTATGTAGAAGTGGTATTTGGTGGCAACCAGGGGTGATCTTGTTGTGGCAGTCAGGTCATGTGCTGATTCACCATCAGCCTTATCAGCTAGTGCTAGCCTTTATTCTGCAGTGCCTTCTGGTACTGGGCTATATGAGCCAAGTAAGCTGCCTGCCTTATGAGCAGGGAAGCTGATATTTAAACTTTTTTGGCCATAGTATCCAATTTTCTGGAGTCCTTCTCAGGGGACTGTGCAGAGAAAGGGACCTGAGCCCTCTCACAGGCAGCAACTTGGACTACACTCTGATTATCAGGATAGGCAAACAGGTATTCTACCCCTCCCCCCCGTCTGTCCTCTTGATACTGTTTCTCAATCTTTTTATCTGTGGCTATGGCTGAAATAGGTGCAGATATGATTTTTGAAGTGGCTTTTTGTAATGATGTGTGCATAGGGACCAGCAGCCTCCTTGTAGGAGGTAACACTATCCCAGCCATAAATTCTGCTTCCTCCTCTGTTTCCTGAAAGTGTTCACCATTTCCCCAAAGAAACAGGAAAAAGATAAGTATGGTGATTCTCTGTATGCCTAGAGCTAAATTTTTGCTCGGGTGAACCATCTGGTTCAAAAGGTTCACCCTCTTTTCCTTTTCATAGTACATTTTGTTCTCCTCCACAGGCAGGTAGGCTACAGCATGGGCCCAGAGTGGGGAAGGGCTGGCATATTCATAAAATGTCCTACGACCTGGAGGGCCTGGAAAAATTGCCACATTTTTGCCATGTACTCTGTTGCAGGTCTTTGTGTTGTGTCCAAAGCCTGCTCTTTTCCTTTTTCAGAAGGAGTGGCAAGCATGTTCTTTTGTTTTTTCCTGGCAGACACTGTTTCCAGTTCTTGCTCTGAGGTTCTCTTATTTGTATTTTTGCCATCATGTATGTCCAGATAATAGTGCTTTGTGAAGCTGTGTACTGTTCTTTCAGATAGCTGCTTTGCAGATGTCCAATAGTGGGATGCCCCTTGTGGATGCCACAGAGGCAGAGGTATCCCTTGTGGAATGTGCCCTTAGGCCTCCAAGGGGTATTTTCACAGCTTTTCATAACAGAACTGTATGCAGAGACTATCTAGCGAGAGATAGCCCACTTGGTTGCTGGTTTACCTTTGCCAGCCTCATCATAGGTGACAAAAAGCTGATAGCCCTGAGACCTGACATGCTTTGTCCAATCCAGGCAGATGCACAGTACTTGCTTCAGATCCAGACTGTGCAGTTTTTGCTCACCTGATCTGGAGTGCGCAGTGTAGAGCACAGGAAGGGCAAATGACTGGTTCTGGTGGAATTCCTATACCACCTTAAGTAAGAATTTCCTATTGTTTCTAAGGACTACCTTGTCTATGTGGAAGATTATGTAGTTTGGTTCTGTGCAGAGGGCTTGCAGCATGCTTCTCCTCCTAGCAGATGTCATGGCAATCGGGAGAAAGGTTTTCCATGTGACATTTTAAGTCAGCAGTAGCCGTAGGCTCAAAGCAGGCTTCCATTAGCTGGACAAAACAGATGTTCAGATCCCATAGAGAACTGGGTCCCACACAGGTCTATATAGGTGACCAAGTCTTTAAACAGGTTGAGAGGCCAGTGACTCTTCCTTCCCTACTAATGTGTGAGCCAACACTACTGCTTGATGTACCTTTAGTTTAGATGACCTCAGGTCTAAGGACTGAAAGTGTACCAGGTAGTCCCAGACTGTAGGCAGCCCTGCATGCATTGTGTTTATCTTTCTGCGAGAGCACCAGTATCAGATTCTCTTCCATAGCGGTATGCTTTCTTGGTTTCCTGAGAACTTCAGCATCCTCAGGGCGCCTCAATATATTCAATCCAGAATAAGCTGGTCTTCAAGAACCATGCCCTCAGGCATATATAGTGGGGTATGAATGTTATCTTGCCCTAAGATAGGGGTCAGCAGGTTATAACTCAGTGTCAGGCTGATTGGAATCTTGCTGGACAGGTCCTGACACTGAGTACAAGGCCTGCCTGGCTCAGTCTCTGACTTAGGATCACTGTTGCTGGCTCTCGCCTGTGCTTTGCAGGCGCAGTCACTGCATAAGTGGTAAGGTAGAATGCTTACAGAAGCCTCTCTCTCCACTTCAGGCTAAGGGAAACCTCTGGAACTGTACCGTCGGCTGTGGCCTACAACAAAATGTTGCATGCCACCTACCAGGGCACAGTCCCAGAGGAATTCAAACAGGTCTATTTCTGAGTGCTCCATCTTCTGAACACTGTGGCATAAGCCTGCTGGTTCAGGATCCATTGTGGTTTCTCGGCTGATTCTGCTTTGGGAGTCTGCCAAGACATTACCTTTGCCTAGAAAGCATACTGCAGGAATATTTGCATCTAGAGAGTATGCTTCTGTGCACAGTCTTGAGAATCTTGTACCTTCCTGCTTGCCTGTGTAGTACATTGTTAAAGTATATGGGTGCTGTCTGTTGTGCATGGATTTCAGCAACTGCTGAAATCTTGTTGTAGGACAGTTCAAAGGTCAAAAAAGTTGTTGTACTGTCGTTCTGATGTCACATCAATAGTACAACTTTTACTCTTGATCTGCCGCCTGATTGGCTCAGGCGAGGCTCTCTCTAGAAAATAAAACAAACAGCTGACACGATTTGAGAACGAATGGCAGCAGACCACCGACTTTGAAGTCGGGACATGGAGACCATACATGGCTCTCTTCAGACAAACTATTTCTTTTTTCTGATTTTAAAATAAGCAATGTGCAGAGGAGAAACTGAGGAAGCTGGACGGAGCACAAGTGGGAATGGAAATGAGCAGGAGCACCAGCGGGAAAGGGAGCAAGCGCCTACAGCAAGTATGAAAAAAAAATAATGTAAACAAAAACAAATATATACTATATAAAACAGTGGATGGGTGAACATCCACAACTAATCTCTGTTCATCTCGGGCAGTTGATGACATCAGTGGAGCCTCCATGAGCTCCGCTCTCGAGGCTCTGTGATGTCAACTCCCCGATGGAAACAGACAGTTTTGTTGTGGATGTTCACACATCCACTATTCTATATATGGTATTATAGATCTGGACAGAGAGACCTTGTAGCTGGGAGTAGAAGGACTGCATTGCCAGAAATACTGCTCTTAGTTCCAGGAGACTGATGTGGTCCTAGGTCTGCTGTGGGCCACAGATGCCACTTACTGTCAGGTCTTCCAGATGGGTGCCCCGCCCTAGATGCGAAGCATCTGTTGTGAGGATACTTGCTGGTGACCGTTGGAGGAAGGGACTGCCCTCTCTAAGGTTGATTTTGTCCTTTCACCATTCCAGTGACCTTACTAATGCTTTTATGATTGGCGCCAGTTTGCAGAGGGAGTCCCATCTTTGAGACCAGAGGTCTCTTAAGTGGTGCTGGAAGTCACTCATCTGAAACATGGCCCATAGCACCATTACTGTGGATGCACCATGTGGCCCAATACCTGTAGAAAATCCTGTGCAGCTCTTGGCTAGCCCACTGTAAAGGATTGTGCTGTGGCAATCAGAGCTGCTACACTTCCATGTGGGAGAAATGCTTTCCCCTGCAGGGTGTTCAGTTCTGCGCCTATGAAGTCCAGCACCTGAGCATGTTCTGTTTGGGACTTCTGCAGATTTATCAGGAACCTCAGTTTATCCAGGGTGCATTTTGCCTTTTGAATAGAGCACCATGTCTCTTGTTCTGTTTTTCCTGAGACCAGCCAGTCATCCAGGTAGGGAAAAAACACACCTTGCTTTTTCAGGTATGCTGCCACCACAGCTAAGCAGTTTGTGAAGACCCTTGAGGGTGAAGCAAATGACTAATGGAAAAGCTGCAAACTGGTACTGATAGTTTCCTAGCTGGAACTTGAGATATCTTCTGTGGGTAGGTCTGACTGGAATGCGAAAATGTAAGTGTCCTTCTGATTCAGTGACCCCAGCCAGTGCTCTAACTGTAAGGATGGTATCACTGTGACCATCTTGAACCCTCAGTTCTTTTACATGCTTTTCAATTTTCTGAGCTCTAAAATGGGTCCCCTTCCCCATTTTTCTTACGGGTCAGGAAGTACTTTGAAAACAAGCCTTTAACCCACTGTGAGGCAGGGACCTTTTCCACTGCTTCTGTTTGCAGCAGTTTGTTTATTTCCAGATCTAGCAGAATTCTCTCTGTGGGAGAGTGAGCTGGACTGCCAGATGAATGACGTAATTCACAGGGTATAAACCATTTAAAACATGTTTAAAAGAGTTCTGGGCCTGGTGGCGCTGAGGGTTGAGGCGCTAGATGCCACCAGCGACCAGGTTTGGGGAACAGCCAGGGCCGCTGGGGTCGGCAGGAGAGAAAGGATCAAGCATGCTGAGGGACAGCTCTTCTCTTTGGGATTCAGGGACAGCCTGGCACCACAGTGGCCCCAGGTGAAAGCTGGAGACACTGTTACGCTTCTAAGGCTTAGGTAGTGGGGACTCAGAGCCGCGGCGGATGTCATCAGATGTAACTGCACATCCGGGCTGTGGGGGAGGAGGAGGTGTATCAAGCAGAAACCCCCTCCTGCTGACAGGCGATGGCGGGTCCAGTGGCAGCGGCCACACCCAATGCCGGGCTTCCAGGAAGCTCCGGATCCTCCCAAGTGCAGTGTGCTCACCAGCATTCTGGATAGAGTGCCGGTAGGAGTGGCGGTCCTTCCTCGGAGGACTCAGAGCCAGAGGGTTAGAGCAGCATCATGGGGAGGATGCAGGTCACCAGGAGGATTACTGAGCTTCAGGCGGGTGGGCAGAGCTAACGCCGAGAGGCTACACCGGACAGAAGGTCAGTGAAAGTGGGGCAATAAAGAGTTCAAAAGGAAAAAGAGTTCTGTATTCTAAGACTCAATGTAACAGTAGCGTGTTATATGACAACTGAAACTGAGTGACTCATTTTTGAGTGACTCAATTTCGGCACCTGTGATGTGAGCTACCCTGAAAGGGCATCGAGGTGTGGTTATAGTGCCAAGGGACAGGTAAAAACAGTGAGATTCTAGGAGTGTGAAGGACCGGAAGAGGAGGATTCAGGAAAGAGAAGGTATGTAGGGTGTACTGTGGTGGTGTGCTGCCAAGTCGCTGTTCTGGTGTGGTGGCAAGGGTGGTGGGCTGCAGTGAGGGAGATCCAGGGTTCGAGGCTGGGAAGGGCTTCTATTTTTTTTGATTGTGTGCGGCACTTAATTTTTTTCATTCTGTCCGAGTTTTTCCCCCTCCCTGACATGCACACCCCCCCAGAGTTGAGAATAATTTAGGGGGGTGTACATTGATTTTCTGTCACTGTTGACGGGTTCGCTGGGGAGTGTACATCGCCATTTTGATTTTCAGTGATGTACACTTGCTGTAACAATGATTGTTGTTTAGCCATTGCTGTTATGACATGGAACCAATGTAACTGTACTTAAGATATACAGCTCTGGAAATATTTAATCTGCACCTTATGCTTGTATAGTTGTCCCTATATGTGATTATTTTATTAATATGTTTGCTAACTTTTAGTAAGTTTGTATTTAGGTATTACGTATTCGTTTATGTATTTTGGCTCCTCCAGGATTAAGTGTTTGTAATATTTGATGGTGTTTGTACTCTCCACAGGTCAAGCCTCTAAAAGGCCATGTGACCCAGTGCTTTTACCCAGTTACCAAAGTTTTAAATAAATAAATAAAACAAAAGCTGGAAAACATTTGTTTCTACAGTTCGGGAACTTTTGAATTGCAGGGACAGCCTCTGGCCACTACCTCTAGGACCTATTTGTCTGTGGTAATGCTTACCCATTTCTTAAAGTAGTGGGCCAGCCTCCCCACTGGCAGTGATTGGGCAACCTGGCAGAATTGTAAGGATTTTCCTTTGGCTGAGGCTTGGGGTTGGTGCTGCCATGAGTACACTTGGAGTCTCTCCTGCCTCTACCCCTGTAGTAACCTCTTGGGGCTGGTACCAAGGGGCATAGACACTGGAAAACAGCCCCATCCCTGCCTCCCTATCATAAGGCCTGTATATAGCAAAGGCCTTTATTTCTCAGTGTTGTTTTTCTAAGTGGTTTCATACTCATCCACTTTTTTTGTTTGTTTATGTATGCCTCTGGTTTGTCACCAAAGAGAATTTCCTTCAAACTGGAAATACATGGCCTTGGTCTGAGTGTCCTGGGAAAGGATGGTTGCCCTCAGCCAGGACATTCGCCTCAAAGACAATGCATGAGCTAAGACCCTTGAAGCAGTGTCATAGTATCTGCACCCCCTCTACTAATCTTTCTCTCCTTCCCTCTTTTCAGTAACCTCCGTCTCTTTCCACCCTCCCCCACTTTCCTCTCTCAAGCTCCCCTTACCCTTTAAATTCCCTTGTGCACCTTCTAAAATCTTTGTTTACTTGTACACTGTTGTTCATTTTGCCTTCTCACCCCAATTCTATGCCTGACGCTTTGTATCATACTCAACATACTGTATCTTCTCCTATACCTGTTGTATTTTATTCACTAGTCTACTAGTACACTGCTGTACATTTCTGTGTACCCAAAATTGACATTTTAGTATAAAGTCCTAAGCCATGACATTGTATTGTATTTGACATGTTGTATCCTCTCTTCTTCCGAATGTATTATATCACGAATGTATTTATATCTTACCTCCTTGTCTGTGCAAGTGCACCTTGGTCATGACTGACAAAGGCACTTGTTGCCAGTGCACTCACCCGGTCATCAAAGTTTAATAAACAAATAAAATAAATAAATGTGGAAGTGGTATTAAGTGGCATCCAGGGCTGACTTTGCTGGGGCAGTCAGGTCCTGTGCTAACTCACCATCATCTTTATCAGCTAGTGCAAGCAATGTATTCCACAGTGCCTTCTGGTACTGGGCTATATGAGTGGGGTAAGCTGCCTGCCTGATAAGCAAGAAAGCTGCTGTATAAACTTTCAAACAACATGAAGTCTTGCTATATTATGACTGATGCAGTTTGTCCCACCATTAGAACTGCTCCGGAGGTGAAAGAGTTAACTTCCATGCAGTGCATGGAACTTAGAGCGCGAGCTCGGTTAGGAAAGCTCTGTCAGGGTAATTTCAAACCGAAACCGTCAGATTCTTTACTCCGCCTCACTGAACAGTCGCTCCGGAGATTCCTCCTGCTGCTCGGTTCATTTTCTCGGTTTAAAGTGTTTTTTCTCAGTTAAATTCAACCGCGATATTCATTATTTTAACCGCAAACCGATCGGTTCAAGCTCTGTCTATGGTATTGTAAGTAATAGATAGGTTTTCTGTGTGGAACTTGTAAATGTTTATCGGTTCGGTTTGAACCGATCAGATTGCATTTAAACTTCATTCTGAAGCGTTTTAAGGCTTGTTAGAGTGTGGTTCCCGGTTCTTATCGGTTCTAAAAAAGACGGATTTCATTACGGTTTTTTCCACGACCCGTGACACCGTTGGGAACCGATAAGGGTGTCTTGCCTGGCACTGCCAACAAAGGGCAAGTTTGTTGGTTAGGCTGGCATTATGCCTGAGAAACCCAAAAGAAAAACCGGCCCATTGGGTTTCAACTGTAGTGTTCAGGGGAAGCCTTGCTGCGCGACCCACACACCACATGTGTCATTGTCCGGGTTTGACCACCTCAATGCAGACTGCCAGATTTGTAAGAATTTCCCTGCAGCTACCCTAGATAAGAGAGTGGGTAGGCTCAGGGAACAAGAGGCCAAAAAGTCCGCTGACCCGGATGGCCAGCCCGGTTTGGTGCCAACCGAACCAGAGGGAGTGCCCTCTGACCAGGGCCAGACTTCCTCGGGCAAACGTAAAGCTGACTCTGAGGCCAGTTCCAGCAAAGAGAACTAGAAAGTCAGCAGGTGTGGGTCAAAATCCCTTCTCCAACTGCTGCAGAGATAGCCAGGGCAATACAGATTGTCCAGTCACTTTCCCGGTTCCTCCAGACCGCCACTATCTGGCAAAGGTCGGTTCGGTTGGTTCCACGGTTCAAGAATATGATATAGAGGTTTTATGAACCAGAGGAGGGGAGGATGATTATGATCAGTGTGAATGTGACTTTGAAAGTCTGGATGTGCCCATTGAACGGACATCTCCCCAGACAGACCTTTAGGTGAATCTCCCCTAGGCTTGCTGAGTCCCCTTCTCATTTTCTGTTTTATAAAAAGTTGCTGAAACCTCCAGCTTCCTTTAGGAGGCTTTGGATGAGCAAGAGGAGCCTGACTTTGTAGAGATGATGGATATCCCAGAGTCCAGGAGATTGTCTATCCCTTTACATAAATCTTTTAGGAAACAAACAATAAAAATTTTAAAAGCTCCTAATTCTGTGCCTCCTGTGGATAAAAGATGGACAGGAGGTACACTTTGTCAGGTCCTGATACAGAATTTCTTTCACAGCAATGCAGTCATGTTGGGGTAGTTCAGGCTGCAGCCTGTGATAAAGCTAATATTCCCCTGGCTTCACATCCTCCTGACAAGGACTCCAGGAAGACTGATGCCATGGCCAAAAAACAATACATGGCAGCGTCTTTGGGACTCAGACAAGCAAACTATATGGCTTATGTTACGAGATACCAAAAATCTAGATGGTTCCTGTGGTGGGAAATTCTCTGTTTGGGGAGCAGACAGAGAATTATATGAAGAAAATGGATGAATATAGAACCACTTATAGGAGTGCACAAGCCAAGGAACGGCAAGCCACTCCTCAGAGGCAGCCCCCCAGGGGTAGGGGCAGGCCTTTTCACAGGCCTTTTTACCAGACCCAGGCCTCCTCTTCAGCCTATGTTCAGAGGGGGTTCTTCAGAGGGAGAGGCAGACGGGGTACAAGCAGGCCTGCTCCCACCCCTCAGCCTAAAGCCCCTGCCAAACAGGCACCCTGATGGGATGCCCAGGGTCGGCTCTCCATTACCTGTAGGGGGCAGGCTGGCTTACTTCGTCCAGGACTGGGAGTCTTTAACATCAGACAAGTGGGTCCTGGAAGTAGTGAGCCAGGGTCTGGTTCTCAGCTTCAAAAAATTTCCAAAGATGAGAATCAGATCCTTTCCACCTGCAAACCCTTTAGAGACTCTTGCTTTGGAAACAGAAGTCTCAACCCTCCTGGCTCTCAGAGCTGTAGAAAGGGTTTCTCCCCTACACCAGGGCAAGGGTCTGTACTCCAGGTACTTCCTTACCCCAAAAAAGACAGGAGAGTGGCGGCCCATCCTGGACCTAAGATATCTGAACAAGCACCTTTTAAAACCAAAATTCAAAATGGTGACTCTGGGAATGATTTTACCCTCCCTAAGGCCAGGGGACTGGCTAGCTTCCCTGGACCTCAAGGATGCCTACTTCCATGTTCTTATCAGAAGCTCCCATCAAAAGTACCTCAGATTCGAACTGCCCTCAGGCCATTATCAGTTCAGAGCAATGCCCTTCGGCCTTACCTCTGCCCCAAGGGTGTTCACAAAATGTCTGGCAGTAGCAGTTGCTCATCTAAGAAGGCAAAGATTGCCATCTTTCCCTACCTGGATGACTGGCTCATTGTGGGTCAGTCTTCAGACCAGGTCAAATCACACCTGCAAGTTACCCAGCAGCTGCTTACCTCTCTGGGCTTTCTTCTCAATCTTCCAAAGTCAGTTCTGGAACCTGTCCAGGTACTCACCTTTATAGGTGCAGAACTGGACACAAAGCAGGCCAGAGCCTTCCTTCCCCTAGAAAGGGTAAGGACCTTGTTGGCCCTGGCCTCGTCCTTCACTCTGCAGGTCTCTCGACCAGCAAGGCATTTCCTGCAGCTCCTAGGACACATGGCTGCTTCCACAGCTGTAGTGCAAGGAGCAAGATTTCAGATGAGGAGGACATTCAGTTCCATTTGAGAGCCTTCTGGTCTCAAAGAAGAGATTCCCTATCAAGTTAATCCCAGTGACTCGAACCCTGATCCAGGCCCTCCAGTGGTGGCAGGATCAGAGAAATCTGAACAAGGGTGCCCTTCATCCCTCTATCCCACTCCTTGACCCTTACTACAGATCGTCCCTCTTGGGATGGGGAGCTCACATGGGCGACCTCTCCCCCAGGGTTATGGTCCCCTCAGGAATCTCTGCTCCACATCAATCTGTTGGAACTCAGAGCTGTTTTCTAGCACTTCAGGTTTTCTGCATCTGTTCAGAACAAGGTGGTACAGGTCAGAACAGACAACACCACTACAATGTGGTACATCAACAAACAAGGGGCACTCGGTCTTCGGCCTTGTGCACCGAGGCGATGAAGTTGTGGTCTCTGGCTTATTCCCTGAACACTTCCCTCATAGCAGTTCACCTCCCAGGCAAGGACAATGTCCTGGCAGATGCTCTCAGCAGGACTTCCCAGGACCATCACGAATGGTCACTGGATCCCCTAGTACTGGGGATAGTTTTTGCCAGATGGGGCACTCCTCAGATAGATCTTTTTGCAGCCCCAGACAATCATCAACTTCCACTTTTTTGTTGCAGGCCCCCAGTGTTGGGCTCAGTCCCCCTGGATGCCTTTCTCCTCGATTGGGAAGGGAAGTTTCTCTATGCCTTCCCCCCTTCCCTCTCCTGTTCAAGGTGCTAGTCAAAATCAGGTCTCAGCCCTGCAAGATGATCCTGATTGTTCCAGACTGGGCCAGGCAGCCCTGGTACCCACTCCTTCTGTCCTTAGCAGTCCATCTTCCCCTGTGTCTCCCCAGGAACCACAATCTGTTAACCTGTGCTAAGGGGAGAGTCTGGTATCCGAATCTCAAATCCCTCAACCTCAAGGCCTGGCTCTTGAGGGTTAGAGTTTGCTGATCTACAACTTTTTCAGGGTGTTCTCAAATCTTGAAAGCTTCTAGGAAGCCTTCCACCAGGGCTACCTATAACTCCAAGTGGAAAGGTTTTCCATATGGTGTTCTGGGAAGCATATTTCCCGGAATCTGCTGATTTACCCACTGTTTTGGACTATATGGTCCACCTTAATTCTTTGGGACTGAGACCAGCTACCCTGAAAGTGCATTTGGCTGTCTCTGCTTTCATTTCAGCAGGAAGCCCTCTTCTCTTTCTGCTCACCCTGTATTTTCCAAGTTTTTGAGGGATTGCTTCATACCAATCCTCCATTCAGGGACCCTGCCCCTGCCTGGGATCTTAATGTTTGCATTGCTCAGCTGATGTAACACCCTTTGAACCTCTGTCTTGCAGAGCTTAAGTATTGACTTGGAAAACTGTATTCTAGTAGCCATCACTTCTGCCAGGCGCATAAGTGAGTTACAGGCTTTATCAGTGGAGACTGACTTTATTTCCTTTCACAGGGATAAGGTAGTCCTCAGGACTAACAGGAAGTTTTTGCCTAAGGTGGTTTCGGTTCCACCTTAACCAATCTATTTCACTTCCAGTGTTCTTCACTGACCATTCCTCCTCTGGTGAGAGGAGGCTTGCACAGATGTTAAGGGCCTAAGTTACTACATAGAGCGTACCAAGGGTCACAGGTTTGACTCCTCCAACTATTTCTCACTTATGGTGAGGTTGGGAAAGGAGACCTGCCACTAAGAGATCCATTGCCAGGTGGATTGTCTCTTGTATCCAGTTTTGCTATCAAAACTGGGTAAGGTTCCCCTTCAGGCCTGAGGGCTCACTCTACCAGAGGTACAGCTGCATCTCTAGCTGCTGCCAGAGACATCCCTATCTTAGAGATATGTCAAGCAGCTACTTGGAAAACAGTACACACTTTCACCAAGCATTACTCCCTGGATATTCAGGCCAGGAGGGATGCTGGTTTAACACAGCCGTGCTTCAGAGCCTATTCCTAAGTAGGTTCTGTCCTCCTCCATGGAGGTACTGCTGTGTAGTCTGCATCAGTCATAATATGCAAGACTTCATGTTGTTTGAAGAAAAATTACTCACCTAGTAATGTTGTTTCTTCTAATGGAGTCTTGCTATATTGGCGACCTCCCAGCCTGCCCTCTCAGAACTTCTACTTTGGGTATGGGGTGGGCAGTCCAGTGTTGGCACTTATTGATGCCCCTTTTATGTTTCCCACCTCTTCTTGTTGGGGTGTTTGGGTGTTGTGTTTTATTTATTTTATCTTATTTTTTCTGGTCCCCTGACTTGAGTCTTGGTGTTGGGACCAGGAAAATGATGAATATTTTAGTAGCCAGTTGGCTAGTGTAGGTTACAGCTTCCACACAGAGCCTTAGTGAGTTTTGCTCGTAAAGATCTGCCGGTTTCGGTTTGAAATTACCCTGACAGAGCTTTCCTAACGAGACTTCGCGCTCTAAGTTCCATGCACTGCATGGAAGTTAACTCTTTCACCTCCGGAGCAGTTCTAATGGTGGGACAAACTGCATCAGTCATAATATAGCAAGACTCAATTAGAAGAAACAACATTACTAAGTGAGTAATTTTTTTCTTCTTGGTCATAGTATCCAATTTTTGGAGTACTTCTCAGGGAGCTGTGCAGAGAGGATCTTAGCCCTCACAGGCAGCCACTTGGACTACACCTTGATGATCTGGGTGAGCAAACAGGTATTCCACCCCGCTGCCTGTCCACTTGATACTTTTTCAATCTTTTTATGTATGGCTGCAGCAAGTAGGTGCAGACATGATTTTGAAGGAGCTTTTGTGAAGATTTATGTATGGGGACCAACAGCTGCTTTGTAGGGGCTATATGCTTCCTCCTCATCCTCTGTTTCCCGATGGGGGTGTTGAGGTGTTCACCATTTGCTAACAAAATAGGAAAATGAATAATAATCTTCTGAAGGCCTTGGAGGGGCCAAATTCTTGCTGTGGTGAACCATCTGGTTCAATAAATTCACCTGCCTACTCCTTTTTATAGCACATTTCCTCTTCCTCCATAAGCAGGTAGGTTGGAGCCTGGCTTGGGTGTGGGCTGGCATGTTTATAAAATTTTCCATGACCTGTAAAACTGCCACATTTTTGCAATGTCCTCTGTTAAGGGCATTTGTTTTGGGTTCCAAGCCTGATGCTTTGCCTTTTCAGGAAGGCTGGTAAGGACATCATGTTTTTTTAACTGGCAGACACTGTTTCCAGTGTCTGCTCTGAGGCTCTCTTATTTGTATTTTTGCCATCACTGGACTCAAGGTTTCCCCTCTGAGACACCCTGCTATCTTTACCATGCCTATCTGATAGGTGAGCAGCTTTGTATTTTTTCTCTGTCCCCTCTGACAGGGACTGCTGCTGTTTTTGAGAAGAGAAACCCTCTGATGTGTGCTTTCATCATTTTTAGGAACTTCCTCAGAGCCTTTATTACAGTATGTTTCGGTGACATAGAGGCAAACTGAAAAGTCACAAATTCTTCCTTTTTTTTTCCCTTTTCTTTTGGGTTTTAGGCAAGACGTTTTACAGAATTCAAAACTGGAAAAACTATGATTATGGACCCATGCACCTTAAACAGAGTTTGCGGCACTCTGCCTTTTGCCAAAACAACTAGTACAATTTTTAAATCCTGTCGGTCCTGTTGAATTTGGGTCTTTCAGTCATGCCAAACACTGAACACCTAGAAAACATATGGTTGGTTCCCAAAGATACAGACAAATTAAAAGCCCAGAACCTGAGGTAATATAAGCTATCTACACATTATTCTCTCTCCTCTTCTCATACCACTAGCATTCGTCTGTGTCTTTTATCCTCTCTATGAATGTCTTATTCCGGCTGCTGTGGCCATATATTACACCCACACCATCACCTGTTTATGTCCTTCCCTACCCTGACTTGGCGTACGCACTTAATACCGAAACAAACTCTAGACCACCTTACCATGACCTCCCCTGCTACCCCCAATCTAGCGTACGCACTTAAACTCCTCCATTGCATCAGTTCTGCTTAGGCTCCTCTACTTCCTTTTTCTTTGTCACCTCCTCATTGCCCACTTTGCTGCTTCTACTTAACTTCCCCCCCCCAGACACCATCCTCAGACTCGGTTATTTTCCTCTTCCTTCCTCCCTCTGTTAGCGTTAGGCTTTTGTACCTGTATACAGTTATTACAGTCAATGCATAAATCACTGAAATGTCTTATACTCTTTAAATATTATGACTAGTTTTGCTGTTATTATCAATTAGTTCACTGCATTTACTATGTTATTTTGCCCTCTGATTTGCTGTCAGTTGTACTGCATGACTATGTATTCTGTCCAGATCCATCTTGAAAATGAGCCTAGCTCAATGTTGTTTGCCTGGTAAAATAAAGATTTTGATTGATTGATTTATTGATTGACAAGTGGTTCTGAGAAGAATTTGTAGAAGAAAGACTAAATATGCAGTTGAATCACAATTAAAACATAACTAACATCACTACTAATAAGAAAAGATCTGGTCAGGTCCACCACAGCTGCATAATGAAGTTAATGAAGTTGTGTGGAATTGTTGACGAGGTATTGAGAAACAACACAATGATTTGTAACTAGTACGATTTGTTTTAGTTCCTGTTCTAAGGAAGGCATACATTATTAGGAAACTATACTGAGGTGTACATTTTAATGGAAGGAATAAAGCTTACAAAAGAACCCCAGAGCAAATACCACTGATGTATGTGTTATCCCGGATGATACTGGCCAGACAGCCAAATTTTAAAGAAAACACAATTGCACATATCCTAATAATGCAAAGCATCAAGGAAACATATGCAAATCAACATGATGGTACAAAAGGTGACAGTACAAGAAAAAGTAATGGCTGGCATATGTTCAGCCTTGGGATTATATACACAGTTTTTTTTTTTTTGTTTTTTTTTTAAGAGAAACAGGGTTTTTGTCTATGAGACGATGAAAGTTATATTTAAGCAATGTGTTGATGTGGAAGTCAGGTGTATGATGATGGACTCTCAGAGAAAATGTGATATTAACTTTCAGAGGGGCGCGCTTTTAATAAGGGCAAGGTAGTTATGCTTGTGATAATGGGAATATTAGGAAAGTATGAGGTCTGTGCAGAAGTGGAGTACAAATATGCACAGTTTCATAAGTATGTGCTAAACTGCATGTTTAACTGTAAAGACAATTAAAAATTTATTTCTAAACGCATTACTAACACCAATGCTTTCAAAGTTTTGAAACTACTAAAAACACAAACTACACACCAGAACACAGAGGAAAAATTATTAGATTTGTCTACAAGCACTATCTTCTATGCAAGTTGGGGCATGGGGGGTTAAGGCTGGAGATCAGTTATGGTCCATGACATAATCACATGGTCAGAATATTAACTATCTTAAACATAAATACAAAAGTAACCATTTCAAGAAAAAATGCAGAGTGTGACAATCAACAGTTGTATGGTAAGTTAGCGCATCTGGACTTATTTGCTGCATATGCATCTCAACTGCTAAGGGGCCCTGACCATGTTAACCCTTCCTCAAGCCACGCTAGCTACAGTATGTCTAGCAATAACATGAATGGAAAGATTATGCATGTGAAAATGTATAAATTATGCTGTACATACCCTAAGACTCAAAGTGTGTCTCCTTTGGCTGCCATGATGTCTGTGGTAATTTGAAACAAAAGACAATGTAACAAGACACTGGCCTCCACACAGAGCTATTAAACAACAGAGCAAACTGCACTCTGGGAAGACGGCCTGGGACAAGATGCAATAAAAAAAAAAACTGAATAGCAGGTTCCAGGGTGTATAAAACCACCAGGAACGTTAACGTCCTGTTTCTAGTGTCCCTGATAAAATAAAATTAAAAATGCAGTTGAGATTTCTTTTTAATGTCAGCTCTTATCAGAATAGCTTTTAAAATCACCACTTGTTTTCTTGTTCAATGTTTTCTAATACATACTTCTCAAACTTAAAAGAAGAAATACACTTTATCATCAAAGGTCTGTGTTTACCAAATACTGTGCCCATGATTAAAATAATTTGAATCCCTTCCCCCCAAAAATGTGCCCTCACATGAAACTGCATATTTAGCTGTAAAGACAATTAAAAAAATGTATTTCTAAATGCATTACTAACACCAATGCTTTCAAAGTTTTGAAAATACTAAAAACAAATTATATATAAACCATATATATATATATTTATAAAATGGCAAGAAAAAATCAAGAAATCTCATTGGCCAAGAGACATCAGCTGACTGTACATTAAATCTCTTTACACGCACTGTCATCCTGGTCCTAAACCACATCACACAATCAACAGATCAGTCCTCCTACAGCCAGAACTATCTTCCATCTGTCCCCCTGCAACTAGAACTGGTCTTTCATCACAAACATGGCTGCTGCCTTTACATTATAAAAAAAACTTCAACTAGGCCTAAAAATAAAACTACCTTAAATAAAAATATAACAATTAATGAAATGTTTCCTGATCATCACACTCTCCTTACACACATAAACAAATTAGAAATATTAAGTATTGTTTATAGTTTTCATTACAACTGTTTGTTTACTAACAGTGAAAAAATTCCCCCTTCTGTCTTTACCTGCTCATCAGTGAAATCTCTCATGCTTGCCCTGTCAGTGATATAACTGAGTCAGTCTCTGGCTCTAAAACAGGCCTCTCTTGTCTGTACACGAGAGTAACATTCTACAAGTGGAACAGAGCAGAATTTTGAATCCCTGTATTCCATGGTAAACATTCCATGATGAACATTTCATGTCTTGAATGTGGTGAAAAACAGAAAACAAAAAACAAAATGAAGAAAGTAGGCAATACAGTAATACTTTATAAACAAAAAGAAAAGGTGGGAAAACACAGTTAAATAGGCAGAGGCAGACCCAAAGTGCCCAAATATATTGCTAATGTTAATAAAAGCACGTACATTTGAATCTTATATGGGAGTTTCAGGTGAAATCCACCCTCCTTGCCCACCCAAAAAAGGCAACCTGGCAGGTTTAAAGTTTTATTCTTCTTACTAACCTTTTACCTCAGTCCATAGCAGTTTTCCTTCTATGTACTAGACCACAGCACATAAGTAAAACACAAAAATAAAGAAGGTTGCCTTCAATGAGACTATATAAATATAGTGTAATGAAAATAAATCCACCAATAACCCACACCCTGTTGTACTTTATTGCTTTAAACACTGTTTATGTCTTACAAATTTACAGATGTTACTGTGCATTTCTATGATAAAATTTACATGTGACAGAGAAAGTATTTATTTTCAACCAACTCTACTAATACTTTTATTGCAAAGTACTGTACTAGTTAACCTATTGCTGACATATCCTATTTTATGCATTAATAGGGACTACTTTTCCAGTTTTTAGATGTTTTAGAGATAATGTATTGTACACTCTTTTGAAAATAGTAAATACATTTTAATCCCTATCAGAGTAGATCAAACAAATTCTTTTATGATGGTGGTCCATTTTATAAGTGTGATAAGCCACTCCAGGTGTGCATTAAAGAATTTTAATGCACTTCCAAGGGGTGTAAGGACACCCCTGGGGTGTACATTAAAATCCTTTAATGCACACCCTGCCGTGGCTCATTATTTACATATTGAATATAGTAAACAGATATTGTTAATCCCAAAAGCTGAACTTTATGTTTTTAGTACATAAATGTTTAAGAAAAAACTGTAGCTCTTTCAACTTACTATAAATTAGAACGCTGTGTCTATTGTTTTCCTAGGGAGCTATAGTTTCACTTCTTAATTACTCTTTCCTTCTGAGGCCCCAGGTGGCTCTGATAATCATTTGTTCCAAGGGTTTCTAAGTTAGTTTGAAGGCATTTAATATATTCTGTTCTCTTAGTCCTTAATAAAGGCATTAAGTATCTTCTCTTCTCCTAGTCCTTAATAAAATGCAGGGGCTCCACAGCTCGATCACTCCACAGACGTGTTCTGTTGCTTGATACAGGTCCCAAACTAGTGTGTCTTGTTCCAGCATGATAGAGCCACCTCATGCCCATTCCACATGACTAAAAAAAAAGGTGGGGGTGGATCTTTAGGAGCTTCTCGGGTGGAAGTGAGGGTGGATCTTACTCCCCAAAAACTAATGCTGCCTCCCACTACTTGGGTTCAAGTTCTTGTACCGCCATTTAAGAAAGAAAATAGTACCCTGCAACCATTAACTAACATGAAAGTGTATTTATTTGAGGGCGGAAAACATTGCTTGTAGGAGGGTAAGGTGGAGGAGACTATTTACACCTTCAGTCAGTTCTACGGACAGAAAACATGACATCACTCCTTTTGTACATGCAAAACATCTGCAGGTTCCGGCTTCTGCAGCTGTAAAAAAAGGGTGGATGTATTGGAAAAAAATGGTAGTCTTATAACTGGTCCACTTCCCTAAAAAGGGGAACCACAACCACTGTAGTGGAAAACCGCTTGTAACATGACCGAAGTGGCAGTTATACTTATTATATTATTATTACAATTTAACACTTTTTCTGTGGCCTTCTCTGGTTCCTGGGAACCAACTGGAAACCACAGATATTGCAATAAATTCAGAAAAAATAAATATAAATCAAACAACCATAATGCAGAGTTATCGAAATAATGTAACTAAAACTCAGCCAAAGTAAATTGAAGTAAAATAAATCAAAAAGACATGACTAGCGACTGGAGCTGACTTCGGGACGACTGCTCTCTTTAGTAAAGAAGCAAATCTGCTGTTAGAAGAGCTAGGGGGCGCATGGCCACACTGCAGAGTTTGAATGTCTATTCTAAAATGTCATCATTACTGTAGCATACAGTTCTACCTCCCAGGTATCACTCTTGAGCTGGATAATGATGCTTAGTTTAAATATCAGGGAGGAATCCTTGAAGTTAAAGACAATTTATAAAAAACAAAGAATCTTAGTGCAGAAGCACTGAGGCAAGGGTTACCCCAAAGAGCATTGGCCGGGAACCAAGTTTCAGAGCAATACAAAATCACAAATACCCCACAATGCAAAGCTTCATGGGCTGTATATCCAAATCACTACAAACTATTATGTTGGTTCAACTTTAAGCAGAAATGCTTGGTGCAGAAAGGCCTCTCACACAGTTTTCAAAGGGTGCCAACAGAAGACACAGACACGTGTTGCATCATTACCAGGACTCATCAGTGTGCCTCATCTGCATGATGCCCCACTGGAATATACCAGCTACCTTAAGTTTGTCTATCTGGGTTGGGTTGTGGTGAGCCCAATAAAAACAAATAACAAGCTAAAAGATAAAGAACCTTACTGCACAAGCACTGAGGCAAGGGTTACCCCAAAGGGCACTGTCCGGGAAGCCAAGTTTCAAAGAAATACAAAATCAACATACCCCCATATTGCAAAGCATCATGGGCTGTATATGCAAATCACCACAAAATATTATGCTGGTTCAACTTTAAGCAGAAATGCATGGTGCCGAAAGGCCTCTCACACAGTCTGCAAAGGGTGCCAACAGAAGACATAGACATGTGTTTCATCATTACCAGGACTCATCAGTGTGCCTGCGTCTGTGACACCCCACTGGAATGAACCAGCTACCCTAAGTTGGTCTATCTGGGTTGGGTTGTGGTGAGCCCAATAAAAACAAAAAACAAGCTAAAATACAAAGAACCTTAGTGCACAAGCACTGAGGCAAGGGTTACCCTAAAGGGTACTGGCCGGGGAAGCCAAGTTTCAAAGAAATATAAAATCACATGGGCTGTATATGCAAATCACAAAATATTATGCTGGTTCAACTTTAAGCAGAAATGCATGGTGACGAAAGGCCTCTCACACCTTCATTAATTTCTAAAGTTCCATAATTAGCATAAGGTTCTATCTCTGAGTCATCACTCTCTGCCCTGAAGATGATGCTTTGTGTAACGCATCAGTGAAGGTTTCCTGGGGTTAGAAAACATTTTTACAGGAATTTTGTAAAATGTTCTCCAATCATGATGCAACTGACTGGTTATTCACTGGAACTGCTCCCTCTTCCCCGACATGGCACTCCTTCACAGGAAGAGCTGTGAGTCTTGGGATGGGAAAGAGACTTTCATGGCCCACAGCAGTCCTGGTGGTAGGGGATGGGGTATTCTAAACCCAAACCCATTACTGTCATCACCATGGGATCCACCGATTAAGTACCAGCTAGAGAGGGGGGCCCATGTAGACAGTCTGAACCAGTAGCAGCATTAGTGCTACTGTATTTTTAGTGGGCTAGGAAAGGCACACTGAGCCAAAACTGTTTTCCAGGTGCATAGGATGGTTAGGAGAGGTGCTCAAGATCACACAGTATGCAAATGGCAGTCATGGGATTAGAGGTAGATAGCTCTATGCTTTACCTACTTGACTATACTGCTACAAATTGATCATAGCTCCCCCCCTTCTTCTAACATGACATAACTGTCAGCACCCTGGCACTGCAGTTTATGAGACAGAAACCATGACACAGTAGGACTGGAAAATGAAAAGTTATTTTATCTCAGCTGGGTTCCATGGAGGACACCAAGGTAAGTGATAGTCTATGAAAATTTATATAGCTACTTTTGACATCCGCTACAGAAGGTTAGAGAAAATCTTTAAGCTCTTTTACTTTCTTTCTGTATAAAATGGGCAAGGAAGTCCTGTGTCCTGATTGGCTGAGACTTGGTTCCAGCCATCGCAGTAAGAGAGCACCACCAATGGCTAAAAACAAGTCCCTGCCAACCAGGGCAACCAGAGAATTCATAAGCCACTTACTAACTAATTTCCATCACAAACATGGCTGCAACCTTTACTCATTTATCAAAATCTTCAACTAGGCCTAAAAATGAAAGTCCATTAAAGGGTTCTACTGAAATGACCCCGATCATGCACAGACTGGAGGCTTCCTCTCCAATCACCCTACAAGCAGCAGATTAAATTAGTATTATATTTACCTCTGTACTCATAAAAATTTGATAAATGCCCTAGTGCCCAACATTTTAACTATGGCGGCTGTGAATATTGCACAATCTCCCTGATAATTTTGTGCTCTGATGACGTTGCCTTGCCCATTCCTCAATACTGCCCCATGTACAGAGATTTTGCAAAGTTCATATCTCCGATGCCCAGTAATATTTTTTCAAGATTTGCCTAAATCCCATGGGTATGCCTGCCATACACATGGGATTTTGGGCAAATCGTGTAAAAATATCACGGTATTCCAAGGACAAAGCAGAGGTTGTCACAGGGGATAAGAAATGGCCCAGTGATATTTTTACGTGATTTGCCTAAATCCTATGGGTATGCTTGCCATATACATGGGATTCAAGCAAATTGTGTAAAAATATCACAGTATTCACCTTGGTATTCTGAGGAAAGAGCAGACGTTGGCACAGGGGATCAGAAATGTAGAGAATGGGTTCTTTAGGTATATCAAGGAAAGGAGGAAAGTAAAGGGGCAGATTAGCAGACTGAGGTCAGCGAGTGGATGGGCAGAGGAGGCCAGAGAGCAGGCGGAGGTACTTAACGAATGCTTTGCCACAGTCTTCACAAGAGATGATGGAGGGTCAACACCACACGGGGGAGGCAGGCTAGGAATGAGGAAGCTCCCTGATATTGAAATTCCTGTTGGTAGGGTGAGGGAGGCCCTTAAGTCCCTGAGAATGGATAAGGTGCCAGGTCTGGATGGATTACATCCCAAGGTGCTGAAGGAGATGGCAGATGTCCTTGCTGCACCTTTGCGGACCTATTAACTCCTCCCTTCAGACTGGTTGGGTGCCTCAGTATTGGAGGATGGCTCATGTCGTGCCTATCCACAAAAGGGGCTCACAGGAGGAGCCATGTAACTACAGGCCTGTCAGCCTGACGTTGGTGGCGGGCAAGATGATGGAGACCATCTTGAAAGAGAGACTGGAGGTATTTCTGGAGACATGGGGCAATCTGGATGACCGCCAACATGGCTTCATTCAGGGCAGATCATATCAGACTAACAAGACCTTGTGGAGTTCAACGATTGGGTGACAAAGGTACTGGACCAGGGAGTGGATGTCCTCTTTCTGGACTTCAGCAAGGCGTTTGACTTGGTGCCACAGTCAGGGTTGCTGGACAAGCTGGGGGAAATGGGGTGGGGGAAAGGATGGTGAGGTGGATAGGGAATCGGCTCACTGGGAGGTTTCAGAGGGTGGTGGTCGGGAGGAGGTATCATCTCCTAGGAGGATCATTAGCGGGGTCCCACAATGATTGGGGTTGGGCCCACTTCTGTTAACTGCTTACATCTCGGACAGTATCAGGAGTAAGATGAGCCTCTTTGCTGACGACTCGAAGCTGGGGGCGGTGGTGGATGGGGAGGAGGGTAGAAAAGTCCTACAAGGGGACCTGAAGAGGTGGTCACACATTTGGAAACTGAGGTTTAATGCCAAGAAATGCAGTGTTCTCCACTTGGGGCTTAGAAATCCTGATTATGAGTACTTTTGGGTGGGGAGAAACTGCAGGTTTCGAGGGGGGGAAGCGATCTTGGGGTGGTCGTGGATGCCAAGATGAATAATTCTGAGCAGTGTAGGAGAGCTGTGGCAAAGGCAAATACAATGCTTGGGTGCACTGCCAGGGGGATAACCTCGAGGAGACGGAAGGTACTTCTTCCTCTGTATAACTACCTGGTTAGACTGAATCTCAAGTACTGCATGCGGTTTTGGAGCCTATACTAGAGGAAGGACATTGCCCTTCTGGAGAGGGTCCAGAGGAGGGCGACCAGGATGATACAAGGTCTGGGGGAAGATCCTATGAGGAGAGACTTGATGAGCTGAACATGTACTCCCTGGAGGAGAGGAGGGACAGGGGGATATGATCGAGGTTTTTAAATATCTAAAGGGAGTGAACAGGTCAGCCTAAATAAGGTGGTCCAGCTGAGGGAGGAATGGGCCACCAGGGGCATACCATGAGGCTGGTTGGTGGGAAGCTTGGGGGGAGACTAGGAGATGCTACTTTACCAAGAGGGTGGTAGAACCATGGAATGCACTGCCTGTGGAACTGGTGGCTGTTGATACAGTGGACAGATTCAAGAGGGGCTGAGACAGGTATAAGGATAAGGTAAAGCTGAGGAATGCCAGATCTGGAGGTGTAACTCTGATGAGGGATGGGGTTGGAGGGATTTATGGGGAAGGAAGGGAGTAGCAGCGGTGTCTTGGCCAGGTGCTGATTTTTGAACAGACTCGCTAGATCTTTAGGCCTATTTTACTGGCATCTTAGTATGTATTATATTGCTGTGTAATTGACTGCAAGTCTTAATGTAAATGAGGCATACCAGAGATCTGAGGTTCGAATCCCAGTAGGCCACACTTTTCCTTTCTCATTTCCATCCTTGATTTAATGTAAATGAGAGCACCAAGGACAGAAGGATCGATCCAGGAACCGACTGAAGTGCACCAAATGAGTGCACCGATTCCAGGGACTTCAGTTTTAAAATTGCATGTAGATACGATCGGAGCTGGAACCAATGCAGTGCACACACTCAGTAAACTTGTACCCCATTTATATGCAAGGTAAAACTGATTACACAGTAATTAATTACCTTGTAATCGAATATTACCCTACATGTAAACCCGTTCTCTTCTGGGTGCATTAATTGATACCCTTCTTGTAGACGTGAACGGGGTTGATAATCGATTACCTAGAATCAAAGACTAGTTAATTGATCACCAACTCATGTAGACACAGTAAATGTATTAAATGTGAAGAAAAACAGATGACTGACAGGTGAAAAAACATCTGTGGAGGGCCTATTTTACATTATTTAGCAACATTTTATTTTTTGTGCCTTTAAAACTTGAGTGTTAGTTTTTAAAAGTTGCCTATGGGCCCATTTTATATAAGCAATAAGACACTCTGGGGTGTTGGTGGTACTAGGTTTACCCCACAGTCAGAGGGTTGAAGGCACTCAGCTTCGCCTCATGCCTCACTACGCCCCTGACTGTGGAGTAAACCTAGTACCACCAACGCCCTGTCATGCCTTATTGCTTAACTATGCCACATAAAACCCTTTAGGCAGGGCCTATTTGCAAAGGGTTTAGAGTCAGGGTCAACACACAGGAAAGATAAGTGAACACAGTACAACACAATGCAGCCCTGATGAGGGGCATTATTTTCAGCATTTAAGACAGACATGCTATACATTAGGGTGCACAAACTAGGGTTGCCACCTGTCCTGGTTTTGAGTACCCTGCCCAGGAAAATATGAAAATCTGACCGGGACATTTGAAGTCCCGGTTTTGGATTTGTACAGTATGTGTGCACGGTAAAAGTTCTGGTTTCACATTAGAAAAGTAATTATTTCATGCACTTTAGAGTAAACAATGACTTTTCTACTGAATTGTGTCCTTTTTTTTAACCGGAATTCATGCCTGCAGCACAAAATGTACCCAGTGCGATGCGCAGACCACCGGCAGTGTGTGTGTGTGTGTCTGTCTCTAGGGAATTGGGTGGGGGGTACTAGTATGCTCAGAATCCAACCTATCACCACCTGTGACACTTACTGACCTCCCGTGTTCAGAGACTCCTCCTGGTGCTGTGTGAGTGGCCAGCATGTGAGTCGACTATTTCTGCAGCATCTTTTCTTATCGGACTGGAGACAGAATTTGGTTTGGTCGGTGTGGAGTCTTCTTGACTTGTCTTGGACTGAATTTCCGGTGCTCCACTCACTCAATTTGCCCCTTGGCTTGGCTGCCCAAGTTAAACTCCCAAAGCAGAGATAAAAAAAAACCTTTCCAGCCAGTGGTGCCACCATGCGAAGTTGTCGATGTGTCCTCTCTCGGGACCTCTTCCATGAACCACACCAAACCATGGCATGCTGCCGCATCATCCACATGCCACTCGATGCTCCCGTGGCCCATCCTCAAGTGCAGCAGAGACATCAGAGCACGCATAAGCCATGAGGAGACGCAGTGGAAGGGAAGAAGTCTCTCCTGGGTCGGTGTCACGGATGGTGCCAGGGACGATTGGACTACCCGCCATCATCACCCGACCCCTCACCCTGCCTGAGAACATTACCCACAGCTTGTTTTTACCCAGAAAAAAATCAGCAGCAGCTGCCAGTGCCAGTGGTGGCATCATGTAAAATCCTCTTGACTTTTAGGTAGGTTTTACTTATGTGCTGCAAGCAGGTAAATGCTCCACAACTGAGCTTCATCAGACTGTGCTCCAGTTAAGATCAGCAGTGACAAACAAAGAAACTCCGCAGCACCAGAATTGACTGCTTCAAACACCATGAAGTCTTGCTATATTATAACAATAGCAGTCAGCCACTGCAGCTGAACTGCCCCGGAGAGGAAGGAGTTAACTCCAGAAGATCTGGAGTTCTACAGCGCGAGGGCGCTGTGCCCAAAGCTCTATCTGGCAGTTTCAAATGAAACTGTCAGATTCTTTACTCCGCTTCACTGAACAGTCGCTCCGGAGATCAGCTCCTTCAGCTCGGTTCATTCTTGGTTCAAGCGAGTATTTTTCGGTTCATTTGAACCGGCAAAAGTTATTATTTTTACCGCATTTCGGTTTTAAAGCTCTATCTGGTAACCGTAAGTACAAAAATTTAAGTCTGTGTGGAAAATTAATTATCGGTTCGGTTTTGAACCGATCGGTTGGTTTTTTCTGTATTTTAAAAGTGTACAGTGGGTTTTAGAGTGCGGTTCCGGTTCTTTATCGGTTCTAAAAAACCGGAATTATAACTTTTTTCAAATACCGTGACACGGTTAGGAACCGATAAGGGTGTCTTGCCTGGCACTGCCATCAAAAGGGCAAGTTTTTGGTTAGGCTGGCGTATGTCTGAGAAGCAAAAGAAAAACCGGGCCCACTGGGTTTCAACACTGTGATGTCTGTGGGGCGCCTTTGCCAAGGCTGACCCACACACCACTTGTGTTTATTGTCTGGGGGCTGACCACCTCCTGTCAGACTGCCAGGTGTGTAAAAATTTCCCTGCAGCCACCCTGGAGAAGAGATTGGGCCGGCTCAGGGAACGAGAGGCCAAAAAGTCCGCTGACCCGGATGGCCAGCCCGGTCCAGTACCCACTGGACCAGAGGGAGTGCCCTCTGACCAGGGCGAGACTTCCTCGGGCAAAAGGAAGGCTGGTTCAGAGGAACCAGTCCCAAGTAAAAAGACAAGGAAATCAGTAGGTCTGGAGTCCAAAATTGAGTCTCCAACTGCTGCAGAGATAGCTAAAGCCATTCAGATTGTCCAGTCACTGTCTCAGGGATCTGTAGAACCACCAACAGCTGGTAAAGGTTGGTTCGTTCAGTCCCAGTGGTTCAGGATTTTGAAGTTGAGGATTTTTATGAACCACAGGAGGGAGGAGAATTTGATCATTATATGTGTGGCTGGGGAGTCTGGACGTGCCCATTGAACCGGACATTTCTCCAGACAGACCTTTAGAATCTCCTCCTATTCTGTCTGAGTCCCCTTCTTTCTTTATTTTTTACAAAAAGGTTGCAGAAACCCTCCAGCTTCCTTTAGAGGAGGCTGTGGATGAGCAAGAGGAGCCTGATTATGTGGAAATGATGGATATTCCAGAGTCTAGGAGGTTGTCTATTCCTTTGCATAAGTCATTTAGGAAGCAAACAACAAAGATTTTAAAAATCCTCATTCTGTCCCTCCTGTAGATAAAAATGGACAGAAGGTATACTTTGTCAGGCTGGATACAGACTTCCTTACTGAGCAGTGTAGTCATGTAGGTGTGGTACAAGCTGCAGCCTGTGACAAGGCTAATATTCCTCTGGCCTCACATCCTCCTGATAAGGATTCCAGGAAGATTGATGCCATGGCGAAGAAAACAGTATATGGCAGCTCTTTGGGACTCAGGCAGGCAAATTATATGGCTTATGTAGCTAGATATCAGAAATCTAGGTGGGACACAGTATTGCAGTTAGCCAAGCAGGCCCATGGCCAGCTGGCTAGTGAGTTGAACAGGTGGCTGCTGATGGCATTGAAGCCTCTAAAGTTCAATTTCATACTGCTGTTGATGTTAATGATGTTTCTTCTAGGGTCATGGCCACTTCTGTAGCTTCCAGTAGGTTGGCATGATCAGATACACAATCTGTCCCAAGATACCCAGTCAAAGGCTATGGATTTTCCTGTGGTGGGAAATTCTCTTTTGGGAGCAAACAGAAAACTATATGAAAAAGATGGATGAATACAGAACTACCTACAAAGTGCCCAGGCTAGGAGAAGCATGCCATGCCACAAAGGCATGCTCCCAGAGGTAGGGGCAGGCCCTTTCAGGCCTTTTACCAATTTCAGCCTCCTCTGCTGTCTCGCAGAGAGGTTTCTTCAGAGGCAGGGGTAGACGAGGCTCAAGTAGACCGTCCCCCTCCCCTCAGCCTAAGGCTGCTGCTAAGCAGGCACCCTGATGGGCGCCCAGGGCCGATTCTCCTGTACCAGTGAGGGGCAGGTTGGCCTATTTCAGCCGGAACTGGCTGTCCCTAACTACGGACAGATGGGTTCTGGAGGTAGTAGGCCAGGGTCTGGTTCTCAGCTTCAAACACTTTCCAAAGATGAAAGCCAGGCATTTTCCACCTGCAAATCCTTCAGAAGCCCTTGCTTTGGAAGCAGAGGTTTCTGCTCTGCTGGACTGCAAAGCAGTGGAAAGGGTTCCTCCTTGCCATCAGGGCAAGGGACTTTATTCAAGATACTTTCTTACCCCAAAAAAGACAGGAGAATGGCGGCCCATTCTAGATTTAAGATACTTGAACAAGCATCTGTTGAAACCAAAGTTCAAAATGTTGACTCTGGCAATGATATTGCCTTCCCTAAGGCCAGGGGACTGGCTAGCTTCCCTGGACCTCAAGGATGCCTATTTTCATGTTCTGATCAGGCCTTCTCACCGAAAGTACCTCAGGTTGAACTGCCTCAGGCCACTACCAGTTCAGGGCAATGCCCTTGCTACTTCTCTGCGCCAAGGGTATTCACAAAATGTCTCGCTGTAGTAGTGGCTCGCTTAAAAGCAAGGGTTGCTGTGTTTCCCTACCTGGACGACTGGCTCATTGTGGGTCAGTCTCCAGGTCAGGCCAATCCACGTGCAAGTCACCCAGCAGCTTCTCACTTCCTGGGATTCCTGCTAAACTTACCAAAGTCAGTTCTGGAACCAGTTCAGGTCCTAACTTTCATAGGCGCAGAATTGAACACAAGGTTAGCCAGGGCTTTTCTTCCCTCGGAAAGGGTGGACAGACTCATCGCCTGGCATCCTCCTTTACCGGCGGGTCTCTCGACCAGCAAGGCATTTTCTGCAACTCCTCGGGCACATGGCTGCTTCCACAGCTGTCGTGCAGGGAGCAAGATTCCAGATGAGGGACATTCAGTTCCATTTGAGGCCTATTGGTCTCAAAGGAAGGACCCCTTACCAAGTTGGTCCCAGTTACTCAAACTCTGATCCTAGCCCTCCACTGGTGGCAGGTCCAGAGCAATTTAAGACAGGGGTTCCTTCATTCCCATTTCTCACTCCCTCACCCTCACCACGGATGCCTCCCTGTTGGGGTGGGGGCTCACCTAAGCGACCTTGCCACTCAGGGGTATGGTCTCCTCAGAGTCTCTGCTCACATCAATCTTTGGAACTCAGAGCTGTCTTTTAGCTCTTGGTGTTTTCAGATTCTGTCCAGAACAAAGTGGTTCAAGTCAGGACAGACAATACCACCACAATGTGGTACATCAACAAGCAAGGGGCACTCGGTCTTCAGCCTTGTGCACGAAGCAATAAGTTGTGGTCTCTGGCTTACTCCTAGAACACCTCCCTGATGCGGTTCATCTCCCAGGGAAGGACAATGTCCTGGCGGACGCCCCTCAGCAGAATTTCTCAGGGCCATCACGATGGGCTCTGAATCCAAGTGCTGGGGTCTGTCTTTGCCAGATCGGGCACTCCTCAGATAGATCTTTTCAGCCCCAGACAACCACCAACTCCTCTTTTTCTGTTGCAGGCCTCCAGTTCTGGGCTCAGTCCCTCTGGACGCCTTTCTGTTGGACTGGAAGGGAAGTTCCTGTATGCCTTTCCCCTTTCCTCTCCCTTTTCAGGGTAAGTCAAAATCAGATCTCAACCTTGCAGAGTGATTCTGATTGCCCCAGATTAGGCCAGACAGCCCTGGTACCCTCTGCTCCTGTCCTTGGCAGTCCACCTGCCCTGAGCCTGCCCAGAGTCCACGACTTACTGGCCTGTGCACAGGGGAAGTGTAGTATCCGGACCTCAAATCCCTCCACCTCAAGGCTTGGCTCTTGAGGAGCTAGAATTGCTGACTTACACTTTCTCAGGTGTCATGGATATTTAAAGGCTTCAGGAAGCCTTCCACAGGAGCCACTTATAATTCTAAGTGGAAGAGGTTTTCCATCTGGTGCTCTGAGAGGCAGATTATCCCAGAATCTGCTGATCTTCCCATTCTACTGGACTATTTGGTCCATCTGATTCCCTAGGCCTTAGACCAGCTACCCTGAAGGTTCATCTGGTAGCTGTCTCTGCTTGTGTCAGCAGGAAGCCTGCCTCCCTTTCTTCACCGGTGTTCTCCAAGTTTTTAAAGGGTTACTTCATACTAACCCTCCTTTTGGAACCAGCTCCCGCCTGGGACCTGAATATTTGCATTGCTCAGTTAATGCAACCCCTTTGAGCCTCTGTCTTCTGCAGAGCTCAAGTATTTAACTTGGAAAACCTTTTCCTAGTAGCTATCACCTCTGCCAGACGCATAAGTGAGCTACAGGCCCTGTCAGTGGAAGAAGATTTTATCTCTTTCTACAGAGATAAGGTAGTCCTTAGGACTAATAGAAAGTTTTGCCTAAGGTGGTTTCTGATTTCCACCTGAATCAATCTATCTCTCTCCCAGTATTTTTCACTGAGCATTCTTCCTCAGGTGAGAGGAACTGCACACTTGGATGTCAAAAGAGCCTTAAGCTACTATTTAGGCGCACCAGGGGTCATAGGTTGAATCCTCCAACTCTTTCTTACCTATGGCGAGGGTTGGCAAGAAACCTGCCACTAGAGAACAATTGCAAGGTGGATTGTTTCTTGTATCAATTCTGTTATCAGAAACTGGGTGAGTACCCCTCAGGATTGAGGGCCCACTCCACCAGGGGTACAGCTGCGTCTCTAGCGGCTGCTAGAGACATCCCATTCTGGAAGATTTGTCAGGCTGCTACCTGGAAGACAGTTCACACCTTTACCAAGCATTATTCCCTGGATGTCAGTCCAGGAGAGATGCTGGGTTGGCACAGCTGTGCTTCGAGCCTATTTCCTAAGTAGGTTCTGACCCTCCTCCATGGAGGTACTGCTGTGTAATCTGCTATTGTTATAATATAGCAAGACTTCATGGTGTTTGAAGAAAAAATTACTCACCTTAGTAATTGCTTTTCTTCTCATGGAGTCTTGCTATATTATAACCACCCTCCCTCCTGCCCCTCTCAGAACTTCTACTTGGGTAGGGGTGGCGATTTGGTGCAAGCACTGTGTCATGCCATTGTAGTTTTTCCCTTACCCTCTTTTCCTTTGGGTTAGGGATCTAGATTGTTTCATTTAGGTTATTTATATTGCCCCCTTCCTGGACTTGAGTCTTTGGGGAAAGGGGGGGTTCATATGTGCTTGTCAAGGGTGGTAAAACGAACCATAATACCATCAATTTTTGTTATTATGGCTCTGAGTGTTTCTTTGTTCTTTATATTGTTATTACTACTAGTAGGTAGCCATGGGCTAGTGTAGTTTTTTCCACACAGACTTTCCGTCCTTTGATGTTAGCTTCGTAAAGATCTGACAGTTTCATTTGAAACTGCCAGATAGAGCTTTGGGCACAGTGCCCTCGCGCTGTAGAACTCCAGATCTTCTGGAGTTAACTCCTTCCTCTCCGGGGCAGTTCAGCTGCAGTGGCTGACTGCTATTGTTATAATATAGCAAGACTCCATGAGAAGAAAAGCAATTACTAAGGTGAGTAATTTTTTCATATTGCATAAACTTTTCATAGATATAAAAAAGTACTCACAAAACCATAAAAACAGCAGCAGAAGCAAACACAGTAGCACCCCTGACTGGCTTCACTCTTTGTTTCTTCAGGGGAGGTGTTTCTGCCAGCTGCTCCATTTAAATAGAGAATTTTATTAAAGTGACAGCCCAGCAGACCCCAGACTTTACACTGCAATGGGTGGGTGATTCATAATAGAAACAAGAGGTTGAGGGCAGAAAAGGAGACCACGTAGGATCTGCAGCTTTATATTAGGCGTCAAAATAAAATGGGCAGACTGGATGGGCCAGGCGGTCCTTCCATTCAGTCTGCCTATTTTACCATGCCTAATGTAAAACTGCAGAGATCCTACCTGGTCTGACTCCTACCCTCCTGTCCCCTTCCCATGGTGTCTCAAGCCCGTTTTGGGACTTTTCTTGAAGAAAAAACACACTTTTCAGACTCCTCCACACGACATTGTTGGTCAGCGCAGTCAGCCAGTTGTCTTTGGCCCCCGGGTCCCTACCCCCAATTTGGCCGTTGTGATCACGTCCCCACCCATGACTGGGGGAAAACAAATTTTCCTCGTGGAGTCAGGGTATAGGTGTACAAAATGTTTCCTTTTGTAGATATGCTTGATACGGATCATACCCACTTTATACATCCAAAGTTTCCTGAGCTGCAGGTTAAAATCTAAAACCCTATAGCTCCTTGGGGCTGTCTTTACATTGCAGTGGGTGGGTTGGTTCATCATGACATTGCTAGTCAGCACAGCCACTTGTCCTTGGCCCCCTACCCCCATTTCCGATTCTCCCACACCCATGACTTCATGGGGAAAAAATAATTTTTTCCCCTGGAGTCGGGTAAGAAAGCAATACCAAAGTATGTTTTTAGTCACGAAAAAGTCCCAAAACTCACCACAAAGTATCTAAACCCCCAGACCCCTGGCTAATATTGGTCGGATGTCCAGGTTTTCCTTACTTGGGAGGTGGCAACTATAGAACTAGAAGAAAAAGACTAGAATGGCAGCACGAATGCCAGTACGTAAAAACGCCGCCATCTTGTGGATGACAGATTGTGAAAGCCACTCATTGACATCCACAGGATTTATCGGGGGTGCTTTGTTTAACTTTAATTTTTTAACAACCCAGTCCCTAACCGTGCCTATATAGGGTGTTCATGTGTAGAATGGACTCTGTGGCAAATAATGCCAACAGTGTGTACTGTCAGTACTTCACCGTGGCCATATATTTGTTTTTAATTGCAGCACCCGATGCAGCAACTGTACACAATGAATTAACTGCTGTCTAGCTGTGGAAATGTTAAATGTATCTATAAACATTAGTGGAGTTCAATAAACAGAGTTCATCCAAGGTAATTTCAATTCCTTTTTTCAATATATTACTATTATATTTAATTTGAGAAATCAATTGAGCAGTGCTCTGGCTAAGAAGCCATGTTACAAAAATGCAAGTTTTGTGCACTTGGGCAGGTGGTGTTACTCATGTATGCATATAGCTGGCAATCAAACCCCAAGGCACGATACTGAAAAGCAAGCAAGGACAACCATCCAGCCCCCAACCCTGGCACACTGACCCTATGGATGCCCTGGTGCCCAGTAGCAACACTCTGCACACTCTGATTTTTCACTGCCATAATCATTTAGATTTCTTTGCTATCCCTTGCACCCTTTGCCTCCCTCGACTGTCTTGCACTGCCGTTTCAGCAATTTCCCTAGCGTCTAGTCTCATCCCCACCCTCCTGTGACCCACCTCCATATTAGTACTGATTGCAGTGTGTAGTGGCACCACCCGCCCTCTGATGTCACAGCCCAAAATGCAGAGTTAATCCTTTGTGTCTGCTGTGACCCCTCTCCTGCTAGACCCCCGTCCCGGTGCCACCGTGCCTCCCCGGTGGCTAGCAGCCCTCCTGCACCAAGCACATCATCCAGCCTCCCCCCATCATAGACACCAGTAACTAACTAAGCATGCCTGGCAGGGCACTGGAGAGCAAGGGGTGCCAATACACACCAAGGACGATGTGATGGTTACCAGGATGGGTGATCACCGGTCAGGAGTGACCACGAGAGACCAGGTACGTCTGTAGTAATATGGCAGCTGTTTCTTTTTTTGTAGTCCACATACTGTTTGCGACAAAATATATAGAGCACAAACTAAAAAATAAGTAGAAATCCTTGAGTAATATATACATTTCTCAATATTGATTGCTCTTGTCTCCACAGGTAACCCCCACCCTCTGATCGCCCATTGGCATATTACTACAGATGTCCCTGATGTCTAGTGCTCTACTCCACAACCAATGATCACCCATCCCCATAACTATGACGTTGTCCCAAGTGTGTATTGGCACCCCTGCCTTCTGATGCCCCTGCCTGACATGCATAGTTAGTCGTTGGTGTCTAGTGGGACCTATACTGTAGACTGTATGTGTGCTCCCTGTCATCACATACAGCAGCTGGCTGAGGGTGAGAGTAGAGCTGTGCCATAGCTACTGAGGTATGGGGGGGTGACTGGATAATGTTCTTGGTGTGGGGACGGGGCCACTGGCAACCAGGGAGGTACGGTGGCACTGGGATGGGAGTCTGGTAGGGGAGTAGCCACAGCAGACACAAGGGAGTAGCTCAGTCTATTGCGGTAGGGCATCACAGAGCGAGTGCTGCCACTATACACCACAGCTTTATTAATACTGATTATCCTGGTGTCCACTGGTCCCCTCACCCTCTGATCGCCCGCTGCAATATTTCTACAGATGTACATGGTCTCTAGTGGTCACCCCGACCTGTGGTCACCCATCCCTGTAACCATGACTTTCTTCCTGGGGTGTACTGTCATCCCCGCCCTCCAATATTGCACCCTGGAGTCTAATTGACAACTTTTGCATGAATGGGTAACACCACCTGCCCAAGTTCACAAAACTTTCTTTTTTCAGTCTTTGATAACTGGGTAAGTTCCACTTGGCACAAGTGCCGTTTTAAGTGGCAACCTGGGAGCACTGGGAGGTTAAGTGACTTGCTCAGAGTCGCACAGTATGTAAGTGGAGTTGTTGGAATCAAATCCTGTACCAAGCTCATTCACAGCTCATTACTCCTAATCTGAAACCATCAGCCAACACTTGCATACTGTGTGATCCTGAACAAGTCACTTAACTTCCTTGTGCTCCTAGATCACACCAGGAAACAAGTTTCAGCTTCATGTGCCTTTCCTGGTGTGACAGGGTAAATTAGAACCCTGCCCCATTTGTTGCAGAAAGTGTGTAAATAGAAGGATCTGTATTTTTTCCTTTTCTCTCTTCTCTGTTTGGTTGCACAACCAAATTTTCCTGTGAGACTTTGGACTTGATCAACCCAAATAGTCTCGCAATCCTTTGCCTCTCACTGTCTGTTTTCTCTTGCTGTCTGTTTTTCCCTCCTTACATATCTACAGCTGGTAATATAAGAATATGTGCAGATCAATACGTGGAAATGAAACAGATAATGGGATCACATTTGTTTAGAAAATATCTGGTGTTACTGTTGAAATGTATATGTATTTATAAATTGAGATAACTGTAAAAAGCTAGAGGTTACTTGGGTGCAAATGCCTGAGCCTTTTGCAGTTGCAGTGGGGACCGCAGGAAGTTCTCAATGTTCTAGCAGCTCCTGAAATTTACAAAGAACAGGATGCTTGCAAGGATGGGGTTGTAAAAGACTTATAAAAACAGCTAAGCTAAGCTGCAAGGGAGATTTTTTTTACAAGAAAGATTTTATATTTGCTTCTGTACAGTTATTCTAAACAGGTTTATTTTATTTTATGTTACTGCTACAATAAATGGTGGTGATTTTTACAACTGCTCCTGGGTTTTCCATATGCTTCCTGACCTGTACCTTGATGACACTTGGTTAAACAAGTTCCCCTTTCCCTCTTGGTTATTCTGCCATATCTTCGTATTTCTTTATTTATTAGCTTTTGATGACTGGGTAAGTGTTCTTAGCCAGAGCACTGTCTCACACTGTCGGCATTATTCTTTGCCAGTGTCCAGTCTACACAAGAAAAACCCATATAAACATAGTTATGGCTTAGGATGTTAAAAATTTAACTTAAAGTGCTATGTTTAAAATCTTGCAGAAGTCAATGAGTGTGCTTCTGGGTTTTGACAGCCACATGATGGCTGTCCACTTCATGTACTGGTGCTCAGCTGCTCTGTCAGACAGTGGCATTCTAATCTTTTTTTCTAGTTCTGTGGCAAGCAGTTAGACCACGGAACTAGAAAAGAAATACTTGAATGGCAGTACCTATCAGGGCTAACAAGCACAAGTACGTAAAGCGTGCTCCCTTATTATAAAAGTCAAAACTTGGAAGCGGGATCATTGCTCGTGATTGCCAATGGAGCACATAAGTGTGTGAGCTGGGGAAGGATGTGTAAGTGCATTTTTTGTCTGCCAGAACTTCTACTGCAGGACCCAAGCAGCAGTTCTCTGCTGTGATTCTTTCACTTCCCGGCCCTCTGCTGAAAGGTGGTGGGGCACCTGCAGGGGATGGCTTCATCTATGTGGGTTGGGGGTGGGATACAGTCAGACTATTCTTTGAGGAAGGATGAGAGAATGAGCGACTAGGGGATCCTGAACTTGGTGTTGATCCCGTTGTAGGGACTGTGGGATTGTTGGGAGGGGTGGAGGATGGTCTGTGTGTAGGATGATGGTTCAACTACAGGGAGGGTGGTGAGGCTGGTCCAGCTACAGGGAAAGTAGCCAGCTAAGGTGGGGGCGTGTGTTATTGTGTGGGTGTTCAAGCCACATGTTGGCTAGTCCGGGGGGTCTGGCCATGGAATTGAAGGGTGATTGAGCAGTGTACAGTATTTAGGTGTAATGCAGCTGAAGGAGGGTGGTCTTTTTTCTAGTTCTGGGTTTCTGGCACTGCAGGACATGGTTTCACTCTGAAAGACTTGCATTTAGTGCGTAGAGACACCCTTATTGTAGGCAGGTGGGGAGATACATATTCATCGTGCCAGGTTAGGTGAGGGTGAGAGTACATGTGGTGCCAGAGTAGGTTGGGTTAGTAGTGGTAGTTACATGGGTGGTCAGGGTATGTGGAGATGCAATACCATGGTAGGGATGGGAGGTATGCATGTGGTCCTGGGTATGTGGAGACTCCATGCCATGGTAGGTGGTCAGAGTGCAGGCACTATGGGGCTATATATACATGGAAACACACGTGCTAAAAGGATCATGTGTGTATGTGGGGATGCAGTGGTATGTAGTGGCGGGGTGGGTCAGGTACATGGGACTACATGTGCATGGAAACATGACTCAAGAATGATAGGTTGTGCACATGATGTTAGGTGGATTGGTGGAGGTACATGGATGGTGTCAGGGTAGGTGCAGCTGGAATGCCTTATTCCATACCCCAACCCCCCCAGCTACTGGTCACTCCTACCCACCTTCGCCACCACTGGGCCTCCACCTGGTGATGGCAGGACTGTGGAAGGGCGACCCCCCACTCCCCGGGAGAGGACAGCCATAGCTCAATCCTGCTCCCACCCCCCTGTGCTGGTACCCCGATGACCTGAGGTCGTTCCTGAACCTGGGCTGCGGGTGCGGTGTCCAGCACCTCAGACCTCAGCACCACTGGGCCAGCAGACTCCTACACTTCTTAAGTGTGCTGCAAGGAGCAAAGAGGCAGGATGATACCAGCAGCAAGGTAATAAAAGGGCCTGCAAAGGATCTGGGAGGATAGGAGCAACTTTCTGTTGTTAACTTAAAATTCTAAGATGGGCCGGTTGCAGTTACAGTACGTTCGGAATTTGTTACAGGGTTCAAGTTCAGTTCAGGTTCGATTGGGGTTTCTATTCAAGGGTTCTAGTTCGGTTTGGTTAGTAGGAAAATCTGACAGTTCACGTTCGGTTTGTGGCTGAAACTTGGCTCTATGTGTTAAAGCCCCGGCCCCATCTCAAAATATGACAGCCTCCACTCCCCCCCCCCCCTTTCCATTACCAACCTTCCAAGTTTGGCAAGAAGAGGCGGTCTTGTTGAAGATAGTGGGCAGCTTCAAGACAGGCTGGGATAGGCATAGGGTGAAGGTAAGGATCATAGGTTTGGAGAAGTGGAGGAGCAGGGACAGTAGCTCAAGCCGCAGAACTTGCAACAGGAGCAAACTAGACAGACCATATGACTTTCTTCTGCAGGCTATGAAGTCATGGGGGCTGTGATCTTTGTACACATGTAGAGTCTAGCTTTGGCATCATGCTGCCATTCTATTTTAAGCCCCCCTCCCTCTCCCGACTGTCCTGGGGCGGGAATATGCTTGGTTGGTACAAGTCTTTTGCTAAGTCAGGGGCTATGGTGTGGGAGGCTGCTGGAGCTGCTGTCCCCCACGTGTGCACGACACTACAGCCCTTTTCCTTTCCAGCCCGCTGCCTGCTCTGGGTTGGGAAACTTATTTATTATGCACCTGATGGCATGTTACACACTTGTTCCTGGCTCCGCTATCTCCTCCGGAGTCATGATCCTTCCCCTAGGGTGGGCACATAGCCTGCAGCCAAATCAGAGCTACAGCGCCAAAATGTGCACTTCTGCAATGGTTGGGGGGGGGGTTGCAGCCTCATAGTTTAGTGAAGGAGAAGGCAGCTTAACCAGCAGAGGATTTCATCTGGGGAAGGGCGAGAGTGCAGGAGCCAGCCAGCATTGTGAAGAAGTAGGAGGTGGCAGTGGTCCTCTCCCAGCTGTAAAACTTAGTTCAGGGCCCCATGCCCATACAGCATAAATCAAAGTACCAATGGTACTAAGCCATATCTCTTAACCTTTGGTCTCTGAAATGTGGGACACATCATCAAACATGGAGATACATGATCAGAACACTTTAGAAATCAGTACCTTCATTTGTGCAAAGTTTAAATACGATTTAGCAAGTTACACTATAGTACATAGGGTATATGCAATTATCTGGCACAAAATATGCTGTTTATCTTAACGTGCATGGCAGGACCATAACACGAGTAAGTGATGAAACTCTACCCCTATGCAAGTGATGATAAACTGTGTATTTTGAGTCAGACCATTGTATACTTGATTTATACACCATCAGTTTACTACTTATGCCGTTCAAATTTGTTGTTTGTATGATACGAACATACGAAACTGCCAGAAGAAAAAGACCATTTGGTCTATTGAGTCAGCTAGATTTTGCAGCTAGCACCCCTACCCTGCAGCTGTCCCTTCCACCCTACCCCCCCCATGACCCTTCCTTTTGCCCTAGCACAGCCCCTCTTGAAGCATCCTGTTTTATAGGCACCACCTCTGTCGGTAGTGCGTTCAACTCTGCTACCACCCATTCCATAAAGAATGCCTCAGTTCCCTCCTAAACCTTCCACCCTCCAATCTCACGTCATGACACTGAGTGTCCCTCCCACCCTCCCTTGAACAGTCCCTCCGTGCCTGTCCTGTTTATTCCTCTCATGTACTTGAAGGTCTCAATCATATCCCCCATCCCTCCTCTCCTCCAGAGTGTACATGTTCAACTCCCTCAGTCTAACCTCATATGGTAACTCCCTCACCTTTGATTCATGTCCATATTGGGCTGAATTCTGTCCAGGAACCCTTGCACTACTTCACTCTTCTTTTTTTTTTTGTCAACTTTGTTTTGCTCCCGTCGCAGCTCCAAGGTCCTCTCTCAGGCATCCCATCCTTGTCCTGCCCGCCTGAGGATCCCACGCTATGCCTCCTCTCCTCCCTCCTCGCCAGCATCCCCGACTAACCCTATCTGGGGTGGGTCGCCCCTCTCTCCTACTCAGAGCGCTCTTCTTCAAGGCAGACGCTGGTGTCAGATGAGGAGTGGGCCTGGGGAAACTGAAGGCAAGCTAGGGAAATCCCAGCATAGGGCATGGAGGATCGGTGCCATCTCCTGATCCTTGGAGCCAGGATTTCCTGTGTTCTTGGTTGCCCCCAGCAGGCGAGGGACGTGCAATGCCGTCCAGCTCCGATGTGGTGCTCCACCCACGTCAGAGGCAGCTGCCGACATAGCCCTTTAGTGTGTGAGCCCTGGTGCGTAGCAATGCACGCCAGTCTCCACGGTCTGCCACACCGGGCTACCCTGGATCCACTCCCGAGAGGGACAGCAGCCCACTGGAAGCTCAACCCATCTCTCCCCCCCACTGAACTGGTCACCGGGCGTGGCGCGAGATGTGGTGACCAGCGGCCAACCCTCAGCGCCACCAGACCGGCTTTCACTCTTCTTTTTGAAATCAGGCTCTAAAGTCTAGCACCTCCTGTGCCAGATACCCCCTCTCCCTGCCCAGCTGCAACTGGAACCATACTGTCCGATGGTCACTCCCCGCCAGTGGTTTCTCCACCCTCAAATCCCTCACCCACTCCCAGTTAAGACAGTACGAGGTCAAGGGTATTCCTTACCTAGTCGGTTCGCTGACCAACTGTTTCATGAAATTATACTGAAGGCATCTAGCATTATCCGTTCCTTCTACACTTGGTGGCAGGTGTCCCCACTCCACTCCCGCAGGCTGAAGTCACCTACTATCACCACCCCACAGTTCCTATGGATCTGTTCCGCCAATACCCTGTCTCTTCCGACTGGGAGGGCAGCTGGTACACAACCCCAACCGTAGTGTCCTTTTTTTTATCTTGGATTTGTATCCATAGAGCCTCTGTATCTCCCTCCTCCCCCTCTTCCTTAACACACTTGAGCCCCTCCCTCAGGTACAGCGCTACCCCCTTCCCCTTAACTCTATCCTTGCGGAATGGTCTGTAACCTGGAACCGCCAGGTCCCAGTCATGGTTTTGGGTGGCCCATGTCTCGGTGATTGCTGCCATGTCCACCAACCCTCTGTCGTGACAGCCTGCAGATGGAAAGCAATTGATCACATAGGGTCACTGTCCACATACAACGTATAGGGCATATGGGCAGACTGGATGGGGCTAGTGGTCCTTATCTGACGACAATTTCTATGTTAGGATGTAACAGTTTCTGTTTTAGACTGCTCACTTCAGTGTTGCTCTTGGCTATTGTGATGTTGTCAGCATTGTGAAAGCTGCACTCTGATTGGTTCAGTATGCCTTGTGATATACCCTACTTAGCAGCTTAATATTATCTTGCTACATTGGGTCAAGTTAACACTTTTTATTTTGCTATTTATCAGTACACACGTGTTGTATAATATGAAGAGGGCCACTAATTCTCTGCGGCCATTCAGTCCTGATTTTTGCAATTGGTCCTCTAGGAATCTGCCCTCCAGGGTGGATGGTATTGTACTATACCGGACCGACCTGGGGCGTAATGAGGCCAGACGCCACAGGCAGAGGGCCTTATAGCCCCTGAAAGGTCCAGTATAACACAATACCGCCAACCCTGGAGGGTTTATTGCACTTAGAAAATGGGCACTGTAAACAAAAAAAAGTTGAATACAAAATGTTACGAAAAAATAGTTTAAATTAAGTTTTGTAATTAAACAGTTCCTCCGCCTGCATTATAATTATGTGTAGCTGTGACTTTGGAGGTGGTTGCCATAGTTTTACACACACACACACGAACAATTAAAATTGCTGAAGCACTGTTTTTGTATTTATTTTACCATTCAGTGCCTTAGTTTTACTTTATGGTACAGTACCTTCTGAGTTTGAACTTGAAAGGTTGCAGGTGGGGCGGCACTATGGAATTACCGAAGAAAGGGTATCTGGATGTATTGTACCTTATGCTACCTGCCCACGTAATGTTTCTCTTATTGTCTACGAGTCTCTGTATAATTTCTTCATTCTTGAAATGTAAATATCGAGTCACCTGTTTACAATGTGCAATGGTTCCAGTGTGAAACTGTCTCTTATTATTTTTATGCTTGTACTTTCCCGGGTCGCACCTGAAAACAGGCATCTGTTTTGTCTAGTGTGCTCACCTGGTTAACAAAAGCTAAATAAATAAACTTTAGGGAACAGCGAAGATTAGATGCCAAAGAAAAAAGGTACACTTCTCTGCTTGTTGTGTTTGTTTTTTTTTTTTCATTTTTTTTTTTTACATACCCCATTGAAAGAGTCAAGATGAGGAGTGATGGTGGCGGGCGGGTGACCAAGGAAGAGAGAGACCACTAACTCTGGTACTGCTACTGTACTGGGAGGAGTGGTAGTTTCTCCCATCGTTTCTTCATTTACCATTTCTCTGCCTGCAGTTTTCCATTTATTCCACGCGGTACTGACTTTCGGAGAGTCAAGCTGAGGTGCGGCCGTGGTGGGCAGGTGGCCAAGGAAGAGAGAGACCGCTAGCTCTGGTACTGCTTCTGTGTGTGGGAGAAACGGTCATTTCTTCATTTTCTGTTCCACAGACGGACATCCATCTGTGGTACGGAAGAAATGTCGCTGCTTTCATACAACGTAATGCTACAGAACATAGCGCTTTCTCTCTCGGCTGATTTAGTTGTGACTTTTTTTTTTTTATTTCTTTGTTCTTTTAATGTGTGCCCACTATTTTTTTTTATTTATTTTACTAAAACTAAGATGGACTGGAGGTGGGTGATCGCAAACTCACCTGCCAAGTAAGAGGAAAACAATGGCGGCAGGTCAAATTTGAATGTTCTGACCCCTTGATTTCAGAGACTGGGTCAGTTGGGACTGGCGCTTTTTCAGACCGGGGCTCTGTTGTCTGATAGATGCCCACCTTGGCAGGGGTATCAGCCAGTTGGAGCCCAATAATTTCTAAGCCCATTTTCTAAGGCAGTGTTTGTTTGTTCCTGTGGCATCAGTTATTAATTTCTATGGCAGAATTCAGTCAAGCAAATGGCTGATATATTATGTGATGTTATCGATGACATCATAGAGGAGGGGCTTCATGATAAACAATGAGATGACAGGACCCATACACTATGGAAAAATTGTATATTTGAATGCAAAATTCCCCAAAGCACAGAATGCTATGGCACTACATATATTCTACAGCATAATGCAAATTCTGCAAAAAATGCCACGGGCATGGAACTGCAGAATTCCAGGGGCCTTAAATATGAATTTATGTTGCTGACCTGCTGGCACAGGGTGCCCGTCTGCGACGCCAACAACCCAGGTTCAGGAACAGACTCAGGATGTTGGAGGGCCGGCCAGGGAGAAGGATCGAGTGCTCCTAGGGACTGCTCTCCTTCGGGGGGGGGGGGCAGAGAGGCAGGTACAGTATCCGATACAACGCAGACCCCTGGCGGAGGCTGGGGGTACCTTCATGCCAACGCCATCACTTGTGGGGGCGGGGCGGATGCGGGACGTCATTACACATTCTCACCCCCAGGGGAAAAACAGCATACAAAATGGCAGCCACCCGTTAATGATGCCTGCTCCTGGCTCCAGTCACTTCCTCTGGTTCTCCCCCTGCTGACCAATTCCGACATCTGCGGCTCTGGCTGGCCTTGAACCCCACCCTGGGGGGAAGCCAGGGAGGCAATGTCGGCGGACGCTCCTTGACACCATCATCCGTCGTTGAGAGGCTCTCCATCACCGTGGCCCCGCCCTGGGGGGTAAGCCAGGAGGTCTCAACCAGGTGGACGGTAAGTCCGGAGGACTGAGGTGTGGTCCAGGAGTTTGGGTGGAAAACAGGTGGGGCGGTGTGAAAATTTTTTTTTTTTTTAAATTATGAATTTCTACTTTATTTTTTTTTTTAATCTTTTTATTATTCAATTTTTAACTTATATACATATAAGTCATCAGTTTTGACTCAGCATAATACATTTACAACTGGTCCTTTTATACAGAAACCGTTGGGGTCAATACAGTTCATTTTCAGTAAAATACAATATTTGTTTTAGCAGCTTTTCTGCTTCCCAGTTGGGTTACAATCTTTTTTTTTTTTTCTATTTTTTTCTTTTATCTGGCAGGACCCTGTTATTCATCACCCCTGATCATGGCCCCCAGAGACCTCCACCACTCCTGGCTGCTGAGGGACCCTCGGTTGCCCCGGCTTACCCCCGAGGGTGGGGGCATGACCACCGTGACCACGGAACTAGTGTCTGGTCGGGGTCCCGTGAACACAGTGATGAGGTGAGGTTCTCTGGGAGGCTCATGCTCACGGTGGTCCTGCCTGCCTCCATTTTCTTTACTTTTCCTCCCCACGAGGGCGGGGACGTGCAATGATGCCCGCGTCCGCCCCGCCCCCCCAGATACTGAGCGTCAGCAGCACGAGATCTCCCGGCCTCCGCCAGGAGTCCTCAACGCTCCGAATGCTTCCCTCGCTCTCCCCCCAGAGAAGGAGAGCCGTCCATAGGACGCTCCATCCTTCTCCCCCGGCCGGCCCTCCGACGACCCGGGTCCGTTCCCGAACCCGGGTTGCCGGCGTCGCAAGCAGAAAGCCCACCGCTGCGCCAACGGGTCGGCCCAGATGGGTTACAATCTGATGGTGTTTAATCATATTAGGCACTAAACATACAAACTTATATAGGCCTCCAAAATACAGAATCCCAATCCTCCACTCGAATCCAATCGGGTAGGCCCACACCTCAAACTCCATTAACATAAGGGCTCCAACCACACGGGGGAAGGGGGCGGGGGAAACCAGGCCCCAGACCTCTGTTTGGTGGGATACAGCCTCTGGGCTCAAAGCCTCCAGAAAACTCCCAGGGGTATCCACCCTAAGGTACAAAGGTAGGGTCCTTTAGCATGTAACATATCTGCCGACGTGCCCATCTCACAGAAAAGGCCTCTACTTGCTCATTTAGATTGTGTTATTTTTCCATGTTATAAATTTGTGTTGTGATTTCCCACCAATCACGTATTGATGGGACATTTGTTGTTAGCCATTTTTTTAGCCGTCGTGAGGAGCAGCAGAAGCAGGTATCTAATGCTTGGGCCCCGGTAAGGCCTAGGCAGGGTGAGGAACAAGTACATCTCAAAGGTCAGCTGGAACTGCGGATCTATAAATTCCTGTAGTTGAGCCTCTAACTGGTTTAGGAAGGTGGAGAGAACTGGGCATGCCCACATAATGTGGGTCAGGTTAGCTTCCGGTTCACCACAATGCCTCCAGCATTCCGCTGTTTTGTTTAGTGGAGTAGTGTCTGGTGACTACCGGGGTTCTAAAGTAACATATTAGCACTTTCCAGGCGTACTCTCTCCATTGATATGAGCTAGTGACCCTGGATGAGTAGCTGCATGCCAACCTCCAGTCCTTTGTGGCGAGCTGGTATCCCATCTCATCACACCACTGTGTGCGGATATTTTCGGTGAGAGCCTCACTTTGCAAGTTTAGAGATTGGTAATATAGGGATATCAAGTGCTCCTGCTTCCCTGTCTTGTTCAACTGAATTTGGCATTGGACTAGTGCCCGGGTAGTTCTCTGGATTTTGCAGGGATAGTGGTAAGCCTTCTACATAATGTCGGAGTTGTAGATATCGGAAGAAGTCTCTGTGTGGCAGATGGAATTCTGCCTGTATTTCCGCATATGTCCAGATTCTGCCCTGTGCCATTATCTGTGGTAGGTATTTTAACCCAAGTCTATTCCATGCCATAAACCCAGAGTCTCGGTGTTTGGGTGAAATCTGGTAGTGCTTGAATTGGACATAGCAGCGGTAAGTGTAGTGATAATCTATGTGCTTTTTCCAAGGCACGCCATTTTCGGAATTGGTCTGCTAGCCAAGAGTTAGTAATTTGGTGGGGTTTTCCCCCGGCTCCTGTTGAAATAGTGCATTAAAGAACATTGGGTTATTCATTAATGTCCTCTCAATTTCCAACCAGTGTGGGCTTGTATTATTGTTTTGCCTGGCCATCATGTGGACCATGGTTACTGCCTGTTGATAGAGTTTTAGGTCTGGAAGTGCAAGGCCTCCGTCCAGCTTGGGCAACAATAGCACCTTTAAGTAGGACATGGGCTCTCCGGCGGCCCATATAAAGTTCCGTTTAGGTGATTTATTTCTTTAAAGGTCTTTAGTGGTATAAATAAGGGAACATTTTGAAAGAGGTATAATGGTCTGGGGAGAGTTATCATTCTAATTAGTTCTATTCGCCTCAGCAGGCTCAAAGATAGGACAGACCAAGCCTGTAGGTCCTGCTTTAGTTGTATAATGAAAGGGTATAGTTATATTTATAATAGTTTGACCCATCCTGAAGTATGTATATGCCCAGGTATTTCAGTTTTGTCAGGTTCCATCTTCTGGCAAATATCCCGAATATTCTGCGTAGGGACATAATGAAATGTGAAATTTCTGTTTTACTCAGGTTAAGTTTGTAACCTGACACGGATCCATAGGTATCTAAAATGTGCCGAATCGCTGGAATAGATTGTTCAGGGTTTTGGAGGTACAAGAGAATGTTGTCAGCGTATAAGGCTATCCAATGTTCCGTGTTCCATATCCTAATTCCCTCAACCTGGTGGGAATCTCGGATTTGTTGTGCTAAGGGTTCAATAATTGCAGAGAACAATAGCGGGGACAGTGGACAGCCCTGGCGAGTGCCTCTTGTAAGCTGAAAATATTCAGAATGATGCCCATTAACCCTCATACGCACGCCAAGGGCGGAATACATATTTTGTAAAGCTTGGATGAAGCTGGGGGGAACCCAAATTTGTCCAAGGTTAGATACAGAAAGGGCCAGCCACTCTGTCAAAGGCCTTCTCGGCATCCAGACTTATTAGTACCGAGGGTCTCCATACCCGCATCTGATTTACCAGATAGAAGAGCGCTTTGATGTTACGGTAGTGGTGGCAGGCCCTCACAAAACCCGTTTGGTCTTTGTGTATTAGAAGGGAAGAACTTGGTCCGCACGGTGGGCTAATATGCTCATAAACAGTTTATAATCTTGATTTAGCACCGAGATGGGTCTATATGATGCGCATTCTTGAGGGTTTTTTCCGGGTTTAGGAATCACTGATATGGTCGCATAAGACCATGACTCAGGAGGTGGGTCACCCTCCAGTACTGAATTAAAAACACGGAGGAGGGTGGGCGAGATCTGAGCTCTGGCAGATTTGTAAAATTCTGCCCCGTATCCATCAGGCCCTGGAGCTTTCAAGGATTTGGAGCTGGTTATGACCCGTGCCACCTCGGTCATTACTATAGGTTCCATGAGTGAGTCTCTATGCTCCTCTGTGAGCGTCGGTAGGGTGACTGCCTTTATGTATGATGTCAGGCTATCAAGGGAGGGAGTGGTCTCTGGGGTGTTCAAGGTTCTGTAGTATGCCGTGAAAGCCCCAGCGATGTCCTGTGTTTTAGAAAGGGGTTGACCTCCCACTGGATGCCTTATGGTAATGATCGTTGCACCTTTCTTCTGTTTACAGGTTTGATACGCAAACATTCGTATAGCCCGTGGGCCGACCTCGTAATATCTTTGCTTCAGAAACGCTAGTGCTATTTCAGTTTGTTGTCGTGTGAGTTTATCTAATGCTTGTTTGGTTTGTTGTATCTGGGGGAGGGAGGAGGGCCTCATCGCCCTGTTGGTGTGCCTGTTGTAAAAAATGAAGCGTTTCTTCAAGCTTAGCTCTGTACTCCATACGCTGCCTCTTCTTCTCCGCCGCATATTTAATTATATGCCCTCTAAGGACTGCTTTGTGTCCCAATGTACTGACGGGGATGAGTCAGAGGCTGGGCTGTCTGCTACGATTTCAGTTAGTTTGTCTGAGACAAACTCTCTAAATTCTTTGGACCGTAGGTGGTACAGATTTAATCTCCATTGCATGGTTCTAGGTTGGACCCCCAAGTCCCACTGAATAATCAAAGGCGCGTGATCCGAAATGGAGAGGTCACCCAGTTGAGCATCATGTACGACATTCAGCTTCTCGACTTGGGTATAGGCATAGTCAATGCGGGAATAGGTGTGGTGGACCGGGGAGTAATAAGAGTAGTTTCTAGACTGCGGGTGTAATTTCCGCCATATATTGCACCATCCCATTTCCGAGACGAAATTATGAAAAATTTCTGGGTAGTTGTTTGTTTCTGTGGTCTCCCCGCTTGAGGAGTCAAGCCTCGGGTCTGCAGTTAGGTTAAAATCACCGACCATTAGAAGGGTACCTCTAGTGAACTGGACGACTTTGTCTAGCAGAGGCCGTAGTTGTGAGACAGTAATGCCCGGTGGAAGGTATACATTGGCAAGAGTAATCTCTTCATTGTTAAGCTTTCCCCGGGTTAAGACCAGCCGGCCCTCCAGATCAGACCACGTCAGGTCTGATTGATATAGGGTATATGGGGGTTTATAATGGCTACTCCTCTATTTCTGCCTCCCTTATAAGAGGCATAAAATGCTTGCCCTCTGCTTAATTTAGCAAGTTTGGCATGTTCCACTGGGTTCATATGGGTTTCCTGGAGAAAACTATATCTGACTTGGTTCGTCACAGGTATGCTAGTGCCTTTGACCTTTTAATGGGGGAGGCCAGGCCGTTAATATTTAAGGAAAACAACTTTAACCTTGGTGTATGCATCACATCCTATGGTTGTGACGCTTGTGACCTGGCACCCCATGAGGGTGCCCTGAACCCCGTGAGGTTTGTAAAGCCTTCACCAGGATAAGTTGGATGACCTTATTACAGAACCAACAATACAAACATTACAACAATTTATATTAACATACAACATAAGTCTATGACACCACCAAGTGACCAGCGTGGCCAAGAACATAAACAAAACAGCTGGTGCTTCCACTGATCTGGGCGATGCCCGATCTTTAAGCGGGAACTTAAAGTCCTGCCGGGTCGGCCCTTGTTCCACCTTCGGGTCTTAGGTACCAAGATACCTGTAGGGAAAAGGTAGTTGGGGTTGGTGACGTAGCCCTCGAGGCATTAAGCTCCCCTAGGGGCTGTCAAGTACGAGAGGTGTATAAGCAGTGCTATGGGTGGCTTAGTCCTCCGTGTAGTGTGCGGGTGACTATACCGACCTCCGTCGGCTCCACATGTTATAGGAGTGCCCAAGGGGATCATTCGGGGATGTCATCCCATTTCTGGGGTGTTCTCCTTTGTCTCTCCCTCAGGCGTAACCCCGAGGCATGGGTCTGGTCGGACTGTCGGGGGCCAATACCACCGGCTATTGTGCATCAGTTGTGTGCCATAGGTCTTGTGCCACTCAGGCAGCACCCTGACATCTCAAACACCCAGTCCCCAGAACTGTAGGCCGTGCCGGAGCCTCAGCGGGACCAATAAGGGAACTGGATCCAGCTGCCGTCCGCACCAGGTCCCCAGTATAAGTCTTGTTGAGAGACATCAGGAGCAAACACTCCTAGCTAGCTCTCAGACCCCAACTGGACTTGTTATGTGAACAGTGCCCTTTCCTTATATGGTGCTTCTTCTGCTACCCCTCATCTCTCCCCCCACTTTCCTTCGCCCCTCCCTCCCAGGTGTTTCTAGAGTATGCTTTAACTCAGTTATTCTGATGCTGGAACTTTAATTCCCCCTTCCGTTACGATTACCCCCCCCCCCAACAACCCTACTCATCGTGTATCTGATACATAATTCCGGAGGCATCCACCGTACTGCCTATCTGTGGGAGGCTCGCTATGAGTGTTCAGACGCTGGGCTTCCATCCCTTCTGCCCCTTCAACTGGGAATTGTTGCTACATAGGTTTCCTATTCCTCTCTCGTTGTCAAAACATCTTGGGGGGACCGCCTCAGCTGCAAGGGGCCCCCCGGTGTTTACCAAACATTGCCCTCTCACTACTGAAGGAGTCCGTACGAGAGAATCCACAGGATACGCGACTGCTCAAGGATCGTGAGGCGCCTCCCCAACGGCAGAGCCTAGGGCCTAACGGCACAGCTCTACTCATCTGTTTGGAGCGATCCACACATCTCCTGGAGCCTCTCCGTCTACGTCCAGTCTCCGGGCCGTATGGGTTGCCTCCAGTTCCTCGGTGTGGGTCATTCATCCAGGAGTACCCTAATCCCTAGGGTCCAATCAATGTTCAAAATCACTGGGATAAGCTTGAACCCCCCATCCCCATCCCTGCCTCCCAGCCCCGCCTGTTCCCTTCCAGTTCTACATGCCTTTAACATGGGTGTTAAAACTTCCATATTCATCCCTGCGATCATCCATTGCTGCCATATGTTTCCCCACTAGACCCAGTCCTCCCTCCACAGCATGCCACATCCGAGGGGCGGGTGGGCCCAGATCATTAATTAAGCCGTGCACCAGGGAGGAGGCAAAGCAAGTGCAGGCCATTTATCGGTCAGTGGGACGCCCGCCCGACCCAGCCAGCCGATTGCAGCCTAACGGCACAGTCTGGCTGACCGACCGGGCAGGCCCCACCCCACTCCCAGGTCTGGACATCACTAGGCCGCCAGAGGAGAGGCCGATTCAGCTTATGCAGGCAGGGGCGCGAGGTTGCTGAACCGCAGGGCTCCCAGGTTCAGGGGGCCAAAATCTGATGTCGCTAGGGTAGAGCACACCACGCCCTCCCATGTCACTTTTTCAAGCACCCAGGTCCTCCTGAGAGCCTCACATTCCATATCTTTTCCCGTGCCCCCATCAGCAATTATACATTTAGAATTGGCCTACGCAATGCCTAAGCCTATTCACCCGCCCTCCGACCCCCCCGTCGTATGCCACTTCCCTGGGCCAGACAGGCCCGTATGCTTGCTTTCAAACTATCAGGCCTGGAGAGGCAGAGAGCTGTGTTCCCACGCGGCAGCCAGTCGTTCATTCATCGAGCTGCCCCATTCTTCAGGCCAAAACCTATTTAGCGGTCTAGTTCTGGCCATCCGCAAGAGGCAAGCCCAGCAGCGTTCCCATAGTTGCAGTGGTCATCCAGCTACTAAAACCCAAACATTGTTTACTGCTCTCACGAGGTTGGGGGTAGCTAACTGACCAGCATGGATCCAAGGGCAGGGGAATATTTCCAAGCATCAGTACAACACGAAGGCCATCCCCCTCATAGTCCCTTCCCGCACCTTCCCCACTTTTCTCTGGCTCACCCCTTCTCCCATTTCCCCCTCAATAGTATATCCGTCATAATCTGACTTTTCTAGGGCGTTTACTATTTTTTGTTATATTATAAGTCCCGTGGGGCTTCCTTCACTAGCAAAAGAGCCCTCCACAAGTACTTGCGGTTAGACATTCAGGTTGCTGTTTCCTGGGTGCTCAGTTCGTGTTCAGATGGGTTCCGGGAGCTGGTCTTCAGGGTACTAACGATGGACTGGATGGCCTCAATCCCCTGTCACCTTCGTGCATCACGCTGCCCGACAGTCCATACTTTCTGGGCCAGTTTTGTTGCGATCGAGACACCTCCAGGCGCGTGTTGCTGCAAGACCTCTATTTTTCTAGCTAGAAGCTCTGCGATTGCTGTGGCTGCAGATTCAAACAGGATAGGGCCTTCTTTAAAATGCACCATCAGTTTTGCAGGGTACAAAGTTCAGAACCAGACTCCTGCCCCTTTAAGTGCCTTCATTACCGGAAAATACGTTTTCCTACGCGCCATTACTTTGGGTGCAAAATCATTTTCAAAGAAAAGCCTGTGATTTTGGTAATGCATCATGCCTTGTTTCCACGCTGTGTACAGAACAGTTTCCTTCTCCTGATGTCGGAGGAATTTAATAAGGACCTCGCGAGGGCGAGCACCTGCTGGGGGCTTGGGTCCCAATGTACGATGAACTCGCTCCATTTCCAAGGTAATACTTTCAGGCAGGGCAAGATTTCTCTGAGCTCGTTCTGCATAAAGGGGATAAATTCAGCACTTTCAGTACCCTCTGGGACCCGACAGTCAGATGTTGTTTGGGGCTTCTGCACTCAGCATCCTCAGCTCGCTCTTGTAGGGCCTTGCCTTGTGTGTGCAGTTGGGTGATGGCTCTCTCTGCTTCGTCCACTCTCTTATCTGTCATTGTTAACTGCTGCTCAAATCCCTCCGGTCTCTTTTCCAGCTTATTGAGGTCGGTTCGAAGTGCTGCTGCTGTCGATCTCATTTCTTTCCTGAAGTCGAGTATTTCGGTGAGCATTTGTGTTATTTGACGCTGCAGAATTGTATGGGGGTACTTGTTCAGCCAGGGATGTACTGTGGCGGGAGGCCGATGAGGCCCGCGAGTCTCGGCTCTCGGAGTTTTCGTCCTGGGATCTACCTCCATCTGTTCGTCTCGAGGACCCTGTTTTGTCCGCTTCTCTCTTTCTAGGCATCATAGGACCTCTGGAGTATTTCACTGGTACTTTTTATAGGGTTTTAGCAGTAATTAGTGAGGTTTTTAGTGATATCCCAGGGGGAGCCTCGAGCTCTAAGCTGCTATTCCGCTCATGACGTCACCGGAAGTCCATGAATTTCTACTTTAAAAGTAATGGTTTACGGAGACATATTCAGAACTGGCTGTCTGCCTGTGCATAACAATGCGGTGCGCAAAACAGATGTGCTGGCTGGCTCTGGTGTCATATTCAATCAGAATGTGTGACTGGCACAGATCGCGCATCCTGGATGAATATCAGACCCTGGATGCACACCGCAAAGCCGGCGGCAGCAAAATGCAGCGCATCCAGGGTTGAGGCTGAAGACCGCCTATGAGGGAATGTGTGGCGCATGCCTGGATGCCCATATTCCCCATGGGCGCTATTCATCTACAACATGCGAATGAGCCCAATGGGCATGCATGGCGCAAATGGCCCCATGCTGCGCCCTAATGGGCTCATCAGCATGACTCGCGCTTGGTGGAATGCGCCGGGCCAGTCCCGAGCGGCACAGGCAAAGCCGGTCCCCTGCCAGCCCAGACACCATGTGGTACCCCTCCTGTCCCCATTCCCTGCTCCTAGTAGACACACACCAGTGAGCCCCGATCCCGTGAGGGGCAATACTGTACCCCTTCCAGACCCGATCAATGTACAAACAAACCCGCACCCAGCCCCGATTCCGCTCCATGTACAAACCCCCACTCAGCCCCGATCCCTGTTCCATGTACAAACAACCCCACCCAGCCCCAATTCCAGTTCCGTATACAGTCAAATCCTCACCGGCCCTGATCCCTGTGAGAGGCTTTACCATACCCACCTCCCCAGCCCCGATGTCCTGCAGGATACCCACACCTCTCAGCATTTCCATAGTGTAGTGACCCTCCACCCCACCCGTCCTGACTCTGTGGCACATAATGTTAAGAATCTTTAGACAATGGGCTTATAAATCTAAGGATTGTGATTGGCTGGCAGTGATGACAGGGTACATTAACTAGTAAGTTAGAGCCCATCAGATAACAAAGCAAATGGGATCAATGTGCCAATTTCCATTTTTGCGAACTTGGGCAGGTAGTGCTAGCCATGGGTGGAGCTGGCAATTAGACACCAGGGGCTAGATATTCAAATATGTGCAAAAGCAAAGGTATGCACTGTGCTTGTGCCCAACCCACAGGTTGTCATATTCAGTCAGATAGCACACCAGTGCTACCCGACTGAATATCGCCCTGTGTCGGCGCAGCGATAAATTAAGTAGCACGGCCCTAACATGGACCGGGGCCGTATGCAACCCATAAGAAACTGCACCACCAGACCAGATAGTGCCAGGAACCGTGGCACAATATTCAGATGCAGCCAGGGGATTAGAGGGCAGGGAGTGCCAGCAGAAACCAAGGACATGGTGTTCCAAACAGGAATGGGCAATCAGAGGGTGAGAGGTGCCACAAGACACCAGGGAGCAGGTGTTAACTACTGGGGTGGGTCATCTGAGGGCAGTGGATGTCACTAGACACCAGGAACTACACTCCTCCTCCTCACGGGCTTGGTGATCAGCAGATAAGGAGTGCCACTGGACACCAGGGCTTCCTGTACATGTCATGGGATGGCTATTCGTGGGGGTGCCACTGGACACCAGTGTGGATGTGACTGGGATTGGACCGGTTGAACGGGGAGTGCTAATAAACATCAGGACATTCATTCTTTCAGGTGCTGGTCCATACTGAGAGGGACAAGGCTGAGAAGTCCCCCCCATTATCCCACTGAGGAGATGAACCAATATGGAAACAAAAATAAAACCAAAAGAAATCCCGCACTCAAAAAACAGAATATGAGGACTGCTTCATCAATGTCTAAAAGTGCTTCATTTTATTAAAGTGCCATATACCGAGCCCTGACGCATTTAATGAACAATTGGTTGCACTTTGTAATTGACGCTGTTTAATGATGTCATCAATTGTATGGTATATAAGGCAGTGGCTTTAATGTCACATTAGACCCTTTGAGAAAGGAAATTGGTCCAACCGCTAGGGCTCGGTATATGGCACTTTAATAAAATGAAGCACTTTTAGACATTGATGAAGCAGTCCTCATATTCTGTTTTTTGAGTGCGGGATTTCTTTTGTAGTTTTGTTCAGTTCTATCCCTGCACCTCTATTCCACGTGCAACCTCTGTTTGGAAAAAATTTTTTTTTTTTTTTTATGGAAACAAAAATCATGCAAAATCTAATAATCGACAAAGGGCAATTTATTTATTTTTTTTGTCATCAGCTGGCCACCATCTGTCCGACCCCACCACCCATTCCCCATCTCCCAGGACATACCCACCGCAGTGCACCATTGTTTACTCCCCAGAACAAGTGGTCAGGAAGGGGCCTCTCCGTTAACGGAGACTGGTTTGTGATACGGTGGGAGTGCCTCAGTTGGCTGCGTGGGGGTCTAGTGAAGGGCGGATGTCCTCTTGTATAGGCAGATGATTTTTTCCTGTCCCCAAGGGAGGTGTGATGTGCAATGATGCAGTGGCACACAGAGCGGTGGACATCTAGCACGCCTCCTGATGATCTCGATAACCAGCTGGAAGACCCCCTTCCCAGTCTTCACCAGGGGTCAGTCAAGCCGAAGTTTCCCCATGCCCCCCAAGAGGAGAGCAGTCATGAATCATCCCCCACCACCCCAGCCCTGTAACATCACTGGCTTACTTCCAAACCCAGGACGTCAGGGTCACAAGCAGAAGCTCGACTGCTTTGCTGGCGGACCGCAAAGTTCAAGTCTGAAGTGCTCAGCTATGCTCTTCATTAATATAATCTAGCAATAGATGACAAAACAAAACAATAAATGAAAACAAATGACACAAATTAATTTTTTGTAACACATTTATTTATACTTCATCCTCACTATATTATTTGTATGCATCGCATTTGGTTCTACTCACTTGTGTTCCTATTTACAGTCCTACTTAACAGCACATTGGAAACATGACTGATTCAGGAGAACTGGAAGTTCCACTTCAAAAAAAGTGGTAGCATGGAAAGGGGCTGGAAATCATATCCAGTCAGCCTGACATCAGTGGTGGGATAGATAATGGAGTCACTGCTGAAAAAAAGGCATGTAGAATATGTTGAATCCAATGGATTACAAGACCTGAGGCATCCATGGGTTCACCGGGGGGGAGGGGGTCATGTCAAGTAAATCTGATAGAAATTTCTTTGGTTGGTTCACAAAGGCAATGCAGCAGGGTGTAGCAGTGGACGTGACCTACTTAGAATTCAGTAAGGCATCTGACACCATTTCACACAGGAGACAAGTAAGCAAGCTGGATAGCTTAGGAGTGGGTCTGAAGGTGGTAAGTTGGGTAAAAAAATTGGCTAAGGAATAGGAGTCAGAGGGAGGTGGTAAACAGAATTCACTCTGAGGAAGGGAGGGTGTCCAACAGGATACCTCAGGGATCAGTGCTGAGACCAGTCCTCTTTAAATGTTTTTGTGACCCTGCAGACTGACCCACCGGCTCAGTGGTAGCGCTACCGACATTCCGGGTTGGAAGTGTATCTGGAGTGCCACAGGGCCAGCCAGGGGGAGGAGAACTGAGTATACGCAGGACTGCTCTACTCGGGGGGGCGGGGGGCACAGCCCAATGCTTGTCTGGCCACTGTCAGAAGCTCTGGGAAAGGCAGCTTGGGCCAGAAAGTTGGGAGGTATAGCAGACGACAGTACATGCCACACCTCACCAGGACAGGCAAACCAGAAAAGGCCTGGCGGGAGGAGGAGGAGGAGCACACACGCCCACACCTGTCCAACTGGGGACGCCATCTTGAACTGAATCTGTTGTCCAGTAGGGCTTAGGGAACTCAGCTGGAAGGGACATATTCTGGGGAAGACATCTAGAAAGGTAAATACGGCAGACAGGAGAGGAGTTCCTGCTGTGGGCTGGGGACAGGATACAGTGTGTAGTGCCTCCAAGTAGTAGCGTCCAGCTGTACTGGAAAAAAAAAAAAAAGCTTGGCAGGGCATGACAGGATGCTTGGAGATCCCCTTACGGCAAATTTAGTTAGCCCATGGGAGAGAGATGTGTGTAGGCGCCCCATGGTATACGGCGAGAGGTGTGATGGGGGAAAACATACGTTTATAGGCATTCTACCCACACGCTGCCAGCAAGTATGCCTCAGCAATTCCTACCATCAGCAGCTGTTCCCCGTAATATACAGTAATCCTACTTCCAACAGACACTCCCAGTTGCTCTAGTCAGCTTCACTACGGCCAGCAAGTAGCCCCATCTCAAATCCCTTGAACAATAAGTGCTTTTTGCTTGAAACCAGTTCCCCTGAACAGTTCAAGCCATGGCTGCTACAAATGTATTCATTAACTCCTGCATCGACATTCACCCTCTAAACCCACTGCCGAGTAATATAAGGAATCCATTTCACAGTAAAATACCCAGAATGAGCATCTTACCATTTCAGTTGTTGACAAATTAAACTTAAACTAAGCACGCTGCCTGTAGCATGCATGGATGTCAATTAACCTAAGCCCGGCTTTTGACAGCCACAATCTGGTAACACTTATACTCCCGACACAGCACTGCCATTCTAGTCTTTTTTATGTTGGCTCGCATGCCAGCCAACATCTTGCAGTAGTAGCAGATTTGGAGGTGCGGTCACTGTGGGCTAATGCAGGGCAATGCATCAGTAGGTGCGCCCTCATTCCCCAATAAGCCAGCATGCAGGCACTGACACCAGCAATATGTAAAGTGGTCACCACATCTAAGAAAAGTGCCGCTGCAATGAGAGGCAAGCTCATCATGCAGTGGCACAATAACACGCCTCCCGACGTGCCCTTCCTGGTGAATTATTTCAGTAAACATGGTGGCAGTGGCTGCCGCTGCCTACCACAATGTCGACTACAGGGGTGCCCAATCCTCGTTGGCATGCCCCGACCCAGTTCATGTGCCGAAGGGGAGCCCACTCCCCATCTACATAATGCCCCCCCCATTTCAAGTGTTTGCCAAGAGGGTGCCCAATCCCCCTCTGCATCATGCGTCCCCCTCAACAGTCTTTGTTGATGGGGATGGCCAATCCCTGTCGGCTTCAGTCCCCCTGTTCCCAGTTCAGTCTGCTGACGGGGTGCCCAATCCGTCGGCTACAGCCCCCAAAAACACTCAGGTGGCACGCTGGGAGCCCACCCCAGTGTGAAAAAGTCTCTGTAAAAAACCTTCCCCAATTTTTTTTTTGACCTGCAAAACACAAAACGGTCCCTCGTTGAGTCCGGTGGTCCCTCCCCAATCCACGCCCACCCTCTGCGCACCCTGCCTTCCCACACACCCCTCACCCCATACTTACCTCTGGAGCATGGCACAATGATCTTCTGTGGGCCGGGAACAAGTCTGCACTCTTCAAAGCCGACTGCGAACTGAAGAAATGCCGGTAAGCTGTGTAATGGCATAAATAGGGTTTTTTCAACTTTGGTGCATATCTCGGGCATTTTTGGGACTTCTGACACCAAATTTTCAGCATGGGGTTATTGGGACCCCTCCTCATGAATTCAGTCACAGTCATGGCATTATTTGGACTTGAAAGGCAATTTCACGGTCACTGCGCAGAATCACCTTTTGGGACCGATAAACGAAAAGAGAGTGCCACTGTTCATGAGGTGGGCTCTCAAAAGCCTAAGTTGCAAATTTGGTGAAATAAATCCAAAAATGACAGTTTTATGGCGTGTATTGTGCAGTTTCCATGCATGCTCGTAACCGTGAATTTGTAATATTTTCACTTCAGATTTTCAACACTGCCATTTTCCGCACCTCCTTATGAACAGTACAGCTGTCATTTTACATATCCTGGCCAAAATGTGTTTTCACATTTCTGGCACAGAACAGCACAGTCGCTGTGGGAAATCAGTTTTAGGGACAGATTAAGAAAATGATAGTGACACTGTTCATAAGCAGAGGTCCTAAAATGCCTATGTTGAAAAGTTGGTGATGAAAGTCCATAAAATGACTGTGCTACAAGTGTGCGTTGCTGTTTCCACGCACCCTTGTAACTTCGCAAATTTGCAATATTTTGATGCCAGATTTTCAACACTGGCATTTTTCACACCTCCTTATGAACACTACAGCTGGCATTTTTCACATCCAGCCCGAAATATGTTTGCGCACCTGCGGTGCACAATGGCGTGGTCGCTGTGGGAAATCAACTTTTGGGACAGATTAACAAAATCACAGTGCCACTGTTCATGAGGGGAGGGCCCAAAATGCCTATGTTGAAAATGTAGTTAAAAATATCCCCCAAATAATTGGGTTTAGGGATGTGCATTGCGCAGTTTCTATGCATGCTCATGACTTCAATTTTTCATATTTTCACTCCAGATTTTCATGTTGCCATTTTTTTTTTACACCTCCTCATGAACAGTACAGTTATCATTTTTCGCACCCTGCCAAAAACGTGTTGTTTGTACCCGTGGCACCAAATGGCGCAGTCACTGTGCAAAATCACCTTTCGGCTAACAAACTGATAGTGCCACTCTTCATGAGGTGGGGTCACAAAAAGCCCATGTTGAAAATTTGGAGTGAAAATACCAACAAATGCCTACAGCGTTAGCTTTCCAACTGTAACACTCCTCCCTGTAGAGACTGACAGGCGTCAGGGGTGTGACTTGGAATCAGCCGAAGTAATGCTCACGCCATTCCACCCCCACCCCTGCAGCCAGTGACTGGCACGAGGGGTTTGCAGTGTTTGGCCCCAAAGTTCACTCCACTGCACCCATCTCAGCGTATTTTCTTATGGAGTGGGGCAAGTATAAGGCCTAAAGTACACCACCACACTTGACAGTGTCTACAGGGTAGGGTGAGGCGACCCAAAGGCACAATACAAGGCCTGTCAGTCTCTTCAGGGTGGGGTTGGCGTCAGTTCAAATACTTCCTCCATCATGCATCTCTATCTCCTCCACTACCAATGAGACACCATTCGGCATTAACAAATGCTTGTTTTTCTAGTTCTATGGTGACAACCTCGTGCAAACTAATTACCACCTAAATTTTGCTGCTACCACGAGCAAGCTGCGGGTGTCAACACATCGCACAGCTGTTACTACTACCGCCATTTCACGTTTTCTTTCATCTTTCTAATGTCCCGTGCTATAGTACAGTGTAATAGGCGCAATGTAATGCCAGTCAAAAGCTTCGAAATGCAACATTTTGGCCATCAAAAGAACTCCAAAATTCAGAACATAAAAAAAATCGATCATTCAGGTTTGACAGCAAGACGATTCAAAGTTCCTAATTTCACAAATTGGATTTACCACCCCATAGTTCCTCATGTGGCAAAATATTATGTTTTCCTGTCCAGATTGTTGAATTAGAACTTCGTTCAATCATTCTTCCACTTCTATGGCCGTTACAGCATCGAGGCTCTTCATTCTAAGGCGGCGGTTCAGTCCTCGCAAGAGAGGCAGTATGTCGGAGGCAGCGCGTGCGTGCTACTAGACCCACATGTGTTAGTTCGGTCGAGGCGTTGTCCTGCTTGTTGTTGGTTCCTGGAATATTCAAACATCGTGGCGTTTGAACGGAATGATGGACCATCCGGATAAAATGACGCAGCATACGGCAAGCCCCTCAAAAACGGATCGAGCTTCTGCGCAGCATTGTGGTAAGAGGACTGTTTATTTTGCTTACCGAAAAAGGGCGCCAAGGCATAAGGCAGTACAGATCTGAAACAGTGAGCTTATCCGACAGGGCGAAGAGGAGCGTTACACACGGCTGGTGTACAGAGGCTTTGCGAACCTATTTCTGCACTGTCCCTTATTTTCATTCCTCGGAATTGCTCTGCCCCTCATTAAAAAGGTACTGCCTACAAAGAAAACGTGCTATAAACTCAAATGTAGAAATTCAGATCACTTATTAATCCAAGCTAGACTCCTCAATACTGAGCCACACCGACATGTAATGCACTCTTTCGTGATTCAGCACTTCGCATCATTCCCCTATCCTTTTTCGCTTGCCCTCTTCCCACAAGCTTGTCTTAGCACTTTCCTCTCACAACTTTATCACCTGACAATACCCATGGCTGCCTCCTCTTGCTTCCTCCTCACTCTTCCCCCTCCCTACGGTCTGCCTTTCTCTCTTCCTGACAAGGCCTCCTGGCTGCCCTCCTTGCTCTCTCCCCACTTTCCTCCTTCTGTGTTTGCTTTTCACTTCCTCATACATTGCACAATGCCATTTCTTAGTTATGCACTTCTTTACATGTTTCTCATGCTTTTTTGTACTCCTATAACCTTTGCTATATTCTGTGACATGAAACCTTTGTAAAAGAGCTTTTGTTCAAATGTGTTTATCTGAGATTTTTGTATTGTCTTATGATACAAGTTTCACTATTATTTCCACTGTGTTCAGAGCGTGTTTCTCTATATTTGACAGTGTTTTCCAGGGTCGTGCCTGAAAACAGTCACTTGCTGACTAGCGCACTTACCCGGTTAACAAAAACTAAATAAATAAATAAATATTCTGAAGGCCAGTGCTCCTCATCTCCCCACAGAAGTGTCAGTGGGCCATGTTTCACTGACACTAGGTTGGCAGGTAGGCAACAAAAGGCTGTGGACCTGTTTAACAAGCATAGCATAGTCAGTACACCAGTTATGCTATGTAGGATTAGTTGGTCAGGTAGTGGATTATTTATCAATTTATTTGGGGGGGGGGTATGTGAATTCCCCCCAAAATGGACGGAAATTGGGGGTGGAGCCCCTCAACTGAAACAAATTGATAAACACAACCATTCTAACAAACCCTAAGTAACATAAATAGCATAGCCTACCTCTTTCTACACAGTGCTAGTTTTGCACTAGTCCGTAGTCCTCCACCAACACTGAGAGGTGTGCTTGCCAGTGAGCAAGACTTTGTTTTAATCAGTTTTTTCATGTACGAGTTCAACAAAATTGTAAAGTGTTGCAACCATTTAGTAATAGAAGCGAGGCGACAATAGGTCTATTAAGTCCTCACGATTAGTAAGTAGAGAACAACAAATGTGCTCTGCAGAGGGTATTAATTACTGAAGATTTCTTACTCCAGGAGTCTTTAGCATAAGTAACTTTAGCAGTTAGCTGGCTCAGTGCAACTGCCAGGAGGTATGCCTTTAAGAGAATTTTATTTAAATGAGCTTTGGGCAATAGCCAATCAAAAACAGGAGTGGATTGAGCTGAGTGAGAGCTGCCCGAAGGCTTTAGAATTTTTTCTCCACTGGACTGAACAACATTGCCCCTGAAGTGCCTCTCAGCTCTCCTTGTTGACAGCCTTCTAGCGCTTATCTGGGTAAAGTTTTCCTCATAAATCAATTTCTTTAGTGTGCTGAGTGAAAGTTTGACATTTTTGTTAGTGCTGCTCTAATTTTCTATTTTTAGTGCAACAGCGCTATTTTGACTTTATTTTAACTGCAATTGTTCATTTCCAAAGTTAAGATGGTCACTCTGTACTAATCATACAGTCTTTACAGTAGGGAGACTGGCTAGCCATCCTGGTTCTAAAGGGCTCCTTTTTCCATATACCCTTAATGAAGTCTCACAGGCAGTTTCTCAGGTGCGGGCTCACTGCGGCCCTTCAGCCTTCCTCTGCCCCAACAGTTTTTACAAGTGGCTCATAGTGCTAAAGTCTCCTTGTTAGATCAAGGAGTCCTTTTCCTTCAGGGTTCACTCTGGAGCCTCAGGGTCTCCTGGTAAATCTAAACAAAGTCTCACCTGGGACCTCCCAGCATCCAGGAAGGATATACCTTCCTTCCACAGGTGAGAATTCAAGCTGTCCCTTAGTGGCAAATTCCTTCATCCAGAGACAGCGAAACCAGCCAGCAGGCGCTTGACTGGGTTTGTATCATTAACCCTCACGTGTTTAGTATCACGATGCTGTCCTGAGCAAATCACGTAACTTTGACATTTCCTCAGGCTGTTGGGACACATGGCTTTAATGCCTGCAGTGGTCCCAGGGTTCAGATACAGGATCGTCACCCACACGCCTCCTTATAGCTTGCTGGTCTCCAAAAGCAACACTTTTTCAAGCGGAGACCTCTGGCGGAACAGTGCCACAGATGCCTTCTTCCTGTGGTAGGGCACATCTGGAGAGTGTCTCAGTAAGTGGCACCTAGACTGTCCCAGTCACAGTTACACATAAATCTTTTTGGAACTCAGAGCAATCTTTCTAGCTTTCAAAGCATTTGCTCCTGTCATAAAAGGACAGACTGTACAATGTTGAACAGACACCACTGCAGTGTTTTTCACAAATGAGCAGAGTGCAGGGTTTTAAATAATTGATTAGCACTTTTTCCTTGGGACAATGCTAACTGTACAGAAAGTATTTATATAGGTTTTCTAGAAGTGTTATGTTTGTTAAACACAGTAAGGCAAGTGATATGCATTTTCACAATGTTTTAGAACTTTTATGAGCAAAAGCTAATCAATTTTTAGAGTTAAATAAAACCCTGGAGTGGACCAGATCAGGAATATTCTGTTCTGAGCTCTATAAATCTGGTCTCTCAGGAATATTCTGTTCGCATGCTCTATAAATCTGGTCTCTCGCCTTCTCCCTGGGAGTCAGCCTTCAGCTATTCACCTCCCAGGCAAACACAATACTCTGTCACATCAGTCAAGGCCAGAGTGAATGGACTCTGAACAAACAAGTACTAGCCAAAGTGTTCAGGTGGTGGGCACACCAGAGGTGGATCGGTTTGCCTCTCCTCAACTTCCAGCTTCCTCCAGTACTGTTGCAGGCCACCAGTCCAGGCAGCTTACTCTGGATGCCTTGATCCTGAACTGGTCAGGGAGGTTCCTATATGCTTTCCGTCCCTTTCCTCTGCTACTGGGGTATTGCTGAAACTTGGACAACAGCCTGCATCAGTGATTCTGGTGGCTGTGGATTGCCCAGGCAAGCCTGGTACCCTCTCCTTCTCTCACTGTCCTGCAGCAGGCCCATTCACCTGCCACCAGCTCACTCTCTGCTGACCCTTCCAGAGACAGGTGCATTATCCAGACATACACTGTCTTTACCTCAAGGCCTGGTTCTTGAGGAGTTAGTGTCCATCCTCACGGTACTCTGAACAAGTCTTTAAGATATTGAGGATGGCTAAAAACTGAACACTAAGAAGACTTTTGCAGCCAAATTTACTGGATTTACTGGATAATTTTGGACAAAGAAGCTAAAGACCCATTGAGATTGTCCCCCTCAATAGTGGGTCATTTATCTTCGAGGTTTGTTAACCAACTGTCTAACTTTGTTTTTAAACGACTCAATGGTGCCCGAATTAACTATATACTTTGGTAGTAAATTCCATTGTTTTGGAGCCCTAATACTGAAAAAATTATCTCTTTTGTTAGTGTTAACCCGTTCAGTTTTTATTTGTTTGTTATGCGATCCACCAGCAATACGATTATTAGAATGTCAGTCCACATTGTTTCATTTGAATAGGGCATTTCAGTATCTTAAATAAAAACATCAAATCTCTTCTAAGTCTCCTTTGTTGTAAGGAGGGTAGTCCAGTTTTAGACAGACAAGCTTCATGTGATCTATTTTTTAGTCTTGGTATCATTTTGCTCAGTCTTCTCTGGACTTGTTCTAGTCTATGAATATCTCCTTTAAGATATAGATTCCAATAGGGAGAATCATAATCCAGATATGGTCTGACATATGACCTATACAAGGGGACCAGACATTGTTCCGATTTATTAACAAAGGTTTTACTAATTTGTTTTAATAAAATATTTGCAGTATTAGCCACTCTGTTGCAATGTGGACCAGCCAATTATTTATTATTCACCAAGATGCACAGATCTTTCACATTCAGAGTGTTTAAGTTGTTTGTTATTTAACCAGTAGGTAGTCTTAGAATTTTTAGTCCCAAAATGAAGAACGACACACTTATCAGTGTTGAAGTCCATGAGACTGTTTTTTGCCCATGATTCAATATAGAATAGCGATATTTTAAATTGCATCTACTCTGCCTCCTAGTTTAGTATCGTCAGCGAATTTGGAAATAAAGTTACTAGGGGATATAGTCAGATCGCTAATAAATATATTGAATAAAGATGGTCCGAAGACAGAGCCTTGTGGAATACCACTAGTTACCTTACGTAAATACAAAAAGGAGCCATTTAGCTTAACTACCTGGGATCTATTGTATAACCATTGTGATACCTGATTTAACAAATATTGGGAAAAACCAAGCCTGTGCATTTTCTTAATAAGTAATGAATGGGGTACTTTATCAAATGCCTTGCTATAATCTAAAAGTACAACGTCTGAGGGAATTAGATTATCCAAGTATCTACCAATATTATCATAAAAGGAGATGAAATTGGTAGTACAAGATGATCGATTTGATGCCATGCTGAGATAGATCTGAAATCCCAAGCATGTCAATTTCAGTATCAACAAGCGACTTAACTATTCTTTCCATAACTTTACATATTAATGATGTTAGACTTATTGGTCTATATTTTTGGACACTCGTTTTAGTACCCTTTTTAAAATTGGCATCACAATCGCTATATGCCAATCATCAGGAATACTGCTTTCAGATAGAGATTTATTAAATATTGACGTTAATGGAATAGTTACTGCATCAAATGTCTCACTAGAAACCTTGATCGAATATTGTCAGGTCCTGAACTAGTTGATTTTTAAGAATAGAACCTTTTAACTTCCTGCTTGTTTATTTTTGGATGTGGTGAATGTGTTTTATACATCAGGTGATATACATGTTATTGTTGAAGACAGAGCAGAAATATTCATTAAATATATTTGCTACTTTTGGGCATTATTAACAAGGTTCCCATCTAGTGTTACCGGTCCAATTTTCCTTGAATCTCCTTTTATTATTTATATATGAATAAAGAAATTTTTTGTTAGATTTGGAATCTGCAAGGTAAATTCGAGCTTAGATTTTCCTTGTTTTATTAATTTTTAAATAAGATACTGATTCTTATATCTAACCTTGGTGCCCAACGTAGTTAGTTTTTAATTTCTAAATAAACGCCATTTAGTTTTATTTGTCTGTGTATAACTTTGGAAAACCATATGGTAATTTTACCCTTTTTGTTACATTTAACTTTTAGTGGAACATATTTCTGCTTTAAATTAACTATGATTTGTTTTAATGTTTCTCACTCTTGAATTGTAGATTTATCCTTAAACTTGCTGTCCCAGTTGTTTTGGTTAAGTCTAAGATTTATTTGTTTAAAGTTAGCCTTCTTATAATTTTTATGTAAAATGCTTGATTATGTTTTAAGATTAGTAGTGATTATATTTAATAAAATTAAACTGAGATCACTATTCCCAATAGAAGCGGAAATATTTATATTTGAGACTCTGTTTTCTATATTAGCAATAATAAGATTGAGTGTATTAATTCCTCTGGTAGGGACTCTTACTAACTGTTCTAGACCCTGATCGATGCATGAGCTTGTTAATCATTTTCCTTGCACAATTAAGCCAGTGAGTGTTTCCAATTAATTCCAGGCTATTAAAATCTCATAGAATAAGCCGTTGTTTTTATCTGCCATTGATGTTATTTGATCTGTTAAATCTTTGTATAATCAAAATCAGACGAGGGGGGTCTATAACAGACTCCTATTACTAGCTTTGGTTGACCCTAAATTGTACTGTTGCCCAGAGTGATTCAGTATTTGTACTAATAGTTTGTTTAGAGGAGGTGATATCATTGTGCGCAAATAAGCATACCCCTCCTCCACTTTTATTTGTTGTATCTTTATGATACAATTTGTAATTAGGCAACTCTTTTGTTTTAACCATTTAGAGGCAGGATCCCACCAGGTCTCAGTTACAGCAATAATGTCTATATCCAATAATTTACATTTACACTCTAATTCAGCCATGTTTATGGTATTCAAAGAACTAGCGTTAAATGACAAAATATTACGTGATTTGATAGTTTGAAAGATAGTATTACTTTTATTTTTAGAGAATTTAGACCTTTCTAATTCTACTCCCTATGATTTAGTTTAAAGTATTTAGAACTGCAACAATTTTTTTTCCCAACATGTTGCTCCCCCTTCTGCTGAGATGAAGACCGTCCCAGCAAAAGAGTGAGTCCCTTCCGGAAAAGCCTTCCCAGTGATGGATACACTTGATATCCTGTTTTAGGCATCACATTCTTAACCAATTATTTGTTTGATTTTATTGGAGATGGTAATTGTGGCCCTTGGTGCCGGAAGAATCTCAGAGAAACACACTGTGCAACCTTTCTCTACCAACAAGTTATTTAATGCCACATAGCTTTCTTTTAATTTGTAATGTCTGCATTTAAAATGTCATTTATCCCTCGTGAATTATTACTAGAGGATTCGGTCCAGCATGAGAGAGTATTGAGTTTATCATGTTAGAAATATCAACTACCTTAGCTCCCTATAACTTGAACATGTTGGTTTGATTTATCAGGATTACAAATAGCCCTGTCTATATGTTTAATCATTCAATCATGCAGTACAAAATGTGTCTGGGTGAGTCTTTAGTGCTATGGCTTGATCTGTATCCATAGAGTAGTTGTTTTCTAGGTGCAGTGACTGGGATGTTACTTTTGTTTTGTTTTTAAGATTAAGGTGTGGGGCAGTTAAGCTCAATTAATGGCTCTGATGAAGCTTGGCCACTGTTTGCACTAGTAGTGCTGGAGTAAGGTACGTTTAAGTCTGTTGTTGGGTGCCGGCCTGGTGGCGCTGAGGGTTGAGGCGCTGGACACCACACCTCGCGTCACACTGGTGACCCGGGTTCAGGAATGGACTCAGGTGCCGGGGGTCGGTAGGGGAAGGGTTGAGGACTGAGCGCCCATGTGGTGCTCTCCTCCTCGGACCAAGGGGGTTGGGATGGCCCGGCGAGCCAGTGACCACTGGTGGAGACCAAAGGGTACTGTAGCAAGCTGGGCTGGCACGTAACATGGCCGATGCAGACAGGGTTGCTGTGCGCCAGTAGCCGTAAGCGGTGCCCAGCACGGGAGGGAGACACAGAAAATGGAAACACCTGGTCCTGGGGGTAGGTGGGCACCAATCCCCATGCCCTGGCCGTGGCTGACTCCGCCCGGCCTTCATGGATCTTCCGCCCGGCGCCACGTCTGCAGCTGGAGACTAAGCGCTGAGGCGCCCAAGGTAGGAGGGTGGCCCCACCCTGGAGGGGTTAGCTGGGGGTGCCAGCTGCGAGGCGGGTTGGGGAAGAGGAAGGCTTGGACGGGGGGGGACTTCAAGCAGGGCAGGAACAGATTGGATGCCTGAGAGAGGGCTCTCAGGACCGTGACCGGAGGGAAAAAGAGTTGGGAAAAAAAAAAGTCTGTTGTTGGTGGTACTGTACTAGTATTTTTATCAGTCTCGAAAGAAGGGACCTGAAAGTGGTTCGGTGTTGAAATCTGAAACTGATTAGCTTTACATCCCTTTTTGACAGCTCTGGCCGATGTTACTGTGGCCCAATCATTTTCTTCTGGGTCATCTTCTCTTACCCTTTTTCTAGAAATATCTGTGCTACTATCTATAGTTGAGACAATTCCTGGTGTAATTTGTTCTTTTAATGGGTACACATCTTGATTTGTTGTATTTAAATTACTAGTGTTTGTTGTTAATGTTTGTAGGTTCTCATTTCTTTCAATGTGACGTCTAAGCATATCAGCCTGACTGTTTTCTAATACAAGGAGTCTTTGTCCAAAGATGCCTAGTTCCTCTTACATGGATTTATTTAATAAACACTTCTCACAAGTAAAACTATGATCAGTATTGGGTATTACGTCTACCAGTTTGTACATATTACAGGTTGACCATTTTATGCCAATGTTCCCCTCTAAGCGTCATAATGATGAAAGCAGTGTGCTTAGGTTTGTCATAGTTATAATATCCATTCCTAGATATATGGTTGTAGGAATTTCTGAGGTTCTTATCAGTCACAAACAGCTATCGCCTTACCCCAAAAATGTCCTACTCGATGGTGCCTGCTGCAGACTAGATAGCTTTTATTGGTCGCTGCATAAACTGCAGAAAGTCGCTGAACACGCTAAACATGTGCTGGACACTTGTGTATTTACGCCCGTGTTAGCACGCACAAGCGCGCTCGCCCTGCTTGCCGCAGGGGCGAGTTAAATAGCCCTAGTTAATCTGGAAGCACTCTCCGAGGTCACGGAGGCTAAATGCTGCCAATGTAGTTAAAATACGAATTAAAACTTGTGTAAAACACACTGAAGTTGCATACTCTATTCTACAATGTCAGACAGTGTATTTAAACCGAAAAAAACAAGCGGCAAACTCAGTCTGTAGTTCGAGTTGTGCTTCAAAGAACTACAACTCCTCTTCCTGTTCCCAAATGCTTGAACAGGGCTCAATGTCACTGATAGGCTAGCACTGTTTATCAAATACAGAAGGTATATTTTCCCTCTGGTGCAAGAACAAAACAGTTGAACCCCTTTCAGCTTCAGACCCTCAGCTGCTAGATTACGTGGTACACTTAAAGGCGTCAGGCTTGAAACCATCTTCCCTCAAGCTACACCTGGTGACAATTTCGGCCTACCTTTCGGTGAAGAAAAAAAAAATCTGTTTTTTCCCATGCCATATTTAAACAGTTTTTCAAAAGTCTCTTTCACCTCCAGCCTCCAATCAGGGAGCCTGGTCCACCTTGGAGCCTGAACCTTTGCATAGACAGGCTCATGAAACCACCCTTCGAGCCTGTGTCCACTGCTCACATCAAGTTTGTAACTTGGAAGATAGCCTTCCTGGTAGCCATTACTTCTGCCAGGAGGATTTCAGCGCTACAGACCCTGTGCACTGAGCCAAATTACATCATCCCTCACAACGATAAGGCTGAGCTCAGGACAAATAGAACATTTCTGCCAAAAGTGGTTTCAGACTGGTTCCATAAACCAGTCCACTACTCTGTCTGTCTTCTTTACTGAGAAATCCACTCCGGTGTGCAAAAGCTCCACAGCTTGGATGTCAAAGAGCCATCTTTACTGCCTAGAGCATACTAGACAGTCCAGAGGCTCTTCCACTCAGTTGTTTCTCATTTACAGGGATGTAGGCAGAGGAAGACCAGCTACCAAAAACTATTTCCCATTGGTTGGTCTCTTGTATTAGATTCTGCTATGAGAAAGCTGGTCACCAACCTCCAGTGGGGCTCAGGGCTCACTCCACCAGGGCACTGCAGCCTCTTTGCAGCAGCAAGGAACATTCCCTCCTGGATGTCTGCAAAGCAGCTACCTGGAAATCTGTGCACACCTTTGTGAAACACTACAGTCTGGATGTGCAGACCAGATCTGATGCCAAATTTGGCAGGGCGGTTCTGCAGAGCCTCTTTCCTAAGTAGGTTCTCTGCCTACCTCCCACTTGGTACTGCTCGGTAGTCTGCTAAAGTTACTGATGCTAAAGGACTCCTGGGGTAAGAAAAAAAATTACTCACCGCAGTAATCTTTCTTTCAAGGGGTCCTTCAGCATCAGTAAGCTCCCACCCTTCCTACCTGGTTCACCTGTCGGAGAAGGGCTCTTTATCACATTTCCTACCAAATATGGAGTTTTATTGACGAGTTTGTGACTTGTGTTGTTTCTATTTTCCACTTTTGTGGACATTTGCATGTTTTTTTTTAATCCTGTTGACTCTCTTTTGAGGCATGTGCCCTCGTCTTCCTTCGAAAACATTCTGAAGCCTTCCAGCAGCTCTCACTCAGCTCACTCCCCCTCCTGTTGTTTGATTGGCTATTGCCCAAAGCTAAAATTTTTTTTTTCTTATAAAATAACAATGATTGTTTAAAGCCTAGAATTTAAGTATCCATTATTATGTGGGAGTTTATTATTTAAGCAATAATACATGACAGGGTGTGGTATATCATGGGATATTGTCATGCACCCAAGAAGTGATGATATCCCATGTTATACCACACCCTGGAGTGTATTTCTGCTGTTATAAACTGGATGCATACATGTTCTATTAATTATTTAAAAAAAAAAAAATTTTTAATGTTTTAAAATAAAATTTTTTACGAGTAACAAAATAGTACTTTTAGTTTTTGGTTTGGACAGCAGGTGGCACTGTTGTTCAGGATGTATAACAGGCTGACTGCATGTGCATCGGAGAGACTTTTTTGTTTGTGTTTTTAATTGTACTGGCTTGATTGAGGATTGGGAATGCCCTCAGTAGGAGGAGGAGGTCCAAATATGGTGGCAGTCATTTGAATTGAGGTAGGCACCATCACAGTTTACTGCATTCAATTTGTGTTTGGTAGGGGAAGCCAGCAGGTGTTTGGATGTGTATGATTGCCCACTTCTGTTGTGGGTGTGGTAATTTTAATTATGATTTTGAATCTCTGCCAGTCTAGCAACCAGAAGTATGTGCTGTCCTGCCTCCTGCCGCTAATGTGTTATCTTCCTGGCAGTTTGGCGCATTCACTCTGTAAATCAGGGGTGGTTGTGATCATAAGCATTTCAACGGCACTAGTCACGGCTTGTCCCACACCAGTAGGGATGTAATAGTTGTCACTCAGGCGCCAAATTGTTGTAGTGGTGGTTTGGGCACTGATGGTAATTTTTGTGGTGGCGATTTGCTGAATGTTTTTAATTGGGGGTTGTTTACATTGGCAGTTACTGGCAGTTGCGGTAGGTGATGTTTAAAAAAAAAAATCAAGAAGCAGAGTGGTATGAAGGAGGGTAAAGATGCTGGACTTTTTTTTTTTTTTTTTTAATGTGACTGTGTTGTGGGATTTAGTCACGGCTGAGAGGAAGTCTCAGCCAGTCAGAGTACTGGATTTGTTTCTATCTGTTTCATAATATATGTCATAATATTTTGCTATGTTAATTGTTAATAATGTGTTGTTACGGTAGTTTTGTATATTTATTGATATTTACAACTTTTGTCTAGTTTCTATCAGTTCCTAGGAACCAGAGAAGGCTGTTTTTCTATACGGTTCCTGCCCTTAGGGGCCACTTTAAATTTATATTTTGAATGTATTTTAATATACTGTATTAAATTGCTTTCCAGTTTTTTGTTTTTTTTGTATTATTCATGGTTCCTGATTTTCAGGGAATCAAGTCGATATTTGGCCAGTCTAACATTGTTTAGATAAATTTCACTTGCAGTTTGTATTTTAAGGGAACGAGCTGCTTTCTGATGTTTCAAATCCTTTTTGCTTGCATAGGGTTTAAAGCTTACTCTTTGGCAGCCACTAGTGTCTCCCATGGTCGTCGGTGCTTGGCATGACTTACAGACCCAAACCGTAGACTGGACCTGCGGGCTTTAAAACTGTAAAGTTTGTTTTCAACTCCAGGCAAAGGCAGACTGCCACGAATAGTGTTTTAAGGTGCTTGGTTCTAGCTGCCTGTCTCCTCTCCCCCCCCCCCCAGCTATTCGGGCCATGCCTTACACCCAGGCATAGCCCGATTTGCGATGGATGTTTCCCTTTAAATTTTTCCCTAAAATGCAAAAGAAAAGGGCTAAAACATTAGAAGACGTTTTGGTGTCTCCAGTCTGCCTCCACATCATCTAAAGGCTCAGATGAGGGTCAAGCCTATCTAAGTAAGCAGCAGTCCCTGTCAGAGGGGACAGAAAAGAAGCATAAGGCTGCAAGAGATTAGTCAGAAATCAGGGCATCCGAAAGGGGGGAACTCTGAATCTAGCAGAAATAAAAGAGCATTAGAGCAGACACCGGAGACGATGCCTGTCAAGAAAAAAAAAAAGAAAAGAAAAACATATATTGCTGTTCCTCCTATTGAGAAGGACAGGAGCCACCAGTAGTCACAAATCAAATGCCCTCAATAGAGGACATGGCCAAGGCATGGGAATTCCTCCAGGTACTCCAGGCTATGGGGAAATTTCATTAATGTGCCTGTCCACACCTCAGGCCCCAGTTCCATTCCCCATGCCTGTAGAGGAAGAGATTGAAATAACTATGAGGAGGAGGAAGAAGGAGAACCCATAGAACCAGATGGTTCTCCAAACAAGACTTTTGCTCACATTCTAGACCTTCAGATGACTATGCTTCTCATTAGCAGACATTTGTGATGCTTATGGTTAACATCCTCAACATCACCTCAGAGGAATCTAAGGAAAGCGAGAATGAGGTGAATTTATGGACATGATGGGCTTAACTCTCACAAAGAGGTTGTTCAAGCTCCAGATCCCTCATTATGCTTACTAATGCAGATGAACCCAATGGGTGGAGCCACCATGCAGCGCCAGGATTAGAATTTCAACGCCGTTTGAACTGCTGCTGTATAGATGTCGCAACCACAGCCTGACGATAAATCTTTCTCTCCGCCCAAAGAAGCAAGTCCCCCTGCAGAGCTCTTCAGCAACTCTCAACCTTCAACGCCTGCATTTTCCTGTCATTTTCTTATTTTATTTTCACAACTCTGTTCTCTAATAATTTTCTGTTTACGATTTTCACGTAAATTACTTTTCTCTCCTAAAGCTGGTCTCCGGGCTCATCACTTCTGGGAGATCCTTCCTGGAACCACATGACAGGTAGGAAGCATACAGACTTCTGCAGGATGGCTATACCCTCCTGCTCGTTTTCTCCAGACATCAATTTACTTCCTGCCTGTCTAGTGGTAGGAGCTCTGCAGGACCTCTGTCACAGGAGTGACAGAGACGAAGACTTCATCAATGAGTGTGCACCTGTTTCTATTTTTGGACAAAATTAGCAGCTCTATTGAGTGCTAGCGCAGGGACCCCAGTCTCAGCCCTGCAAGCTGCACAGATGGGCTCTCGCGCCTCTCGCCATCCACACGCTCCGGCCAACAAGCCCTTCTTGCCTTGCTAAGAGCCCCCGGAGCAACGAGGAGGCAGTTATGATGTTGACTGGGGCCAGTGGATCAGCACTATTACGGCCTGGGCCATGTAGCTGTCAGGGCTCCCAGAAGTTTTCGCACAGTAGCCTCCTCGCTGATGAGCACACGAGGATTTCGTGTTGACGGACGCCTGAGCATCTCTCCTGCTGATGGTCACTAAAGGCGAGGCCGCCGACACACCTGCCAGTTGGAGAGCGCATGGGCTTATCGGGCTGTCTGATGCTGGGCAACTAACGTGGGAGCATTTGCGCTCTTTAGGCAGGCAAAGAGGCAGACCATTTGGAGTGTAAAAGGGGGCAGAACATTACTCGTCGACGAGCTGATCAGGCGATGATTTTTTTGGGGGGCACCTAAGCTTTGAACTGACTGGACTAAATGCACAGTTTTCAAGCTCAGGATTCAAATACAGTAAAAATATATTAAAATAGTAAACATGTCCTCAGCAAAATCGGAGAGACCAAACCCCCTCTGAGGCAGAAAATGCCACAAGTGCAGAACACCCATGCTGGCCACATTCAGAGGGTCTCTCTCTGTCAAATGCGACAGAGCAACATCACCAGCCTTCAGAACCAGCCCATGGGTCGGGGCAGTCTCCCACCTTAGAGGGGCGCCACTCAGCCAGGGTTCTAGCCCTGGATCTAATAGAGAAACTGAATAGGGCCTTCACCCTCGACCCCCATATTTTGATGTCCTTCAGCAGTCTCTGGAGCCCAGGACCCATAGGAATGCCCCTGCAAGCGCACCTCCCCATCCTTGACGAGGACGCCCCTTACCCCTCACGACACCACAGGAGGAGGAAGAGGCCCAGATCCAGGAGTAAATCCAGATCCAGGGACACAACCCATGGGAAGCACAGATGGGACAGGTCACCCTCTGGGTCCGGCTATTCATCTCCAGAGAGGGGGGGGGACTCCCAAACTCGGATTCCGACTTGGACTCCTCCCCAGCCAAAAACTTTGATTTGGACAACCTAGATTTTTTTCATTAAAAAGGTGTCAGATGAGATCCACCTGAGTTCATTTTCTCCAGAACCCAAGCGAGTGAAGCCAGCATTCAGGCTCATGTCGGCTTCAAAGCCAACGACTGCTTTTCCTATTCCTCCAGCCATAGAGGACCTCTAAAAGGAAGAATGGCAGGGACCAGAGCATTCTTTCTCCATCCCTTACTGCCTAAACAAACTACTGAAATTCGACAAGAAACCTTCAGAGAGATGGCTAGACTGTCCCAAGATAGACCCTCTAATATCAAACCTAACAAAAAAGATGGTTATCTCAGCAGAGGGTGGAGCCTCCCTGTGGGACCCAGTGGATCGGAAAGTGGACACCTCTCTAAAGAAAGCCTTTCGGTCCACCGCAACCTCTTTCAAGGCAGCTATGGCTAACCCTTTTCTCAGCTCGGGCAGCTCTCTCTTGGGCCACTGATCTGGCATGCCCGCTTGCTGATGAACCAGAGAAGAATAAATCCATTTTACAGCAATTGCAGCTAATGGAGCTAGCTTCGGCTCATTCGACTAATGTATTGGAGGAGACAGGCAGGTGTGCAGCAAGAGCTGTGTTTTACCAGACCTCAGCTCGACGCAACATATGGCTATGGGCTTGGCAGGCGGATGCCTCCTTGAAGATGCATTTGGTAAATGCCCCTTACGAAGGAGGCCTTCTTTTTGGTTCAGCTCTAAAGGAAGCAGTCAGGGAATCTGGGGAAATGGCAAAAGTGCGAATGTCGCAATCCCGGGGAAGGACCAGGCCCTGGGCTTCAGGATCCAGACAGAATTTTTGTGCCCCAAATCATCCCAGGGGTCAGAATAAGTCAACTCCAGGCAGACGATCCTGGTTCACCTCACGCAATAAACGCAGCTTCTGGGGTGGCAGGGGAGGCTCCCGAGATGCTGGGGGTGACTCCTCCAAAAAAATTGCAGTGAGGACTCACGGACCCATCCTCATGTTGGGGGCAGGCTTATTCAGCTTTCTCGAGGAATGGGTCCACACCACCACGGACAAGTGGGTGTTAGATGTAAATCGCGAGGGTTACTTCATTGAGGTCGACTTCCGGCCCCACCTGCTCCACATAGTGCCCTCGCGAGTCTCAAGCAACCCAGTAAAAAGAGCGCCGACCATGCAAGCGATTACAGATCTTATACAGGCAGCAACAATCGAACAAGTCCTCATTCCTGAAAAGAACAGAGGAGTGTACTTCCTATTCTTCATAGTGCCAAAATGCTCAGTAAGTTACCGGCCAGTGTTAGATCTCAAGTTTCTAAATGGGTTTGTTCGTCACAGAACATTAAAGATGGAGACCTCCTCCATCAATCGAGAAATCCATCAGGGGACTTTCTGGCCCCAGTAGATTTACAAGATGCTTATCTGCATATTCCCATCTGGAAGGCACACCGGCAATTCGTCAGATTTAAAGTGGAAGATCACCATTTCAATTCATGATGCTGCCCGTCGGCCTGTCCACAGCCCCAGAGTCTTCTCCAAAGTCCTAGTGAGAGTGGTTGCTCGTCTCCGAATGCTAGGATCCAGCTCTCCCCATTACCTGGACGACATTCTCATCAAAGCCCCATGGTACGATCAAGCAGTCCAGGCAGTGATGGAGGTCACTCAGTGCCTCTCCTCTCGGAGGTTCATAATCAACCAGAAGAAGAGCTCCCTGCGACCGTCACGGTCTCGGAATCATCTGGGGGTGAATAGCAACACAATCCATAACAAAGTTTTTCCCACAGAGTCAAAATTCAAGGAACTGAGGGCACTCATCTACAAATTCCAAGCAGCTCAATCACTGCCGGCCTGCTCCTTCATGCAACTCATAGGGACGATGGTCTCCCTGGCAGACTCAGTCCCCTGGGCGCTAGTCCACATGCAACCTCTTCAGTCAGGCCTCCTCCAGCAATGGTCCCAATCAAGGGGCACAGTGGACCAGAGGATTCAGGTATCTCGCCAGGTAAAAGACTCTCTGATATGGTGGATTCAGCAGAGCATCATGAGGGTCTCAATCTGGGACACCTCATCAGATGAGAGTCACCACTGATGCCAGCCTCCGGGGCTGGGGGTGCATTTGGAACAGCTCTGGCACAGGGCAAGTGGTCACTGGTGGAGTCTCACTACAGCATCAATGTGCTGGAGATGCAGGCAGTCCGCTGGCACTGCAGCAGTTCAAGACACAGCTTTCCCACCGATATGTTCTCATCCTCATGGACAGTCGGACAACAATGGCCTACATCAACCACCAGGAAGGCATAAAGAGCCCTCGGCGCTGCAAGAGACTCTTTTTTCTCTCAGTGGGTGGAAGACAACCTGGGAGTCTTAAGGGCCACACACATCCCAGGCCAGGAAAATGTCACAGCAGATTGGCTAAGTCGAAAGGACAGCCTGCGAGGTGAGTGGAGCTCAAGGACAGCGCCTTCCAACTCATCACGGCGCGGTGGGGCCACCCGCAGGTAGATGTTTTTGCCTGCCGAATAAAATTGCAAAGTTCCGTGGTTCTGCTCTCTCATCAAGAATGAGAGGGCAATAGCACAGGATGCCTTCTCCATCAGCTGGGGTCAGTTCGATCTTCTGTATGCCTTTTCTCCAATTCTGATCTTATCAAGGGTACTGCACAAGATTGCCCAAGATCAAGCAGAGATGATTCTGGTTTGCCCACGCTGGCCTCGCAGACTGTAGTTTCCTCAGTTAGTCCAAATGTCTCTACCTTCTCTGGCATTCCAAGAAAGCCCAGATCTGCTACAGTAGGGACCGGTGCTGCAACCCCCATCCCGCAGTCTGTCCCTCTCAAGCGCTGAGATTGAGGAACTCTCAAGGAGTTAGGTTTCTCTGCACTTGTCATGGAAATGATGATTCAATCCAGGCAGGCCTCATCCTCCAAGGTTTATTATAGGATCTGGACAAAATTCCTGTTCTGGTTACGAGATACTTCTCTATCAGATGACTTGGTGTCTCTTCCCATCATCCTTCAGTTTCTTCAGGAGGGTTTCGACAAGGGCCTCAACCGGCTACCTTAAAAGTCCATTTGTCTGCTTTAGGGGCGCTCCTGTTGGCGGACTCAGGCAAATCTTGAGGAGCTCTCCCTCATGTTCGATTTCTGAGAGCAGCAACGTTGAAGTGTCCTCCAATAAAGCCCGTGGTTCCACCTTGGAGGCTCAGCCTGGTACTCAAGCACTCACCAAGCCCCCTTTTGAGCCATTAAAAGAGGCATCTTTGCTTCATCTCACTATTAAGGCCGTCTTTCTTACTGCAATCACCTCAGCCCGCTGTATCCATGAGATAGGAGCCTTGTCTTCCAAAGAACCTTACACTGTCTTTTACCAAGACTCAGTAGTCATGCGAACAGATCCCGCCTTTTTACCAAAGGTAATATCTCCTTTTCACTGCAACCAGGTCTTAAACCTTCCCTCATTCTGTCCTCACCCAAAGAATGAGAGGGAGAGAGAATTTCACACGCTTGATCCAAGGAGAGCGCTCAAGATTTACATCAAGTGATCTGACTCAGTCCGTAAGACTTCAAGTCTATTCATCCTTATATCAGGCCCAAATATGGGTAAGAAAGCATCAAAGGACTCTATTGCTAAGTGGATTTGTTCCACCATCGCCATAGCTTACCAGAAGGCCAGGATCGACCTGCAGGGACCAGTGCGGACTCACTCAACCCAAGCGATGGCTACGTCCTCGGCGGACTTCAGAGAAGCTTCTCCAGCAGACTTATGTAGAGCGGCTATGTGGTCATCCATTCGTACCTTTGCAGAGTTCTACAAGTTGGGTGTTTCCGTCTCGGCTAAGGCGTCCTTTGGCCACACGGTCCTCCAGGCAGTGGTGGCCCCATAAAGGACTATGAACATTCTTCCCACCCAGGAAGTGGAGAGATGTACTGCTTTAGTATATCCCAGAAGTGATGAACCCGGAGACCAGCTTTAGGAGAGAGAAATAGAAATTTAAATACCTGTAAATTTTCTTTCTCTGACTGCTGGTCTATGGGCTCCGTCCCTTCTAGAATGCTGAAAGTCGGCCATCGGCCACAAGTTACACTAACCTTTCTTTTGTTCATTTCCAAGTTATGCGTTTCCTCAGGGGACAAATGCTATAGAAGTACTGATGTCTGGAGGAAACGAGCGGGAGAGTATAGCCATCCTGCAGAAGTCTGTATGCTTCCTGCCTGTCACTTAGTTCCAGGAAGGACCTCCCAGAAGTGATGAGCCCGGAGACCAGCAGTTGGAGAAAGAAAATTTACAGGTATTTAAATTTCTATTTCATTTAACTTCCCTACTCGCGATCTCTCCTTGCGATTCCCACTTCAGAGAACCGTGTTCCTTACAGCGCTTTCAATCGGAATTGCAGGAAGCCTGGTCTGCTGATTATTTTATTGCTCATTTGGGGTTGTTTTTTGTGTCATTTCTTTATTGAAAGTTTTTTAGATGTACTTAATTCATATACATAAAATAAGCACCATTCTTATAGCTGTTCACATTTGTATCCAGATGAATGGCCTACCCACCTCCCTTACTAACGAAAACCAAATTGGCTCCTTCAAAATTCAGCTTAAGGAACACATCCAGTCCTCTAATTACTGTGACTGCCACTGACTACCTTCCCTTCCCTGACTAAGGCCACTGGCCGGCTTATTTCCACCTCACTGAGTCCCCAGCCTAAGTCTGTCAGATTCAGCTGGTTCTCTGAGTAGTATGAATGTACTGTTTTAAGAACTGGGCTTTTTATTCCTAATATCAAACTGTTAGTGTCTCCCTGCTCTATGCTTATTGCTTATTTTCGTGCCCTGGTGATGGTGAATTGTCATATAATGTCTGCTTGTATCTGATTTCTGTGACGTGGAACCTTTGTAAAGAGTCTCTGACTCAAAGGTACTTTCCGAAACCTCAATAAATAAATAAATAAAATAAATGTACCAACATACTAATGCAGTTAAACCATTTATTTGGCTTCTTTATCTTTCTTTAAAAAATCCACCAAGATGTGTGGTTTTGCCTAGCACTGATTAAATAGTGACTTACATCACAGGAGTCTGCGTGTATAAACATTCCCCAAAAGAAATGCAGCCTTTAAAAAGCTATTTTACTCATACAATTGTAGATACAGGGTCCCAAGCACTTCCCGGTTTGTTCTCTGCCCCCGCGCTCACTGGCGTGATGATGAGATGCATGTGAGAGCGGCCCATTATATTCAATGGGCGGCAGCTTTTAAATAAACTTTTAATAACATGATGGGCACTCGCTGGTGAAAGCGTGGGCACGATCGATTACCAAGAGCCATGTTTCATTAGCAAGTTGCCATCATGTTATTAAAAATTGATTTAAAAGCTGCCGCCCATTGAATATAATAGGGTGTGCCCCCATTCTCTCACTGGCTTCTAGTCATCACGCCAGTGAGTGCGGGGGCAGAGCTGGGTGGCAGAGAAAAAAACGTGAAGTCCTTGGGACCCAATGTCTACAATTTTACGAGTAAAATAACTTTTTAAAGGCTGCATTTCTTTGGGGAATATTTATACATGCAGACTCCTGTGTCGGTAAGTCACTATTTAATCAGTGGCAGGGGCAAAACTCCGTGAATCTCTTTAACATAAGATAACTCAGTATTACGTAGTTTCTGTACACATTTGTCTTTTAAGTATTTTGTGGGTGGTATGTCTGAGTTACTGCTGCAGTAAAACAATTTACATTCGACATGTATTTCACTTAATAGAAGGTCTATGAGGAGCAGTACATACTCCTTGTGCCCTGCTGCAACTTTGGGCACACAAGTTAATTATAATACACGAAAATAGAAAAAGAACATATATTAATGTCACATAATATAAAAACAATAAAAAGAAATGTGTTTTGCTCAGTCTCCTAGATAATTTTTTTCTTTTGAGATATATGGGCTCCACTATTGTTTTGTCCCCATTCATGTCTCTCACTTCTGCTTGTTATCTCCTTTGGTCTCCAGCCTGTCTATAATTCCTGAAGTGTTCCCCCTCCATAACAATATTGCTTCCCCAGAGGTCGAGGCAAGAACTTTCCCAACTGCTTAGGAATTTTTCTTTCTTTCCTTCAGCACATATGTTAATCTGTTCACTGCTAATACCGTCAGCGATAGTACAACATTAGTTACCCATAGGTTTTATATTCCCTGCCGTGCTTACCACCAAGAGGATTCTCATCCATCTGGGGTATAGCTCCCATTCTCTGTTCACTTGATCCTCCATGCCTAACAGTAGTGATCTTGGGGAGATCTCTATTGGACGACCTTCCATTTTAGATAGCTCATTTGCTATGCCCTGCCAGTAAGTTTTAAGTTTGGGACATTCCCAGCAATAATGTAAGAAGGTGCATCGGTTTCTTTCACACGTTCCGCAGTTTGGTGATACCCCTGGATGATACTTATTGACCATACTGGGTGGGTAGTAGAGGTGGTGCAAGAATTTATACTGCATTTCTTTGAATTTATTACAGACCAGGAGTCCCATGTGTGAGCCCAGTGTCAGTTCCCACTTAGAGAGTCTATGATTATTATACCAAGGTCCCTTTCCCACCACATTTTTGCCTTATGTGCGTCTGTTTGGGGTTTTAACTAAATATTTGTGAATCGTTCCCCCCCCCCAACACCCCTCAGCAGCTGAGTCTCCTCAGCGGTTCCTGCTTCAGAGATCTGTTTTCCTGTATGCAGCATCTCCTCTGTGAGAGGAAGTTTTTTTTCCTGTTGCTGCTTACCAGTTTTTCATAGTCTGTTGATATGTAACTAGAAAAAAAAAAGTACAGTCCTGTCAGAATTATTTACTTAGGCTCTATATTACATACATTGGGAGCCCTTTGGACCAGTGATACTGTGCATTGCAACAGATTGTTTAACGAATTACTGATTTATTGCTGTTTTTGCTAGTGTAATGTCTTCTCTCTTTACCCTTCTGTTTCCTCAGGATGCAGGAAAGGTTCTTACGCAGTTAACACCCTAGGGCTCTAGGGATCCCTCTGAAGGTCAGAATCAAACCTCAGAGCAGGTCCCTAGATCTGTCCCATCTAAAAGAAGCAGAAATTGAAGCATACTGCTGCCCCTTCTGCTAAGAGGCAAAAGGAGAGGCCAGTGGACAGTTTGAAGTACAAGCTAAAGAAATGCATTGCCCGTCCTGCTGAAAGGCAAAAGGAGATGCCAGTGGACAGTTTAAGGGTCACTGCCCCGCCTGCCGAAAGGCAAAAGGAGACACCAGTGGAAAACATACAGATCAGCGTGATGAAAGTCACTGCCTCTGCTGCCAAAAGGCAGAAGGAAACACCAGTGGACACATATAAGCAGAATATCAAAAAAGGTCACTGTCCCTCTTTCTGAACAGCAAAAAGAGATGCCAGTGAACCAGGCTACAGTGCCCTCGCAAGGGGAGTTGCAAGGGTTTTAGATTCTTCCAGGCTTTTCAATCCATTAGAGACACGATGACCTTACCTGTTCCTCCTCTGCTCCCCAGCCCTGGTGACAGGGGTGATGATTCCTGCTACAAGGCACTTGAGGATGAGGGAGATACCATGGAATCAGGCGGTTCACCCTGTCAGGGCTGGATCCCTTCCACCAGAGCAGGAGGATTATTCATCTCACTACGCCTTTGTGAGTCAGATAGTGGATTTATTTATTTATTTTTTATTTATTTAATATTTGAGAGACCTTTGAGCGTGAGCTCTTTTACAAAGGTTCCACGTCAGAGTGGACAATAAGTCAATACACATATTCAGTGGTTAAAGATGTCTGCTCATTTGGCATTAAAGAGAAATTACATGAGAATTAAACAAATTGGAGAAATAACAGAGTAGTTGTAACAGAGTACAAAGCTATTTCTAATTGATTGCACCTGGTAGCACACCCTAGAGACCTCAAAAATCCACTGTTAGACTGTGGTTGAGAAAACAGCATAGGGGTTTAACACTAATCCAGATGGCGGCGGGCTGGGTGACAGTGAAAACAAGGGGCTGGGTTTGAAACCTACTCGAAGAGAGCGAGGAGGTGGGGGATAGTGGAAAGGGGCTGTGGGGGGAGCAGCTCCATAGGGCTTTGTCGGTAGTTGGTTGGGGGGTAGGGAGGGGCAGTACCAATGTATACGTTTAGAGAGGGTCAAATAACACTTACTCCCTTGGCTGGGCTGGAAATGGAGGCAGGGTTCTCTTGGTAGCCCTGTTGGGTGCTACCTAGGGTGAGAGGCCTATCTTTCAAGTGGAGCCTGAGCAGCAGTACACTTTGAGCTAGACATAAGGTGCTGTTTGAGGCCTGCTTTGAATTGAGACAGGCTGTTTGTTTGTAGTTTTTTTTTTTTTTTTTTTTGTTTCATATGTTTATTATTGGACAGTTATCCATATACAATTCATAGCCAGCAGCTATAAAAAATCTGTATGGTACAGTCATATGCATTTGCCACAACACTTAGACAGTTATGTTTCAGGCTTCATTCCACATTACTGTTGTTTTTTCGTTTATTTTTCAAAATTCCCCCCCCAACCCATTACCCCTAACAATTAACTATTAACTCGGTCTGTGTCCCTTCTTTCTACCTCATCACCATCTTACCCAGAGGTCTCTTCTCTCAAATAACCTGCTACCCTCCAGCAGCATTCTTTCCCCCGTGCTCAGTGCACCCAAATATTTTTCCCAGGTTCTCTCAAATCTGTTTTCCATCCATTTTAAGCTGTATGTCAGCTTGTGCACTGTTAAGACTTTTACCGTGAGTTATTTTCATTGACCCACTGTAGGCCCTGCAGCTATGGTCCATACATTTTGTATTCCTATTCTAGCCACTGTAAGTAGCACCCTTATCCATCTAGGGTAGAGAAATCATTCCCAATTTTCTTCTCCTTCTACCCCCAACAACAATGATTTTTGGGAGATCTCAATAGGCTTTCCTCTCATAGAAGTGATTTCTTTGGATATGTCTTGCCAGTAGGACTTTATCACTGGGCAACTCCAGTAATAATGTTGGTATGTGCCCCTATTTATTTTACACTTGCTACAAAATGGCAAGATCTCCGGGCAAAAGCAGTGCACCATAGCTGGTGGATAGTATAGCCTCTGAATATATTTGAATTGGGCTTCTTTGTACTTGTTACATACTAGCAGTCCCTGGTGGGATTCTAACATTAGCTGCCAGTTAGCCTCACTGATTTCTTCCCCAGTATCTCGCTCCCACCATACCTTCACCTTCTGGGGAGGGTCCTGAAAAAAAACTTTTCCTGTCCAATTTCACAGCCCTCCTTATTAGTCCCTTCTCACACCTATTGCCCCCATTATTTCTCTTTCCACATCCTCCATCAGTCTCCTTGTTTCCCTAGACCCACTGAGCCGTTTATAATAGTCCCTTACTTGGAAGTATCTATACATGTGTGAAGTGTTTGTAGTTCATCAGGAGTTAATTTATCCAGAGGGCCCAATAGGCAAAAGTCAGCTGCTCTAGTGAGGTTAGGAATGGGATAGACAGTGCTCCATTCTTCCTCCCTCTGGTGATGCGAGATGGGGAGAAGCCACAAGCAGGTTACCTACACAGGTTGGGTTTTCTCGAGGTGTCTTCTTTGCCAGGAGGCAAGTTTGGTATTTGATCCTGTTTTTCAGGTTAAGCCAGTTTGTACGCTCATACAGGGTGCAAGTATGAGTGTAGTGCTCCGCACACAGGGTGAGGCAGCATGCCTTATTTAGTGTGATTTGGACCCTTTTGAGTACTGTATCAGAAGCAGCTTCATAAACCACCAGCCCGTAGTAAATCGTAGAGAGTATGGAGCTGGAGACAAAGATTCGGAGTGCTTCCGGGGTGTGGTATTTATGTTTACCACTGTAATAAGGGAGTCTATGTGGTGCATATAAGTGAGTCATCAATAGTGACCCCAAGGTACTTGAACAAGTGTATCTGCTCACCAGCCTTATTAGTGATTTTGAGGGGAGTGTGCCTGCATTTATAGTGGGGGCTAGACAGAAGCAATGCCTTGGTTTTCTTGTAATTTAGTAGCAGCTTTTGCCTACTGAACCAGTCCTCAAGTTTATTGAAGGAGTTCTCTAGTTCTTTTTGTAGGGCAGCCTGGGAGGTGCTGCTGCTCAACTAACATGGTGTCGTCTGCATATAGGATAAGTTGGTATATGAGCCGTGGTAGTTCTTTACAAAGAGGCTGAAAAGTAGGGCCCTAGAATTGATCCTTCAGGGACTCCTAGGAGTACATCTCTGGAGCTGGATAATGTCTGCCCGATTTTGACTCACTGGCTCCTGTGTGTTAGGTAGTCATTAGACCAATTCAGAGGCGTTTGGTGCCACACCCAATCTTTGGAGCTGGAGTTCTAGTAGAGGGTGGTTTACGGTGTTGAAGGCTTTGGTGAGGTCTATGAGTGGACCCCACCAATTTGCCTTCATCAGCGCCTTATGTGCATAGTCGGAGTATTCCAGCAGTGCCGTGGTGGTACTGTGTTTTGCCTGAAACCATGTTGGTTTGAGCAGAGCAGATTGTACTTGTTGAGGTATTCTGTGAGTTGACTTGCCACGATTTTTCCAAAGCTTTGGACAGAGGGCGAGGACAGATATAGGCCTGTAGTTTGGCCTTAGCGCCTTATCACATAGATGCTCTGGTTCTTTCCACTCCAGAGACAGGTGAGGAAGAAAAGGAGGCTGACTACTTAGATATGATGGGTATAAACCCCACAAAGGCTGCTTTTAGGCCGACCTGGTGGCGAGGAAGTTGAGGCGCTGGGCGCCACATCTCATGCCACGCCAGCGACCCTAGTTCGGGGAGCGGATCCAGACGTTGGGGGTTGGTTAGCAGGAGGATTGGCGTCTGGAGGACTGCTCTCCTCTCTGGGGAGGGGGTCAGGAGGTTTCCTGGTGCAGTAGCAGCCTGTGATGGAGACCGAGGCAGCACTGATATCAGGGACACAGTCATGGCGGGACATCGGCTGGCTCCAGTGTCGCGAGGTGCAGAAGGTATATGCCGAGCAGGAGCCATTACATGCTTGAGGGGGAAACATACAAGAAAAGTCCCTACTGTGGTGGTAGGCGACGGTGGGATCAATGGCTGGGCCCCATGCCCTGTACCAGGCTCTACTGGCGTGTGCGTCCATTCTGCCTCCTCCTCTCAGGTTGTTCCATTTGATTTTAGATAGAACGCCGGATGAGAAGGTGGCCCCACCCCAGGGGGCTCAGAGCCAGGCGGTCGAGTGACTGGACGAGGTTGGAGGGAAGGCCCGGACCAGAGAGCATGTCAGAGGCTTCAGGCGGGCAGCAGAAGTACCAGTCTAGTATCCACACCTGAGAGATGGCTGCCATAGGTAAGTGAGAAAGAGAGTTGGGGAAAAAAAAAGCTGCTGTTTCTAGTGCACAGGGCACTACAGAGGACAACCTGTAAACTTTTTCAATCCCCCACATCTGTCACTTGGTTGAACAAGACAATAGGTAGAAAGTACCAGCTGGATAGAAATAATGCTGAGTACTTCTGTGCGCACCCTGAACTTGGAGTGGTCTAGGCAGCTGCTTGCGACAAGGCCAGGATCCCCCCTCTCTCCCCAGCCTCCACACAATGATTCCAGATGGCTGGACAGTATGGGGAAGAAAATGTATATGACAGCCACTCTGTTCCTGAGACAGACTGCATATATGGCCTACGCAGTCTAGTACCAGAAAGCCCTTTGAAACAAGGTACTGGCCCAGTGTGAGCAAAAACCAGGGGCCAGGACATAGTTGACACTGCTAGAACTGCCCTGGAGGCCACCAAATACCAGTACTGCATGGCTGTGGACAATAAAGAAACTGCTTCCAGGTCCATTACCCGTGTCATCTAACTTAAGAGATTTGCATGGGTAGGTACAACTAATTTGTCTCACGATGCTCAAAGGCCATGGATTTCCCATGAGAATAACTGTCTCTTCAATCCCAGGAAATCTTAGTGTATTCTGATTTCAAACAACATGAAGTCTTGCTATATTATGACATATGCAGTGAGTCCCAACCTTGAACTGCTCCGGAGGTGAAAGAGTTAACTTTCCATGCCAGGCATGGGCAGCTGAGCTCGAGCTCGGTTGAAAACTCTGTCTGTTATTCTTCAAACTCAAACTGTCAGATTCTTTACTCTGCCTCACGGAACAGTCGCTCGAGATTTTCTCCTTCTGCTCGTTCATTTTGTCGGTTAAAGTATTATTTTCTCGTTTTTGACGAATTTAAACGCAGCCGGTCGGTTCAAGCTCTGTCTGTAGTATTGTGAGTACTAGATAGGTTTTACATTTATTTCTTCTGTATGGAACTTGTAGCGGTTATCGGTTCGGTTTGAACCGATCAGGTTATTTTAAAATATATTAATCTGTCTTTTACAGTGTAGTTACGGTTCTTATCGGTTCTAAAAAAAAAAAAAAACAAATGGATTTCGTTTTTTTCCACGACCCGTGACACGGTTGGGAACCGATAAGAGGGTCTTGCTTGGCGGATTGCCATAAACGAGCAAGTTTGGTTAGGACTGGCACTATGTCTGAGAAACCCAAAAGAAAAACCGGGCCCACTGGGTTTCAACACTGCAGTGTCTGTGGGGAAGTCTTTGCCAAGGCTGACCCCCACACCACCTGTGTTTATTGTCTGGGGTTTGACCACCTCAATGCAGACTGCCAGATTTGCAAAAATTTTCCTGCAGTTACCCTGGAAAGCTGGTCGTAGGCTCAGGAAAGGGAGGCCAAGAAGTCCCGCTGACCCGGATGGCCAGCCGGTTCGGTTCCAATCGAACGAGGAGTGCCCTCTGACCAGGGCGAGACTTCCTTGGTAAAGGAGAGCCGACTCGAAGGAATCGGTTCCAGCAAAAGGACTAGGAAATCAGCTGGTGTGGAGCCAAAACTTTCCTCTCCAACCGCTGAAGAAATAGCCAAAGTGATTAAAATTGTCCAGTCGCTTTCTTTAGTTCCGACCGAACCGGCACCATCAGGTAAGCGTACGGTTCGGCCGGTTCCACCGGTTCAAGAGTATGATTTAGAGGAATTTTATGAACCAGAGGAGGGGGAAGAGGAGTATGAGGAGAGTGAATGTGGATTTGAAAGTCTGGATGTGCCCATTGAACCGGACATCTCCCCAGACAGACCTTCAGGAGTGTCTCCTCCTAGGCTTTCTGAGTCCCCTTCTCATTTTATGTTTTATAAAAAAGTGGCTGAAACTCTCCAGCTCCCTATGGAGGAAGCTGTGGATGATCAAGAGGAGCCTGACTGTGGAAATGATGGATATCCCAGAGTCTAGGAGACTGTCTATTCCCTTGTATAAATCTTTTGGGAAACACAGTAAAAATTCTAAAAACTCCTCACACTATACCTCCTGTTGATAAGAGAATGGACAAGAGGTACACATTGTCAGGCTCTGATACGGAGTTCCTTACACAACAATGCAGCCATGTTGGGATAGTGCAGGCTGCAGCCTGTGACAAGGCAAATATTCCCTTGGCCTCACACCACCCCCCTGACAAGGACTCCAGGAGGATTGATGCCATGGCAAAGAAACAGTACGTGGCAGCATCCTTGGGACTCAGACAGACAAATTATATGGCTTATGTTGCCAGATACCAGAAATCCAGATGGGATACTGTTATGGCTCTAGCAAAACAGGTCCCTGGCCAGCTTGCCAAGGAGCTGGAGCAGGTGGCTGCTGATGGTATTGAGGCATCTAAGGTGCAGTTCCATGCTGCAGTAGACTCTAATGATGTGTCATCAAGAGTCATGGCTACATCTGTGGCACTTCGCAGAATGGCTTGGCTCAGATGTACTAGCCTGTCACAGGATACCCAGACTAAGGCCATGGATTTTCCTGTTGTGGGTAATTCTCTGTTTGGGGAGCAGACAGAGAATTACATGAAGAAAATGGATGAGTATAGGACCACCTATAGGAGTGCACAGGCCAAGGAAAGGCAGGCCACTTCTCAAAGGCAGCCTTCCAGGGGCAGGGGCAGGCCTTTTCATAGGCCTTTACCAGCTCCAGGCCTCCTCTTCAGCTACGCCCAGAGGGGGTTCTTTTAGAGGAGAGAGGCAGACGGGCACAAGCAGGCCTGCTTCTACCCCTCAGCCTAAAGCCCCTGCCAAGCAGGCACCCCTAATGGGGTGGCCAGGGCTGATTCTCAACTACCTGTAGGGGCAGGCTGGCTTACTTTGTCAGGACTGGAGGTCTCTGATATCAGACAAGTGGGTCCTGGAAGTAGTAAGCCAGGGACTGGTTCTCAGCTTCAAAAATTTCCAAAGATGAGGACCAGATCCTTTCCACTTGCAAATCCATCAGAGGCACTTGCTCTAGAGGCAGAAGTCTCTACCCTCCTGGCTCTCAGAGCTGTGGAAAGGGTTCCACCCCTACACCAGGGCAAAGGATTGTACTCCAGGTACTTCCTTACCCCAAAAAAGACAGGAGAATGGCGGCCCATCCTGGATCTCAGATACTTAAACAAGCACCTTTTAAAACCAAAATTTAAAATGGTGACTCTGGGAATTATTCTACCCTCTCTAAGGCCAGGGGACTGGCTAGCGTCCCTGCACCTCAAGGATGCCTACTTCCATATTCTCATCAGAAGCTCCCATCGAAAGTACCTCAGGTTCGAGCTGCCCTCAGGCCATTATCAGTTCAGAGCAATGCTCTTTGGCCTCACCTCTGCTCCAAGGGTATTCACAAAATGCCTGGCAGTAGCAGTTGCCTACCTAAGAAGGCAAAAAATTGCCATCTTCCATTACCTGGACGACTGGCTCATAGTAGGCCAGTCTCCAGACCAAGTCAAGTTACATCTTCAGATAACTCAGCAACTGCTTACCTCTCTAGGTTTCCTTCTGAATCTTCCAAAGTCAGTTCTAGAGCCTGTCCAGCTCCTCACCTTCATAGGCGCGAGAACTGAACACAGAAGCCAGAGCCTTCCTTCCTTTGGACAGGGCAAGGACGCTGGTCTCTCTGGCCTCCTCATTCACCCTGCAGGTCTCTCGACCAGCAAGGCATTTCTACAGCTCCTGGGGCACATGGCTGCTTCTCTGACAGTAGTGCAAGAGCAAGATTTCAGATGAGGGACATCCAGTTCCATTTGAGAGCCTTTTGGTCTCAAAGAAAGGACCCTCTAACCAAGTTGATCCCAGTGACTCGAACCCTGATCCAAGCCCTACAGTGGTGGCAGGATCAGAGCAATCTGAGACAAGGGGTTCCCTTTGTCACTCAGTCTCACTCTTTAATCCTTACTACAGATGCATCCCTCTTGGGGTGGGGAGCTCACATGGGCGACCTCACTGCCCAGGGACTGTGGTCCCCTCAGGAATCTCTGCTCCACATCAACCTGTTGGAGCTCAGAGCAGTTTTCCTAGCACTTCAAGCTTTTTCCAAATCTGTTCAGAACAAAGTTGTACAGGTCAGAACAGACAACACCTCCACAATGTGGTACATCAACAAGCAAGGAGGCACTCGGTCTATGGCCTTGTGCAGAAGCAATGAAGTTGTGGTCTCTGGCTTACTCCTGAACACCTCCCTTATGGCAGTTCACCTCCCAGGCAAGGACAATGTTCTGGCAGATGCTCTCAGCAGGATTTCCCAGGGCCATCACGAATGGTCACTGGATCCCCTGGTTCTGGAGGTAATATTTGCCAGATGGGGCACCCCGCAGATAGATCTTTTTGCAGCCCCAGACAATCACCAACTTCCCCTTTTTTGCTGCAGGCCCCCAGTGTTGGGCTCAGTACCTCTGGATGCCTTAGTTCTCAATTGGGAAGGGAAGTTTCTCTATGCTTTCCCCTTCCCTCTCCTGTTCAAAGTGTTAGTCAAAATCAGATCTCAATCCTGCAAAGTGATTCTGATTGCTCCAGATTGGGCCAGACAACCCTGGTATCCACTCCTACTGTCCTTAGCAGTCCATCTTCCCTGTGTCTTCCCAGGAATCACAATCTGTTAACCTGTGCTCAGGAGGTTTGGTACTCAAACCTCAAATCTCTCAATCTCAAGGCCTGGCTCTTGAAGAGTTAGAGTTTGCTGATCTACACCTCTCCCAAGGTGTAATGGATATATTGAAGGCTTCAAGAAGCCTTCCACCAGGACTACTTACAATTCCAAATGGAAGAGGTTTTCCATATGGTGCTCTGGGAGCATATTTCCCAGAATCTGCTGATTTACTCACAGTCCTGGATTATATGGTCCATTTGAACACTTTGGGGCTCAGACCAGCTACCCTAAATGTGCATTTGGCAGCTGTGTCTGCTTTCATTTCAGCAGGTAAACCCTCTTCTCTTTCAGCTCATTCTGTATTCTCTAAGTTTTTTAAGGGATTGCTTCACACCAACCCTCCATTCAGGGACCCTGCCCCTGCCTGGGATCTTAATGTTTGCATTGCTCAGCTTATGTAACCTCCCTTTGAGCTCTTGTCTTCAGCAGAGCTTAAGTATTTGACTTGGAAGACTGTGTTTCTGGTAGCCATCACTTCTGCCAGATGCATAAGTGAATTACAAGCTTTGTCAGTGGAGCCTGATTTTTATCTCCTTTCATAGAGATAAGGTGGTCCTCAGGACTAACAGGAAGTTCTTGCCTAAGGTGGTTTCAGACTTCCACCTTAATCAATCTATTTCTCTTCCAGTGTACTTCACTGACCATTCCTTCTCTGGCGAGAGGAGGCTGCACTGTAGATGTGAAGAGAGCCCTTAGTTACTACATTGGGCGTGCCAAGGGTCTCCGGGTTTGACTCCTCCAACTGTTCCTCACTTATGGTGAGGTTGGTAAAGGGAAACCTGCCACTAAACGATCCATTGCCAGGTGGATTGTCTCTTGTATCCAATTCTGTTATGAAAAGCTGGGTAAGGTTCCTCTCTCAGGCCTGAGGGCTCACTCTACCAGAGGTACAGCTGCTTCCCTGGCTGCTGCCAGGGACATCCCCATTCTAGAGATTTGTCAAGCAGCTACCTGGAAAACAGTTCACACTTTTACCAAGCATTGCTTTCTGGACACCCAGGCTAGGAGTGATGCTCGGTTTGGCACAGCTGTGCTTCAGAGCCTATTTCCTAAGTAGGTTCTGTCCCTCCTACATGGAGATACTGCTGTGTAGTCTGCATATGTCATAATATAGCAAGACTTCATGTTGTTTGAAGAAAAAATTACTCACCTTAGTAATGTTGTTTCTTCTAATGGAGTCTTGCTATATTATGACCTCCTGCCCTGCCTGCCCCTCTCAGAACCTCTGTTTTTGGGATGTGGGTGGGCAGTGCAGTGTTGGCACTTAGTAGATGCCCACCTTGTTTTTCACCCCTCCCTTTTTTGGGGTGACTGGGTGTTGTGTTTTTCATTTTGTGGGTCTCCTGACTTGAGTCTTTGTTTTGGGACCAAAAAATGTGTTCTTATATTTAGTAGCCAGTTGGCTAGTGTAGGTTTACAGCTTCCACACAGGACCTTAGTGAGTTTAGCTCATAAAGATCTGACAGTTTGAGTTTGAAGAACAACAGACAGAGTTTTCAACCGAGCTCGAGCTCAGCGTTCCATGCCTGGCATGGAAAGTTAACTCTTTCACCTCGGGAGCAGTTCGAGAGGTTGGGACTCACTGCGTATATGTCGTCCATATAGCAAGACTCCATTAGAAGAAACAACATTACTAAGGTGAGTAATTTTTTCTTATGCAGTATGGTCTCATCATAGGACTGCCCCGGAGCCAAAATGGTTAATAGAACCTATGCAAATGATGGAATGCTAGGCTCGAGCTCGGTTTTCAAACCACTGTCCCTGGTAAACAGTTCTAAACCGTCAGATTCTTTACTTCACTTGTCTCAGTAAAATGTCTCCGGAGAGTTCTCCTTTCATCGCCTGAAATTCTTTATTTTCTCGGTTTTACCTAGTAAAAAGTTGTTTTATTTGATATTTAGAGCACTGTCCTTGGTTTTCAGGTAGAATTTGTTTCGATTTTAGTGTTGGAGGGGTAAGTAACCGTTTTTTCCTTTCGGTTGTTAACTGAGAGGAAACTGGGATCTCCTTGGTTTTTTTTTTTTCCCTCTCATATTTCCTTTATTTTGTTACCTGATTTAAATTGTATTATACCGACTCTGTTATACTCATTTTTGATTGATTTTTAACGGGGTAACTAACGGTTTCTAGGATTAAGTAGCTGTCGAAAAAAAAAAAGTTTCCATTTAGAGTGAATCCTTGAGTTGTTTTCTTCTTGGTTATATCACAGAAAGCGAAAAAGAGAATGGGACCTACAGGTTTCCAGCACTGTACCGAGTGTGGGAACCTTTGCTAAAACAAATCCATATTTAGTTTGTGTTTCTGTCTGTGGTTTGAACACCTCAAGACAGATTGAGATCTGCAGACAATTTCCTCAGTCCACGGTCGAGAGCGGTTGAAAGACTGCAGGACATGTCTGAAAAGGCTGCTGACCCAGCTGTTGAAAAATCGGTTCCTCTCGGAACGAACTGGAGGAACTGCCCTCTAGAAAGGCGATAGCTCTTCAACTAAGAAAGAACTGCAGACACGGCTACTGAACCGGCCATTGCAGGTAAGAAAAATGTAAAGCGAAGCATCAGGAACCTCAACGAAGAAACCAGCGGGTTCTTCTGCAGAAGATATCTCTAATGCGATTTGTATTATACAGTCTCTGCAAGCCCCGGTTCCGGTCAGAAAGCAACTGCAACCGGTAGTGGTTCATACTCCTGGGTTAACCCAGGCCCCGGTTTAACAAACCTCAGTGAAGAACACTTTGCAAAAGAAGAGGAAGAGGAAGATGATGAAGAGGACTTTGGGGAACCAGTTGATCCAAAAGTTTCCCCAGATCCTCATAGACCAGATTTCCCTGATAAGGGAACTGAAGATTTTACTTCATATTTTTCTTTTATGAAGCAAATAGCTCAGATCCTCGACCTCCCTACCCAGGAATCCACAGAGGATGAGGAGGAAGAGGATTACAGGGAAATGATGGATGTGCCAGCATCAAAGAGGTTATTGCTGCCACTCCATAAATCCCTTAAGAAACAGACACTAAAGTCTTGCATCACCCACTTCTTTTGCCCCTACAGAAAGAAGGTGGGCAAAAATACTGGTTGCCAAAAGTGGTGCTGAGTTGCTTTTGGGCACCCTAGTCATGAGGGATAGTGCAGGCTGCAGCTTGTGACCAAGCTAGCATCCCCTGGCCTCTCACCAGCAGTCAAGATTCCAGGAGAGTGGACTCCATTGCAAAAAAAATGTACTGGCATCTTCCCTGGCTGTTATGCAAGCTACTTACATTGTCATATGTGGCCAGGTACTAGAAGAACCTTTGGTCCACAGTGATGGAAATAACTAAATCAGTTCCATTTCCCATGGCAGCTGACCTAGAGGAAGCTGCAAAGAGTGGGATTGAGGCTGCAAAAACACAGTTCAGAATGGCATTGGACTCAAATGATACTGCATCCAGACAGATGGCAGCATCAGTGTCCTTAAGGAGGTTTGCCTAGGCTCAGGACCACCAGCCTGACCCAGGATACACAAACAAATGTTATTTACTACCCTTGTGACCCTATGTCTCTGGTGAACAAACAGAGGCATATGTGGAAAATGGATGCATATAAGTCGGCCTACAAGAGTGCTGCAGCTAAGAGAAGAGCATCTACCCCCAGAAGCACCAGACCAGAGGTGGCAGGGCAGAGCTCACTATAGGCATTTCTTCCAACCTCAAGTTTCTCCCAGTTCCAGCAGCAGAAGGGATACTTTAGAGGCAGGGGCAGTGGCCGTACTAGCCCCAGTGTCCATCAACAGCACAGACCAAGCAGACACCCTGAGGTGCCTGCTTGGGTCGTCTTCCCAGTACCAGTAGGGGGCAGGCTGGCCCATTATCTCCAGGAGTGGGAAAATATTACCACAGACAAGTGGGTCCTGGAGGTAGTGGGCCAGGGTCTTGTACTCAGCTTCTAGCTCATGCCAAGGCTGAGGTCAAGGGCCTTCAAACCATCCTCCCCATCAGAAACTATCTTGCTGGAAGAGTTTCAAGTCTACTGTTGCAGGAGGCAATAGAGCCATTCCCTCCAGACCAGAAGGGAAAAGGCCTATACTCAAGATATTTCCTCAATAAAGAAAACAGGGGAGTGGCGACCCATTTTGGATCTCGGACACCTAAACAAATGTTTGTCAAAACTAAAATTCAAGATGGTGACTACCATTCTACAAATCCTAAGGCAGGGAGACTGGATAGCATCCTTAGACCTAAAGGATGCCTACTTTCACATCCCTATAAGGTGGTCTCATAGAAAGTACCTCAGGTTCAGACTGCCATCATGTCTTTACCAATTCAAGCCAGTGCCCTTTGACCTAACTTTTGCTCCAAGAGTGTTCACAAAATGCCTAGTTGTGGTCGTGGCACACCTAAGGAGGCAAGGAATAACAATATTTCAAACAACATGAAGTCTTGCTGTATTCTGACAATTGCAGTGATTCCCAACCTTTGAACTGCCCCGGAGAACTAAGGGTTAACTTTCCATGCAGGGCATGGAACGCTGAGCTCGAGCTCGGTTGAAGTCTCTGTCTGGAGTGTTTTGAACTCAAACCGTCAGATTCTTTACTCCGCCTCACTGAACCGTCGCTCTGGAGATTTCTCCTTCAGCTCAGTTCGAAGTCAGTTAAAGTTTTCAGTTTTTCATCGGTTTAAACCGAAAAAAGTATCCACATAGTTGGTTCAGTCTCTGTCTGTGGTGCCGTGAGTACTAGATAAGAATTGTTCTTTATTTCAAACAACATGAAGTCTTGCTGTATTCTGACAATTGCAGTTAGCTCCAGCCTTTCAACTGCCCCGGAGAACACAGAGTTAACTTTTCTATGCATGGCATAGAATGTTCATCTCGAGCTCGGTTGAAGCCTCTGCCTGTTATTCGAACTGCAACCGTCAGATTCTTTACTCCGCCTCACTGAACAGTCGCTACGGAGATTTCTCCTGCTGCTTGGTTCAAAGTCGGTTGAAGTGTCGGTTTTCGGTTGGTTTTGTTCCGAAATTATTGTTTCCGCATAGTCAGTTCAAGTCTCTGTCTGTGGTACCGTGAGTACTAGATAGGTTTTGTTCTGTTTTCTGTGTGGAACTTGTAAAGCTGTGGAGGTAAAATTTGTACTTTACTTTACTTTAGTGTGTGGTTACCGGTCTGTATCGGTTCTAAAAAAAAAAAACGGGTTTTAGTACATTTTTTCCAAGACCCATGACACGGTCAGGAACCGATAGGGGAGTCTTGCCTGGTGGATTGCCAAAACTCAAACTCAAACTGTCAGACTTTACTCTGCTCATGGAATATCGCCCTGAGATTTTCCTTCTGCTCGGTTCATTTTGTCGTTAAAGTATTATTTCTCGCTTTTTGATCAATTTTAAACCGCACGGCCTGTTCAAGCTCGTCTGTGGTATTGTGAGTACTAGATAGGTTTTCATTTATTTCTTGTGTGTGAACTTGTAACGGTTATCGTTCGGTTTGAACCGATCAGGTTGTTTTAAAATATATTAACTGTCTTTTGAGTGTGTTGCCGTTCTTATCGGTTCTAAAAAAAACAAATGATTTTATTACGCTTTTTTCCACGACTCGTGACACGGTTGGGAACCCATATGGGGTCTTGCTTGGCAGATTGCCATAACGTAAGTTTTCGGGACTGGCACTATGTCTGAGAAACCAAAGTAAAACCAGGCTGCCTGGTCAACACTGCAGTGTCTGTGGGGAAGTCTTTACAAGGTGACCCCACACCACCTGTGTTTATTGTCTGGGTTTGACCTCTCAATACAGACTGCCAGATTTGCAAAAATTTCTCAGTTCCCTGGAAAGCTGGCTCTGGTCAGGGAAAGGAGGCTAAGAAGTCTCTGACCCGATGGCCAGCCCGGTTCGGGTTCCAGTCGAATCGAGGAGTGCCTCGACCAGGGCTAGACTTTTGGTAAAGGAGAGTCACTGGCTGAGTCGGTTCCAGTAAAGGATTCGGGAAATCAGCTGGTGGAGCCAAACTTTCTCCAACCGCTAAGAAATAGCCATTAAATTGTCCAGTCGCTTTTAGTTCCGATTAACCGCCCATGTGGTAAGTGATGTCTGTACGGTTCCACCGTTCAAGAGGATTTAGAGGAATTTTATGAACCAGAGGAGGGGAAGAGAGTATGAGGAGAGGAATGTGGATTTGAAAGTCTGATGCCCATTGAATCGACATTCCCGATACAGACCTTCGTGCGTGTCTCCTAGGCTTGAGTCCTCTCATTTTATGTTTTATAAAAAGTGGTTGAACTTCAGCCTCATGGAGGAAGCTTGGATGATCAAGAGGAGCCACTGTGAAATGATGGATATCCTATTTCAGAGACTGTCTATTCTTGTATAAATCTTTTGGGAAACACAGAAATTTTAAATCACACTATACCTCCTGTTGATAAGAGAATGGACAAGAGGTACACATTGTCAGGCTCATTGAGTCTTACACAACAATGCAGCCATGTTGGGATAGTGGCTGCAGCCTGTGACAGCAATATTCCCTGGCCTCACACCCCTGACAAGGACTCCAGGAGGATTGATGCTGCAAAGAAACAGACGGCAGCATCCTTGACCCGACAGACAATATGGCTTATGTTGCCAGATACCAGAACCAGATGGATACTGTTATGCTCTAGCACAGGTCCTCGGGCCAGCTTGCCAAGGAGCTGAGCAGGCTGCTTATTGTATTGAGGCATCTAAGGTAGTTCATGTTGCAGTAGACTCTAATGATGTCATCAAGAGTCATGGCTATCTGTGCATTGCAGAATGGCTTGGCCAGATGTATTAGCCTGTCACAGGATACCCAGACTAAGGCCATGGATTTTCCTAGTTGTGGTACTTCTGTTTGGGGAGCAGACAGAGAATTATGAAGAAATGATGATATAGGACTACTTAGGAGGCACAGGCTGGGGAAAGGCAGGCCATCTCAAGGCAGCCTTCCAGGGGCAGGGTACCTTTCATAGGCCTTTACTGCTTTCCAGGCTCCTTCAGCTTACGCCCAGAGGGGGCTTTTAGAGGAGAGGCAGACGGGGACAAGCAGGCCTGCTTCCCTCAGCCTAAAGCCCCCCAAGCAGGCACCCAATGGGGTGGCCAGGGCTGATCTCAACTACCTGTAGGGCAGGTTGGCTTATTTTGTCCAGGACTGGAGGTCTTGATATCAGACAAGGGTCTGGAAGTGTGTTTCAGGACTGGTTCTCAGCTCAAAATTTTTTCAAGATGAGACCCGATCTTTTCCACTTGTAAATCCATCGAGGCACTTGCCTAGAGGCAGAAGTCCTACCTCCTGGCTCTGAGTGTGGAAAGGGTTCCACTCACACCAGGGCAAAGGATTGTACCTGTACTTCTTACCCAAAAGACAGGAGAATGGCGCCCATCCTGATCTCAGATATTTAAACAAGCACCTTAAAACCAAAATTTAAATGGTGACTCTGGGAATATTCTACCCTCTCTAAGGCTAGGATGGTTAGCGCCCTGCACTTCAAGGATGCCTACTCTATTCTCATCAGAAGCCCCATCGAAAGTACCAGGTCGATGTCTTTGTCCATTTCGTTCAGAGCAATGCTCTTTCTCACCTCTGCTCCAAGGGTATTCACAAAATGCCTGGCAGTAGCAGTTTTACCCAGGCAGGCAAAAATTGCTACTCCATTACCTGACGACTGGCTCATAGTAGGCCGTCTCAGACCAAGTCAAGTTACATTTCAGATAACTCAGCAACTGTTTCATCTCTAGGCTCTCTGAATCTTCCAAAGTCAGTTCTAGAGCCTGTCCGCCCTCACCTTCATAGGCTCAGAACTGAACACAGAGGAGGCCAGAGCCTCCTTCCTTTGGACAGGCAAGACGCTGGTCTCTGGCCTCTATTCACCCTGCAGGTCTCTCGACCAGCAGAGCTTACAGCTCCTGGGGCACATGGCTGCTTCTACGGCAGTAGTAAGAGCAAGATTTCAGATGAGGGATATCCAGTTCCATTTGAGAGCCTTTTGTCCAAAGAAAGGACCTTCAACTGTTGATCTCAGTGACTGAACCTTGATCCAGCTCCACAGTGGTGGCAGGATCAGAGCAACTGAGCGGGTTCCTTTGTCACTCATCTCACTCTTTAACTTCCAGATGCATCCTCTTGGGTGGGAGTTCATGGGCTACCTCATCACCCAGGGACTGGGTCCCCAGGAATCTCCCCATCAACCTGTTGAGTCAGAGCAGTTTTCCACCCTTCGTTTTTCCAAATCGTTCAGAACAGTTTACAGGTCAGAACAGACAACACTACTGCTACTGTGGTATATCAATGCTGGGGAGCACTGGTCTATGGCCTGTGAATCACAATGAAGTTGTGGTCTTGCTTTCCCTGAACACCTCCCTTATGGCAGTTCACTCCCAGGCAAGGACAATGTTCTGGCAGATGCTCAGCAGGATTTCAGGCCATCACGAATGGTCACTGATCCCCTGTTCTGGAGGTAGATTGCCAGATGGGCACCTCAGATAGATCTTTTGCAGCCCACAATCACCAACTTCCTTTTTTTTGCTGGTCCCTGTGGTTGGGCCTGTACCTCTGGATGCCTTAGTCTCAATTGGGAAGGGAAGTTTCTCTATGCTTCCCTTCCTCCTCCTGTTCAAGTGTTAGTCAAATCAGATCTCAATCCCAAAGTGATTCTGATTGCTCCAGATTGGGCCAGACAACCCTGGTATCTACCTTACTGTCTTAGTAGTCCATCTCCTGTGTCTTCCCAGAAATCACAATCTGTTAACCTGTGCTCAGGGAGGGTTTTGTACTAAACTCAAATCTCTCAATCTCAAGGCCTGGGTTTTGAAGAGTTAGAGTTTGGCATCTACACCTCCCAAGGTGTGTATTGGATATATTGAAGGCTTCAAGAAGCTCACTAGGTTACTTACAATTCCAAATGAAGAGGTTTTCCATATGGTGCTCTGGGAAGATATTTCAGAATCTGCTGCTTTGCTCACAGTCCTGATTATGTGGTCCATTTGAACATTTTGGTTCAGACCATTACCCTGTTTATTTGGTAGCTGTGTCTGCTTTCTTCAGCAGGTAAACCTCTTCTTTCAGCTCATTCTGTGTTCTCTAAGTTTTTATGGATTGCTCACACTCAACCCTCCATTCAGGGATTCTTGCCCCTGCCTGGGATCTTAATGTTTGCATTGCTCAGCTTATGTAACTCCTTGAGCTCTGTTCAGCAGAGCTATATTTGACTTGGAAGACTGTGTTTGTTAGCCATCACTTGCCAGACGATATGAATTACAAGTTTGTCAGTGGAGCTGATTTATTTCCTTTCATAGAGATAGGTCCTCAGGACTAACAGAAGTTTTTGCTTCAAGGTTTTTGACTTCCACCTTACTCAATCTATTTCTTCCAGTGTACTTCACTGACTATCCTTCTCTGTCGAGAGGAGGCTGCACTGTTTAGATGTGAAGAGAGCCCTTGTACTACATTGAGCGCTCTAATGGTCACAGGTTTGACCTCCAACTGTCTTCACTTGTGGTGAGTTGGTAAAGGAAACCTGCTACTAAACGATCCATTGCCAGGTGATTGTCTGTATCCAATTCTGTTATGAAAAGCTGTGGTAAGGTTCCTCTCAGGCCTGAGGGCTCACTCAGTAGAGGTATAGCTGCTTCCTGGCTGCCAGGACATCCCATTCTAGAGATTTGTCACGCAGCCACCTGGAAAACAGTTCACACTTTTACCAAGCATTGCTTTCTGGACACCTGAGCTGGGAGTGATGCTCGTTTGGCACAGCTGTGCTTCAGAGCCTATTTCCTAAGTAGGTTCTGTCCCTCCTATGCGGAGATACCTGTGTAGTCTGCATATGTCATAATATAGCAAGACTTCATGCTGCTTGAAGAAAAATTACCACCTTAGTAATGTTGTTTCTTCTAATGGAGTCTGGCATTATGACCTCCTGCCCTGCCTGCCTCTCTAGAACCTCTGTTTTTGGATGTGGTGGCGTGCAGTGTTGGTACTTAGTAGATGCCCAATTTTGTTTTTCACCCTCCTTTTTTTGGGTGACTGGGTGTTGTTTTTTCATTTTGGGCCCTGACTTGAGTCTTTGTTTTGGGGACCAAAAAATGTGTTTTATATTTAGTAGCCAGTTGGCTAGTGGTGTTTACAGCTTCCACATTGGACCTTTAGTGAGTTTAGCTCATAAAGATCTGACAGTTTAAGTTTGAACGGGAACAGACAGAGTTTTCAACCGAGCTCGAAGCTCAGCATGCCCATGCCTGGCATGAAAGTTAATTTTCACCTCCGGAGCAGTCTCTGTTGACCTGACCATGATGTCATAGCAAGACTCCATTAGGAAGAAACAACATTACTAAGGTGAGTAATTTTTTCTTAGTGCAGTATGGTCTCATCAAGACTGCCTCGGAGCCAAATGGTTAATAGAACCTATGCAAATGATGGAATGTTAGGCTCGAGTTCGTGTTTTCAAACCACTGTCCCTGGTATAAACAGTTCTAAACCGCTTATTTTCTTTACTTCACTTGTCTTGGCAAATGTCTCCGGAGAGTTCTCCTTTCATCGCTGAAATTTCTTTTTTTTCTTCGGTTTTACCTAGTAAAAGTTGTTTTATTTGATATTTAGAGCACTGTCCTTGGTTGTGGTAGAATTTGTTTCTATTTTAGTGGTTGGAGGGTGGTAACTTTTCTTTTCACGTTGTTAACTGAGAGTGAATCTGATCTCCTTTGTTTTTTTTTTTTCCTCTCATATTTCCTTTATTTTGTTACCTGATTTAAATTGTATTATATTTTCGACTTCGTTATACTTATTTTTTGATTGATTTTTAACCGTAACTAACGGTTTCTAGCGGTTAGTTAGGTTTAAAAAAAAAAAAGTTTCCATTTAGGGAGGAATCCTTCGAAGCGTTTCTTCTGGTTATATCACAGAAAGCTAAAAGAGAATGGGACTCTACAGGTTTCCAGCACTGTACCGAGTGTGGGGAACCTTTGCTAAGGCAACCATATTTAGTTTGTGTTTTCTGTCTGTGGTTTGAACACCCTCAAGACAGATTAGATCTTCAGACAATTTCCTCAGTCCACGGTCGAGACGTTGAAAAGACTGCAGGACATGTCTGGAAAAGGCTATTGACCCAGCTGTTGAAAATCGCCCTCTCGAACGCGAACTGAGGAGCTGCCCTCTGAAAGGGGCGAGAAGCTCAACTAAGAAAAGAACCGCAGACACGGGCTACTGAACCGCCATTGCAGGTAAGAAAAATGTAAAACGAAGCATCAGGAACCTCAACCAAGAAACCAGCTGGTTCTTCTGCAGAAGATATCTCTAATGCGATTTAGTATTATATAACCCTGCAAGCCCTGGTTCCGTCAGAAAGCAACGTAAACCGGGTAGTGGTTCATACCTACCCCGTTAACTCCAGGCCCCGGCTTTAACAAACCTCAGTGAAGAACACTTGCAAAAGAAGAGGAAGAGGAAGATGATGAAGAGGACTTTGGGAACCAGTTGATCCAAAAGTTTCCCCAGATCCTCATAGACCAGATTTCCTGATAAGGAACTGAAGATTTTTACTATATTTTCTTTTTATGAAGCAATATTTCAGATCCTCGACCTCCCTACCCAGGAATCCAGTTAGAGGATGAGGAGGAAGAGGATTATAGGAAATGATGGATGCCAGCATCAAAGAGTGTTATTGCTGCTACTCCATAAACCTTTAAGAAACAGACACTTAAAGTCTTGCATCACTCACTTTTTGCCCCTACAGAAAAGAAGGTAGGGCAAGAAATACTGGGTTGCCAAAAGTGGTGCTGGAGTTGCTTTTGGGCACCCTAGTCATGAGGGGATAGCAGGCTGCAGCCAGACAAAGCTAGCATCCCCTGGCCTCACCCGCGGTCAAAGATTCCAGGAGAGTGGACTCCATTGAAAAATGTACCTGGCATCTTCCCTGGCTGTTATGCAAGTTACTTACATTGTCATATGTGGCCAGGTACTAGAAGAACTTTTGGTCCACAGTGATGGAAATAACTAAATCAGTTCCATTTCTCCATGGCAGCTGACCTAGAGGAAGCTGCAAAGAGTGGGATTGAGGCTGCAAAACACAGTTCAGAATGGCATTGATTCAAATGATACTGCATCCAGACAGATGGCAGCATCAGTGTCCCAAGGAGGTTTGCTTAGGCTCAGGACCACCAGCTCTGACCCAGGATACACAAACAAATGTTATTTACTACTCTTGTGACCCTATGTCTCTGGTGAACAAACAGAGGCATATGTGAGAGAAAATGGATGCATATAAGTTTGCTTACAAGAGTGTTGCACTGAAGCAAAGAAAGAGCATCTACCCCCCCAGAAGCACCAGACCAGAGGTGGTAGCAGAGCTCACTATAGGCATTTCTTCCAACCTCAAGTTTTCTCCCAGTTCCAGCAGCAGAAGGGATACTTTAGAGGCAGGGGCAGTGGCCGTACTAGCCCCAGTGTCCCGCTAACATGCAGACCAAGCAGACACCTTGGAGGTGCCTGCTTGGGCTGTCTCTCTCCAGTACCAGTAGGGGGCAGGCTGGCCCATTATCTCCAGGAGGGAAAATATTACCACAGACAAGTGGGTCCTGGAGGTAGTAGGGACTAGGGTCTTGTACTCAGCTTCTAGCTCATGCCAAGGCTGAGGTCAAGGGCCTTCAAACTATCCTCCCATCAGAAACTATCTTGCTGGAAGAGTTTCAAGTCTACTGTTGCAGGAGGCACAGAGCCATTCCTCCAGACCAGAAGGGAAAAGGCCTATACTCAAGATATTTCCTCATTAAAGAAAACAGGGAGTGGCGACCATTTTGGATCTCGGACACCTAAACAAATGTTTGTCAAAACTAAAATTCAAGATGGTGACTACCATTCTACAAATCCTAAGGCAGGGAGACTGGATAGCATCCTTAGACCTAAAGGATGCCTACTTTCACATCCCTATAAGGTGGTCCTACAGAAAGTACTCAGGTTCAGACTGCCATCATGTGTTCTTTCCAATTCAAGCCAGTGCCCTTTGACCTAACTTTTGCTCCAAGAGTGTTCACAAAATGCCTAGTTGTGGTCGTGGCACACCTAAGGAGGCAAGGAATAACAATATTTCAAACAACATGAAGTCTTGCTGTATTCTGACAATTGCAGTGATTCCTAACCTTGAACTGCCCCGAGAATTATGGTTAACTTTCCATGCAGGGCATGGAACGCTGACTCGAGCTCGTTGAAGTCTCTGTCTGAGGTTTTGAACTCAAACCGTCATAGTTTTCTTTACTTCACTGAACCGTCGCCTGGAGATTTCTCCTCTAGCTCAGTTCGAAGTCAGTTAAAGTTTTCAGTTTTTCATCGGTTTAAACCGAAAAAGTATCCGCATAGTTGGTTCAGTCTCTGTCTGTGGTGCCGTGAGTACTAGATAAGAATTGTTCTTTATTTCAAACAACATGAAGTCTTGTTGTATTCTGACACTGCAGTTAGCTCCAGCCTTCAACTGCCCTCGGAGAACACAGAGTTAACTTTTCTGCATGGTATAGAATGTTCATCTCGAGCTGCTGAGCCTCTGCCTGTTATTCTAACTGCAACCGGCCAGATTTTTATCTCGCCTCACTGAACAGTCGCGCACGGAGATTTCTCCTGCTGCTTGGTTCAAAGTCGGTTGAAGTGTCGGTTGCTGGTTTTGTTCAAATTATTGTTTCCGCATAGTCAGTTCAAGTTCTGTCTGTGGTACCGTGAGTACTAGATAGGTTTTGTTCTGTTTTCTGTGTGGAACTTAAAGCTGTGGAGGTAAAATTTGTACTTTACTTTACTTAGTGTGTGGTTACCGTCTGTATGGTTCTTAAAAAAACGCGGTTTTAGTACATTTTTTCCAAGACCCATGACACTGTCAGGAACCGATAGGGGAGTCTTGCCTGCGGATTGCCGAAAAAGGGTAAGTTTGGTTAGGTTGACTATGTCTGAGAACCCATGAAAAACGGTCCACTGGGTTTCAGCACTGCAGTGTGTGTGGGAGGTCTTTACAGGCAGATCCCTCACACCACCTGTGCTTATTGTTCAGTTTGACCAATTTCGATTCAGACTGCCAATTTGTTAAAACGCTTCCAAATCTACCCTGGAAAAGAGATTAGGTAGACTGAGGGAAAGGAGGCCGAGAAGTCTGGTGACCCGATGGCCAGCCTGTTCAGTTCCGACTGAACCAGGAGTGCTCTCTGACCAGGGTTATACTTTTGGCAAAGGAGAGCCAAGTCTGAGGAATCGGTTCCGATAAAAGAAAAAGAGAAGACAAGTCAACCGTTCGATCCAGAATCCCATACGCCACCGGCCGATGAAATAGCCAAAGCGATCTATATTGTGGAATCGCCGTTCGAGCTTCCGACTGAACCGGCACCTATTGCAGGGCTTGGTCTAGTCGGTTCTCCGGTTCTGGATTATACCCTGGAAGAATTTCATAAACCGGAGTTTGAGGAGGAAGGAGAGTTTGAAGATGATTATGGTGATGGTGAAAGTCTGATGTGGCTGTTGACCTGTGGTCTCCCTCAGACAGACCTTCAGGTGTTTCTCCTCCTAGGCTTTTTGAGTCCCCTTCACACTACATGTTTTACAGAAAGGTGGCTGATACCTCCAGCTTCGTGGAGGAGGCAGTGGAGGATCAGGAAGAGCCTGACTATGTAGAGATGATGGACATCCCGGAGTCCAGGAGACTGTCTATTCCTCCACAAATCTTTTGGGAACGGACACAAAAATTCTTAAGTCTCCCAATTCCTACCTCCTGTGGACAGAAGAATGGACAAGAGGTATACTTTCAGGCTCAGATACGGAGTTCCTTTATCAGCAATGCAGCCATGTTAGTTGTACAGGCTGTTGCCTGTTATAAGGCAAGCATTCCTTGGCATCACACCCCCAGACAGGATTCTGGGAAGACTGATGCCATGGCAAAGAAGCAGTACATGGCATCATCCTTAGACTCAGGCAGGCTAATTATATAGTCTATGCAGCCAGGTACCAGAAGTCCATGTGGGACACTGTACTGGCACTGGCTAAACAGGCTTCCTGCTTGCCAAGGAGCTGGATGAGGTGGCTATGATATGATTGAGGCATTGAAAGTTCGGTTTCATGCTGCTGTGACTCCTATGCTGATGATCAAGAGTCATGGCTACATCTGTGGCTTCTTCAGAGAATAGCTTGGCTCAGATGTATTAGGTCTTTTGCAGGACATCCAGGCTAAGGTCATGGATTTTCCTGTGGTGGGCTGTTTAGGGAGCAGACAGAAATATCTGAAGAAAATGGACTAATACAGGAGTGCTCAGGCCAAGGAAAGGCAAGCAACTCCTCAAAGGCAGCAGTCTGGGGCAGAAAGGCCTTTACCAAGCACAGGCCTCTTCTTCTTTTCACAGAGGGGTTCTTCGGAGGAGAGGCAGAAGTGGGATGAGCAGGCCTGCACCCACCCTCAGCCTAAAGTCTCTGCTCAGAGACACCCTGATGGGTCTGCCCGGTCGATTCTCCTATCCCAGTAGGCAGGCTGGCTTTTTCTGTCCAGGACCGATGTCTCTTACATCAGACAAGTGGGTCCTGAAGTAGTAAGCCAGGGTCTGGTTCTCAGCTTCAAAAATGTCCCAAGCTGAGAGCCAGATCTTCCTTCATGCAAATTCCTCTCAGAAACCCTTACCCTAGAGGCAGAGGTTTTCTTCCCAGCCTCAGAGCTAGAGAGAGAGAGTACTATCTCATCACCGGGCAAGAATTGCACTCCAGGTACTTCTAATCTTCAAAAGACAGGAGAGTGGCAACCCATCCTGACCTAAGATACCTGAACAAACATCTTTAAAGTCAAAGTTCAAGATGATAACTCTGGGAATTATCCTTCCTCTCTAAGGCCAGGGACTGGCTAGCCTCCTTGACCTTAAAGATGCCTACTTCATTCCCATCAGGTGCTTCCACAGCAATTTCAGGTTCGTGTTGCCCTCAGGCCACCATCAGTTCAGAGCAATGCCCTGTGGCTCAACATCAGCCCCAAGGGTCTTGGTCGACAAAGTGCCTGGCAGTAGTTGCTGCCTTCCCAAAAGACAAAGATTTCATTTTTCCATACTTGGACAACTGGCTCATAGTGGGCCAGTCTCCAGACCAAGTCAAGTCACACCTGCAAGTGACCCAGCAAGTGCTCACTTTAGGATTTCTTCTCAACCTATCAAAGTTGTGGTTCTCGAATCCAGTGCAGCCTCACCTCTGAGGGACAGAGCTGATACGTAAAAGCAAGTCTTCCTGCCCCTGGAAAGGGAAGGACCCTCATGGAACTGGCTTCTCATATCAGCCTCTCAGGTGTCTCGACCAGCAAGGCATTTTCTTCAGCTACTGGGCCACATGGCAGCTTCTACAGCAGTGGCCCAAGGCGTAAGATTCCAAATGAGGGACATTCAGTTCCACTTAGGAGCTTTTTGGTCCCAAAGAAAGGATTGCCTTACCAAACTAATTCCAGTGACTCGAACTCTGATCCAAGCCCTGCAGTGGTGGCAGGATCAGGACAATTTGAGGCAAGGGGTTCCATTTGTCACTCAGTCTCATTCAGTGATCCTCACCACATATGCTTCCTGTTGGGCTGAGGAACCCATTTGGGGAACTTACCACCCAGGGACTGTGGTCTGCAGGAATCTCTGCTGCACATCAATCTCTTGGGAACTCAGAGCAGTGTTTCTGGCACTGCAAACCTTTTCCAAATCTGTACAGAACAAGGTGGTTCAGGTCAGAACAGACAACACCACCACCATGTGGTACATCAACGAGCAAGGAGGCACTCTGTCTACAGCCCTATGCACATAGGCAATGAAGTTGTGGTTCCTGGCCTCATTCCTGCAAACCTCTGATAGCACCACCTTCCAGGAAGGACAATGTCCTAGCAGATGCACTGAGCAGAATATCCCAGGGCCATTACAAATGGGCCCTAGATCCTCTGGTGTTGGAAAGTGATTTTCTCAAGATGGGGTACTTGAGATCTTTTTTGCAGCCCCAGAGAGTTAACAAGCTTCCTTTTTTGTTGTAGATCCTCAGTCTTGGGCTTAGTTCCCTGGATGCTCTGATCCTGAACTGGGAAGGAAATTCCTGTATGCTCCTTCCCTCTCCTGTTGACAGTGCTTGTCAAGATAAGGTCACAACCATGCAAAGTGATTCTGATTTGCTCCAGACTGGGCCAGGCAGCCATGGTATCCTTGTTGCTGTCCCTTGTAGTTCATCTTCCCCTGTCTCTTCCCAGGAATTACAACCTGTTAACATCCTCTTAGGGAGGATTTGGTACCCGAATCTTCAGTCTCTCATTCTCAAGGCTTGGCTTTGAAGAGTTAGAGTTTGCAGATCTGCATCTTCCCAAGTGATTCTGATATCCTTAAGGCTTCTCGAAAGCCTTCCACCTAGAAAAGACATACAACTCCAAATGGAAAGATTCATCATTTGGTGTTGTAAGAAGAATATTTCTCCAGACTCTGCTGAATTGCCTACAGTTCTTGGATTATATGGACCATCTTAATGGCTCTAGGTCTCAGACCAGCTACTCCTCAAGGTACACTTGGCAGCTGTTTCTGCTTTCCTGTTCTGTAGGCAAGTCTTCCTCTCTGTCATCCCATCCTGTATTCTGTAAGTTTTTCCAAGTGATTGCTTCACACCAACCCCCTTTGGGATCCTGCTCCTACTTTGGGATCTTAATGTTTGCATTGCTCAGCTTATGCAACCCCTTTTTGAGCCTTTGTCCTCAGCAGAGCTTAAGTACTTGACTTGGAAAACTGTGTTTTTGGTAGCCATTATTACTTGCCAGACGTATCAGTGAATTGCAAGCCTTGTCAGTAGAATCTGATTTCCTTTTTTCACAGAGATAAAGTGGTCCTTAGAACTAATAGAAAGTTCTTTGTCTAAAGTGGTTTCAGATTTCCACCTTTATCAGTCTATATCTCTCCCTGTTTTCTTCACTGATCATTCTTCCTGGGAGAGAGGAGGCTATACAGTTTGATGTTAAAAGGGCCCTTAGCTACATATAGAGCGCACTCAAGGGTCACAGGTTTGAATCCTCTCCAGTTGTTCCTCACTTATGGAGAAGTCGGAAGGCAAACCTGCCACCAAGAGATCTATTGTGTGGTGGACTGTTTCTGTATACAATGCTGCTATGAAAAACTGTAGAACTCCACCTTCAGGCCTCGAGGGCTCATTCCACAAGAGGTACAGCTGCTGCCAGAGATATCCTCTCTTAGAAATTTGTCACAGCCACCTGGAAAATAGTCCATACTTTTACTAGCATTACTCTCTGGATATCCAGGCTAGGAGTACGCTGGTTTGGCACAGCAGTACTTCAGAGCCTGTTTCCAAAGTTGGGTTCTATCCTCCTCCATGGAGGTACTGCTTGGTAGTCTGTAATTGTCAAATACAGCAAGACTTCATGTTGTTTGAAGAAAAATTACTCACCTTAGTAATTATGTTTCTTCTAGTGGAGTCTTGCTGTATTCTGACCTCCCCGCCCCTCCTCAGAACCTCAGATTTTGGGATGTGTGGGCAGGTGCAGTGTTGGCAACTTAGAGGTGCTCCCACCTTTACACCCTCTTTTACTTTGGTGGAATGTTGTTTCATTGGATTGGTTTTTGTTTTTGGGTTTCCTGACTTGAGTCTTCCTTTGAGAACCAAAAACATTATATTTCTGCCGGTTGGCTAGTTAAAAATTTTACAGTTTCCACACAGAACACCTAGTTAGTTTTTGCTTGTAAAGATCTGACGGTTGCAGTTCGATTAACAACAAGCAGAGGCTTCAACCGAGCTCGAAATGAACATTCTATGAAATGCATAGAAAAGTTAACCCTATGTTCTCCGGGGCAGTTGAAATGCTGGAGCTATCTGCAATTGTCAGAATACAGCAAGACTCCACTAGAAGAAACATAATTACTAAGGTGAGTAATTTTTTCTTATTGTTCTACAAGAAAGTGTCTGATACTCTTCAGCTTCCAGTGGAAGAGGCTGAACAGGAGGAGGAACCTGACTATGTTGAGATGATGGATGTCCCAGAGTCCAAAAGGGTGTCTAGCCCTTTGCATAAATCCCTGGGGAAACAGACACAAAAAATTCTTCAGTTTCCAACATTCATACCTCCTGTGGATAAAATGATGGACAGGAGGTATACCTTTGTCAGGATCCTGGGATGGAATTCTCTATAATCATTGCAGCCATGTTGGGAGTGAAGCTTCCAGCCTCTGACAAGGTTAACATTCCCCTGGCATCTCACCCCTCAGATATGATTCCAGGAAAGTGGATGCCATGGCAAAGAAACAGTACTTCGTGATCCTCTTTGGGGCTCAGGCAAGCTACTTACATGGCATATACAGCTAGATATCAGAAATATATGTGGGATACGGTTCTGGAGCTGACTAAGAATGCCCCTCCCCAGCTGGCCAAGGAGATGGAGCAGGTGGCTGTGGATGGTATTGAGGCATCAAAGATCCAGTCTCATGCTGCTGTTGACTCGCATGATGTACATTCCAGGGTTATGGCTACATCCGTCTCGCTGTGGAGATTTGCTTGGCTCGGGTGTACCAGTCTATCACAGGATACCCAGACCAAGGCCATGGATTTTCCTGTCACGGGTAATTCTCTGTTTGGGAAGCAAACAGAGGCTTACATGAAAAAGATGGATGAATACAGGACCACCTACAGGAGTGTTCCAGCCAGGGAAAAGCAGGTACTCCTCAGAAGCAGCAATCTAGGGCTGACAGGGACAGGCCTGTTCATAGGCCTTTTTACCAAGCCCAGGCCTACTCTTCTTTCCAGCAGAGGGGATTCTTTAGGGGAAGAGGCAGAAGGGGAATGACCAGGACTCCATCCTCCACTCTTTCTAAGCCCCCTGCCAAACAGACACCCTGAGGTATCAGTCAGGGTCAGCCTCCTCGGTTCCTGTAGGAGGCTGGCTTCACTACTCTTGTAGCCTGGAAGTCTATTACTTCAGACAATTGGGTCCTGGAAGTAGTGAGCCAGGGACTTACTCTCAGTTTCAAAAGGTTCTCAAAAATGAGAGCAAAGTCTTTCAGTCCTCCCTCCCTCTTGGAGACAAAGACCTTAGAAGCAGAAGTCTTCTCTCTGCTACTTCTGCAAGCAGTAGAGAAGGTACCTCATTGTCACAGGGGGAAAGGACTGTATTCTAGATACTTCCTTACCCCCAAAAAGACAGGGGAGTGGCGACCCATCCTAGATCTAAGCTGCCTAAACAAACATATACTAAAGCCAGAGTTCAAATGGTGACTCGGGGAATAATTCTTCCCTCTCTGAGACCAGGAGACTGGCTAGCCTCCCTTGATCTCAAGGATGCCTATTTCCACATACCTATCAGACATTCCCACAGAAAGTACCTCAGATTCGAGTTGCCCTCCGGTCTTTTGACCTAACATCTGCTCCAAGGGTGTTCACCAAGTGTCTGGCAGTAGTGGTGGCCTTTCTCAGGAGACAAGGCATCTTACTGTTCTCTTACCTGGACGACTGGCTCATAGTGGGTCAGTCCTCAGACCAAGTCAAGTCAGCTCTAGAGGTTACTCCGAAGCTTCTGGACTCCTTAGAATTCATCCTAAATCTAGACAAGTCTGTTCTAGAACCAGCCTAGCTTCTCACATTTATAGGGGTGGAACGGGACACTGTCCAGGCAGAGGCCTTTCTTCCTCTTTCAAGGGTACAGTCCCTCATCACCCTGGCTTCCTCTTTTCATCCACTAGTGTCTTGACCAGCCAGGCACTTCTTACAGTTGCTAGGCCACATGGCAGCTTCCACTGCAGTAGTGCAAGGGACAGGATTTCAAATGAGAGATATTCAGTTTCATCTAAAATTTTTCTGGTCTCAAAAAAGACCTTCTCTTCAAGTTAGTTCCAGTGTCTCAAACTCTGGTTCAGGCTGTCCAGTGGTGGCTGGAGGAGGGCAATCTAAGGCAAGGTGTCCCTTTCCTCAGTCAGGTTCCTACAGTGATTCTCACCATGGATGCTTCCCTACTGGGATGGGGAGCCCATCTGGAGCAGCTCACTGCTCAGGGAACATGGTCTCTTCAGGAGTCTCTCCCACATAAATCTTCTCAATCTGGGCTCTTTCTAACACTTCAGACATTCTGAGCACAATTGGGAAAGTTGTGTGATCAGACAAACAACGCCACAACCTGTGTGGTACATCATCAAGCATGGGGCACTCAGTCCTCAGCCTTGTGCATCAAAGTCAGAAAATATGGTCCTAGCTATTATTCCCTTCAGGCTTCCCTGATAGCTGTGCATCTCCCAGGGAAGGACAGTGTACTGGCAGATGCTCTCAGCAGGATTTCTCAAGGTCACCACTAACGGGCCCTGAATCCTCTAATTCTTTAAGTCATTTTCAAGAGGTGGGGCACTCCAGAGATAGACCTCTTTGCAGCCCCGGACAATCACCAGCTTCCTCTGTTCTGCTGCAGACCCCCTCTTTTGGGATCTGTTGTCCATGATGCTCTCCTGTTGGATTGGACAAGCAGGTTTCTGTATGCTTTTCCTCCTTTTCCTCTGATATTCAGAGTTCTGGTCAAGATCAGATCTCAGCCTTGCACAGTGATCCTAGTGGCTCCAGACTTGGCCAGGCAGCCATGGTACCCCCTACTATTGTCAATGTCAGTGACAATTCCACTGTGTCTTCCCAGACAGTACAATCTCCTCACAGGGGAGGATACTATATCCCAACCTTCAGACTCTCAGAATCAAAGCTTGGCTCTTGAAGAGCTAGAATATGCAAGCCTGCACCTTTCCCAATCAGTCTTGGAGATTCTTAAGGTTAGTAGAAAACCTTCCACACACAAAAAAAACCTTACAATTCCAAATGGAAGAGATTTGGTTCAAACAACATGAAGTCCTGCTATATTATGACTAATGCAGTTTGTCCCACCATTAGAACTGCTCCGGAGGTGAAAGAGTTAACTTCCATGCAATGCATGGAACTTAAAGTATGACTCGGTTAAAACTCTGTCAGGGGTTATTTCAAACGAGCAAATGAATTCTTTACTCGCCTCACTGAACAGTCAGCTCCGGAGATTCCTCCTGCTGCTCGGGTTCATTTTCTCGGTTTCAAAGGTTTTTCTCAGTTAAATTCAACCACGATTTTCATTATTTTAACTTACATAAACCGATCGGTTCAAGCTCTGTCTATGGTATTGTAAGTAATAGATAGGTTTTCTGTGTGGAACTTGTAAATGTTTATCGGTTCGGTTTGAACACGATCAGATTATATTTAAACTTCATTCTGAAGCGTTTTAAAACGTTGAAGTGCGGTTCTCGGTTCTAAAAAAGCAGGATTTCATTACGGTTTTTTCCACGACCCGTAACCTGATTGGGAACCGATAGGATTGTCTTGCCTGGCACTGCCAACAAAAGGCAAGGATTTTGGTTTGGCTGGCATTGTGTCTGAGAAACCCAAAGAAAAACCGGGCCCACTGGGTTTCAACACTGTAGTGTTCTGTGGGGGAAGCTTTTGCTGTATACGCTGACCCACACACCACATGTGTTTATTGTCTGGGGTTTGACCACCTCAATGCAGACTGCCAGATTCGGGAAGAATTTCCTGAGCTACCCTAGATAAGAGAGTTGGTAGGCTCAGGGAATGAGAGGCCAAAAGTCCGCTGACCCGGATGGCCAGCCCAGTTCGGTGCCAACAGTCGGAGGGAGTGCCCTCTGACCAGGGCCAGACTTCTCGGCAAGCGTCAGCTGACTCCTGAGGAGCCAGTTCCAGCAAAGAGAACTAGAAAGTCAGCAGGTGTGGAGTCAAAATCCTTTCTCCAACTGCCGCAGAGATAGCTTGGGCAATACAGATTGTCCAGTCACTTTCCCGGTTCCTCCAGACCTACTATCTGGCAAAAGGTGAGTTAAGTCGGTTCCACCCGGTTCAAGAATATGATATAGAGGAGTTTTATGAACCAGGAGGAGGAGGATGATTATGATCGTGTGAATGTGACTTTGAAAGTCTGGATGTGCCCATTGAACAGACATCTCCCAGACAGACCTTTAGGAGAATCTCCCCTAGGCTTGCTGAGTCTTCTTCTCATTTTCTGTTTTATAAAAAAGTTGCTGAAATCCTCCAGCTTCCTTTTAGAGGAGGCTTTGGATGAGCAAGAGGAGCCTGACTTTGTAGAGATGATGGATATCCCAGAGTCCAGGAGATTGTCTATTCCCTACATAAATCTTTTAGGAAACAAACAATAAAAATTTTAAAAGCTCCTAATTCTGTGCCTCCTGTGGATAAAAAGATGGACAGGAGGTACACTTTGTCAGGTCCTGATACAGAATTTCTTTCACAGCAATGCAGTCATGTTGGGAGTAGTTCAGGCTGCAGCCTGTGATAAAGCTAATATTCCCTGGCTTCACATCCTCCGACAAGGACTCCAGGAAGATTGATGCCATGGCCAAAAAAAATAATACATGGCAGCCTTTTGGGACTCAGACAAGCAAACTATATGGCTTATGTTGCGAGATACCAAAATCTAGATGGGATACTGTCATGGCCTTGAAACAGGCCCCTGGCCAGCTTGCCTTGAGAGCTGTAGCAGGTGGCTGCTGATGGTATTGAGGCATCTAAGGTGCAGTTTCATGCTGCAGTGGATTCTAATGATGTATCCTCTAGAGTCATGGCTACATCTGTGGCTTTTCGTGATTGGCTTGGCTCAGGTGTACTACTTTGTCACAGGATACCCAGTCTAAGACTATGGATTTTCCTGTGGGAAATTCTCTGTTTGGGGAGCAGACAGAGAATTATATGAAGAAAATGGATGAATATAGAACCACTTATGGGTGCACAGCCAAGGAACGGCAAAGCCACTCCTCAGAGGCAGCCCCAGGGGTAGGGGCAGGCCTTTTTCCAGACCAGGCCTCCTCTTCAGCCTATGTTCAGAGGGGTCTTCAGAGGGGAGAAGAGGCAGGGTACAAGCAGGCCTGCTCCCACCCTCAGTCTAAAGCCCCTGCCAAACAGGCACCCTGATGGGATGCCCAGGGCCGGCTCTCCATTACCTGTAGGGGCAGGCTGGCTTACTAGCCCAGGACTGGGAGTCTTTAACATCAGACAAGTGGGTCCTGGAAGTAGTGAGCCAGGGTCTGTTCTCAGCTTCAAAAATTTCCAAAGAGTGAATCAGATCCTTTCCACCTGCAAACCCTTTAGAGATTCTTGCCTTGAAACAAAGTCTCAACCCTCCTGGCTCTCAGAGCTGTAGAAAGGGTTTCTCCCCTACACCAGGGCAAGGGTCTGTACTCCAGGTACTTCCTTACCCCAAAAAAGACAGGAGAGTGGCGGCCCATCCTGGACCTAAGATATGTGAACAAGCACCTATTAAAACCAAAATTCAAATTGGTGACTCTGGGAATGATTTTACCCTCCCTAAGACCAGGGGACTGGCTAGCTTCCCTGGACCTCAAGGATGCCTACTTCCATGTTCTTATCAGAAGCTCCCACCGAAAGTACCTCAGATTCGAACTACCCTCAGGCCATTATCAGTTCAGAGCAATGCCCTTCGGCCTTACCTCTGCCCTAAGGGTATTCACAAAATGTCTGGCAGTAGCAGTTGCTCATTTAAGAAGGCAAAAGATTGCCATCTTTCCCTACCTGGACAACTGGCTTATTGTGGGTCAGTCTCCAGACCAGGTCAAATCACACCTGCAAGTTAACCAGCAGCTGCTTACTTCTCTGGGCTTTCTTCTCAATCTTCCAAAATCAGTTCTGGAACCTGTCCAGGTACTCACCTTTATAGGTGCAGAACTGGACATAAAGCAGGCCAGAGCCTTCCTTCCCCTAGAAAGGGTAAGGGCCCTGGTGGCCCTGGCCTCGTCCTTCACTCTGCAGGTCTCTCGACCAGCAAGGCATTCCTGCAGCTCCTAGGACATGGCTGCTTCCACAGCTGTAGTGCAAGGAGCAAGATTTAAGATGAGGACATCAGTTCCATTTGAGAGCCTTCTGGTCTCAAGAAGAGATTCCTATCCAAGTTAATCCCAGTGACTTGAACCCTGATCCAGGCCCTTCAGTGGTGGCAGGATCAGAGCAATCTGAGACAAGGGGTGCCCTTCATCCCTCTATCCCACTCCTTGACCCTTACTACAGATGCGTCCCTCTTGGGATGGGGAGCTCACATGGACGACCTCTCCACCCAGGGGTTATGGTCCCCTCAGGAATCTCTGTTCCACATCAATCTGTTGGAACTCAGAGCAGTTTTTCTAGCACTTCAGGTTTTTTCTGCATCTGTTCAGAACAAGGTGGTACAGGTCAGAACAGACAACACCAGTACAATGTGGTACATCAACAAACAAGGGGGCACTCGGTCTTCGGCCTTGTGCACCGAGGCGATGAAGTTGTGGTCTCTGGCTTATTCCCTGAACACTTCCCTCATAGCAGTTCACCTCCCAGGCAAGGACAATGTCCTGGCAGATGCTCTCAGCAGGATTTCCCAGGGCCATCACGAATGGTCACTGGATCCCCTAGTACTGGGGATAGTTTTTGCCAGATGGGGCACGCCTCAGATAGATCTTTTTGCAGCCCCAGACAATCATCAACTTCCACTTTTTTGTTGCAGGCCCCCAGTGTTGGGCTCAGTCCCCCTGGATGCCTTTCTCCTCGATTGGGAAGGGAAGTTTCTCTATGCCTTCCCCCCCTTCCCTCTCCTGTTCAAGGTGCTAGTCAAAATCAGGTCTCAGCCCTGCAAGATGATCCTGATTGCTCCAGACTGGGCCAGGCAGCCCTGGTACCCACTCCTTCTGTTCTTAGCAGTCCATCTTCCCCTGTGTCTCCCCAGGAACCACAATCTGTTAACCTGTGCTCAGGGGAGAGTCTGGTATCCGAATCTCAAATCCCTCAACCTCAAGGCCTGGCTCTTGAGGAGTTAGAGTTTGCTGATCTACAACTTTCTCAGGGTGTTCTCGAAATCTTGAAAGCTTCTAGGAAACCTTCCACCAGGGCTACCTATAACTCCAAGTGGAAAAGGTTTTCCATATGGTGTTCTGGGAAGCATATTTCCCCGGAATCTGCTGATTTACCCACTATTTTGGACTATATGGTCCATCTTAATTCTTTGGGACTGAGACCAGCTACCCTGAAAGTGCATTTGGCAACTGTCTCTGCTTTCATTTCAGCAGGGAAGCCCTCTTCTCTTTCTGCTCACCCTGTATTTTCCAAGTTTTTTAAGGGATTGCTTCATACCAATCCTCCATTCAGGGACCCTGCCCCTGCCTGGGATCTTAATGTTTGCATTGCTCAGCTGATGCAACCCCCCTTTGAACCTCTGTCTTCGGCAGAGCTTAAGTAGTTGACTTGGAAAACTGTATTTCTAGTAGCCATCACTTCTGCCAGGCGCATACGTGAGTTACAGGCTTTATCAGTGGAGACTGACTTTATTTCCTTTCACAGGGATAAGGTAGTCCTCAGGACTAACGGGAAGTTTTTGCCTAAGGTGGTTTCGGATTTCCACCTTAACCGATCTATTTCACTTCCAGTGTTCTTCACTGACCATTCCTCCGCTGGTGAGAGGAGGCTGCACAGCTTAGATGTTAAGAGGGCCCTAAGTTACTACATAGAGCGTACCAAGGGTCACAGGTTTGACTCCCTCCATCTATTTCTCACTTATGGTGAGGTTGGGAAAGGGAGACCTGCCACTAAGAGATCCATTGCCAGGTGGATTGTCTCTTGTTTCCAATTTTGCTATGAAAAACTGGGTAAGGTTCCCCCTTCAGGCCTGAGGGCTCACTCTACCAGAGGTACAGCTGCATCTCTAGCTGCTGCCAGAGACATCCCTATCTTAGTGATATGTCAAGCAGCTACTTGGAAAACAGTACACACTTTCACCAAGCATTACTCCCTGGATATCCAGGCCAAGAGGGATGCTCGGTTTGGCACAGCCGTGCTTCAGAGCCTATTCCCTAAGTAGGTTCTGTCCCTCCTCCTTGGAGGTACTGCTGTGTAGTCTGCATTAGTCATAATATAGCAAGACTTCATGTTGTTTGAAGAAAAAATTACTCACCTTAGTAATGTTGTTTCTTCTAATGGAGTCTTGCTATATTATGACCTCCCCCCCAGCCTGCCCCTCTCAGAACTTCTACTTTGGGTATGGGGTGGGCAGTCCACTGTTGGCACTTATTGATGCCCCTTTTATGTTTTCCACCCCTTCTTGTTGGGGTGTTTGGGTGTTGTGTTTTATTTATTTTATCTTATTTTTTCTGGTCCCGACTTGAGTCTTGGTGTTGGGACCAGAAAACTGTGTGAATATTTTTGTAGCCAGTTGGCTAGTGTAGGTTACAGCTTCCACACAGAGCCTTAGTGAGTTTTGCTCGTAAGATCTGACGGTTTCGGTTTGAAATAAGCTGACAGAGCTTTTCTTAACGAGCTCGGGTCTAAGTTCCATGCATTGCATGAAGTTAACTCTTTCACCTCCGGAGCAGTTCTAATGGTGGGACAAACTGCATTAGTCATAATATAGCAAGACTCCATTAGAAGAAACAACATTACTAAGGTGAGTAATTTTTTCTTCTTCTCCTCCCTGTTTTCTTTTTTGTTCTGTTGCTTTGATTCCTTCCCTTATGTAAAGAGCTACTCCTCCTCTTTTACCCTCTCTGTCCCTCCTGTAGATAGTGTATCCTGGTATGTTTATGTCCCAGTCATGGTTTTGTGTGTACTACGTTTCTGTGACTGCCACGATATCCAGATGTTCCTCCTCCATCAAGGTCACTAATTCAGGAAGCTTGTTACTCAGACTACGGGCATTGGTACTCATTGCTCTCCATTTTTTGATGGCTTTACCTTCTTTTGCAGCATCCTCCACTGACCTTTCTACTTGGTCTTTTTCTCATTTAGTACCCTGTTTTGTAGGGAGAGGCTGGGTTTTCTGCTGCTTATCAGTTCCTCCCTTGACTAGTTTAAAAGCTTTCCAATGAAGCATTTAAACCGATTGCTCAAAGACTTGTTCCTTCCTGGACAGATGCAGACCATCCTGCCAGTATAGGCTGGTGTCCCTCCAGGTGGAACCTCAGTCCCCAATGAAGCCAAACCCTGTGCTCCACACCATTTTTTCAACCATTCATTAAACTGCATGGTGCAAAGTACCTCGCCTCCTCATGCCATTGACAGGCAGCACCTCAGAGAAGGATATTGTGTGTGCTACTTGTCTTAGGCCCCTCCCCAATTCTACAAAGTCCTTCTGCACTGCTGTAATCTCATGATTAGCCAAGTCATTTGTCCCTAGGTGAACAATGACATCCAGCTCAGACTCCCGTGCAGCTATTCTCGTGATCCTGAGGATGCGCTTCTTGTCTCTCCAAGCCACGGCACTGGGCAGGCACCTTACTTCAGTTTTCCCTGCTCCCCCCAGTTCTATCCCCCTAATAATTGAGTCCCCCACCAGGAGCTGCTTCCTTTCCTTGTGGTGTCCTCTGACTCCTTCCTGTGGGCCTCCCTTGTGACAGTTGTCCTCAGCCTCCTTAGTCTCCTCTGCGGGTGCATCCATAGGGGAGCTATGCTCCCCCAGAATGGTGTATGGATTGTGGTGTGGAACAACTGACGGGGTGTGCCTCTGTTCCACCATCCTCACCCTCCCTTAGCCCACTGTGGTCCAACTGCTGTGCTTTCTTCGCAACCTCTGAGGTAGTGGTAGTGGCTCTGGTGCTCCCTGGATGGGGGAGGTTCCCTTCCTACCGTCCAGTGTGGCCTGGGGGAAGGTTCCCTTACTACTGTCCAGTGTGGCCTGAAGACGGGCAACTTCCTCCCTCAGGGCAGAGAGTTGTCTGCAAATAGGGCAGCCTCTCAGCCTCCAGAAAGACTCCCGGAAGACTGCTGCCCCACAGCCATTACATTGCACTACTCCCCACATTTGTTGTGTGTGTGTGTGTGTGTGATTGGTTTGTTATATAAAAATATATATATTATACAATGTGTATGCTTATCTTGTCAGTGCAGTGTGCTAGAGAGGATATGACAGTGATATGCACCTTGCACTCTTGAGGAAATGATGTCAGAACCCCAGGTATAAAGGAATTGTTTCCAGGGGTTGTTGGGGTGAGGGTGGGAAGGGTTGGGCCTAAACTGTGCCCTCACAAAACAATCAGCTAAAAGCTCTGACCCACCGCTGTGATGAGTGCCTTCCTGTCAGCAAGATGCCCTACACAACAATTTGACAGAGAAAATACCCTGCTAATCAAACAGAGAAAAATCCACACATCCAAGTCAGACACAGGTAAACCTCCCCAGCCCCAAAACAGGCCTGGTGGTTTGTGCTCTGAAAGCTGTCAGCCCCAAAATAAGCCAGCTATGCTTTAAACTCTTCCTGCACTGAAAATCTTAAGAATTGTAACAAACAAACGTAAACCTAGGTCCACCTCGCTCTGTTGCTTGAAAGACTGTCTTTTCCTGTTTCACACTGCAGGTTTTGCTATGACAACTCCTTAACCACAGTAACTTATTTAAAAATAGTTTAACTATCACAAACTCCTACGCACCAGTAAATTATTTAAAAATAGTTTCTGTCCCAAAATCCTAGTAGTCAATCCAGCTACCCCAAGGGACAACCAAAATGCAGTATTCAAACACTTGTGAGTTACTTCCAAGATAAGCAGAGTTTGCAAGTTCCTTTTCAACTCCTCAGCCACCTGTAATTTATTTAAAATAGTTTAACTGTCAGAAAATCCTAGTAGACAATCTAGTTACCTCCAAGGATCTACCCAAATGCAGTATTTAAATCCTTCTGAAGTTACTAACAAGATAAACAGAGTTTGCAAGCCCCTTCTTGGTTAAACACTAAATAAATATGTGAATAAAAAGCAATTACCAAGGGTAGTTAGTTTCACCTCCCACAGAATTAAGCAAAAGTGCACGTTTGTTGCAGCTATCAAGTGCAATATAGAATTTCTCACACAGCTCACAGCTGAATAAAGAAGTAGTGTCCTTCCAGGTCAAGAAAATAGTGGTTTTCATACACACTGTATCCCAAAGTGCTTTACAGCAATACTAGACTGATAGTGAAGTGACTGAACATGTAGTGGCAGCCATTTCATACATTAATATCCATACACAACCTTGGACAATTTCATGAACTGGTTTTATGGGAAGTGGAATGTTGGCCAGGACAATAGGGTCAGGTAGTGGCAGCCCACATCTTATTTCTCACAGTAATCTGCTCATATTTCTCTCCTTCTGTCTTCCCCCTTCCCTGAATATAGCAGTACCTTGCAAGAGTGGCCTTCTCAGTCCCCCTCTGGTATTCATTCTTCACTATTCCTCCTCACTCCGAAAACTGGTGAGTTCATCACCCTTCTGCATCATGCGTGCAAGTAGTACAGTCCCCAAAACATATCTTTCCAGTAAGTCAGACTGATAGCAGCAGGGAACAAGGGGAATGATGGGCTTTCCTATCCTTAAAAGACGATCTAGGCTACCTTTGATTAGGCACTGCTAAATGATGGGTATGCACATCATTATGCACGTCATTTAATAGTACCTAATCATAGGTGGCTTAGATCTTATACGGGTAGGAAAGCCTATTTTTCCACTTGTGCAATGCAGCCATCAGCCTGGCTTACCAGAAGATCATATTTATTATTAATATGTAAAAATAACACGGGAGACTGTACTAACCACATTCTTGATGCAGAAGGGTAGTGAACTCACCAGTTTTTGGGGTGGGGAGCAGGTGAGAAGAATGAATGCCCGAGAGGGACTGAAGAGGCCATTCCATCAGGGTACAGCTGTATTCAGGTTAGTTGAAGACATGAAGGAGGACGTTGAGCAGATCACTGTGAGATCTGAAATGAAGGGCTGCCAACATCGTGATCACCACCTGACTGTGGATGAGAGTAGCCAGCGATGACAAATACTCAGAGTGGCAAGGCTGCACCTAAACTGTTACTTGAATTCAGTGTAGGGAGATTACCCTTGGGTGGTGGTGGGGTGTTGACGTTTATTAGGACAGTATTGAGGGAGTTGTGTATACTGTAGCTCATTCAAGATTTGGAAGGGTGGTAGCCAGCCCACTCACATTGTGGAGTAGAACACAGAAAAGTACTGGAGAATAATTGCTGGGAACTGTCCTGCAGGGTTCTGCAGATCACAGGTAAAAGAGTAGACTGACACTAGAAGTCGGGTGGATTCGCTCAAGGTATTAGTATGCTTCTCCTGCTAATAATATTGCAGGGTTTTAAATAATTGAGTAGCAGTTTTTTTCTTGGGACAATGCTAACTGTACAGAAAGTTTTTATATAGGTTTTCTAGAAGTGTTATGTTTGTTAAACACAGTGAGGAAAGTGCTATGCATTTTCACAATGTTTTTTAGCACTTTTATGAGGCGGGAAAAAAACACAACAGGGGAACTGTACATACTACTTTCACTGTGCAGAAGGGTACACTCAGTGTTGATCCACTCAATGTTTACTGTGGGAGCAGAAGTCAAACATCGAGAATGTGGATTGGAGAGTGATTTGGGAGGCATTTTTTAACAGTGCCAGCTGATGATGCGTATCGGTATAGGTGTACACAACTCTCTGAGGTACAAGATTGCAATCTGAGGTGTGATGATTCTCTTCATGAGACCGTAAGCACATATGCAGCACCAGGCATGACTCATCACTTAACACACTTGACAGACATCTTAGGGAGAAACCAAGGCTGTTTTTTGAAAGTGAAAGGCTGATGTTTACGTTTTTCAAAAATCTATGAAACTGCATTTATGTTATTTACATAAATGCAGTTTTAGCATAAATGTAAACAGCAGCCTTTACCTTACCTCGCAGTGAAGGCAAATTTTGGAGTTTGCAGTTTTAAAAAAACTGCTTGTTTAGGTACCCTGGAGTTTTCGGTTTTAAACTGAATTTATTTCCCCATAGTTGGTTCAGTCTATGCCTGCGGTACCATGAGTACTAGATAGGTTTTGTTCTGATTTTCTGTATGGAAATTGTAAAGTGTTAGATCGGTTTGGCTGAACCAATCACTTGTAGTGAATCCTTGTGTTTTATTTTATTGTGTGGTTGCCAGTTCTTATCAGTTCTAAACAAAATGTGTTTTGAACATTTTTTTACAATACCCGTGACACGGTTAGGAACCGATAAGGGATCTTGCCTGGCGGTTGCCATGAAAAGGGTATGTTTGTTTAGGTTAGCCATGTCTGAGAAACCCAAGAAAAAAACGGCCCACTGGGTTTCAACACTGCAGTGAGTGTGGGGAGGTCTTTGCTAAGGCCGATCCCCACACCACCTGTGTTTGTTGTCTGGGGTTTGAACACCTCGATACAGACTGCCAAATTTGTAAACATTTTCCTAAATCTATCCTTGAAAAGAGATTAGGCAGACTGAGGGAAAAGGAGGCCGAGAAGTCTACTGACCCGGATGGCCAGCCCGGTTCGGTTCCGACCAAACGAGAAGGAGTGCCCTCTGACCAGGGCAATACTTCTTCGGGCAAGAGGAGAGCTGATCCTGAGGGTCGGTTCCTACAAAAAGGAAACGCAAAGAAAAATCGACCGGTTCAGATCCAGAGGTTCATGTTCCGACTGCCGAGGAAATAGCCAGAGTGATTTGGATTGTGGAATCGCTTCGCCTGGTTCTGACCGATCTGGCAAATTTTTGGCAGGGATTCCATTCGGTCGGTTCTCCCGGTTCAAGATTATACCCCTGAAGATTTTTATGAACCGGAGTTTGAGGAGGAGGTGGAGTTTGAAGATGATGGTGATGATGGCGAAAGTCTGGATGTGCCTGTGGAACTGGACATCTCCCCAGACAGACCTTCTGGTGTATCCCCTCCTAGGTTTTCTGAGTCCCCTTCCCACTTTCTGTTTTACAGAAAAGCGGCTGAAACCCTCCAGCTACCTATGGAGGAGGCAATGGAGTATCAAGAGGAGCCTGATTATGTGGAAATGATGGACATCCCGGAGTCCAGGAGACTGTCTATTCCCCTTCACAAATCCTTTGGGAAGCAGACACAAAAAATCATAGTCTCCCAGTTCTGTACCTCCTGTTGACAGAAGGATAGACAAGAGGTACACACTATCAGGCTCAGATACAAAGTTTTTATACCAGCAATGCAGCCATGTTGGGGTAGTGCAGGCTGCTGCTTGTGACAAGGCAAACATTCCCTTGGCTTCACACCCCCTAGACAAAGACTCCAGGAAGACTGATGCCATGGCAAATAAGCAGTACATGGCATCTTCCTTGGGACTCAGGCAGGCGAACTACATGGCCTATACAGCCAGGTACCAGAAGTCCTGGTGGGACACTGTACTGGCACTGGCTAAACAGGCCTCCCCCCAGCTGGCCAAGGAGCTGGAGGAGGTGGCTGCTGATGGTATTGAGGCATCGAAGGTACAATTTCATGCTGCTGTGGACTCCAACGATGCGTCATCAAGAGTCATGGCTACATCTGTGACTCTTCGGAGGATGTCTTGGCTCAGATGTACTAGCCTCTCACAGGACACCCAGGCTAAGGCCATGGATTTTCCTGTAGTGGGTAATTCTCTGTTTGGGGAGCAGACAGAGAATTACATGAAGAAAATGGATGAGTACAGGACCACTTATAAGAGTGCTCAGGCCAAGGAGAGGCGAGCAACTCCTCAAAGGCAACAATCTAGGGGCAGGGGCAGGCCTTTTCATAGGCCTTTTTACCAAGCACAGGCCTCTTCTCCCTTTTATCAGAGGGGGTGCTTCAGAGGGAGAGGCAGAAGGGGGATGAGCAGAGCTGCATCCCCTCCTCAGCCTAAGGCCCCTGCCAAGCAGACACCCTGATCGGTCTGCCTGGGTTGACTCTCCTAACCCTGTAGGGGGCAGGCTGGCTTACTGTATCCAGAACTGGATTACATCAGACAGTTGGGTCCTGGAAGTAGTAAGCTAGGGACTGGTTCTCTGCTTGAAAAAATTTCGAAAGATGAGAACCAGATATTTTCCACCTGCAGGTCTCTCCGAGACCCTTGCCCTGGAGGCAGAGGTTTCACCTCTTCTGGCTTTTAGAACCATAGAGAAAGTTTCTACCCTACACTGAGGCAAAGGTCTGTACTCCAGATACTTCCTTGCCCCAAAAAAGACAGGGGAGTGGCGACCCATCCTAGATCTAAGATACCTGAACAAACATCTTTTAAAACCAAAGTTCAAGATGGTGACTCTGGGAATAATTCTTCCCTCTCTAAGGCAGGGGACAGGCTAGTCTGCCTGGACCTCAAAGATGCCTACTTTCATATTCCCATCGGGTGCTCCCACAGAAAGTACCTCAGGTTCAAGTTGCCCTCAGGCCATTATCAGTTAAAAGCAATGCTCTTTGGCCTAACATCAGCGTCAAGGGTCTTCACAAAGTGCCTGGCAGTAGTAGTTGCCTTTCCATACCTGGACGATTGGCTCATAGTGGGTCAGTCTCCAGACCAAGTCAAGTCAGACCTGCAAGTGACTTAGCAGGTGCTCACTTCTCTGGGTTTTCTTCTCAACCTCCCCAAATCAGTTCTCGAACCAGTTTAGCTCCTTACCTTTATGGGGCAGAGCAGGATATTGTCAAAGCTAGAGCTTTTCTTCCCCTTGAAAGGGCAAGAGTTCTTACAGAACTGGCTTTGTCCTTCAGCCTTCAGGTGTCCCGACCAGCAAGGCACTTCCTTCAGCTTTTGGGCCACATGGCAGCTTCTACAGCAGTGGTCCAAGGGGCAAGATTTCAGATGAAGGACATTCAGTTTCACCGGAGGGCCTTTTGGTCTCAAAGGAAGGACCCTCTTACCAAACTGATTCCAGTGACTCGAACACTGATCCAAGCTCTTTAATGGTGGCAGGATCAGGACAATTTAAGGCAAGGGTTCCCTTTTGTCACTCAGTCTCATTCAGCGGTCCTTACCACGGATGCTTCTCTTTTGGGGTGGGAAGCTCATCTGGGGGATCTCACAGCCCAAGGACTGTGGTCCCCTCAGGAGTCCCTCCTTCATATCATTCTCCTGGAACTCGGGGCAGTTTTTCTGGCCCTGCAAGCCTTCTCTCAGTTGGTGCAGAACAAGGTGGTTCAGGTCAGAACAGACAACACCACCACCATGTGGTACATCAACAAGCAGGGAGGCACTCGGTCTATGGCCTTGTGCACGTAAGCCATGAAATTGTGGTCCTTGGCTTATTCCCTGCAGACCTCTCTGATAGCAGTCCACCTTCCAGGAAAGGACAGTGTCCTGGCAGATGCACTGAGTAGGATCTCCCAGGGCCATCATGAATGGTCCCTAGACCCTCTGGTTTTGAAAGTGATTTTTTTCAAGGAGGGGCATTCCAGAGATAGATCTCTTTGCAGCCCCAGACAATCACCAACTTCCTCTGTTTTGTTGCAGACCCCCAGTCTTGGGTTCAGTCCCTCTGGATGCTATGTTTTTGAACTGGGAAGGGAAATTTCTGTATGCCTTCCCTCCCTTTCCTCTACTGTTCAAAGTCCTAGTCAAGATAAGCTCACTACCTTACAAAGTGATTCTGATTGCTCCAGACTGGGCCAGACAGCCTTGGTACCCCCTGTTGCTGTCTCTAACAGTCCGTCTTCCCCTGTCTCTTCCCAGGAATTACAACCTGTTAACCTCCTCTCAGGGGAGGATTTTGTACCCCAATCTTCGGTCTCTCAATTTCAAGGCATGGCTCTTGAAGAGTTAGAGTATGCAGATTTGCATCTGTCTCAGAGGGTTTTGGATATTCTCAAAGCTTCTCGAAAGCCTTCCACCAGAAAGACTTATAGCCCTGTCAGTGGAACTTGATTTTATCTCTTTCCATAGAGAGAAAGTGGTCCTTAAAACCAATAGGAAGTTCTTGCCCAAAGTGGTTTCAGACTTCCACTTGAATCAGTCCATGTCTCTCCCTGTCTTCTTCACTGATCATTCTTCCTCAGGAGAGAGGAGGCTACACAGTTTGGATGTTAAAAGAGCCCTTAGCTACTACATAGAGCGTACCAAGGGTCGCTGGTTTGATTACTTCCAGTTATTCCTCACTTATGGGGAAGTGGGAAAGGGCAAACCTGCCACTAAGAGAACTATTGCCAGGTGGATTGTGTTTTGTATACAGTTCTGCTGTGAGAAACTAGGAAAGATTCCACCCTCAGGCCTGAGGGCTCACTCTACAAGAGGTACAGCTGCCTGGGATATCCCACTCTTAGAAATTTGTCAAGCTGCCACCTGGAAAACAGTCCATACCTTTACCAAGGATTACTCTCTGGATATTCAGCCTGGGAGTGATGCTTGGTTTGGTACAGCAGTACTTCAGAGCCTATTCCCAAAGTAGATTCTGTCCCTCCTCCATGGAGGTACTGCTTGGTAGTCTGTAATATTCAGAATACAGCAAGACTTCATGTTGTTTGAAGAAAAAATTACTCACTTTAGTAATTATGTTTCTTCTAATGGAGTCTTGCTATATTCTGACCTCCCTCCCTCCCTGCCTCCCTTCTCAGAACCTGTTTTTCGGAAGTGGGTGGGCAGGTGCAGTGTTGCACCCCAGAGGTGCCTAGTACACACCCTCCTCTTTTTGTTTGGGTGTTTTTTTTGTTGTTGTTATTATCCTTTATTAGGATGGGTCTTTGGTTTTGGGTTTCCTGACTTCCGGCTTTTTGGGAATCCAGAACTCCTTGTTGCCAGTTGGCTAGTAAGAAATTTTACAATTTCCACATAGGATAGTTAGTGAGTTTTTGCTCGTAAGAATCTGGCGGTTGAGTTTCAAAGGGAAACAGACAGAGACCTCAACTGAGCTCGAGATCAGCATTCTATGCACTGCATAGAAAGTTAACCCTTTGTTCTCCGAGGCAGTTTAAAGGCTGGAGCTAACTGCAGTAGTCGGAATACAGCAAGACTCTATTAGAAGAAACATAATTACTAAGGTGAGTAATTTTTTCATTTTGTTTGTTTACATGTGTGAGAAGGTGCAGAGTGCAAAGTTCGAATGCTCGATGTGATCGTATTCGCGAGCATTCCTACACTCTGCACGTGAGATATTCAAAAAACAATTTACCATCAAATGACTTGCACTGACCCGGCTAGCCAATATGGCATAGACTGAAAAAACATGTGAAGGTCGTCGGTTCACTCAACAAGCCAAATCCTTAGCTCAACGATTTTCCCAGCATTTCACCAAGACTAAACCTTCCCTACAATGAAATAACTCTGTTGTACTGTTACAGTTTGTTACAGTGCATACCTACACAAAAACTCCGCATGTCATGAAATGGATAAAAAAAAAAAAAAATACATAAAAAAAAAACTTAGATCTTACCTTATGCTAAAAACATAAGTTCTAATGACTCCTTTTGTTTGTTTCTCGTTAGCCATAATCAAGCAGCACAGAGGAAGGGGAAATTCCCATGGGTGGACCCAAGATTCAGAAACAAATCCCAAAAAAGGCAAGCCGTCCAATCCCTGCAAGTTAGAAGTCAAAAATATTATTCCATTAACCAGATAATTTAAATTTGTATTTCCGTCTTTACTACTTCCTGTAAACAGAGAAACCAGGCTATGTGCAGACAAAGGATCAGAAGAAATTAAAATATTTAAAGTGGGGAAACTGGAAGTCTTTTGGCGGGGAGGATACCTGTAGGGAAATGTTAACAGGTTAGTGTGCAGTTAAAATACTTGCATCGTGAGTTACATATTCGTATTAATATGAGAAGTCAAAAGAGCCAAAGAGTTTTGGCAGGTCTTTCCTTTGTTCGGTTCTGGCTGCTTCAAAACTCGGGTGTGACAGTGCAGTATCTGGGAGCCAAATCTTCAGTATTGTGCGGGTGTAGCAGACCATATTTGAGCTGAGCTTCTCGAAGCTCTTTTTTTTAATAGGTTGGAAAGCATTCCTTTTCTGGATCAGTTCCTGTGGTAGGTCGTTGAAAATGAGTAATTTATGCCCCTCATTGACTATTCCAGGTTTGTCCCTTAACATCTGTTGCACATGAAACTTTTCCTGGAAATTAAGAAATCTGATAGTAAATGCCCTGGGCTTCTCTTGTGGGGATAGGCGAGGTCTTAGAGAACGGTGTGCTCTTTCTAATATATATCTTTGCATACCAGGAGATGGACCTGCTATAGCAACTACCACTTTATTAATGAAGTTGATTGGATTAGATCTCTCAAGACCTACTGGTATGCCCACCATGCGTATGTTGTTCTGTCTGTCTGTTCTGAGCTGCTTGATCTTCTAGTTTGGCAGCTAGTTTACTTGTAGCTTGTGAGGATGTGATTCATTCTCTCTGTTCTCTATTGACCAGATCCTCCAGGCTGCTGATTCTTGTTTCGACATCTGTAATTCTTTTATGTGTGTTTGTTTGTACTTCAGTTGTAAGGTTAGATAGACCACCTGTCAGATGAATGATTGCGGTCTTTGTCGCTGAAAATTCTGCCATGAATATTTCCAAGTGTTGTGTCATTAGTGGCTGGTATACTGTTTCTACGTCTTCATTAGGGGTATCTGTTTCTATCATCAGGCGCTTTACAAGTTTCTTCTCGCCAGAGAAAATTACCGTAGGGGTAATGTATTTATGCTTCTTTGTTGGGTTGCCTCCATTTCCGACATTTGGGCCCCTCAGAGTTATCGCTCAATCTTCTTCAGTCAGCCGGCCCGGTGGCACTGAGGGTTAAGGCGCTGGACACCACACCTCGTGCCACGCTGGTGACCCGGGTTCGGGAATGGATTCAGGCTCCGGGGGTCAGTTGGGGAAGGGTTGAGGATTGGGCGCCCATGTGGTGCTCTCCTCCCTGGATCAAGGGGATGGGACAGCCCAGCGAGCCAGAGACCCCCGTTGGAGACCGGGGGTACTACAGCAGGCCATGCAACTAGTGTGGCCGACGCAGGCAGGGTTGCCATGTGCCAGAAGCGTCGGACCATGGCCACGCACGGGGAGGGAGGAACCACAGAACATGGAAAAACCCAGTCCTAGGGGTAGGGGACGGCACCAATTTCCATGCCCACTGCCAGGTCCGACCTAGGCGACCTTCACAGATCCTCCGCCCAGGGCCACGTCTACAGCTGGAGTCTATGAGCAAGAGCACCTAAGGTAGGGAGGGGCGGCCCCACCCCAGAGGGATTAAGCTGGGGGTGCTAGCTGCGAGGCGGGGCAGGGGTGAGGAAGGTTCAGTCGGGTCGACTTCAGGCAGGGCAGGACTCGGGTTGGACGCCTGAGAGAGGCTCCTTGGACCGTGACCAAGAGGGAAAAGATTCAACAACAAAATAAATCTTCTTCAGTCTGTGTAAGGTTTAATCTTATTTTTCCAAATTTGACCGTAAAAGCTCTTTCAAACAGAACATTATTTATAGAATACTGTGTACAATGAATTGGTACACAAGTGATAGCTCTTTTTAGCAAAATTGTTGTAATTTATGTGTCTGGCCCTGTGGCGCTGAGGGTTGAGGAGCTGGATGCCACACCTTGCGTCACGCCGGCGACCCGTATTCGGGAACGGGCACGGGTTGCCGTGGGTCAGCAGGAAGGAGATGGATTGAGCGTCCAATGGACTGCTCTCCATCTCCGGGGGGGGGGTTCAGGCGGTTTTGCTTGCCTGGACCTTAGCGGAGGCGCTGGGGGTCAGTGGCACGTAGCCGCAAGCCATGGGGGCAGGATGTGGCAGACGCTTGATTGGGGTGCGTACCCTGTCGCTGGTGTCACTGCACGCCATGGCCCGCAGGGAGAAGAGCTGAAAAAAAGCCCGGCAGGATGAAGTTGTGCCCCACAGCGCCATCCCCGAGAAGGCACCTCCCTGGCATGAATCCGTTGGGGTGGGTCAAGTTGCTCCCCACCACTCTGCTGCAAAGGGTAAGTCGCGGGGTGCGTAAGGGGGGGGGTCTGATCTTCTGGGGCTGGTGCTGGGGGTACAACAGATAGCAGACTTGCAGCCGGAGCTCCGGCAGGAAAAAAAAAATGTAATTTATTGTTTGGCAGCTGGGTGTCACTAGAGACCGCATGGAGCTTAGTGAGCAGCGACCACCTCCCCTCGGAATCATCAAATCCCAGTTCCACTTTTATAGGCACTGGATTTGACTGACAACAGGAACTTCCTGTTTGGGAGCAGGAAAGGAAGGATCACCGAGACACATAAGATTCTCCATCCTTGAAGGAAAGGAGTAGCTCTCCCTACTCCATAGCTGCTGGAGATCTGACTCTGAACAAGGAAGAAGGAGACTACAGAGGAATACAGGAAGTTCCTTCCCTGGAACAGGAAGGGAGGGAGCTGTAAGGGGACAAAGACAGTAGGAAAGTAGGCAGAAAAATAAATACATAAATAGATCAATAAATAAACAGAGGGAGGCGAGAGTAAGCATAGAAAGCAACAGGAGAGGGGCCAGAAACAAAACATGATGGGAGTGGTGCAGTGCTGTGGCTGTGGTGCGGCAGCCTTTTGGGAGACGTTCTGGAGGATGCGGTGCTGTCCCATCTGCAGGCACCTCTCTAGGCTGAGGGAGGAGGTTGCTCATCTCCACGCAGAGTTGGCCAGGATTTGCGGAACTTCATCCTTCTTCCAGGGGCCACCGACCGAGTCCATCCCTACTGCCTCAAAGGTTGCCTGGGTGGAGGAGTGGCTGGACTACAGTGGGCTCGGGAAGGGTGAGGGTGGTGGGGCAGAGGCACATCTCTCCTATGGTAAAACTCCACAACTCCTGTGCTGCACTGGCAGGGTGGGACTGTCCCATGGAGGCACTTGCAGTGGAGACCAAGGAGGATGTGGGTGTTTTCCATGGTGGAGACCCCGGGGGGTGGGGGAGGAAGAGGACCCCAGAGGAGGAGGAGGAAGCAACTCTTGGTGGGGGATTCTTTTGTTAGTTGGGTAGACCTGGGGGCAAATGGAGTGGGAAAGAGGGTGGTTAAGTGCCTACCCGGTGCCACGGCTTGGATAGATGGAAAGCGCATCCAGAGGATTGCTGGGGCAGCAGGACGGGAGGGAGAGCAAGCCATCATTGTCCACCTAGGGACAAATTATCTGGCCGATGATGAGGCTAGGGTAGTGCAGGAGGACTTCAGGGAGCTGGGGAAGGGTCTTAGACAAATGGAACGCACTGTAACCTTTTCTGAGGTGAGACTGGTCTGTGATAAGGGGGAAGGCAGAGCACTCCGCACCACGAGATTCAATGCATGGTTGAAGGACTGGTGCAGAGTAGAGGGCTTCGGCTTCACTGGGGACTGGGGTCCCACCTGGAGGGATGCAGGCCTATACAAGTGGGATGGACAAGGGGGAGGCTATAGTACGCAGGAAGAAGCTAATTGCCCCCCCCCACAGGATGAAGCAGGCACGAGGGAGGACCCTAGGGTTGGGAAATTGACACGAAACCTCAAACTGAGATAGGCAGAGTGGCAGAGATGAGGAAGAATAGGAGTAAAAACAGGAGAGGAAGTGAGGGAAGACACGGGGATAGGAGGGGAGCTACTAGAAGGGGAGGTTACAAAACTTGGAAGGCCATGTGCATGAATGCCCGCAGCCTGGGAAATAAAATCCCAGACCTTGTCGCCTTGATGGCAGACCTGGAGATTGTCGCTGTTATGTAGACATGGTACATGGGGAACCATGAATGTGATATAGCTGTACCAGGTTACAGTCTATTTAGAAAAGACACGGTGGCAAAAAAGGGTGGAGGGGTGACTGTCTAATGTCAGGGAGGGAATTAAAACAATTGAAGTTCAGGGAATGCAGGAGGGAGCGGAAGCACTGTGGGTCACCCTGGAGACCGGAAATGGGGCCGCCATTTGCAAAGGTGTGGTCTGTAGACCTCCAGCACAAGGGGAGGAGATGGATGAGGTACTAGTGGAAGCCATCCACAAAATTACAGCCAAAGGTGAAGTGCTGCTGGTGGGAGACTTCAGTTTGCCTGATGTGGATTGGAGCACCCAGGCTGCGGCCACAGCCAGGAGCAGAGTTATCCTGGATGCCCAGGAGGGGGCATGCCTCATGAAGCTTGTGGCAGAACCCACCAAAGAAGGAGCAATTTTGGACCTGGTGCTCACCAGTGGGGACAGAGTAACCGATGTAACGGTGGATAGCCATAGCTCCACGATGCCGGTTCAACAATACTGCCGCACCAGCATCATAGCGACGGAATTTATGTTGACCAAGGTTATGGGCCCATTACGCAACCTGGTTGACTCCCGGTAAGTTTTTCTACTGAGTCTGAGTTGATTTGGAGAGGGGGTGCAGGACTGGGAGACAGTGTGCCCCTGTCTGGCGCAGCAATACAGCAACCTGTCGATTAACTGTCGATTTTGTAGGCAGCAATGTAGATCGCTGTATTGGTGTCGCTATCTCGGGGGTATATTGGTAGCCACCTGGGGTCCAGTGATCATCGTGCAGTGTGGTTCAATGTGAGAACAGTGGAGGAGTCAAACCACACAAAAGCAAGAGTCTTGGATTTCAGATTGGTTGACTTTGCAAAAATTGGGGCATGTCTTAAGGAAGCTCTGGCAGGGAAAGGAGAAGGGGGGATATAGAGAAACAGTGGGATAACCTTAAGGGAGCCATAGCTGAGGCAACACGCCTTTGTGTTAGGCAAGTAAGCAAAACAAAGAGAAAGAAAAAAAAACACTATGGTTCTCAAAGGATGTGGCCGAGAAGGTTAGAGAAAAAAGGCTAGCTTTCAGGAGGTATAAAGAAACACAGAGGGGTGAAGACAGGGAGCTGTATCTAGAAAAGCATAGGGAGGCGGGAAAAGCAGTCAGGAGTGCAAAGGCGCAAATGGAGAAAAAAAATAGCCCAGGCAATTAAGAAAGGAGACAACCTTTTTTCAGGTACATTAGTGATCGAAAGAAGACCAGGGATAGGATTGTGAGGTTAAAAAAGGAGGAAGGGGTGTGTGCGGAGGGGGACCTAGAAAAGGCAACAATCCTGAACAAATATTTTGTTCAGTATTCACAGAAGAAGGGGAAGGAGAAGGACCACTGTTGGGGGATAGGAGCACCAGTGGGAGAGGGGTGGACACCAGCCCATTTATGGAAGAAAGAATCCTAAAGGAACTCAAGAATCTGAAAGGGGTCAAAGCTATGGGGCCAGATGGGATACATCCCAGAATATTAAAAGAATTTAGAGAAGTGCTGGCATCACCACTAACAGCCCTATTCAACAAATCGATAGAGACAGGGGTGGTTCCAGGGGACTGGAGGAGGGCAAATGTAGTCCCTCTTCACAAAAGTGGGAACAGGGAGGAGGCTGGAAACTACAGGTCAGTCAGCCTGATGTCAGTGATGGGAAATTAATGGAGTCCTACTAAAGGAAATAATTGAGATATTTCTTGAATCCAGCGGAGCACAGGATTCAAGGCAGCATGGATTCACAAAGGGAAGGTTTTGTCAAACAAATCTGATCGATTTCTTCGACTGGGTGACCAGGGAGGTAGATGGGGAGGGGCGGTGGATGTGGCCTGCCTAGATTTCAACAAGGCCTTCGACACTGTCCCACATAGGTGGTTGATAAATATGTTGGGCAACCTGGGAGTGGGCCCTAAGGTGGTAAATTGGGTCAGAAACTCAGGACACAGAGGGTGATAGTAAATGGCATTCAGTCTGAGGAGAGGGCGGTAACCAGCGGGGTACGGCAGAGATCCATGCTGGGGCCAGTCCTCTTTAATGTCTTCATAAGTGATATTGCAGAGGGGCTTGAGGGGAAGGTATGCTTCTTTACAGATGACACTAAGATTTGCAACAGGGTCGATACTCCAGCGGGGTGGAAAAATGAGAAAGGACCTAAACATGCTTGAGGAGTGGTCAAGAGTTTGGCAGCTAAGATTCAATGCAAAGAAGTGTAAAATCATGCACTTGGGGCACGGAAATCATAGGGAGGAGTACAAGATGGGGGGGGACGAGGTACTGACGGCCACCAGTCAAGAAAGGGACCTGGGGGTAACCATATCTGATGACCTGAAGGTAGCCAAACAATGTAAGAAGGCTGTGGGGAGAGCCAGTGGGATGCTGGGGTGCATAGGGAGAGGTATCACCAACAGAAAAAAGGAGGTGGTTATGCCACTGTACAGATCGCTAGTGAGACCTCATCTGGAGTACTGTGTGCAGTTCTGGAGACCCCATCTTCAGAAGGACATAGACAAAATAGAGGCAGTCCAGAGAAGGGCAATAAAAATGGTGCAGGGACTGCAGCAGAAGTCATAAGAGCAAAGAGTATTCCCTGGAAGGGGGGATATGATAGAGACATTTAAGTACATCAGGGAGATAAAGTACAAGAGGGTAGCATATTTCAGAAAAGAAGGTGTACAAGAACAAAGGGCATGATAGGCTGGGGGTAGGCTCAGGGACAACATGAGAAAGCACTTTTTCACAAAAGGATAGTGGATGCTTTGAACAGCCTCCCTGCGGAGGTGGTGGGGCAAAAACAGTAGGGGAATTCCAAGAATGCATGGGATAGACATTAGAGTACTCTATCAATAAGGAAGAGAGGGCATGCCGCAGATCAGCTAGGGTCAGCGGTAATGCACTAGGTAGGGAAAGTGGTAGACTAGATGGGCCATACAGTCCTTATCTGCTGTCACCTTCTGTGTATCTGTGTGTACATAAACAAGCAGGGTCACACAAAGCCCACTGTCCTTTGTACAGAGGCAATGGGAATCTGGTCTCTGGCTTACTCTCTCGATGTGAGCCTCTCAGCCATACACCTTCCAGGCAAGAACAATACCTTGACAGATGCTCTGAGCCGCATCAGCCAAGGGCACAACAAATGGACCCTGAACAAACAAGTCCTTGCCACATTCTTCAGGATGTGGGCCACACCAGAAATAGATTTGTTTGCCTCTCACCTCAACCATCAACTGCCTCTCTACTGCTGCAGGCCCCCAGCACGAGGGAATATCCCAGCAGATGCCTTATCTCTGGACAGGGCAGTCAAGTTTCTTTATGCCTTCCCTCCATTTCTTCTGATTCACAGAGTGTTGCTGAAGATGAGGGCTCAATCAGCAACAATGATCCTGGTGGCACCGGATTGGCCAAGGCAACCTTGGTATCCTCTCCTAGTAGCCCTGTTGCAGAGCAAATCCATTCGACTTCCTGTCAGTCACTCTCTCCTGACTACCACAGCTAGGAGTGACCTATCCAAATCTGCAATTTCTTCACCTCAAAGCTTTGCTCTTGAGGAGTTAAGAATATAAAGTATGTCTCGTGGAAGGCAGTCTTTCTAGTTGCCATCACCTCTGCAAGGATTTCAGAGTTGCAGGCAGTCTGTACTGAGCCAAACTACATAATCCCTCACAAAGATAAAGTAGTGCTCAGAACGAACAGGACATTTCTGCCCAAGGTGGTCTCTGCATTCCACCTGAACCAGTCGATTATCCTTCCTGCATTTGTCACTGAAAAATCCACTCCTAGAGAACAGAGACTCCATAGTTTGGTTGTGAAAAGAGCCCTTCCTTACTACCTGGAACACACCAAGCAGTTTAGGGGCTCGGCTACCCAGCTTTTCCTCACCTATGGGGAGGTAGGTAGAGGAAGGCCAGCCACTAAGAGAACTATCTCTCGCTGGATAGTCTCTTGTATTCAGTTTTGTTACAACAAGGCTGGTAAACAGCCCCCTGAAGGTTTCAGGGCCCATTCTACTAGAGGCACTGCTGCCAGAGTGACAGCTGCAAGGGTTATTCCTCTACTTGATGTCTGCAAAGCAGCCACATGGAAGACTACACAGATTCACAGAGCATTTATTGCCTGGATGTACAGTCCAGATCTGATGCCAAATTTGGCAGGGCTGTCCTGTAGAGCTTCTTCCCTAAGTAGGTTCTGTACCTGCCTCCCAACTACACTGCTTTGTAGTCTGCATACTGTAACGGATGCTAAAGGACCCCTGGGGTGAGAAGAAAAAATTACTCATCATAGTAATATTGTTTCTTCCAAGGTGTCCTTTAGCATCAGTAAGCTCCCACACTTCCCCCCCAAGTAACCTAACTGAAGAGGACTCTGCTTCCTCATTATGGTCAAATTTGTTCCTGAACTTTCGAATTGCATTTAGCGTAAAGTTTACATGTTTCTTCAGTTGTTCTCTGTTCATGCTGTTGTATGATTTTTAAATCCTGTTGGTTCACACTTAACATGGGCATGTTCCCATACTAGCTTTGAAAAAATTCTGGTGCCCTCTGGACAAGCTCCTCAGCACACCCTCTAACTCTCTTCTGATTGGCTAATTCATTTTATTCATTAGCATAAACTTCACCTCCTAGGCATCTCGACCTAGCCAGCTTACTGTATACTGTTACTGATGTTAAAGAACACCTTGGAAGAAACAATATTATTACGATGAGTCCTTTTTTTTTTTCGCCACCTGAGGAAGAAGTTGCCCTGAAGAGCTCTCTTTGTCTAGCTTCCAGGTTCTCATGGTTTTGCATTTTTCTCTTTACTTTTTTCTCAGTTCTTTTATTTTACTTTGAATTTCTGCTAGTTTTAATTTAGTTTAGATTTGACTGTTTTTGTTACTTTTTACTTTTTAGTGGTTGGTATTCTCCAGTGGTTCCCAGGAACTGGAGAAAACCCTTTTTACATTGCAGTTTTTCCTATTTTAACTGCTCTAACTACAAATTCTTTTTCTTTTTAACTATTGCTTCTCGTTGATTCCTTTCAGCTGATTTGTGGTGATTTTTTGCTTTGGTTCCCCCAGTCTCCAGGAACTGAGGCACGTTGGTGTTTCTCTATTGCTATTTGCTAAAAAAAAAAAAAATGTTTTTCTTAGCGGTTTGTGTTTTCTTAGGAACCAAACCACAATCTTCCTTTTCTGTTGTTGGGAACCGTTTTTCTGGTGGGTCTTGTTGCGACTGGCATGTCTGACAAGCCCAAAAAGAAACAGGACCTACAGGTTTTAAAAATTGTCAGGTGTCATAACCCCCTAGCTAAGGCAGACTGCCACGAGTTGTGTTTAAAGTGACTGGGTCCTGTTCACCTTTTTTCAGATTGTGAGCACTGCATTACGTTTTGCTCTAAAAAAACATTAAGAAAAGGACCAAAAATTGGAAGACTTAATGGCTCCTCAGTTGGCCTCTGCGTCACCTAAGCACACTGACGAGGGCCCGTCTTCCCATAGCAAGCAGAAGGAAATGTTTGCTAAAGACGTCCCAGAGTTTAGGGTTCTTGAAAGAGGGAATCCTGATAGAAGTAAACACAAAAGGCCCTCAGAGCAGGTTCTGGGAAATGGTTCCTGCTAAGAAAAAAAAAAAAAAAGAAAAGCATGCCACTGCCCCTCCTCCTGAAGAAGGAAAGGACAAAAATAGAATACCCTGTATGGAGGATATGGCTAAGGCATGGCAGTTTCTCCAGGCCTTTCAGGCCATGGTGTCACCTATGGGCATGCCGGTTTCCCCTCTGGGTCTGGTTCCTTCCCCAGTTCCAGAGGATCAGGGGGCCAAGTTTTACTATGATGAGGAGGAGGAAGGGTAGCCCATAGAGCCTGATGGTTCTTCTGTGCATGAGTTTGGTTCTCCTCCCTGGGGCCAGTAGGATGTTTCCTCATATTATGCTTTTGTGAGGCAGATGGTGAACACCCTCAACCTCTCCACCCAGGAGACTGTGGAAGATGAGGATGAGATGGAGTTCTTAGACATGATGGGTCTAACCTCAGTTCAGAGGTTGCTCCTTCCAGTGCATAAACCTCTTAAGCAGGAAACCCGTAGATTGTAGCAGACCCCCACCTCTACCCCTGGCATTGACAAAAAGATTGAAAAGAAGTACCAGCTCGACAAGCGAGATGCTGAGTACTTCTTTTTCCATCCTGACCATGAAGGAGAGTAGTGCAGGCTACAGCCTGTGATAAGGCTAATGTTCCCCTCTCTTCCCAGCCCCTGGACAAGGATTCCAAAAAGCTGGATAGTATTGGGAAGAAAATATATACTTCTGCTTCCCTGCTGCTGAGGCAGGCGGCCTATATGGCTTATACTGCCCAGTACCAGAAAGCTCTTTGGAGTTCTGTCTTGGCCACGAGTGATAATGCTTGTAGAGATCTGGCACAGGATTTAGCTGATACTGCAAAATCAGCCCTGGATGCAGCTAAGTATCAGTTTCATATGGCAGTAGATACCGATGGCACTGTCTTCAGAGTCATGGTCCTTGCAGTATCTTTAAGAAGGTTTGCCTGGCTCGGGACCACAAACATGTCCCTAGACACCCAAAAAAAGGCCATGGATTTTCTCTGTGAGGGAAACTCATTTATTAACAAGACAGAGGCACACATGAAAAAGGTGGGGAGTACAAAGTCTCCTATAAAATCAACACTGAAAAGGAAAAGGTCTCCACTTCATATACAGCCCATTGAAGTGGAGGTAGGGGTTATTTTCCCCATGGTTTCCTGCCTTACGACTTCTCTCCGCTGAGACCTATCAGGCATATCAAGTGAATGCATGGATCCAGGGAGCCTTGTACTAGCCTATAATAAGGTGGTGGTGGGAGCCCTGGATTCCATAGCTTCTGTTCGGGTTCATCCCCTCACTCTTCGCCCGGCCCCAAGGTGCCCTTGGTTTGATGGGGCCTTGAAGGAAATGAGGAGAGAGGGACGAAGGCTAGGTAGGTGCTAATGGAAATCAGGCCTGGATGGTGACAGACTTAGACTGATGGAGCATTATGTTGTCTATCAATCAACAATCACCTGTAAGAAGGCAGAGTTCCTGTCCATGGAGATTGCCGCTGCTCAGAACCGATCAGCTCAGCTCTTCTGGACTGTCGACAGATTGTGCAATCCAATCTGCCTTCAGCCTAGTAGAGCTTTTTTGTGAGAGAGATGCAATGAGTTTGCTCGGTTCTTCGCAGATAAGGTTGTCACCATCAGGTTCGAGATCTGTGCAGCCCCCTTTATTGGGTATGGTGGAGGTTGGCAGGGGGATGCGGACACCCAGCTTGCTTGGTCTGACTCCGTCCGGCCGGAACTCATGGACATCGTGAGGATCATCCTGACTCTGCTGCCAGCTTGCTGTAGTTTGGACCGGGGCCCAGCACGCCTTCTTGTAGGGTGTGTTGATGAGATTGTCCCTGTCCTAGCCGAGATAGTGTGAAGTTCACTGGAGAAGGGGGGGTCTTTCCAGACCCCCTAAAGGAGGCGGTTGTACGACCTCTCCTTAAGAAATCCTCCCTTGACCCAAACTGTCTGGCCAACTGCAGACCTGTCTCTAATCTGCCCTTTGTGGGTAATGTTATTGAGAACGTGGTTGCGCTGCAGCTGGATGATCATTTGTCTATCCACGATGTCTATGATTCTCTCCAGTCAGATTTCAGGAAGAGACATAGTACTGGGAAGGCTATTGTCCAAGTGCTAAATGATATCCTGATAGCGAGAGATCGGAAGACCTGTTCCATCTTGGTCCTCCTTGATCTCTCTGGAACGTTTGACACTGTGGACCATGGTGTGCTGCTGGAGCGCATGCGGTACATCTGTGGACTATCTGGTACAGTACTCAGATGGTTTCGATCTTTCCTCGAGTGTAGGACTCGGAGTGGTGTCTGAGATTTATTCCTCGGCCCCTCTCTCCCCCTATCCTGCTGGGTACTGCAGGACTCCAATTTTGTCACCCATTTTGTTCGCAGTGTATATGCTGCTGTTCGGAGATATCATTAGGCGGTATGGACTGAGTTTTCACTGCTGTGCGGATGCTACTTAGCTGTATGTGTCCTTTGTGCCTGGGCAAGATAGCCTTCTCTTGGTTTTTAATAATCGTCTTTCCGAAATCCAGGACTGGATGAGTGCCAGCTAGCTGCGGTTGAACCCGGCTAAGACTGAGGTGCTGGTTGTGGACCCAGGTCGTTGGGAGGTGGGTTCCTTGGCAGAACAGCCTTCTGGGCTCTGGCTCGGGGATGTTCAGCTGACTACCTCAGACTGAGTGCAAAACCTGAGCGTTATTTGTGACAGCGGCCTGACCTTTAGATCTCAGGTATCGGCCGTTGTCAAGACCTCATTTTTTCATCTGAGGAATATCGCCCGGGTGAAGCATTTGGTTCCTCCTGATGATCTTCCAACGTTGATCCATGCCTTCGTGACCTCCCGCCTTGACTACTGCAATGCCCTATGCCTAGGGCTACCAGGGGTTGATATCCACCGCTTGGAGCTGCTGCAGAATGCTGCAGCCAGACTTTTGACTGGTACTTCTAGGACCAGTTGTATTATGCCTGTGCTGCATGGACTGCACTGGCTGCTAGTACAGTGGCAGATCACCTTCAAGGCCAGTTTACTGACCTATAAAGCCCTACATGAACAGGGACCTCGTTACCTGCAAGATCTCCTTCGTCCGTACCACCCCCTTTGCCCACTCTGCTCCGCCGACAAGGAGTTGCTAGAGATTCCCAGGGTGTGCTTAAAGACATCTGGGGCTTGGTCCTTTGCTTTTGCAGCCTCCATCCTGTGGAATTCTCTCGCCGGTTGGATTCAAGAGTGCCTGAACGTCCAAAGCTTTAAAACAGCTTTCAAAACATATTTATTTAGTCAGGCATTTCCAGACTCTAGTGCATGACTTCATGCTTGGCATATGATTTTAGCCTACTGATAATGGATATTTTTATTTTATCTTATTTGGTGAATATTGAAAGTTTAAAATGTTTATTTATGTGGTTTTTATGTACAGGCATTTTGGCTTTGGAAAAGCACTTTTTTAGAAATAAAGGATTGATTGATTGAGAGGCTTCTTCAGAGGTAGGGGTAGGAGAGGGTCCAAACACACTGACCCAAGCCTTGCACCCAAGAGCCAGCCCAAGGAGAACCCCTGACAGGTAAGTCCAGGTTGCCTATTCATTGCCAGTGGGGTGAAGACTTGCTGACTTCTTCCAGGAGTGGAAGAATATCACCACAGACATGTGGGTCCTGGAAGTTGTGAGCCCTTGTAGTTCAGAAAGTTCCCCAGACTGCAGGTTTGCAGAAACTTCACACCTCCCAATCCAACAGGGAAGATCCTTCTGGAGTTGGAGGCCAAAAAGTTGCTGCAGGCAAAGGCAACAGAAAGAGTCCCCCATCTCAGTAGGGAAAGGGCTTTTACTCAAGCTACTTCCTGACTCGCAAGAAAAATGGGGAGTGGTGGCCCATTCTGGATCTCAGATATCTGAACAAACACCTGAAAAAGGAAAAGTTCAAGTTGGTAACCCTGGCTGTAGTGATACCATCCCAGGGTTCATTTCAGATATTTATCTATGTGGGACATTGACCCACTGGGTATAAAAAGTAAGGGTCAAATGAAAAAAATAATGGATCATATTGTTCAACTGAGCCCAGATTCATAAAACAGCAATTTAAAACTTCAAACAGTGAGCACGTTGTCCCTAGGGTAGAAGAAAAGGTGGGTCAAAATTAAAAACTGTGTGCTAATTGTCCCAATCCCCCACCCAAAAATGAACCTTGCCATCTCTTCAACAAGGGGACTGGCTGGGTTCTCTGGACTTGAAAGATGCCTGTTTTCATATTCCAGTCAGGCCCTGCTACAGGAAATATTTAAGATTCAGGGTAGGTACTGGTGACCACCAGTTCTCAGCCCTCTTCTTTGGACTCTCCTTAGCTCCCATGGGGGTCACAAAGTGCTTAGCCATGGTGACAGCACAGCACACCTCAGAAGACAGGGAGTCACAGGAAACTCGCACCTGCAGGCCAAGGCCTCTCTTCCCAGCGCCCAAAACATCCTGGAGGACCTGGTGTTTCTCATAAATTCCTAAAAGTCCCAGAGAGAGAGAGAGAGACAGTTCAAGTGCTGGAGTTTATGGGAGTAGAGGTGGCTGCCCGAGGGAGGGCCTTCCTGCCTCAAGACAGAGTGGAAAATCTTATAAATTGGGCAAAGTCCTTTGTCCTGGGTTAGCCCAGGCCAGCAAGATACTTTCTCCAGCTGATAGGCCATGTGGCCCCTTCCACAGCTGTGGTTGCAGGGGCCAGGTTTCAAATGAGATGCATCCAGTACCACCTAAGGGCCCACTGGTCCCCAAAGTGAGACCCTCTATCAAGGCTGGTGCCTGTGACAAAGCCTCTCTTATGAGCACTAGACTGGTATAAGTAAGAGGGCAATCTCAGAGAGGGACTGCCCTTCTTGCAGTAGTCACCCACAGTTCTGACAACAGATACCTTCATCCTAGGCTGGGGAGCCCACCTGGGAAACCTGACAGTAAGTGAAGTGTGGTCACCCCAGGATTCCAGGAGCCCATAAACCTGCTAGAGTTCACAGCAGTTTTCCTGGCTGCACAGTCTTTCACTCCCCAGGTCAAGGGTCAGTCAGACCAGGTCAGGATAGACAGCTCCACCACCATGTACTACATCAACAAACAGGGAGGCACAAGATCCCTTAAAGCTGTGTACAGAAGCAGTGGCGATCTAGAACCTGGCTTACTCCCTGGAGGTGCAGCTTTCAGCAGTTCACCTGCCAGGGAAGGACAGAGTCTTGAATGATTCCTTCATCAGGATCAGCCAGGGACATCACGAATGGATCCTGAACAAGCAGGTATTGGTCGCAGTGTTCGGAAGATGAGGAACATCAGAATTAGAGCTGTTTCCTTCCCGGAAGAACCACCAGCTCCCCCTGTTTTGTTACAGGCCTCCAGCAGTGGGCTTGATACCAGTGGATGCTTTGACTCTAGACTGGTCAGGGAAATTCCTGTACACCTTCCCTCCATTGCAGGGGGTGTTATTAAAGCTGAGGAGCTAGTCTGCCACCATGATACTGGTGGCTCCAGACTGGGCCAGACAAGTCTAGTACTTCCTCCTTTTGGCCCTTTCTATCAAGCAGCCCATCCTGCTCTCACTGAGGCACAATCTGCTGATCATGTCCCAGGGCACAATTAGCTTTCTGAACCTCCGTTCACTACACCTAAAAGCATGGTTCTTGAAGAGTTAGGGTATTCAGAATTCCACCTCTCTGAGGAAATCCTGAAAATCCTCAGGGTCTCTAGGAAGCCAGCTACTAGGAAAACCAGTGCTTCTAAATGGAAAAGGTTCTCTATGTGGTGTGCCCCTAAGCAGTTCAGCCCTTTACAAGCAGATCTGTCCACAGTCCTAGACTGCGTGGTCCACCTTCAGTCCTTGGGCCTCAGGCCTTCAACCCTTAAGGTGCATTTAGCTGCTGTATCCACTTATGTCTCAGCAGCTAGGGAGAAAATGGTGGCTTCACACCCCATTTTTAGGAGGATTTTTAAAGGGCTTCTACACCTGCACCCCCTGGTTAGGGACCCAGTCCTCCCTTGGGATTTGAACCTGTGCATAGCAAAGCTTATGGACTCCCCTTCTGAGCCCATGGCTGCTGCTGATTTGAAGTATGTTACTTGGAAAACAGTATTCCTGGTTGCCGTAACTTCTGCCAGAAGGGTATGCGAGTTGCAGGCCCTCTGCACAAATTCAAATTATGTCATCTTTCACAGGGGCAAGGTCATCCTAAGGACAAACGGAAGATTTCTCCCTAAGGTGGTGTCTTGAGTTTCACCTGAATCAGTCCTTTACCCTTCCAGTGTTCTTTATAGCAAAATCCAGCTCTGGGGAGCAGAGGCTCCACAGCCTGGATGTTATTGGGCACTTAGTTACTTCCTGGACCACACTAAGGATCTCAGGTCTTCCCACTTATGACTGTTCCTCACATGTGGTGAAGTGGGTAAGGGTAGGCCAGCCTCCAAAAGAACTATTGCTTGCTGGATAGTCTTCTACATCCAGTTCTGTTATAGCAAAGCTGGCAGACTACCACCACCACAAGGACTCAGGGCACACTCCATGCATGGCATCTCTGCCTCTGTGGCAGCTGCAAGGGATGTCCCCTTGGTAAAAATGTGTAAAGTTGCTACCTGGAAAACAGTACACATACCTTTACAAAACACTGTTGTCTGGATGTGCAGTCCAGAAGGGATGCCAGGTTTGGCACTGCTGTCTTGCATAACTTTTTCCCTAAATAGGTTCTGTACCCAGCCAAGCAGAGTGAGGTATTCCTGGGGTTTGAAGAATAAAATTACTTACCATCATAATATTATTTCTTCCAAGGGATCCCTTACTATGCTTAACATGCCCACTCTACCTCCCCTTCCAGAACCTGGAAAAGGTTCTCCAAGAATCATTTTTTGTCTCAGTCTTCAATTTGTTTGCTTGAGCATTGGTTGTGCATTGCTTACAATCAGTTTTATCTGTTTTCCTTTTTTACTTTTTATTTATACTTTTGATTAGACACAGTGAGGATAGTGCAATAGTACAACTTATCAAGGAACATAATACATATCAGTATACTGAGACCATGGATACATCACATAGTGTAAGAGAGTTACAAGATTTATGTTAATGCAGCTGTATTACAAAATGTAAACTGAACTAAACTGATGTGGGGAGGGAGTTGGACTGAAATAAGCTAGGTCTGCGTGTAAAAGGTCCCCAGAGTATGCATTTTATTATCCCCCCTCCTTTTTTTTTTTTTATTATACATATCCATTGTAAATCTGGGGAAGATAGTGCAATGGAACAGGCTGGCCATGCCCTTCAAATTAATCAGACTAAGTAGGAGTATATAGTCCCTTTTCAAATATATTCAGGGTACAAATTCTGGGTGGAATGGAGCAATGTGTAAAAGCCAAGGAGTCCATCTGTTCATCAAGATCGTTGTCCTGTTCTGTAATTTGGCCATCATGTTCTCCATCTTGTGTATTTCATAGATTGTGTTTTCCTAGTCAGTAAAGCAAGGAGGGTCTGGTCAGAGCCACAGCCGAGTTATTACCTTTTTTAGCTGCTCCTAAGAGTATAATAATTATGTAAGTTTGCTGGGTACTTTTAATTTGACAGGGATGGTGTCGTAGAAGAGCCATCTCTGGGATGAGGGCTCCTAAATTTCCAAACAGCTCTTTAAGGTTTTTGCCCACCTCTTCCCAGAAAATGGCCAGAGCAGGGCAGAACCACGGAATAAGTGAATTTGTGGGAACCTCGCACCCGCATGCCCTCCAGCAAGAGGAGTCTCCACTTTTGGAGTATTTAGCAGTGATCTGTGGGATGCGGAAATAGCACAAGGCTATTTTCCCGGAGACCTCCCTCCCTCCAGGAATAGCTAGTCATTTTGTGATCTTATCTGTGTCAATCTTCACCATTCCTCACAGATGGGTACTGGCCGGAATCAGGACCCCTTGAGCTTTTTTTTTTTTTTTAAAAGGGATAGGCGGAGCCGCATAGCAGTCAGGCGCCGCCCTCGAGGCCGGCGTACACGTGGCGCCGAGGGTTGGCTGTTAGGGCTGCGCTCGACCGCCTGCCTCACTAGTTCTTCATCTCCGCCGAGGTCGCCTCGTGGGAAGCTGTTGAAAGAAGAAATTAGGCCTGTCAGCCTTTACTGCGACGTTTAAGTCCGTCGGTCTTAGTAGTTCTGGGTTCTGCCTCCACTCGACGTCGCCGGTAAGATCTTTCATTTTTATTTAAAAGTTTGCGACGTGAAGTCTGTTTTTGGTGTTTTTTTCCATAGGTCATGTCTCGGTCAGGGGCAAGAAGTTTTCCAAGGCGGGTCGGCCCCCTATGCGTCGGTGCCCGTGCGGCCGCAAGTATTCCGTTACCGACCAGCATGACCGGTGTCTCGCGTGTCTTGGCCCGCTTCACGACATGGATTCGTGCGATGCCTGCTTCTAAATGGACCTCCGCGTCCTCGGAACAGTGCGCGTTTAAAGTGGGGTGAGCTCCGCCGACTTTTGGGGGTAGGGTTCGCACTCTTCGGGCCAAGCCGCGCGCTCTCGGCCTTTCCTCCGGGTCCCCTCCCAGTTCTATACAGACCGAGGAGGAGGGAGCCTTGGCTACTTGTAGCCTGGCCATTGCCGAGGCTCCTCCCGCGGCGCAGGAGGCCCGTCTCGCTTCCTCCTGGGAGCGGGCAGGAGGCACCGCTATGGCAATCGCCTTCGGGTGAAGGCTCCCGTGTCGCCACCGCGGCTCGGAGCAGCTCGGTCGACGCCGCCCCGACGCCGTCGGGTTGCGCCATAGGGGCCTTCAAAGCCGCTCGCGGCACCGCGGCCCTGTCGGTGCCAACGCTGGAGCCGACTTGCTCTCGGCGCGTTCGCGGTCTGCCGCTGCTTTCAGCAGCGCGGCTGGCCCTGGATTCAGCATCGCCTTTCATCATGTCTCGCTGCGGCACTGTCCTCGGCGCCGAGGATGAGCACGGCACCGTGGCCTTCGGGCCCATCGGTGCCGCCCGCGCCACTAGGCTCGGTGCCGCTTAGGCGCCGAGGGCCTAGCAGTGTCGTGTTTGACGCCGAGTCCGCCTCGGGCCATCGGCGCCGCTTCGATCCTCGGTGCCGCCAGGCGCCGAGGTCGAAGGCTGCCGTCGGCGCCGCCTCTGCCCCTGGTACCCCCAGTGCCAGTGGACTTGCACTGCACTGCTGGCTCCTGGCTCTGGACCTTTGGCCCGAGCTGCCCTGGCGCCTTCTGTCAGCCCCACTTGCGGGGTTGTGGAGGGCACGAGTGCTGCCTTGGCCACTGCTCTGGCTGCCGGGCCCTTTGGCAAGGTCGCCTTCACCTGCCCTCCTACCGTTTGGCTTAGGGCCTCAGACTCTACCTCGTCGGAGTCGGGCTCGGAGTCAGACAGGCAGTCACACCCTTCGGGGTTGTCTGCGGAGGAGAGTGAGCCAATGGTCTCGACGACGAGTCATAGCCAGCCCCCTTCTGAGGAGCGTCAGGTAGTTCCCGAGGTTAGGGTCAGTGGTACTGACCAGCAGGCTATGGTGCGTGCCACCATTGCCATGCAACCTGGCCTTGGGGGGTTCCTCGACCCCTCGGCGGTGGTACCCCCTCCGGTAGTGTGTCTTGATTGCCCAACTTTAGGGCCCATCGGGAAGCCTACAGGAGGGGAAGGTGCTGTTCCCTGGGTCTCCCCTTTGGGGGCAGCCCAGAGCTGCCAGCTACCTCGGCTGGCCCTCTCGAGGACGAGGACTCTCTCGGACTCTGAGGGGTCGAGGGGTGTGGGGTCGGCGCGTCGGCCTTTCTCTGGGGTCCACCCGGGCCCTGGACGAAGCCGAAGTGCGGACTTCCGCCCTTCCCCTTCTGGTTCCTTGAGGGGGTCCCATTCTTTGGAGGCAGGGGACCGTCCTTCTGGACCTATATGGCCCCGGTCGCCTCACTGGGGGGATTCTTCTGGGCGCAGCCTGGCAGTACCAACGTGGTTGTACAGCTGTCGGCTGTGGAGTCTTCCGGGACACCCTCCTCGGGTGTCCATGGTCCGCCTCCCTAGCTCCTGGCGGAGGTCAGCCGACTTCTTCTCTCGGCTCTGCCCCATCCTCTGCCACATTCTCCAGCCCCAGGCATTCTTGGTCCAGCGGCCCTCTCACCTGGGAGCAGTTCAGAGTGTGGCTGCTCGGTTCCCGCCCACGTTAGGGCTATGGACAGCCAGGTTTTCCAACCTCCCCGTGCAGCCACCTCGGAACATATGGTGACCTCCAGCTCCTCATCCCCCTCTTCTGGAGGAGAGGAACCCTCTGTCCATATCTCTCCGGCCGCTGATCTCTCTGAGTACCAGCGCTTCCTCGTGAGGATGATGGAGGACCTTCACCTTTCCCCCTGTCTGTGAGCAATCCTGAGCATGCGGCGCATGCCTTTCTAGGCGATTTTGGTGGGGCCACCCTTGTAGTGCCGCTCTGGCCTACTACCTTTTGGGAGGCGTCCTTGCGTTTCTGGCAGAGGCCCTTCTCCGGAGTTCCTGCCCCTAGGGACCTCAGCCAGAGGTATTGCGCTCCCTCGGAGTCTCCAGGTTCTGTGCCTCATCCGCAGTCCGGATTGACGCACCTGGACACCCCTGACGGGCTTCGTGCCCTCCACTGTGACCGGCCCCCAGATCAAGACTCCTTGGATTTTGACTTCTGGGGGAGGAGGACCTTCTACTCGGCACGGTTGTTTCTCTCCATTTCTGCTCATCAGGCCCACTATGCAGCCTACGACAGGTTCTTGTGGTCCGCGCTAGGTCAGATCCTAGCTGCTTTGCCTGACTCGGAGCAAACCAGGCAAGCCATTGCACTCTCTGCACGTGGCCTGGAGCTAGCAAGGCACCAAGCAAGGGCATCTTACGATGCCAATGAGGTAGCTACCAGGGTCGTAGGGACAGCGATCTGCACCAGGAGATCGGCGTGGCTTCGTCTTTCCCGGTTGTCACCCTTGGCCTGGCGTAGGGTGATTTGCTCTGCTCACCAGGGAACCTACCTCTTCTCCCGTAGGGCGTGACGACGCTTGTCGGGGCAACTTCCTTCCCCCTCCGGGGGGACCCCGTCTCGCTCTCCCCACTCTCGGGCCTCCTCAGGCCCAGAAGGTTCCCCCCCCTTAGTGTGTCACCCACTGAGAGCTAAGGGACTCTGTCCCTTAGGGTGCAATGAATCAACCCCCTTCGGGGGGGCTTGGTACTCACCCATCTGTGATGAATGGTGAAGATTGACACAGATAAGATATAAAAATTACGTACCTACCGTAATTATGATCTTTCTGTGTATCTTCACCATTCCTCACAATCCCGCCCGCCATCCCCCTGGGGCCTCAGTCTCTGGGTCCCCCTTCCTCTGTGCCTACCCCTCTCTTTTGAGCGGGGTAAAGTAGGGACACACAGGGGGGTATTTTCTCCCTTAAGGGGTACAGCTCGAGTGGCACTCCTTCAAACAACATGAAGTCTTGCTATATTATGACAATTGCAGTTTGTCTCACCATTAGAACTGCTCCGGAGGTGAAAGAGTTAACTACCATTCTAAGAATGGAGTTTAGAGCGCAAGCTCGGTTAGAGAAGCTCTGTCTGGATAATTTCAAACTGAAACTGTCAGATTCTTTACTCTGCCTCACTGAATAGTCGCCTGGAGATTTCTCCTACTGCTCGGTTCATTTCTCGGTTTAAACAGTATTTTCTCGGTTAAATTCAACCGCGAGTATTATTATTTTAACCACAAACCGATCGGTTCAAGCTCTGTCTGTGGTATTGTAAGTAATAGACAGGTTTTTATTTCTGTCTGTAACTTGTAAATGTTTATCGGTTCGGTTCGAACCGATCAGGTTGGTTAAAACTTTGAAGTATAAGCATTTTAAAGCTTTTAGAGTGCGGTTCCTGGTTCTTATCGGTTCTAAAAACGGATTTCATTACGGTTTTTTCCACGACCCGTGACATGGTTGGGAACCGATAAGGGTGTCTTGCCTGGCACTGCTGTTAAAAGGGCAAGTTTGTTGGTTAGGCTGGCATCATGTCTGAGAAACCCAAAAGAAAAACCGGGCCCACTGGGTTTCAACACTGTAGTGTCTGTGGGGAAGCCTTTGCCAAGGCTGACCCACACACTACATGTGTTTATTGTCTGGGGTTTGACCACCTCAATTCAGACTGCCAGATTTGTAAAAATTTCCCTGCAGCCACCCTGGATAAGAGAGTGGGCAGGCTCAGGAACGAGGCCAAAAGTCCACTGACCTGGATGACAGCCCGTTCGGTGCCAACCGAACCGGAGGGAGTGCCCTCTGACCAGGGCGAGACTTCCTCGGGAAAACATAAAGCTGGCTCTGAGGAGCCAGTTCCAGCAAAGAAAACTAAAAAATCAGCAGGTATGGAGTCCAAAATTCCTTCTCTAACTGCTGCAGAAATAGCAAAAGCTATACAAATTGTACAGTCACTTTCTCGGGTTCCATCCGAACCGCCACTGTTTGGTAGAAGGTCGGTTCGGTTGGTTCCACCGGTTCAAGAATATGATATTGGAGATTTTTATGAACCAGAGGAGGGGGAGGAGGATTATGAACAGTGTGAATGTGACTTTGAGAGTCTGGATGTGCCCATTGAACCGGACATCTCCCCAGACAGACCTTTAGAATCTCCCCTATGGTTTCTGAGTCCCTTCTCATTTTTGTTTTATAAAAGGTTGCTGAAACCCTCCGCTCCCTTTAGAGGAAGCTGTGGATGAGCAAGAGGAACCTGATTTTGTGGAAATGATGGATATCCCAGAGTCTAGGAGATTATCTATCCCTTACATAAGTCTTTTAGGAAGCAAACAATAAAATTCTAAAAGCTCCTAATTCTGTGCCTCCTGTTGACAAAAAGATGGACAGGAGGTACACTTTGTCAGGTCCTGATACAGACTTTTTTCACAGCAATGCAGTCATGTTAGTAGTTCAGGCTGCAGCCTGTGATAAAGCTAACATTCCCTGGCTTCACATCCTCCTGACAAGGACTCCAGGAAGATTGATGCCATGGCTAAAAACAATACATGGCAGCATCCTTGGGACTCAGACAAGCAAATTACATGGCTTATGTGGCAAGATACCAAAAATCTAGATGGGACACTGTCATGGCTTTGGCCAAACAGGCCCCTGGCCAGCTTGCCAAGGAGCTGGAGCAGGTGGCTACTGATGGTATTGAGGCTTCCAAGGTGCAATTCCATGCTGCTGTGGATTCTAATAATGTATCCTCTAGAGTCATGGCTACACCTGTGGCCTTTCGTAGGTTAGCTTGGCTCAGGTGTACTAACTTGTCACAGGATACCCAGACTAAGGCTATGGATTTTCCTGTGGTGGGGAATTCTCTGTTTGGGGAGCAGACAGAGAATTACATGAAGAAAATGGATGAATACAGAACAACTTATAGGAGTGCACAAGCCAAGGAGTGGCAAGCCACTCCTCAGAAGCAGACCCCCAGGGGTAGAGGTAGGCCCTTTCACAGGCCTTTTTACCAAACCCAGGCTTCTTCTGCTTATGCTCAGAGGGGGTTCTTCAGAGGCAGAGGCAGACGGGGTGCAAGTAGGTCTGCTCCCACCCCTCAGCCTAAAGCCCCTGCCAAACAGGCACCCTGATGGGGTGCCCAGGGCCGGTTCTCCACTACCTGTAGGGGGCAGGCTGGCTTACTTCGTCCAGGACTGGGAGTCTCTAACATCAGACAAATGGGTCCTGGAAGTAGTAAGCCAGGGTCTGGTTCTCAGTTTCAAAACATTTCCAAAGATGAGAGCCAGATTTTTTCCACCTGCAAACCCTCTAGAGACCTTTACCTTAGAAACAGAAGTCTCAACCCTCCTAGCTCTCAGAGCTGTAGAAAGGGTTTCCCCCCTACACCAGGGCAAGGGTCTGTACTCCAGGTATTTCTTACCCCAAAAAGACAGGAGAATGGCGCCCATTTTAGACCTAAGATATCTGAACAAGCACCTTTGAAACCAAAGTTCAAAATGGTGACTCTGGCAATGATTTTACCTTCTCTAAGGCCAGGGACTGGCTAGCTTCCCTGGACCTCAAGGATGCCTATTTCCATGTTCTAATCAGAAGCTCCCACCGAAAGTACCTCAGATTCGAACTGCCCTCAGGTCATTACCAGTTCAGAGCAATGCCCTTCGGCCTCACCTCTGCCCCAAGGGTATTCACAAAATGTCTGGCAGTAGCAGTTGCTCATTTAAGAAGGCAAAGGATTGCCATCTTTCCCTATCTAGACGACTGGCTCATTGTAGGCCAGTCTCCAGAACAGGTCAAATCACACCTGCAAGTTACCCAGCAGCTGCTCACCTCTCTGGGCTTCTTGCTCAATCTTCCAAAGTCAGTTCTGGAACCTGTTCAGGTACTCACCTTCATAGGTGCAGAATTGATACAAAGCAGGCCAGAGCCTTCCACCCTTAGAGAGGGTAAGGAACCTGGTGGCCCTGGCCTCCTCCTTCACTCTGCAGGTCTCTCGACCAGCAAGGCACTTCTTACAGCTCCTAGGGCACATGGCTGCTTCCACAGCTGTAGTGCAAGGAGCAAGATTTCAGATGAGGGACATTCAGTTTCACTTGAGAGCCTTTTGGTCTCAGAGAAAGATCCCTTTCCAAGTTGGTCCCAGTGACTCGAACCCTGATCCAGGCCCTTCAGTGGTGGCAGGATCAGAGCAATTTAAGACTGGGGTCCCTTCATCCTCTATCTCATTCCTTGACCTCACTACGGATGCATCCCTTCTGGGATGGGGAGCTCACATGGGCGACCTCTCCACTCAGGGAGTGTGGTCCCTCAGGAATCTCTGCTCGCATCAATTTGCTGGAACTCAGAGCTGTCTTTCTAGCACTTCAAGTGTTTCTGCATCTGTTCAGAACAAAGTGGTACAGGTCAGAACAGACAACACCACTACAGTGTGGTACATCAACAAACAAGGGGCACTCGGTCTTCGCCTTGTGCACTCAAGCAATGAAGTTGTGGTCTCTGGCTTATTTCCTGAACACTTCCTCATAGCAGTTCACCTCCCAGGAAAGGACAATGTCCTGGCAGATGCTCTCAGCAGGATTTCCCAGGGCCATCACGAATGGTCACTGGATCCCCAAGTACTGGGATAGTTTTTGCCAGATGGGGCACCCTCAGATAGACCTTTTGCAGCCCCAGACAATCACCAACTTCCACTGTTTTGTTGCAGGCCCCAGTGATGGGCTCAGTCCTCTGGATGCCTTTCTCCAGATTGGGAAGGGAAGTTACTATATGCTTTTCCTCCCTTCCCTCTCCTATTCAAGGTGCTAGTCAAAATCAGATCCCAGCCTTGCAAGATGATTCTGATTGCTCCAGATTGGGCCAGGCAGCCCTGGTACCCACTCCTTCTGTCCTTAGCAGTCCATCTTCCCCTGTGCCTCCCCAGGAGGCACAATCTGTTATGTTGTGCCCAGGGGAGAGTTTGGTATCCGAATCTCAAATTCCTCAACCTCAAGACTTGGCTCTTGAGGAGTTAGAGTTTGCTGACCTACACCTTCTCAAGGTGTTCTCGACATCCTGAAGGCTTCCAGGAAGCCTTCCACTAGGGCCACTTATAATTCTAAATGGAAAAGGTTTTCCATCTGGTGCTCTGGGAAGCATATTTCCCGGAATCTGCTGATTTGCCCATTGTTCTGGACTATATGGTCCATCTTAATTCTTTGGGCCTGAGACCAGCTACCCTGAAAGTTCATTTGGCAGCTGTCTCTGCTTTTATTTGGCAGGAAAGCCCTCTTCTCTTTCCACTCACCCTGTTTTTTCCAAGTTTTTCAAGGGATTACTTCATACTAATCCACCTTTCAGGGACCCGGCCCCTGCCTGGGATCTTAATGTTTGCATTGCTCAGTTGATGCAACCTCCCTTTGAACCTCTGTCTTCTGCAGAGCTCAAGTATTTGACTTGGAAAACTGTTTTTCTAGTAGCCATCACTTCTGCCAGGCGCATAAGTGAGTTACAAGCCTTGTCAGTGGAGACTGACTTTATTTCCTTTCACAGGGATAAAGTAGTCCTTAGGACTAACAGGAAGTTTTTGCCTAAGGTGGTTTCAGACTTCCATCTTAACCAGTCTATCTCCCTTCCAGTGTTCTTTACTGACCATTCCTCCCCTGGTGAGAGGAGGTTGCACAGTTTAGATGTTAAGAGGGCCCTTAGTTACTATATAGAGCATACCAAGGGTCATAGGTTCGAATCCCTCCAACTTTTTCTCACTTTTGGTGAGGTTGGAAAAGGTAAACCTGCCACTAAGAGAGCCATTGCCAGGTGGATTGTCTCTTGTATCCAATTTTGTTATCAAAAACTGGGAAAGGTTCCCCCTTCAGGCCTGAGGGCTCACTCTACCAGAGGTACAGCTGCGTCTATAGCTGCTGCCAGAGACATCCCTATTTTAGAGATATGTCAAGCAGCTACCTGGAAAACGGTACACACTTTCACCAAGCATTACTCCTTGGATATCCAGGCCAGGAGGGATGCTAGATTTGGCACAGCTGTGCTTCAGAGCCTATTCCCTAAGTAGGTTCTGTCCCTCCTCCATGGAGGTACTGCTGTGTATTCTGCAATTGTCATAATATAGCAAGACTTCATGTTGTTTGAAGAAAAAATTACTCACCTTAGTAATGTTGTTTCTTCTAATGGAGTCTTGCTATATTATGACCTCCCCCCCCAGCCTGCCCCTCTCAGAACTTCTACTTGGGTATGGGGTGGGCAGTCCAGTGTGGGCACCGGTTATGCCCATTATGTTTTTCACCCCTTTTGGGGTTTTGGGGTGTGGTGTTTTATTCTACCTTATTTTATTATTTTCTGGTTCCCTGACTTGAGTCTTTGTGTTGGGACCAGGAATATGTGTTAATATTTAGGTAGCCAGTTGGCTAGTGCAGGTTACAGCTTCCACACAGAACCTTAGTGAGTTTTTGCTCATAAAGATCTGACAGTTTCAGTTTGAAATTATCCAGACAGAGCTTCTCGAACCGAGCTCGCGCTCTAAACTCCATTCTTAGAATGGTAGTTAACTCTTTCACCTCCGGAGCAGTTCTGATGGTGGGACAAACTGCAATTGTCATAATATAGCAAAACTCCATTAGAAGAAACAACATTACTAAGGTGAGTAATTTTTTCTTCTCTACTACATATCTCCAACCCGACAGGGTGGGAGTTGGTGGTTGCCCTCCTTCTGTTTTCCTTCTGGTCCCGTCTAACTGTTTAAAAAAAAAAAAAAAATCCCTCTTTTTTTCACCAAATATCTTTCCAGAGAGAGTACTAAGTCCCTGTACCCTGTCCTTCTCCAGAATAGCCGACTCTGCTTTTGGGGTATTGCCAGTTATTCTGTGCCTTGAATTCTGGCAGAGAGCTTTGCTACTCCTTGCAGTTCCTATACAGTCTGGTGACGGACAAGGGTCTCAGATCCTTGTTAACTCTCACTCTTTTCTAAATTTTCTCCCCTCCCTTCCCTCCCTTCTTCTGCTTCCAGAGATTGGGGCCCCTACCCAATCCCCTTAGTCTTATTTCTTCTATGCTGTCCTCTCAGTCGTTATTTCTCCTTTTAGTTCAGTTTTTCTCTTCCTTTTTCTGTCCCTTGGACTCTCTTGACCGACCCTCCATCCCTTCCTCTTACCTCTCCGGCGACTCAGAACTGGTAGGCAGGCGGGTCGACGCAGCCTAACGGCCAGCCCTCGAGCACCGTTAGTACGCCGGCCTCGAGGTGGCGCCGATATCGCCGCCCGCCTATCCTTTAAAAAAAAAAGCTCCTGCGGGGTCCTGATCTCCGGCCAGTACCCATCTGTGATGAATGATGAAGATACACAGAAAGATCATAATTACGGTAGGTACGTAATTTTTATTTTTAGTCTCCGGATATGTAGCTAATCATCCGAGGACAGCTCAATCATCAATTCTGCCTCCCAGTTAAACTGTGTGATCTCTGTTTCTTTGGAGGGGATAACTGACCCTGCATGAGCTCTAGATGAATTTCTTACTAAATTAATCCCCGTACAAAACAAACACGCCCTCTCACCAGGAGGCGAGTAAAAGGCGCCATCACCAAATGGCTCCACGGGAGCCATTTCTCTCTAATGAAACTTAGGGACAAATGCTGGGTGACCTACAAGGCCACTCAAAGCAGCACTGATCTCCTTGCATACAGGACCCTCAGAAACACATGCAAAAAAGCCATCTGCTCTGCCAAAAGCGAATACTGCTAATCCGCTCTGCTCTCCTCAGCCACTAACCCGAGGAGTTTCTGGCAAAATATCAGAAGTGCAGTTGGTGGGTCTGCCAGAGTGCAAGTCACTGACTTACTTATTGGTGGGGTCAGCTGTAATAACCCCCTCACTATCTCTAATACCTTTAACTCCCTGTTCTCTGAACTATCGGCCTCTCCTACCCTGCACTCTGCCCCAAAGCCTCCTGACACCCCACCTCCTGGATCTAACACCCGACCACCACTCTTTCTCCAACAAGTGACTGCCTATGAGACCCAGAAGCTCCTCGACAGCCTCTTCCCCCACAGTGGGGCAGGGCATGACTGCCTCGAGCCTAAACTGCTCAGGTTAGGGGCCCATCTACTTGCCAGGCCTCTCACGCACATTTTCAATACCTCCCTCAGCTCCGGGTCAATACTGGATATCTGGAAAGTGGCGAAGGTGGTCCCAGTCCTAAAACAAGGTAACCCTAAGGATCCCCAGAACTATCGTCCTATTGCAATACTGTCTGCCGCCTCCAAGATTCTTGAGAAAATCGTGGCCTCCCAGCTATCCCAGTACATTCAGAACCATAACCTCCTCTCACCGGCCCAACACGGTTTCAGAAAAGGGCACAGCACGTCCACTGCCCTCGCTGTAGTTACCTCGACTATCAGAACTGCTGCTGACCAGGGTAACCTCACTGGTGCCATCTTTGTGGATCTCCAAAGCTTTTGACAGGGTTGACCACCCTCCTCAGCTCCACTCTCCGATCCCTTGGTTTCTCCCCTGCCCACGCGTGGTTCCTCAGCTATCTCTCCGGCAGACAACAGTACACCAACTTCAATCGTACCCACTCCTCCCCCTCTCCTGTCCGCTGTGGGTCCCCCAGGGCTCCATCCTCGGTCCAACACTCTTCTCCCTTTTTATCAACGAACTTCCTTCCATCGCTGTCCATGGGCACACCACTCTGTATGCAGATGACATGGTCATTCTGACCAGTGCCCGTGACATCACCACCATAAACTCTCAACTAAACGCGGACTTCCATCGCATTCAATCCTGGCTAGTGGATCACAGGCTCACCATCAACCTTAAAAAAACCCAAGCCATGCTTTTTGGTTCACGGCACAAGATAAAGTCCTGCCTCTCCCCTCTTCAAATTCTTGGTGTTGATGGCTCCCCCCTGCAGACCGTGGCTACAGTCAAGTACTTGGGTGTCACCCTGGACCCGCAGCTTGATCTCACCCTGCAAATTTGGAATGTCTGCAGGGCCACAAATTGTAAGCTTGGCCTCGCCTACAAAGCTAAAAACTGCCTAACCCCAGCAGCTCGTTTGGCACTAGCCAGAGGGGTCCTCCTCCCTATTTTCTGTTATGGGCTGGTTACCTTTGCCCCCGTACCCTCATCCAGTCTCCAGAAATGGGACACTGCCTATAACAACATCTGCCGCTTCGCCCTCTCTGCTCCTCCCCTCACCCACCGCTGTGACCTCTACTTCCGTCTGGAATGGCTCCCTCCAGAAAAGCATCGCACCTTCATGCTTGGTAATTTCATTGACAACATTATAAGATCGGCCACTCCCTCCTATCTCGCCCCCACCCCCCAACCCTGGCCTCCCATCCTATCAGCTAAGATCAAGAGAGGCGCTAGACCGGCTTATCCCTAGAACTCGCTCCCTCATGGGGGACTGGGCCTTCTCCTCCTTCGCCCCAAAAATCTGGAACTCGATTCCAGTCCTTACCCGGCCTGCCCCCTCCCATCACTGCTTCAAAACCTCGCTCTGGCATTTCCTTAAATCCTCCTCCGCTTGTCCCTGCACCTCATAGATTCAAACAACATGAAGTCTTGCTATATTATAGACATTAGCAGTTTGTTCCAGCTCTAGAACTGCCCCGGAGTGAAATGGTTAAAACCATTCCAAAATAGAATTTTGGCACGAGAGCAGCTCTATCTGTGTCATTTCAAACTTGAACTGTCAGATTCTTTACTCCGCCTCAGTGAACAGTCGCTGGAGATTTCTCCTTCTGCTCGGTTCATTTCTCGGTTTAAAAGTGTTTTCTTGGTTGGATTTAACCGAGAATAGTTTTATTTTAACCGCAAAACCGTTCGGTTCAAGCTTCATCTGTGGTAACCGTAAGTAAATGAAGGTTTTGTCTGTGTGGAACTTTGTAATATCGGGTTCGGTTTTGAACCGATCAGTGGGTTTAAACTCATTTAAAACTAAAAGTTACTATTTTAGAGTCCGGTTCCGGTTCTTATAGGTTCTAAAAACGGATTTATTACGTTTTCCAATACCTGTGACACGGTTGGGAACCGATAAAGGGTGTCTTCCTGGCACTGCCGTTAAAGGGCAAGTTTTTGGTTAGGCTGGCATTATGTCTGAGAAACCCAAAAGAAAAACCGGGCCCACTGGGTTTCAACACTGTGATGTTTGTGGGGAAGTCTTTGCCAAGGCTGACCCACACACCACATGTGTTTATTGTCTGGGGTTTGACCACCTCCTGTCAGACTGCCAGGTATGTAAGAATTTCCCTGCAGCCACCCTGGAAAAAAGATTGGGCAGGCTCAGGGAACGAGAGGCCAAAAAGTCCGCTGACCCGGATGGCCAGCCCGGTTCGGTGCCAACCGAACCAGAGGGAGTGCCCTCTGACCAGGGCCAGACTTCCTCAGGCAAAAGAAAAGCTGGTTCTGAGGAACCAATTCCAGTAAAGAAAACAAGAAAATCAGCAGGTTTGGAGTCCAAAATTCCTTCTCCAACTGCTGCAGAGATAGCAAAAGCCATACAAATTGTCCAGTCACTGTCTTCAGGTCCGTCCGAACCACCACTATCTGGTAAAGGTCGGTTCGTCCGGTCCCAGTGGTTCAGGATTATGATATTGAGGAATTTTATGAACCAGAGGAGGGAGGAGGATTATGAACAGTATGAATGTGTCTGGGAAGGTCTGGGGTGCCCATTGAACCGACGTCTCCCAGACAGACCTTTAGAATCTCCCTATGCTATCTGAGTCCCCATCTCATTTTATGTTTTATAAAAAGTTGCTGAAACCTCCAGCTTCCTTTAGAAGAGGCTATGGATGAGCAAGAGGAGCCTGATTTTGTAGAAATGATGGATATTCCAGAGTCTAGGAGATTGTCTATTCCTTTACATAAGTCTTTAGGAAACAAACAATTAAAATTTTAAAAGCTCCTAATTCTGTGCCTCCTGTAGATAAAAAGATGGACAGAAGGTATACATTGTCAGGCCCTGATACAGAATTCCTTTCTCCGCAATGCAGTCATGTTGGGGTAGTTCAGGCTGCTGCCTGTGATAAAGCTAATATTCCCTTGGCTTCACATCCTCCTGACAAGGATTCCAGGAAAATTGATGCCATGGCAAAGAAACAGTATATGGCAGCCTCTCTGGGATTCAGGCAAGCAAATTATATGGCTTATGTAGCTAGGTATCAGAAATCTAGATGGGATACTGTTATGCAATTGGCCAAGCAGGCCCATGGCCAGCTGGCTAGTGAACTAGAACAGATGGTTGCTGATGGCATTGAAGCCTCTAAGGTTCAGTTTCATGCTGCTGTGGATGTTAATGATGTTTCCTCTAGGGTCATGGCCACATCTGTAGCTTTTCGTAGGTTGGCCTGGCTCAGGTGTACTAGTTTGTCACAGAATACCCAGACTAAGGCTATGGATTTTCCTGTGGTGGGAAATTCTCTGTTTGGAGAGCAGACAGAGAATTACATGAAGAAGATGGATGAATATAGGACTACTTCAAGAGTGCCCAGGCTAAGGAGCGGCAAGCCATTCCTCAAAGGCATGCCCCCAGGGGTAGGGGTAGGCCTTTTCACAGGCCTTTCTACCAGACTCAGGCCTCCTCTGCCTATGCTCAGAGGGGCTTCTTCAGAGGCAGGGGCAGACGAGGGGTGGGCAGACCTGCTCCCACCCCGCAGCCTAAAGCTCCTGCGAAACAGGCACCCTGATGGGGTGCCCAGGGCCGATTCTCCTGTACCAGTGGGGGGCAGGCTGGCTTACTTCAGTCAGAATTGGGCTTCTTTAACCTCAGACAAGTGGGTTCTGGAAGTAGTAAGCCAGGGTCTGGTTCTCGGCTTCAAAAAGTTTCCCAAGTTGAGAAGCAGACTTTTTCTACCTGCAAGTGCTTCAGAGACCCTCGCTCTGGAAACAGAGGTCTCATCCCTGTTAGCTCTCAGAGCAGTAGAAAGGGTTCCTCCCCTGCATCAGGGAAGGGGTCTATATTCCAGATAGTTCCTTACCCCAAAAAAGACAGGAGAATGGCGGCCCATTTTAGATCTCAGATATCTGAACAAGCATCTTTTGAAACCAAAGTTCAAAATGGTAACTCTGGCAATGATTTTACCTTCCCTAAGGCCAGGGGACTGGCTAGCCTCCCTGGACCTCAAGGATGCCTATTTCCATGTCCTAATCAGAAGATCCCATCGAAAGTACCTCAGATTCGAACTGCCCTCAGTTCATTACCAGTTCAGAGCAATGCCCTTCTCCTACCTCTGCTCCAAGGTATTCACAAGTGTCTAGCAGTGGCAGTGGCCCACTTAAGGAGGCAAAGGATTGCTGTTTTTCCCTATCTAGACGACTGGCTCATTGTAGGCCAGTCCCCAGAACAGGTAAAGTCTCACCTGCAGGTCACCCAGCAGCTTCTCACCTCCCTGGGTTTTCTGCTAAACCTACCAAAGTCAGTTCTGGAACCAGTCCAGGTACTCACCTTTATTGGGGCAGAATTGGACACAAAGCTAGCCAGAGCCTTTCTTCCCTTAGAAAGGGTAAGGAATTTAGTGGCTCTGGCCTCTTCCTTCACTCTGCAGGTCTCTCGACCAGCAAGACACTTTCTGCAGCTCCTGGGACACATGGCTGCATCCACAGCTGTTGTGCAGGGAGCCAGATTTCAGATGAGAGACATTCAGTTTCACTTGAGAACCTTTTGGTCTCAGAGAAGAGACCCCCTTTCCAAGTTGGTCCCAGTGACTCGAACCTTGATCCTAGCTCTCCAGTGGTGGCAGGATCAGAGCAATTTAAGGCGGGTCCCTTCATTTCCCCTTCTCACGACTTGACTCTCACTACAGATGCTTCCTTCTGGGTTGGGAGCCCACATGGGCGACCTTTCCACTCAGGGAGTTTGGTCCCCAGGAATCTCTGCTCCACATCAATTTGCTGGAACTCAGAGCTGTCTTTTTAGCTCTTCAAGCTTTTTCTGCATCTGTCCACAACAAGGTGATACAAGTCAGAACAGACAACACACAACAATGTGGTACATCAACAAACGGGGCACTCGGTCTTCGGCCTTGTGCACAGAGGCAATGAAGTTGTGATTCTGGCCTATTCCCTGAACACTTCCCTCATAGCAGTTCATCTTCCAGGGAAGGACAATGTCCTAGCGGATGCCCTTAGTAGGATTTCCCAGGGCCATCACGAATGGTCCCTGGATCCTCAAGTGCTGGGGATAGTTTTTGCCAGGTGGGGCATCCCTCAGATAGATCTTTTGCAGCCCCAGACAATCACAAACTTCCTCTGTTCTGTTGCGGGCCTCCAGTGCTGGGCTCAGTTCCCCTGGATGCCCTTCTTCTGGATTGGGAGGGGAAGTTCCTCTATGCTTCCCCCACCCCTTTCCTCTCCTATTCAAAGTACTAGTCAAAATCAGATCTCAGCCTTGCAGGGTGATTCTGATTGCCCTGGATTGGGCCAGGCAGCCCTGGTACCCACTCCTTCTGTCTGACAGTCCATCTTCCCCTGTGCCTCCCCAGGAATCACAATCTGTTGACCTGTGCCCAGGGAAGGGTTTGGTATCCGGACCTCAAATCCCTCAACCTCAAGGCCTGGCTCTTGAGGAGTTAGAGTTTGCTGATTTACACCTCTCTCAGGGTGTTCTTGAGATCCCTAAAGGCTTCCAGAAAGCCTTCCACTAGGGCTACTTATAGTTCTAAATGGAAAAGATTTTCCATTTGGTGTGCTGGGAAAATATTTCCAATCTGCTGAATTGCCCATTTTGTTAGATTACATGGTACATCTTACTTCCTTGGTCTCAGACCAGCTACCCTGAGAGTTCATTTGGCAGCTGTGTCTGCTTTTGTGTCAGCAGGAAAGTCATCCCCTCTTTCCTCTCATCCTGTGTTTTCCAAGTTTTTAAGGGATTACTCCATACTAATCCTCCTTTTGGAACCGGCCCTGCTTGGGACCTTAATGTTTAGCTGCCCAGTTAATGCAACCCCTTTTGAACCTGTGTCTTCTGCAGAGCTTAAGTACCTAACTTGAAAACTGTTTTCTAGTGGCTATCACTTCTGCCAGAGCATAAGTGAATTGCAAGCCTTGTCAGTGGAGACTGACTTTATTTCTTTCCACAGGGATAGGGTAGTCCTTAGGACTAATAGGAAGTTTTGCCTAAGGTGGTTTCAGATTTCCATCTTAATCAATCTATCTCCTTCCAGTATTTTTCACTGATCACCTCTTCGGGTGAGAGGAGGTTGCACAGCCTGGATGTTAAGAGAGCTCTTAGTTATTATATAGAGCGTACTAAAGGTCACAGGTTCGAATCCCTCCAACTTTTCCTTACCTATGGTGAAGTTGGGAAAGGCAAACCTGCCACTAAGAGATCAGTAGCCAGGTGGATTGTCTCTTGTATCCAATTTTATCAGAAAGTGGGCAGAGACCCCCCCCACCTGGTTTGAGGGCTCATTCTACCAGGGGTACAGCTGCGTCTCTAGGTGCTGCCAGAGATATCCCCTTATTAGAGATTTGCCAGGCTGCTACTTGGAAAACGGTACACACTTTTACCAAGCATTACTCCCTGGATGTCCAGGCCAGGAGAGATGCTCGGTTTGGCACAGCTGTTCTTCAGAGCCTATTCCCTAAGTAGGTTCTGCCCTCCTCCATGGAGGTACTGCTGTGTATTCTGCTAATGTCTATAATATAGCAAGACTTCATGTTGTTTGAAGAAAAAATTACTCACCTTAGTAATGTTGTTTCTTCTAATGGAGTCTTGCTATATTATAGACCTCCCCCCCAACCTACCCCTCTCAGAACCTCTACTTGGTGGGGTGCGGGCAACTTAGTGTGGGCACTACTTATGTCCTGTTAGCATTTTGTCCCCTTTGGGACTTTGGGGGTGTGTATGTGTATGCGTGTGTGTGTTTTATTATACTTATGTTCCATTTTCATATTATTAGAATGGTGTTAGTATTTCTGGTCCCCTGACTTGAGTCTTGGGTGTTGGGACCATCAATGGTTGTTATTATTTAGGCAGCCATTTGGCTAGTGTAGGTTACAGCTTCACACAGACCTTAGTGAGTTTGGCTCGTAAAGATCTGACAGTTCAAGTTTGAAATGACACAGATAGAGCTGCTCTCGTGCCAAAATTCTATTTTGGAATGGTTTTAACCATTTCACTCCGGGGCAGTTTTAGAGCTGGAACAAACTGCTAATGTCTATAATATAGCAAGACTCCATTAGAAGAAACAACATTACTAAGATGAGTAATTTTTTCTTACTCTCCATACACTTCCACTATGAGCTCTCAGGGCCCACTGCCCTTACCCCTCTGAACATGTAACGCAATCCAGACTGTACATCCTTCACCATCCTCCCCCCTCACTCCTCCCTGCCTATATGGCCTCATCCGCTCTATCCAGCACCCCCGCCGTTTCCCCCCCAGCACTTACTTCTGAGAGCACTAATTTTGCTCATATATGTACCTAAATCGTTTTGTTTACTCCACAATTTGTGTGCATCTGTGCCCCTCAACTTCAATTCTAACGATACCTTGCTTACTCTTTCTTGCTAGGTAATGAATTGTTATTTTCTTGTTTGCTAAATTTGTACTTTAATGTCAGCTGCCTAGCCATTTCCTGTAAATCCTGTTTTTTTTTTCTTGCTCAGCTGTATGTAACTGTCTCCTGTATGCTACTACCTATGTAACCCTCCCGGGTCGCACCTGAAAATAGGCACTTGGCTGTCTAGTGTGCCCTACCCGGTTAACAAAAACAAATAAATAAATTATAAAACCTAGAGATCATGTGTGGGTGTGTGATTTCTGTTTGTAATTGAGTGAGTTGGGAACATAATGGCAGAATTATTTTCGTGGAGACATCTGTCCCCAGCTCTGTCTCCAGGTAATGGCGAAGCTGTAAATAGTGGAAGAAGTCCTGCTGTGGCAATAAGAATTCCATCTGTAGTTGGGCACACGTTTTGAATATGTCTCGTTCATAAAATTGATGTTTCAAACAACATGAAGTCTTGCTATATTATGACTAATGCAGTTTGTCCCACCATTAGAACTGCTCCGGAGGTGAAAGAGTTAACTTCCATGCAATGCATGGAACTTAGAGCGCGAGCTCGGTTAAGAAAGCTCTGTCAGGGTTATTTCAAACCAAAACCGTCAGATGCTTTACTCCTCCTCACTGAACAGTCGCTCCGGAGATTCCTCCTGCTGCTCGGTTCATTTTCTCGGTTTAAAGAGTTTTTTCTCGGTTAAATTCAACCGCGATTTTCATCATTTTAACCGTAAACCGATTGGTTCAAGCTCTGTCTATGGTATTGTAAGTAATAGATAGGTTTTCTGTGTGGAACATGTAAATGTTTATCGGTTCGGTTTGAACCGATCAGATTGTATTTAAACTTCATTCTGAAGCGTTTTAAGGCTTGTTAGAGTGCGGTTCCCAGTTCTTATCGGTTCTAAAAAAACCGGATTTCATTATGGTTTTTTCCACGACCCGTGACACGGTTGGGAACCGATAAGGGTGTCTTGCCTGGCACTGCCAACAAAAGGGCAAGTTCTAGGGACATGGATATGTTGTTCATCCACACTCATTGGCAGGTATCCTTGCCGCTTTAAATCTTGCCGGAAGGTCTTCAAGCTTGCTCCTCCCACCCACCCGGGTGGTATAACTCTCGGCTCCGCCCCATGACGCTAGATCTTCCTTACCGCTTGGAAGCTCAGGTTCCCTCCTTAACGCTCTGCATTTGAGACTGGTTCCTATTTCTCCGTTTGCGGATTTAAAAATAAATTTGGAAAAAGACTTCAGTCTTCTATCCCTCGCGGCTGCGATGGACAAATCGACTCCCGGATTTCGGAGATGCCCATGCGGGCAGAAGATGTCTCGGACGGATCCACACTCCACGTGTGTCTACTGCTTAGGCCTTGAGCACGACCCGCAGGCTTGCGACCTGTGCTCATCTTTCTCGGCCTACGTCCTTGAAGACCGTGCTGCCCGATTGCAACTGGGCCGTCCCGAGGAGCGTTTCCCTCCGGTGAAGTCCAAGGAGGCCCGGTTGGCGGTGTCCGCGGCGGCGGGCTCGGCGGATCAGCTCGAAAGCGGATGGTCGCCTCGAGGAGGCGGCGCGGCCGTATCTTCCTCGGCCGCAGCATTTATCCCGCTCTCTGGGCTCTTCTTACACGGCTTTTTAAGGAGCTTTGTCTGTCCCTCCACTAAAGGAGAAGGGCCTATTCTGATGGACCTTATTCTCGGTCCAAAGAGGACAGGGTAAGTCCCTCCGTTGGCAGCTCTTGGGAGGCGGAAGGTCCCTCTCCCGGGCCGTGCGCCGTCGGCCCCGATCGACCTTCCTCGGCTTGACCACTGGCCTCCGGTGTCCCGGTCAGGTCGGGTTGACCGAGACTCCTGATCGATGAAGTCGAGATTTTTCTCGACCCATTGGACGGGCTGTCGCCTTTAGCAGCCGAGATTCCCTCTCCCGGTTCCCCGGGAGGAGTTGAGGATCCCGTGGCTCGCCTGTGCCTCCGGTTCGGAGCCCTCGGATGCACCATCCGAGCTGAAGGAGTGCGGTTCGGCTGACACCTCCCGCACCGACCTCGGAAATTCGGGACTCTCGGTCTCGGTCTCGGACCTCTTCAGCGGTCAGCCGATCCACCGTCATAGGCGGTCTCGGTCGGCACTGATGGTAGCGGCGGCCGCTGGGCTGCCTCGGCCTCCTCCTCGGATGAGGGAGGCTTCATGCGAATTACGTCGACGGTACGAGGGACCTTATGTTGCAACAGCTCCTCCTGGTCGGGAGTGTCAACCCGCCGCCTTCCCCCGCCATTATGGGTGTCACCGAGCGTCGACACAACCCCCGACTTATCCGGGAGAGCCTATGCACCAGGCCGGTTGTTCGCCAAACCAGCTGCTCCACCGATCCCGTGGAACCTCCGCCTCCACAGCCACCACTGGGGTCTCACCAAGGATTCTCGGTCGGCAAGGGTCTACCCCATCGGTTGTCAGTTACCTCACTCCCGACCGACCTCGGCAGGTGAAGGGTGGCTCAGGCCAGAGGCAGTTCTTCGAGGACTCTTCGAGTCGAAGATGATTCCTCCTTTTCTCCAAGCGACTGGACTTGGAGTCTTCAGGAGGTCAGTCAATGGACGATAGCCCGTCGTCCTTCCTAGGACTACTTCGGCTCATCTCGGAGTCCACCAGGATGGAGCTCGAACCCGTTTCCAAACGGGCCAGGTATCCCCTCACGGAGATTCTGGACCGAGGGGATTCTCCGACGGAGGCCTTTCCGGTGGCCGAGGCCATAGTGGGTCCGGCACTGGAGCTTTGGCAGCGCCCTGCTTCCTTCCCTGCGCCTTCGGCCAGGATGGCCAGGAAGTATGCGGTCCCTACCGGTTCCTTGTCCGGTTTTTCGGAACACCCCTCTGCTGAGGGGTTGGTTACCGACAGCGTTTTCCGGCGCGCCGGCAACGCCAGGATGTGGACAAACCCTCTGACAAGGAGTCCAAGAAATTGGACTATGTCGGGCGAAAAGTCACGCTATGTCCTCTCTCGGCCTTCGCCAGGCCAGTTCGCCGTCCTCATGGCACATTTTTCTCATGCCCTGTTGGGCTCCCTGGATGAGGTCATCCTCATCTTCCCACCGATCTGCAGACTACGGTTAAGCAGGTGCGGACCAGGGCAGGGCAGTGGCCAAACAGCAGCTCCAGACTGCTTTGGATATAGGGGACTCATGTGCCAGATCGGTGGCAGCCGCAGTGGCTATTGCGGCGTGGCTTGGCTGAGGATATCCACCTTTACTTGGATACCCAGCACAAGTTGGCGGATGTTCCCTTTTTGGGGACTGACCTCTTCGGCCCTGGGGTGGAAGGTCACCTGCAGAGGATCGAGAAGTCCAATGCTACCTTGGACTCGGTCTCTTCCACCAGAAGGACAAAGGCCGCAAACCACAGCCTAAGCCCTTTCGTCCTTCTGTGCCTCGTCGCCCGCCCAGCAACGCCAGGGCCAGCAGGCTCGGCCTTGGCATCCCAAACCCAAGCCCCGGCTTCCTAACAGGAGGCAGGGAGGAAAGGCCCAGGAGGTCCCTCGGCCGGTCCCTCCTCCAAGCCTGCCCAGTGACGGGCTGAGGGTGTCGCCCCATTCCGCCACTTACCCCTGGGTCCCTCGGGGACGCGCCCGCACTTCCGTTCTGCCTGGTCCACTGTTTCCACGGACAGGTGGGTCTTGGAGGTGTGAAGAGGCCTGCCTCTGGAATTCCGAGCAGGCACCACCTTCAGAGCCGCCGCCTCGGGGGCTTCGGGATCCCCAGCTCACTGCGGCTCGTCGAGCCGACATCCTCCTCCTCCATAAGGAGGTGATAAGAGAGGTGTGGACCCTCCTTCAGACCCAGGGTTTGTGTCCAGGTACTTCCTGGTTCGAAGCTGACGGGGCTGGCCCCATTCTCGACCTACACGACCTGAACAAGTTCCTAAGGTCTCGAACCTTCAGGATGGTCACTCTGGCTCAGATAATACCATCCTTGAACGCAGCGTGGTGGTTCTGCTTCTGGACTTGCAGGGCACGCTTTTTCACGCCCCTATCCGTCCGTCTCACCAGAGATTCCTTCGCCTCGAGCGGAAGGATCCTCTTCGAGTTCCAAGCCATGCCCTTCGGCTTGTCTCCAGCTCCCAGGGCTTCACCAAATGCATGGCAGTGGTGACAGCATTTCGCGGCGCCGAGGGTCCGTACTTACCTGGACGACTGGCTTGATAGCAGCTCCTCCAGGAAAGAGGCAGAGTGGTCCAGAGATCTGGCCTCCAGGTCTGTTCTCAACTGGGCCTCCTTATCAACGAGGCCAAGTCGGAACCTCGAGCCAAGCAGGTGATTCTATTCATCGGGCGCAGCTCTGACTCTCGAGCCAGAGCGGCCCCGCGGACAGGGCCGAGGTTCTTCCTCCTTTGCCCGATCATTTCTGGTTGGGCACCACGCCTGCCCGGGACTTCCTGCGCCTCCTGGGTCTCATGGCGGCCTGCACCAGCGTGGTCCCTGGGGCCCGCTGGAACATGCGCCCCTTCAGTGGGGACTGGCCAGCCAGTGGTCACAACGCCGCGATCCTTGGACCAGCTTGTGTCGGTGACACAGGGATGTGAACGCCTCCAGTGGTGGACCGTTCTAGATCATTTGCAGGAGGGCATCCTGCTCGTCCGCCCAGCCGATGGTCTCTCATCGACCGATGCCTCTCTGATGGGTTGGTGCCCATCTGGGGAACACTGGCTCATGGCCTCTGGTCCCCGGGAGTCCCGATGCCACTATCAACCTGTTGGAGCTCGAGCGTCCGCCTAGCTCTCACCGCCTTTTGCTCTGCTCCTCCGGGTCAAGTGGTCCCGAGTCCAGACGGACAATACCACGACCATGTACTATCTAAACCGCCAGGGCGGACGCGCCCATGCTTCTATGCAAGGAAGCTCACGATTTGGTCACTCGTGGTGCAGCCTGGAGGCGATCTCCTCAGCCATTCACGTGGCAGGAGCCTCCAACACCCTGGCCGATGCCCTGAGCCGGATAGGGGCTGCATCCCACGAGTGGTCTCTCCTGCCGGAGGTAGTACAGCATCTGTTCTCCCATTGGGGCACACCTCAGGTGGACCTGTTTGCCTCCAGGGAGAACGTGAAGCTGAGTCTGTTCCATGCCCGCCCCCCTCAGCAGGGCTCGCTGCAGGGGGATGCCTTCTCGAGGCAGTGGACCCCGGGCCTCTTTACCTTTCCCCCATTTCCCTTGATCCACAAGGTGCTTCTCAAGGCGAGGAGGGACAAGGCGCAGGTGATTCTGATAGCCCCAGACTGGCCTCGCCAGTTCTGGTACCCAGATCTCCTCAGTCTCAGCTCCAGGATTCCGCGTGCAGCTTCCAGCTCGCCTCGACCTGCTCTCAGTCAATCAGGGAAGGTGTTCCATCCGGACCTTCAATCCCTGCACCTGACGGCCTGGTTCCTGAGCGGCCAGAGTTCCAGGCCTTGGGTCTTTCCGACGAGGTCCTCAATGTAGTTGAGGCTCCCGCAGGAGTCACCAGAAAATGCTATGCCTTCAAATGGAAAAGGTTTTCCATTTGGTGTCAGGGCAAGGGCTTGGACCCTTCCTCCTGTTCCTTGGCAAGCATCTTGGACTATTTATGGTCCCTTTCTAGTCAAGGGCTTAGGTCGACGACCCTCAGGGTGCACCTGGCAGCCATCTCTGCTTACCGGGCGCGGGCTGAAGCAGTCGGTGGCGCAGGAGAAGGTGGTCTGGCGCTTTTTCAAAGGCCTTGATCACATTTCTCCTCCAGTGGGAACCCTACCTCCTGGGATCTACTGCTGGTATTGGCAAAGCCTATGGGCAAGCCATTCGAACCTATGCACAGGTGTGCTCTCTCACCTGTCGTGGAAGACCGCCTTCTGGTGGCTATCACGCCAGCCAGAAGGATGGGAGAGCTCCAGGCGCTTCCATCGAGTCTCCTTACCTGGTCTTCCACAGGGACAAGGTTGTCCTGCCCCCCACCGAAATTCCTTCCGAAGGTGGTGTCGGAGTTTCACCTTAACCAGGTGTTGACTCTGCCGGTGTTCTACCCCAATCACACCTCGAGGCTAATATAGGCTCCATACTCTGACTCCTAGAAGGGCCGCTTATTATGGGCGACGACGGCTGAAATTGGGAGAGGTTCGCCAGCTGTTTGTCACCCACGCTGAAGCCGCATCTGGCAGACCTGCAGCCAAGCGGACGTTAAGCAGGTGGGTAACCTCCTGCATAGATCTCTATAAGTTGGCGGGCATGGAGCCCCAGAGGGATAAGAGCTCATTCTACCCGCCATACTGATGCAACGGTGGCTGCTTCCAGGACGCCCTATCCAGGAAATCTGCAGGCTGCTACCTGGAAGTCAGCAAACACCTTCATTACCCATTACCACATCGACCTTGAGTCACGCCCGATGCTGGTTTTGGGGCCTCGGTTCTCAGTCTCTTTCCCAAGTAAGTATTGGGGGTGTGTCTTGCCTCCCTCCTCCCGGAGAACTGCTAGAGTCTGCCAATGAGTGTGGATGAACAATATATCCATGTCCCTAGAAATACAGGTTACTCACCTGTAACAGGAGTTCTAGGAATGGTATATGTTGTTCATCCACACGACCCACCCGACCTTCCCGGCTTCGACGCACAACCTGAGCTTCCAGCGGGCCAGATCTGGCATCATGGGGCGGAGCCGAGAGTTATACCACCCGGGTGGGTGGGAGGAGCAAGCTTGAAGACCTTCCGGCAAGATTTAAAGCGGCAAGGATACCTGCCAATGAGTGTGGATGAACAACATATACCATTCCTAGAACTCCTGTTACAGGTGAGTAACCTGTATTTTTTGGTTAGGCTGGCATTATGTCTGAGAAACCCAAAAGAAAAACCGGGCCCACTGGGTTTCAACACTGTAGTGTCTGTGGGGAAGCCTTTGCCAAGGCTGACCCACACACCACATGTGTTATTGTCTGGGTTTGACCACCTCAATGCAGACTGCCAGATTTGCAAGAAATTCCCTGGAGCTACCCTAGATAAGAGAGTTGGTAGGCTCAGGGAATGAGAGGCCAAAGTCCGCTGACCCGGTGGCCAGCCCGGTTCCGGTGCCAACCGACTGGAGGGGTGCCTCTGACCAGGCCAGACTTCCTCGGCAAGCGTAAAGCTGACTTGAGGAGCCAGTTCCAGCAAAGAGAATTAGAAAGTCAGCGGGTGGAGTCAAAAATCCCTTCTCCAACTGCTGCAGAGATAGCCAGGGCAATACAGATTGTCCAGTCACTTTCCCCGGTTCCTCTCGAACCGCCACTATCTGGCAAAAGGTCGGTTCGGTCGGTTCCACCGGTTCAAGAATATGATATAGAGGAGTTTTATGAACCAGAGGAGGGGGAGGATGATTATGATCAGTGTGAATGTGACTTTGAAAGTCTGGATGTGCCCATTGAACCGGACATCTCCCCAGACAGACCTTTAGGAGAATCTCCCCCTAGGCTTGCTGAGTCCCCTTCTCATTTTCTGTTTTATAAAAAAGTTGCTGAAACCCTCCAGCTTCCTTTAGAGGAGGCTTTGGATGAGCAAGAGGAGCCTGACTTTGTAGAGATGATGGCTATCCTAGAGTCCAGGAGATTGTCTATTCCTTACATAAATCTTTTAGGAAACAAACAATACAAATTTTAAAAGCTCCTAATTCTGCCTCCTGTGGATAAAAAGATGGGCAGGAGGTACACTTTGTCAGGTCCTGATACAGAATTTCTTTCACAGCAATGCAGTCATGTTAGTAGTTCAGGCTGCAGCCTGTGATAAAGCTAATATTCCCTTGGCTTCACATCCTCCTGACAAGGACTCCAGGAAGATTGATGCCATGGCCAAAAAACAATACATGGCAGCGTCTTTGGGACTCAGACAAGCAAACTATATGGCTTATGTTGCAAGATACCAAACATCTAGATGGGATACTGTCATGGCCTTAGCCAAACAGGCCCCTGGTCTGCTTGCCAAGGAGCTGGAGCAGGTGGCTGCTGATGGTATTGAGGCATCTAAGGTGCAATTTCATGCTGCAGTGGATTCTAATGATGTATCCTCTAGAGTCATGGCTACATCTGTGGCTTTTCGTAGATCGGCTTGGCTCAGGTGTACTACTTTGTCACAGGATACCCAGTCTAAGGCTATGGATTTTCCTGTGGTGGGAAATTCTCTGTTTGGGGAGCAGACAGAGAATTATATGAAGAAAATGGATGAATATAGAACCACTTATAGGAGTGCACAAGCCAAGGAACGGCAAGCCACTCCTCAGAGGCAGCCCCCAGGGTAGGGGCAGGCCTTTTCACAGGCCTTTTTGCCAGACCCAGGCCTCCTCTTCAGCCTATGTTCAGAGGGGTTCTTCAGAGGGAGAGGCAGACGGGTACAAGCAGGCCTGCTCCCACCCTCAGCCTAAAGCTCCCTGCCAAACAGGCACCCTGATGGGATGCCCAGGCCGGCTTCCATTACCTGTAGGGGCAGGCTGACTTACTCGCCCAGGACTAGAGTCTTTAACATCAGACAAGTGGGTCCTGGAAGTAGTGAGCCAGGGTCTGGTTCTCAGCTTCAAAAAATTTCCAAAGATGAGAATCAGATCTTTTCCACCTGCAAACCCTTTAGAGACTCTTGCCTTGGAAACAGAAGTCTCAACTCTCCTGGCTCTCAGAGCTGTAGAAAGGGTTTCTCCCCTACACCAGGGCAAGGGTCTGTACTCCAGGTACTTCCTTACCCCAAAAAAGAAAGGAGAGTGGCGGCCCATCCTGGACCTAAGATATCTGAACAAGCACCTTTTAAAACCAAAATTCAAAATGGTGACTCTGGGAATGATTTTACCCTCCCTAAGGCCAGGGGACTGGCTAGCTTCCCTGGACCTCAAGGATGCCTACTTCCATGTTCTTATCAGACGCTCCCACCGAAAGTACCTCAGATTCGAACTGCCCTCAGGCCATTATCAGTTCAGAGCAATGCCCTTCGGCCTTACCTCTGCCCCAAGGGTATTCACAAAATGTCTGGAAGTAGCAGTTGCTCATTTAAGAAGGCAAACGATTGCCATCTTTCCCTACCTGGACGACTGGCTCATTGTGGGTCAGTCTCCAGACCAGGTCAAATCACACCTGCAAGTTACCCAGCAGCTGCTTACTCTCTGGGCTTTCTTCTCAATCTTCCAAAGTCGTTCTGGAACCTGTCCAGGTACTCACCTTATAGGTGCAGAACTGGACACAAAGCAGGCCAGAGCCTTCCTTCCCTAGAAAGGGTAATGGCCCTGGTGGCCCTGGCCTGCCCTTCACTCTGCAGGTCTCTCGACCAGCAAGGCATTTCCTGCAGCTCCTAGGGACACATGGCTGCTTCCACAGCTGTAGTGCAAGGAGCAAGATTTCAGATGAGGGACATTCAGTTCCATTTGAGAGCCTTCTGGTCTCAAAGAAGAGATTCCTTTCCAAGTTAATCCCAGTGACTCGAACCCTGATCCAGGCCCTTCAGTGGTGGCAGGATCAGAGCAATCTGAGACAAGGGGTGCCCTTCATCCCTCTATCCCACTCCTTGACCCTTACTACAGATGCGTCCCTCTTGGGATGGGGCAGTCACATGGACGAGCTCTCCACCCAGGGGTTATGGTCCCCTCAGGAACCTCTGCTCCACATCAATCTGTTGGAACTCAGAGCTGTTTTTCTAGCACTTCAGGTTTTTTCTGCATCTGTTCAGAACAAGGTGGTACAGGTCAGAACAGACAACACCACTACAATGTGGTACATCAACAAACAAGGGGGCACTCTGTCTTCGGCCTTGTGCACCGAGGCGATGAAGTTGTGGTCTCTGGCTTATTCCTAAGAACACTTCCTCATAGCAGTTCTCCTCCCAGGCAAGGACAATGTCCTGGCAGATGCTCTCAGCAGGATTTCCCAGGGCCATCACGAATGGTCACTGGATCCCCTAGTACTGGGGATAGTTTTTGCCAGATGGGGCACTCCTCAGATAGATCTTTTTGCAGCCCCAGACAATCATCAACTTCCACTTTTTTGTTGCAGGCCCCCAGTGTTGGGCTCAGTTCCCCTGGATGCCTTTCTCCTCGATTGGGAAGGGAAGTTTCTCTATGCCCCCCTTCCCTCTCCTGTTCAAGGTGCTAGTCAAAATCAGGTCTCAGCCCTGCAAGATGATCCTGATTGCTCCAGACTGGGCCAGGCAGCCCTGGTACCCACTCCTTCTGTCCTTAGCAGTCCATCTTCCCCTATGTCTCCCCAGGAACCACAATCTGTTAACCTGTGCTCAGGGGAGAGTCTGGTATCCGAATCTCAAATCCCTCAACCTCAAGGCCTGGCTCTTGAGGAGTTAGAGTTTGCTGATCTACAACTTTCTCAGGGTGTTCTCGAAATCTTGAAAGCTTCTAGGAAGCCTTCCACCAGGGCTACCTATAACTCCAAGTGGAAAAGGTTTTCCATATGGTGTTCTGGGAAGCATATTTCCCGGAATCTGCTGATTTACCCACTGTTTTGGACTATATGGTCCATCTTAATTCTTTGGGACTGAGACCAGCTACCCTGAAAGTGCATTTGGCAGCTGTCTCTGCTTTCATTTCAGGAGGGAAGCCCTCTTCTCTTTCTGCTCACTCTGTATTTTCCAAGTTTTTTAAGGGATTGCTTCATACCAATCCTCCATTCAGGGACCCTGCCCCTACCTGGGATCTTAATGTTTGCATTGCTCAGCTGATGCAACCCCTTTGAACCTCTGTCTTCGCAGAGCTTAAGTATTTGACTTGGAAACTGTATTTAGTAGCCATCACTTCTGCCAGACGACAAGTGAGTTACAGGCTTTATCAGTGGAGACTGACTTTATTTCCTTTCACAGGGATAAGGTAGTCCTCAGGACTAACAGGAAGTTTTTGCCTAAGGTGGTTTCGGATTTCCACCTTAACCAATCTTTTTCACTTCCAGTGTTCTTCACTGACCATTCCTTCTCTGGTGAGAGGAGGCTGCACAGCTTAGATGTTAAGAGGGCCCTAAGTTGCTACATAGAGCGTACCAAGGGTCACAGGTTTGACTCCCTCCAACTATTTCTCACTTATGGTGAGGTTGGGAAAGGGAGACCTGCCACTAAGAGATCCATTGCCAGGTGGATTGTCTCTTTTATCCAATTTTGCTATCAAAAACGGGGTAAGGTTCCCCCTTCAGGCCTGAGGGCTCACTCTACCAGAGGTACAGCTGCGTCTCTAGCTGCTGCCAGAGACATCCCTATCTTAGAGGTATGTCAAGCAGCTACTTGGAAAACAGTACACACTTTCACCAAGCATTACTCCTGGGATATCCAGGCCAGGAGGGATGCTCGGTTTGGCACAACCGTGCTTCAGAGCCTATTCCCTAAGTAGGTTCTGTCCCTCCTCCTTGGAGGTACTGCTGTGTAGTCTGCATTAGTCATAATATAGCAAGACTTCATGTTGTTTGAAGAAAAAATTACTCACCTTAGTAATGTTGTTTCTTCTAATGGAGTCTTGCTATATTATGACTTCCCCCCCAGCCTGCCCCTCTCAGAACTTCTACTTTGGGTATGGGGTGGGCAGTCCACTGTTGGCACTTATTGATGCCCCCTTTTATGTTTTCCACCCCTTCTTGTTGGAGTGTTTGGGTGTTGTGTTTTATTTATTTTATCTTATTTTTTCTGGTCCCCTGACTTGAGTCTTGGTGTTGGGACCAGAAAAATGTGTGAATATTTTAGTAGCCAGTTGGCTAGTGTAGGTTACAGCGCACCTATTTCACACAGAGCCTTAGTGAGTTTTGCTCTTAAAGATCTGACGGTTTCGGTTTGAAATAACCCTGACAGAGCTTTCTTAAACGAGCCCGCTAAGTTCCATGCATTGCATGGAAGTTAACTCTTTCACCTCCGGAGCAGTTCTAATGGTGGGACAAACTGCATTAGTCATAATATAGCAAGACTCCATTAGAAGAAACAACATTACTAAGGTAAGTAATTTTTTCATATGTATGAAGCCCCTCTTTTGCCATCTCCCAAACGTCAGATCTGCTAGAGCAGGGGCAAAATTCTGAAATCTGGCTGGGATATCCATCCATTTTGCCAGAAAATTATTCTCCGGAAGGGAGAGGAATCTTGCCCGTCTCCTTATCATGGCCTTGGTGAATAGGGAGCCCTGTTCTGAGGAAGCAAGAAACACCTGTGCATAATTTAACGGGACCTCAGACATGGCTTTTTCAAGCCTGAGCTAGACTGAGTATTGATCCTGAGGAAGCAGCCACTTTGAAAGATGTGCTGGGATGGTGGCAATTATATATATAGGTGTGATAATGCCAGTCCATCCTGCTCTGTAGGGAGCTGTAGCCTATGCAGCGCTAAACGAGGTCTGTCTCCCTCCCATAGGAAGGTACGAATTGCCTTCTCCCATCTTCCTAGCTCAGTACGTGCCAAAGAGAGGGGAATATTTTGCATAAGATGTAATAGTTTTGGTAATATGTTCATTTGAACTGATTGTACCCTAGTATGAATTGAAATTGTCAGGGGTGCCTATCTCGTAAGGTACTGTAGGGTTGTACAGTTGAAAATAGAGAGTTGTAGTTTAAGTCAAGTAAGCTAGAGAAGTGCAGGGGAATTTTGATTCCTAGGTAAGTTGTATATGGTCTATGCCATTTATAATTAATGTTTACCCATAAGATGTTGAGCAGGGGAGTATTGTAAAGCCAAAACCTCTGATTTCCCCTGATTTTATGTGTAACCAGTTAGGCTTTCTATTTGAGGTAAGAGCCTGGACAGGGTCGCCAAAGACTCCTCCAGCTGTGCAATATACATAAGTAAATCATCAGCAGAGTATGCTAATTTGTGTTGAGTCCCATTAATTAAGCAGCCATGCAGTTGTTCGTTTGTCTAAGGAGTTGGGCTATTGGTTGTACATATATGGCAAAGAGAACAGAGACAGGGGGCAACCCTGACAAATGCCTCTGGAAAGCTGAAAACGACTTGAATGTGAGTCATTTATCTTTACTACTGCCTCTGGGGAGGAATGCATTCCTTGAATTATATTAAGAAATTCCTGTGGGAAGTCAGATTTTGATAGGGTAGATTGTAAAAATTTCCATGCAACCATGTCGAATGCCTTCTGCGCTTCTAGGCTTAGTAATATTAGAGGAGTACCAGATATTTGGGTGTGGTTCATGAGATATAGGGTATGTTTAATGTTATCCATAGTTTGGCAGGATTTAATAAATCCCGATTGATCCAGATGGATTATAGTGGGTAAAATATCCAGTTTGTGGGCAAAAATGCATGTGTAAATCTTGTAGTCCTGATTTAGGATGGAAATTGGGCGATATGAATCGCATAAATGAGGGGGGTTTTGGGGCTTCAGTATTGCTGAGATAGTAGCCTGTCTCCAGGACTCAGGGAAAGTAGTGGTATTGTGGCTTGCTTGCATCGCAGCTAGGAGAGGGTTTTGATGGACTCCCAAGCCCCCTTATAAAACTCTCCCATAGCCAACTGGACCTGTACTGTTGGCATTTTTTTAATTTTTCATTGCAGTGTGGACATTGAGCATTCCCTTTGCTTGGACAATGGTTTGGATATCTGGTCACTCCCTTATCTTCCTCGGAAAAACTCCTTTCAGTGTTATGGGACTCCCCCTGGACCTTCTCCTTGGGTTCACTTGCAACTTTGTTCTTTTCTTAAAATCTGCCTGTAGAAAGGTACATTTCAACCCTTGCTTGGGAACCCTAATTTCCGTATAGCTGGACAGATCCTCACTAAGAAGTTTTGGCTGGATCTGGGGGTACAAACGGTCGGTGATTCTACCTTTAATCAAAAACTGCTCCCCTTTCGGGATACCCAGGTCCAGTACCACTGGCCTGCCTCCTTGTGCTTCTGATATTTCCAATTAACACACATGCTTCTTCTGCATTTTGGCAGTGGCCCATGGTGTTGCCCATTTGGTAATTTGGTCCTCCCTCTTATTCAACAGGCCCCTACATCACATTATATTTTGTATTACTATCGGGCACTAAAATATTTTTTGGCTACCTCTGAAGGCCCAAGGTTTTATAGTTGGGACCCATCCCTCCTGCCAAGCAGTACTGCCGGGAATTGGACTACCATCTGGAAGCATCTTTTTAAATTTATAAAATGGGATAGGTACCGTCTTATGCAGTTTAATGTTATTCATAATCTCTGTTATACCCCTGTTAAGCTGCATAGAATGGGTAGACTCCCCGATGGTCTCTACTCCAGATGTGGCAAAGAACTGGGAACTCTACTTCATATCTTGTGGTCCTGTGAGAGGGTGGCCTCCTTCTGGGACTAAATTTGAGCCTGTCTAGATCCATTGTTGTTGCTATCTGAGGCTTTTCTCCCTGAAATATGTATTTTGGAGGATTACACCACTGCCTTGGTTGGGAACCAAAGGCCACACATGGCCCTGATTTCTGTATGCGCCAAGAAGGTCATTCTCCAGCATTGGCTTGATTGATGTACACCCTAGTATCTTGAGTGGCACAGGGCGATTCTATTTGCCTTACAAGCTGAGCGCCTCATTGCCAGCATGGCTGGCCGACCATCTAAATACAGACAGGTCTTGGAGCCCTTACAGATTCTGTTAACAGTCTGAGCATAGTTACTCCTTCATAATATCGGCTTTTCTTTTCTTATCGTATAGGTGCAATTTTCCATTGGCATGCCATGTTTTCTTTTTTTGCTTTGTTGTGAGTTCTCCTGGGTCTCCGGTGGTGGGTGGGTGGGGGAGGGATATTGTGTGGGCATGGTAGGAGGGGGTAGGGTGGTGGGTATCTGATTTTTTTTTTTTTTTAAACTGTAAACGTCTGGTTTCTTTCTTGTATCATCTGCCCTTGACAATGTGCTTGAGATCTGATGTGTTCTGTAGTACGTGGTTTCTTCAATTGGTGTTTTCAATAAAGTTTATTCACTATGAAAAAAAATAATTGCAGTGAATAGCTCTTGGGTCGTGAGTGGTGATATCTTTTCCTTCTGAGAGATAGCGAGAGTTAATAGTTTTATTTGTGCCAAGAAAGTGGAAATTTGTTGGGGGTCTGCTGAATTGGGGTCAGGGTATAGGGTCTGGTGGTATTCACAGAAAGCCACTAGAATATTCTTAGTGGAATATTGATATTGGCCTGAGATCAGTTGCTTTATCTTTGAAATGGTAATCTGTTAAGTTTGCCTGTGTAGTCTATAAGGCAAAATTTTGGATGCACAAGAACTCTTCTTGAAAAACCTTTGATGTAACCACATTAAGGCCTGAGTGTTCTGTCCAGGCTGTAAGAAGGCGCCAAATTTCAGATTGAATGTGGGCTAGTTGGTCGGAGACGCCTGAGTCTCCAGCCATGTGTGCCTCTTGAAGTGACCTGAGTTGTTCTTGAAATTCTCTCATACAGGCTTTATTCTACCTTTTCTTATGGGCTGCAAATGCTATGATATAACCTCGGAGAACTACTTTGATGGTGTCCCAGAATAATTGTGGGGAATCATTATCTCGAATAATTCCCAGAATATTTTCTTTTAAGAGGTCTTTAAACTCCGGTTCTTGGAGCAATGTGGGGTTAAATCTCCATAGAGTTTTTCTTTCTTGAGTAATTCCCAGTTCTAAAAAGATAGGCGCATGATATGACAGATAGTATTCAATATCTCTGCTTTATGAATCAATTCCTTGTGTTCCCCACTAATGCATAAATAATTGAGTCTGGTATAATGTTTGTGGGCAGCAAGTAAATTTCCGTTGGGAGGGGGTGTAACTGTTGCCAGGCGTCGACTATATCTTTTACCAAGCGTCTAAGGTGTTTCTGCCCTGGGGTCTGAGGCGAAGGTCTGGTAGCTGAAGTTTTAACTGGTTTTGATGCTTAACTTTAGTGTGCCATAGCTTGTTCTGTGGGACCAATTTTTGGGGGCTTTTCTAATATTTCTTCTATTTTTTTCCTTAGGTTTAGTCTGGCTAGATTAGTGGTCAGTACCCCGGCCATCAAAATAAATCTGATGGTACAGGGCAGGGTGGAGCATGACCATGTGGCAGAGATTTGAATTTCATTCCATCATCCCTTAATTTACATAAAATTCCACTCTCCAGTAAAGCTACCAACTTTCTGAGGCTGAAAACTGGGACAGTCCTTCAAACAACATGAAGTCTTGCTGTATTCTGACTATTGCAGTGATATCCAACCTTTGAACTGCCCCGGAGAGGAAAGAGTTAACTTTCCATGCAAGGCATGGAACGCTGAGCTCGCGCTCGGTTGAGACTCTGTCTGTTGTTGTTTGAACCCAAACTGCCGGATTCTTTACTCCGCCTCACTGAACAGTCGCTCCGGAGGTTTCTCCTTTGCTCGGTTCAATTTAGTCGGTTAAAGTGTCGTTTTTGCCCTTGGTTTCAACTGAATTTATTCCATCTAACCTGTCGGTTCAGTCTCTGTGTGTGGTACCGTGAGTACTTGATAGGTTTATTATTGTTAGCTTCTGTGTGGAACTTGTAAACGTCGGATCGGTTCAGTTTGAACCGATCAGGTTTGTAAAAAAAGTTTGTTCTGCTTTTTAGAGTGTGGTAACCGGTCCTTATTGGTTCTAAAAAAAAACGGATTTCATTACGGTTTTTCCACGCCGTAACACGGTTAGGAACCGATAAGGGTGTCTTGCCTAGCGGATTGCCGAGAAAAGGTTGTTTGGTTAGGACTGGCCATGTCTGAGAAACCCAAGAGAAAACCGGCCCACTGGGTTTCAGCACTGTAGTGTGTGTGGGGAAGCCTTTGCTAAGGCTGACCCCCACACCACCTGTGTTTATTGTCTGGGGTTTGACCACCTCGATTCAGACTGCCAGATTTGCAAAAGTTTTCCCACAACTACCCTGGAAAAGAGACTAGGTAGGCTGAGGGAAAGGGAGGCCAAAAAGTCCGTTGACCCAGATGGCCAGCCCAGTTCGGTTCCAACCGAACCAGAAGGAGTGCCCTCTGACCAGGGCGAAACTTCTTTGGGCAAAAGGAGAACCGACTCTGAGGAGTTGGTTCCGGTTAAAAGAAAAAGAAGAGATAAGTCAGCCGGTTCGGATCCACAAGTTCTTTCTCCGACCGCTGATGAAATAGCCAAAGCGATAAGGATTGTTCAGTCGCTAACTTCGGTTCCGACTGAACCGGCACCATTGGTTAGGGGCTCGGTTTGGTCTGTTCCCCCGGTTCCGGATTATAATTTAGAGGATTTTTATGAACCGGAGGAGGAAGGAGAGTATGAGGAGAGTGATGGTGATTATGAAAGTCTGGATGTGCCCATTGACCCGGACATCTCCCCAGACAGACCTTCAGGGGTTTCTCCTCCTAGGCTTTCTGAGTCCCCTTCCCACTTTATGTTTTACAAAAAAGTGGCTGAAACTCTTCAGCTTCCTATGGAGGAAGCACTCGAGGATCAGGAGGAGCCTGATTATGTTGAGATGATGGACATCCCAGAGTCCAAGAGGCTGTCTATTCCCCTCCATAAGTCTTTTGGGAAACAGACATTTAACATTTTAAAGACTCCTAATTCTTTACCTCCTGTGGACAGAAGAATGGACAAGAGGTATACTCTTACAGGCTCAGATACAGAGTTCCTTTCCCAACAATGCAGCCATGTTGGGGTAGTGCAGGCTGCTGCCTGTGATAAGGCAAATATACCCTTGGCTTCACATCCCCCAGATAAGGACTCCAGGAGGATTGATGCAATGGCAAAGAAACAGTACATGGCAGCATCTTTTGGACTCAGGCAGGCTAATTATATGGCCTACACAGCTAGATACCAGAAGTCTAGATAGGACACTGTGATGGCTCTAGCTAAACAGGTCCCTGGCCAGCTTGCCAAGGAGCTGGAGCAGGTGGCTGCAGATGGTATTGAGGGCATCCAGGTGCAGTTTCATGCTGCAGTGGACTCCAATGATGTTTCATTTAGAGTCATGGCTACATCTGTGGCCCTTCAGATGGCTTGGCTCAGATGTACTAGCCTGTCACAGGATACCCAGACTAAGGCCATGGATTTTCTTGTTGTTGGTAATTCTCTGTTTGGGGAGCAGACAGAGAACTACATGAAGAAAATGGATGAGTACAGGACCACCTATAGGAGTGCTCAGGCCAAGGAAAGGCAAGCCACTCCCCAGAGGCAGCATTCCAGGGGCAGGGGCAGGCCTTTTCATAGACCTTTCTACCAAGTCCAGGCCTCCTCTTCCGCCTTTGCCCAGAGAGGGTTCTTCAGAGGGAGAGGCAGACAGCGTACAAGCAGGCCTGCTGCCACCCCTCAGCCTAAAGCCCCTGCCAAACAGGCACCCTGATGGGTTTGCCCGGGCCGATTCTCCAATACTTGTAGGGGGCAGGCTGGCTTACTTTGTCCAGGACTGGAAGTCTTTAACATCAGACAAATGGGTCTTGGAAGTAGTAAGCCAAGGACTGGTTCTCAGCTTCAAACATTTTCCCAAGATGAGAACCAGGTCCTTTTCACCTGCAAATCCTTCAGAGACCCTTGCCCTAGAGGCAGAGGTCTCTTCCTTCTTGGCTCTGAGAGCCATAGAAAGGGTTCTACGCCTATACAAGGGAAAAGGATTGTACTCCAGGTACTTCCTAACTCCCAAAAAGACAGGAGAATGGTGGCCCATCCTGGATCTCAGATATTTAAACAAGCACCTTTTAAAGCCAAAGTTCAAAATGGTGACTCTGGGAATAATTCTACCCCCTCTAAGGCCAGGGGACTGGCTAGTTTCCCTGGACATCAAGGATGCCTATTTCCACATTCTCATCAGATGCTCCCACAGAAAGTACTTCAGGTTCGAGTTGCCCTTAGGCCACTATCAATTCAGAGTAATGCCCTTTGGTCTAACATCAGCTCCAAGGGTGTTCACAAAATGCCTGGCAGTAGTGGTTGCTTTCCTAAGGAGAAAAAAGATCTCCATCTTTCCATACCTGGATGACTGGCTCATAGTGGGTCAGTCTCCAGACCAAGTCAAGTCACACCTACAGATAACTCAGCAACTGCTCACTTCTCTAGGATTCCTTCTGAATCTTTCAAAGTCAGTTCTAGAGCCAGTGTAGCTCCTCACCTTCATAGGGGCAGAGCTGGATACAATAAGGGCAAGAGCCTTCCTTCCCCTGGACAGGGCAAGGACCCTTGTTACACTGGCCTCTTCATTCACCCTCCAGGTGTCTCGACCAGCAAGGCATTTTCTGCAGCTCCTGGGCCACATGGCTGCCTCTACAGCAGTGGTCCAAGGAGCAAGATTTCAGATGAGGGACATTCAGTTCCACTTAAGAGCCTTCTGGTCCCAGAGAAAGGATGCTGTGACCAAGCTAATCCCAGTGACTTGAACCCTGATCCAGGCTTTGCAGTGGTGGCAGGATCAGGACAACCTAAGGCAAGGAGTTCCCTTTGTCACTCAATCTCATTCTCTAATCCTTACCACAGATGCCTCCCTCTTGGGCTGGGGAGCCCACTTGGGGGATCTGACCACCCAAGGGTTGTGGTCACCTCAAGAATCTCTGCTTCACATCAATCTCTTAGAATCAGAGCAGTGTTTCTAGCACTTCAAGTTTTTTCCAAGTCTGTTCAGAACAGAGTAGTTCAGATCAGGACAGACAGTATCACCACAATGTGGTACATCATCAGGCAAGGGGGCACTCGGTCTACGGCCTTGTGCACAGAGGCAATGAAGTTGTGGTCTGTGGCCTATTCCCTGAATACCTCTCTGATAGCAGTGCACCTCCCAGGGAAGGACAATGTCCTGGCAGATGCTCTCAGCAGGATATCTCAGGGCCATCACGGATGGTCCCTAGATCCCCTGATTTTAAAGGTGATCTTCTCCAGATGGGCACCACAGATAGATCATTTTGCAGCCCCAGACAATCACCAACTTCCTCTTTTTGCTGCAGACCCCAGTGTTGGGCTCAGTCCCCTGGATGCCCTAGTTTTCAATTGGGAAGGAAGTTCCTGTATGCTTCACCCCCTCCTCTCTCTGTTCAAGGTACTAGTCAAAATCAGGTCTCAACCCTGCAAAGTGATTCTGATTGCTCCAGACTGGGCCAGACAGCCCTGGTACCCTCTCTTGCTGTCCTTAGCAGTCCACCTTCCCCTGTCTCTTCCCAGGAATTACAACCTGTTAACATGTTCTCAGGGGAGGGTTTGGTATCCGAATCTCAAATCTCTCAATCTCAAGGCCTGGCTCTTGAAGAGTTAGGGATTGCTGCATACCAATCCTCCCTTTAGGGACCCTGCCCCTGCCTGGGACCTTAATGTGTGCATTGCTCAGCTTATGCAACCCTCTTTTGAGCCTTTGTCCTCAGCAGAGCTTAAGTACTTGACTTGGAAAACTGTGTTCTTGGTAGCCATTAATTCTGCCAGTCGCATAAGTGAGTTACAGGCCCTGTCGGTGGAGCCTGATTTTTATCTCTTTCCATAGAGATAAAGTGGTCCTCAGGACTAATAGGAAGTTTTTGCTTAAGGTGGTTTCAGATTTCCACCTTAACCAGTCTGTCTCTTCCTGTTTTCTTCACTGACCATTCCTTCTCTGGGGAGAGGAGGCTGCACAGCCTGGATGTGAAAAGGGCCCTCAGCTACTACATAGAGTGCACCAAGGGTCACAGGTTTGACTCCCTCCAACTGTTCCTCACTTATGGTGAGGCTGGTAAGGGAAAACCTGCCACTAAGAGGTCTATTGCCAGGTGGATTGTCTCTTGTATACAATTTTGCTATGAAAAATTAGGTAGGATCCCACCCTCAGGCCTGAGGGCTCGCTCTACCAGAGGTACAGCTGCTTCCCTGGCTGCTGCCAGGGATATTCCTATCTTAGAGATTTGTCAAGCAGCCACCTGGAAAACAGTACCTACTTTCAAGCATTACTCTCTGGATATCCAGGCTAGGAGTGATGCTCGGTTTGGACACAGCAGTGCTTCAGAGCGCTTGTTCCAAAGTAGGTTCTGTCCCTCCTCCATGGAGGTACTTCTTGGTAGTCTGCAATAGTCAGAATACAGCAAGACTTCATGTTGTTTGAAGAAAAAATTACTCACCTTAGTAATGTTGTTTCTTCTAATGGAGTCTTGCTGTATTCTGACCTCCCCCTTCCTCCCCTCTCAGAACCTGGGTTTGGGGATTTGGGTGGGCAGGAACAGTGTTGGCACCCTAGAGGTGCCCCCCCCCCTCTCACCCTCTTCTTTTGGGGTGTGTTGTGTTTTGTGTTTTGGGTTTCCTGACTTTAGTCTTTGCCTTGGAACCAAAAAAACCTTTTTATTAGATTTAGTTGCCAGTTGGCTAGTGTAAGTTTACAGTTTCCACACAGGACGCCCAATGAGTTTAGTTCGTAAAGATCTGGCGGTTTGGGTTCAAACAACAACAGACAGAATCTCAACCGAGCTCGAGCTCAGCGTTCCATGCCTTGCATGGAAAGTTAACTCTTTCCTCTCCAGGGAAGTTCAAAGGTTGGATATCACTGCAATAGTCAGAATACAGCAAGACTCCATTAGAAGAAACAACATTACTAAGGTGAGTAATTCTTTCATCCTGACCATGCTCCCACCCCCACCATGTCACTCCCACGGGCACTGCCGCAGACAACGCTGAGCGCAGTCAGTTACATTTTGCTGCTTGCTCTGGCCATGTCATCCCACAGTAACACCAGTAGCAAACATTAAAATTAAAACAATACATCATTCTGCCACATCAAGTTCCAAATCATGATGTACAGAAAGTTCATTGGAAGCAAATCTACATTCAGTTGTGATCGGACATTCGAGCTGCTTGTATTGTTCCTCCTGACAGTCCCATTCAACCCATTTACATATGCTGAGTAAACTTCACATCAGTGACTCCTACCACCACACCAGATTGTTTTCACACACTTCTCTACAGCTGATCAGGTTCAGGTACCTTAGTTCCCTGCTGCCTGTCTCTTCTCTGTCTGGAGTTCCTTTAAGCTGCTGGCAGGCAGACATCAACGTGTGCTTGTTTGCACTAATACCCAGTAATCTAACAGGAAGGAACGTGCTTTACTGTGCTCCCACTGACATGCTTGCAGTGCAACACAGGCGCCGGGGTTGAAGTTACAAACTGCTGTCCAGCCTGAACAGTGCCAAAGTTGTGCTGAAATAATTGTCACTCACGGATTAGCAGTCAGCAAAAAAAAAGGACAAAACTGGGACAAGTAAGCAAAAACTGGGACAAAAGTGACATTTTGCAAAACTTCTGGGGACACTGGGACATGCTGTCTAAAATAGGGACTGTCCTGGGAAAATAGGGACTGCTGGTAGCTTTACTCTCCAGGGCAGCTCAGAGCTGCAGCCTGATTGCAACAATAAGCATAGCGAGGGATCTCTTGGAAGAAACAATATTACTATAGTAAGTAATTTTTTTTATTGTACATAAATGTAAGTTAGGGACATGATCAAAAGTATAGGATGGTGGAAAAAAATAGAGTGGTGGTAAAAAAAAAACCAAAAGAAAACAGTATAGGGTGGGAGCCCACCACACTAAAATAATGAAAAGTGAGATGTCAGATAAATTAGCTTTACCTTCATCTTCACCTAGTCTGGGATAAGGGTTGTTCAATAAAATCTAGTTACAAAAATGAATAATGCTTTGATATTTTTTTTTCAACAGGAAACCTTATCAGAAAAATGAAAAAGAGATGGGCTACAGCTAAACGTTTTATATGGAACCCTGAAAAAAAGGAGTTTTGTAAACTTGATAGGAAAAGATGGGGTAATGAAATACCATTATTTGAAATATATATTTAGCCAAGTTATTGCAAATGTAATTTTTACATGATGCTATTTCTGTTTTATAGCATTTGTGATTGCACAATACATGTTGTTATATGCAGTTATGGTATCGCTGTTTGCTGCTCTTCTTGCATTGAAGCTGGGCACGTTAAGCCCATATACACCGTATGTGCAGGATCTTATAAATAAGGATGTCAAGCATGGGCCAGGTAGAGTATGGAACAATTTAATAAGTACTGTCACTGATCTGAGTATTTATGACTGTGTGGCATTAGTGTTGCTTCTGATGGCATCTTTTGAGATAAGCAGAAAATTAAAGAATGAAACTGTACTTAACTGCAGTGTTCAGTTTTTTTATTCTGGTTGCACCATTAATCAAATAAAATTTCCAGTGTTTCGTTGGAGGACCATCTTCCTCAGGGAAGTTAGTGGTGATCTAAATAATAAACATCATAAATTTAATGTCATATTTTACATAATTTCAGTGGACTAAACTGAAATTAGTGATACTTAACAGGGTTTTAAATAATTGATTAGCAGTTTTTTTTCTTGGAACTATTCTAACTGTACGGAATGTATTTATATATATTGTCTAGAGGTGCTGTGTTTGTTAAACACAATGAGGCAAGAGCTATGCATTTTCACAAAGATTTAGCACTTTTATGAGCAAAATGCTAATCAATTTTTAGAGTTAAATAAAACCCTGCTTAACCATTCAAACATGTCAGTCTCTTATTGCTTGTATATACTTCATGAATATTCAATAAATTCTCCTTTTTTCCTTTTTTTCTATTCAAAATTCTAAAATAAAGATGCCTATCATGTATATATATATCTTACAGGGGCATGGTAGTGGCCCTATATTAAGATTCAGTCTTCACATCTATGTTAAACTGAAAATTTTGCACTTTAATAACTTCGCAACTGTTCAAGTGATTCACATGAAATTTTGCATGTGCCATCAGGGACTAAATATTTTTTTTGATATGGCAAGTTTTGTTCCGATTGGATGTGTAGGTGTGGAGACACAGAGCTTCCACTCAGCACTTCCAACTCCGGACCTGCCAAATTAAGTCTTTACCAAGCACTTGCCTCCCACCCCCCTTTTGCTCTAGCACTTGCCTCCCACTCCCTACCCCTTGGCTCTTTTCTTTCCCTGTGTCCTTCCTATCCCAGCTCCCACTGCCCCTCCTTACCTCACTCTAACAGTCTGCCTCTGCCTCTTTCTGTTCCGCATGATGCTGGTATACCATGTACTATGCCTTAGCCCAATTTGTGTAACTGTTTGTCATTGCAGCCCATGTACTGTTGAATTATTTTTTGTATTCTGTGGCTAGGATATTCAAAATTGCACCCAGAATGTGTGCAGTGGATGCGCAGTGCAATCCTGGTGCGCCATAGGAAAAAGATGCCATATTCAGCAGATGCGCCACAGATATGTGCAGGAGCAAACTACACTGAATATAGCAGAGATGTGCCATTGCACAACCAGACATGCGCCGGAGCAACCAGGACTGTGTAGGAGCAAGAGAGCATGCAGCAACCAGCATGGTGAGCAAGGCCAACAGGCAAAGGTGAACACAGGCAGGGCAGCACAAGTGCAGAGGGCCAAGACGGGGTGGCTGACCTGAACCACAATAGGACAGTGGCCAGGAGGCACAGGACAGGCACACGGCCAGAAGGCCATAGACAACGCCTGGTGCACAACACAAACCCCGGTCACCAATATCACCAAGCCACCCACACACATGAAACGGATGTCAGCAGGCCCATGGCACTGCACTACCACCGCCCTGACAGACAGCACCATACAGGAGAATGATGCAGCCATGGTTTGAGGGCACCAGGCGTGTACAGTGCACCATGGCCAAACCGCAGCACATGCATTGAACAACAAGAAGCATAAGCCATGCCAACACACAGGGAAGCAGGACACAGCACCGTACAGCACACCAGCACTGGGAAGGGCACTATGGCTGGAGGTGAACTGGCCAGCACAGGCAAACAGGGACACATGGCACCCTACCATGCACAGGGTAAACGCACAGACAACGCCCAAGGGCCTGTGACACTGAGGGATGTGGCACACAGGACGCTGTGCACACAACCGAACCAAACTGAGGGGACAGCACTGGGATGGACAGGGACACGCCCAGCAGCAGCACAGAATAATAGCAGCACCGTGCAGCAGCATGCATGTGAAGGAGACACAGATGTGCAAAAGGCTGAACACTTTAATAAAATAACAGAATCCAAACTATTTACAAACAGAGGTGCCAACAGGGCACAAAACAAAAATAGAGAAGGGGCAACTCAGGAAGGGGCAAATGAGGGTAACAAGGGGAATGGGCTGGGGACAAAGTGGGGAGGAGAAGGGAAAGCAACAAATGTACAAAACAGAGGTGGGCAGGGGATGGTCAGAGTAGCAGTGAGTGGGAGGACAAGGTCTATCGCTGATGATGGCAAAGCACCATGTGCATCCTGCGCACCTCCTCCACCAGCTGTCTTGTGGTGGCAAGATGTTCCCTGCCTATCCTGATCTGTACTGCTGTCCTGCCAATCAGGCGGAGGATCAGGCACTGCAGCTGTAAAATTCCTCCTCCAGGGACACCAATTCATCGTCTTTGGCGCCGAGGCCCAGCCCGACCTAAAAAAGGGGAACACAGAACAGCCAGTGTCGGGCCACAAGGAGCTGATGCCCCCCCATGTGTGTGCACAGAACAGCTGCAGTGCACACCGGTGGACGGCACCGTCAACGGTACATGCACAGTGGAGAGCAACAGCAGACCTAGCCGTGCCCCACAGCCATACTGCTTAGACGCCAGTGAACAACATGCACCCACACCTGTGCAGTGTACCCCACAGTGCAGGTACAGGGGCTCCACAGGCAGGACATGAGCCGCCCAGCAGCAGATCTTATCTGTGTCAGTCTTCACCATTCATCACTATTGGGTAATAGCTCTGGAGCTAAAACCCTGTGGGAGACTTTTTTTTTTTCCCTCTTAGTGGCGGAGTCGATGCAGGGGTGGCGCAGCCTTCGAGGTCGATGTTCTACGTGGCGCTCGAGGGTTGCCAGTTAACTGCTGTCTACTCCACCCTCGCCCCAGTTCTTCTCCCGCCATTAAGGACCTCGTGAGGAGACTACTAGCAACTCTGCGGCCTAGTTTCGTCGTGTCTCGGTTCTGCTTTGCCAACTGCTTGATGCTGCTTCTACGGCTCCGGTAAGACCAGTCCTTTCTTAAAGTGATGTCGAGTACTGTTTTTGTGTTAATTTATCGTTGATCATGCCTCATCCCGCGGACAAGAAATTGTCGAAGGCGGGGTGGCCACCGATGTGTCGGTGTCCCTGTGGCCACCTGTACTCCGTCTCGGACCAGCATGACTGCTGTCTTTCCTGCCTCAGCCCATGACATGGGCAACTGTGATGCCTGCTTCTCAGTGGACCGCTGAGTTCTCAAGTTGCGCATGTTTAAAGTCGGCCATGTGCCACTGACTTTCAGGGGGCAGGTTCGCAGTTGGTGGGCCAAGGCGCGGACTCCTGACTCTTCCTCTAGGTCCCCTCCCAGTCCCATATGTCCCATGGAGGAGGGGGCCTCTGCCAGTTTCAGTCTTGCCTCAGCAGGGGCTCCTTCCTCGGTGCAGGAGCCCCAGTCTGACCCTCTCTGGGCCGGGTGGGAGGCACCGCATTGGCAATCACTTCTTCGGAAGCAAGGGCTCCCCCAGTGTCGAGTTCTGGGGCCTGCGGGCCCAAGCCGACACCGTCCTCCATGCTGTCTGTCGGTGCCGTCCTTGGCTCTGGTGTTGCATGCGGCACCTGGGGCCCAGGCAGCGCCACGGATGACATTGAGCTGTCCCTCGGCGTTGTTTCTTCCTCTGGCACTGTTTGCGGTGCCGGGGAGGAGAGTGGCGCCATGGAAGGTGGGGAGCCAAGTTTTGGGATTGTTTCTGGCTTTGGTGCTGCCCATGGTGCCGAGACTGGGGTTGGCACCATTTTTGCCCTCAGTGCTGTTTGTGGTGCCGGGGATGGGGGCGGTGCTGGGGCTGGCGCTGCCTTGACTCCAGGGCCGTTCATGGTGCCAGGGGGTAGGGGCGGGGCTGCGGTCGGTGCTGCCAGTGACTTCAGTGCTGTTCGCAGCACCGGGAGGAGTGAGGCATCGCGGTCAGTACCATCTTCGACTCCGGTGCCGTTCACGGTGTCGGGGGGGGGTCGGCACTGGGTGTGGAGTTGCACGTGGCTCTGGTGCTGCTCGCGGTGCTGGGGCTGAGGGCGGCGTGGTTCGCGGCCCTGGAACTGACAGGGATTAGGGAGTTGTCTGGCATTGGGCTCTTCGTCCACTTCCTCAGAGGGGGATTCAGGGTCTGATCTGGACTGGCTTCCGGATTCTTCGGAATCCTCCGGTCCCTCGGTGTCCAGCACCTTGGCCCTCACTCTGCCTCCCATTGTGGGTCGGACGGATTCTGTTGGCTCTGGGGTCAGTGGTACTGACAAGCCGGTAGCGGCCTAGGTGGCCACTGCCGTCCAGCCTGGAGCCTTGGGTACATCTGTCCCTTCAGTTGGGGCGCCCCTCTCTTTAGTGTGCCTGGACCATCCAAGTTTGGGACAGCCCGAGCACCCCAGGAGGCGGAGGGTACTGCACCCTGGGTAGACTCTCTGGGGTTGGCTAAGGGTTGCCAGTTACCTAGGTTGGTGGTAGCGAGGGAGAGGGCCCTTTCAGAGTTGGAGGGGTCTAGGGAACAGGGTCTGGTGCAGCGGCCCCTCCCTGGGACCCGCCCGGGTTCTGGGATGAGCCGTAGTGTGGGCCCTTGCCCATCCCCAGAACACTTCTCGAGAGGGACCTCTACTTTGGAGGTTAGGGGCCGTCCTTCTGGGCTCACACGGTCCCAGTCACCTCACAGGGAGATTTCTTCCCACGGGCACAGTTCTAGCCATTCTGACCCAGTTGAACAGCTTTTGTCTGCTGGGACTACCCATTCTCCCTCTCCCCCTATTGGGAGCGTCCACTCGGTCCCCTTGCCTGGGCAGAGGCTGTGCTCCTTCTGTTAGGTGCTTGGCCCCTGTGACTCTGCCTACTCCTCCTCCTTCTCTCCAGGTATTCCCGGTCCTAGGGGGCCCGTGACCTGGGAACAATTCAGGGCTTCAGCTGCACATTTCCCTTCCTACCTTAGTGCCATAGACGAGCAGGTGTTCCACCGTGCTCCCGTGCAGCCTGACCCTGAATCTCTGGACTAGTCAGCTTCCTCATCTCCCTCCTGAGAGGGAGAGGAACTTTCCGTCCATCTTTCCCCATCAGCTGATCTGACCTCTTATCAGCACTTCCTCTCGAGGATGTTTGATGAGCTCCACCTCTCCCCATCCTCTGAAAGCAATCCTGACCAGGTGACGCATGCCTTTTTAGGTGAATACAGTGCAACGAACCTCGCAGTTCCTGCCTGGCCTGTCCCCTTCCGGGATGCGTCACTCCGGCCCTGGCAGCATCCTTTTTCCACTGTTCCAGCTCCAAGGGACCTCCACCAGCGGTATTGCACTCCTCTGGGGTCTCCAGGAACTATGCCTCAGCCTTCTTCAGGCCTAGATACCCCATCTGGGCTTTGATCCCTTCACCACGACTGACCCCCAGACTCGCACTATGCGGATTTTGATTTCTGGGGGAGAAGGATGTTCTACTTGGCACGGATTCTCCTTTGCATAGCTTCTCATCAGGCCCACTGTGCTACCTATGACAGGTTCTTGTGGTCCAGGCTAGGACAGCTTCTAGCCTTCATGCCTGATTCGGAAGAAACCAGGCAAGCCATCGCTCTTTCTGCTCAAGGCCTGGAGCTTGCAAGGCACCAGGCAAGGGTGTCTTACAATGCCAATGAGGTAGCCTCTAGGATTGTAGGGACAGCGATCTGCACTAGGTGAAAAGTATGGCTTCACCTATCCCGGTTTTCACCCATGGCCCGGCATAGGGTGATTTCCTCTGCCTTCTGGAAAACCCATTTCTTCTTCCTTAGGGTGAGACGGCAGCTTTCGGGGCGACTTCCCTCTCCCACTGGGAGTTCCCTGTCTCACCCAGACCAGTCTGAGGCCTCTCCAGGCCTGTAGGGTTTCTCCCTCTGGTGTCTCCCCCACTGGAGGCTAAGGGACTCCATTCCCTTAGGGATGTGGGCCCCCTTGGGGGCCTCGGTTCTCACCAGTAGTGATGAATGGTGAAGATTGACACAGATAAGATATGAAAATTACGACTTACTGTAATTCTTGATCTTTCTGTGTTCCACCATTCATCACTAAATCCCGCCCGCCCTTCCCCTTGGGCATCAGTCTCTGGGCAATCCCTCCCTGTGTGTGTCTCTGTTGTATCCAACTTCCCTCCTCTCCCTCCTTTCCCTGGTAGTCAGGAAGAAGGGAACTCTTGGAAACATACAGGGAGGAGTTCTTTCCTGAGGGGGGTCTCAGAGTGAGGGGATCTCGTCTTCTCTCCCTTCCTTGCCCTTGGCTCAGTCCCCCACCCTCTTGAAGTCTGGGGTGGGGGGGAGGAAGCGGGAGGTTCCTGGGGACTCCCCCCAACCCTTAATTCTATTATTTTAAGTGTCCCCTTGGGACTACCCCTTCCCTTCTTCAGTTTAGGGGATTTTCCCCCTTTTTGGAGTTTTTTCCTTAGTTTGGTGGGAGGGAGGGACTCGCTTACTTGTCTCCCCGTCGACCTCTTGTCCTCTAAAAATGTTGCTCCTGTGGGGCTACCTGCAGCTCTTTAAGCTGTCCAGGCTTCTGCCTTGTTGCAGTCTGAAGTGTTTTACATCTTCTCCCTTCAAGGTCCAGGTCCGCATCAGTCAGGAGTGGGATCCTTCCCTCCCCCCATTTCTTTTCCCTCTTCTACCCTCTCTTTCTCATCCCTACTTCTTTTCCCGAGATTGGGGCCCTTTCTTCCCAATCCCTTAGGCGAGTGCCACATAGAACGTCTGCCTCGAGGGTGGCGCTGCTCCTGTGTTGACTCCGCCCATAGGAAGGAAAAAAAAAAGTCTCCCGCAGTGTCCTAGCTCTGGAGCTATTACCTAATAGTGATGAATGGTGAAGATACACAGAAAGATCAAGAATTATGGTAGGTACGTAATTTTCATTTATACACTGTGGGACACACACACACACACACATCCATCCCACCAGTGACCACGACGGGTTGCCACCACAGAGAGGCCACGTACACGGCCCCGCCACACACAGTGCAACACAACTCAGGCAGTGGAGCCAGCAACCCACCACATGCAGTAGCCCCATGTGGTGGCAGTGCCCTGGAGCTGTACCGAACCACCCATCTCAGGCCCATCAATGCCGCATAAACCATGCCGCACACACTCAGCTGCCTATCCTGGCACTGGTGCAGCAGCAGCAGCACCCTCATCATGGTGCCGTCTGTTCTGGGCAGCGGTCTCCCGGGCCATCCTGCACTCTGCTGGTCCTGTGGATGAAACAGAGAGAGAAAGGGACATGAGTGGCATTCCATAAACAGACTCCCCCAGCCCAGACGGCGCACAGCGATACCACAGCACAGGCATGGACAATGTCCCGCATGTGGAGTATGATGTCTGGGCCTATGTCACTGTGCACCGCACAGGTACGTGGTGCAGCACTACTGGACACACAGCACCCACCATTGCTGCCCCTCCCTGGTGCAGCCACACAGGCAGCGCACAAAACAGCACAGAAACTGGACAGTGGAAGCTTGCACAGTGCAAGGGGACACTTACTTGGCTGTGGCACAGACCCCCGACGCGCTCGGTCCTGCATCCTGCATAGCAGCACGGGGTCCCGCCTCCTGAGGTCCCCATATCTGTGGTAACACTGCTCACCAGTCTGCTGCACCCCCGTCCTCCTCTCCAGGTCCACTGCAACCCTGTCCCAAAACTGGGACTGTGGCTCCTGCAGGTCAGCCACACCAAACAGCAGGGCTGCATGTGGCTTTACCAGGGCCACCAGGTTGGCCATTTCAACATCTAACCAATTACAGGCCCGTTGCAGGCGACCCACCAAACTCACCATTGTAGCTGCGCAAACTACTGGAACAGACGGTGTAGTGTGGCGTGCAGTGTAGGCATGTGGAGCTGCTCTGTGCCAGATGAGCAACTGTGATACACAGACGACTGCTGTGCAGCACAGAGATGCGCGGGGAAGTGCAGGTGGGAGTATGAGGTCAAGGCTGTGACCCACGTAGGTGCACTGTGTGACACTGCACCACAACATGCACGCACCAATCACGCATCGGCGTGTAATGGGCAGTCAGTAGCATGGCACGGCTGACACGCTTGCACAGTGAGGACATACAGCACATCAGTGCTGCATGCACTGCAAGCGCACAAGGACGCATGTGCAATAGGGCACCAATGCGCAGCATACACAGGTGTGCGATATGCCACATATGACGATGACCCGCCTATGGTGTGCATGGCAGGTACGCATATGCGCATCGCGCATGCACTGAAAATGCACTGGCGAATTGCTCCGGTGCATCTGTATTGCGCAAAGCGCAGATCTGCAGCATTCATCCAGCATATGCAGATAGCCTCATGAGCTAATGCCAGGTGCAGTCGTGCACATTAGCATATCATTACCAATTGCGCTGTTGCTCATTTGCATGAGTTGAGCCATAAAAACGCAAAAAAAACAGCACAAGTCACTGACCGGTACTGTAGCTATTGAGGTAAGTAACACAACACAGTGTTGTGTACTGCCACAGCTGTGCATGTTACCAGTGCTGCACTGTTCCATGGTGTGCCATTATGCTGCTCCTCTGATCTACATCTGACCCTCCACAGGTAGCAGAATGTTGGAGACGGAGAGAGCTGAAGAGCAGGGGCCTGAACTAAAGCGCAGGCCCAGCTTCACAAAGGACAAGCAGTAGGCACTCTTTGAAGCCTACCTGGACAGGGAGAGGCTGCTGAGTGGGGCCAGTGGTACCCTGCAGGACCATGCCACTGGGTGGAAGGAGGTGACCACATATGTGAATGCACACAGCAGACACAACTGCACCGCACAGGAGTACAAAAAGAAGATGGGCACAGATAGGATGCGAATAAAGGAGAAGGTGGCAGCCATCAGGGCGGCATGCAGTAGGACTGGTGGAGGACCGGACACAGTACCCGTCCTGTCATCGGGTGAGGAGCTCGTGGTGGCATCCATCTGCTGCACAGCCATTGAGAGTGTCTCAGGTGGTGGATTCCAGACAAGTAGCAGCCCATTGCATCACTGTGAGTATGTTCACGTGGGCTGTGTGGTATGGGTGTGTGCATGCTACCAGCGTGACGATGTGACCGCAGCAGTGCTGTGTACCTGTGCTTGGTGTTCCATATAGTGGCGCATGCCACAGATTGGCAAACCTTGCATGGTGGTGCCTGCCCTTGTGCATTGGGAGTGCTGCCTGTGCACTGTGCTTTGGCCATTGTCGGGGCCCAGGTCATGCTGTGCTGCATGGGTGCACGGCAGCGTTGCCTGCGCAGCACATGCTGGTGGTACGGGCTGCTCCACTGCGATCACAGGCATCTGCGTAACTCACCACAGGTGGCATGTTCCGGGGGCCCCGGGGGCAGGGGCTTGCATACCGGACATGTGGTGGTGCAACACCTTGTGCTGTGGCTACTCACAATGGCTGGCCTGCCCTGTGGCGTGACTGCCTAGACATGCGGTGTTGCACAACTGTCCCCTGTTGCAGACTGGCATGTTGATGGTGTGCAAGGCTTGATCGCATGGACACTGCACTGCACTGCATGGAACCACCTTCACATCAGATACTGACCTTTCTGTCCCCCAGCTCCATCACACCTCAGGGGTGCGGTGCAGGATGAGAAATGGAAGCTGCACCATTGACCTCTTCTAACCCCAGGAATCCACTAATATTCTTACTTCTTGCAGTGCTCCTTTAATCCAGCACTGCCCCGAAGCCAAATGGAATGTCATGCTAATGATAGAATCTTTAGCTTGTGCATTCAATTCAAAAACTACCCAGTGTAACTGCCTACATTCTAACCTCAGATTTCTTCTCTCCACTGCAAAGTTTAGATGCCCTGGAGATCTTCTGTCTACGAAGAGTGATTCCTGAAGTGCATTGAACAAAAAAATTAAGTATTTTTGTTTAATTTTTCATTAATTGCCTAGTCTTAATTGTTGTTTTAGTTTTTTTCCTCATAGTTTAAATTTAGTGTAATTTTTCCGGTTCCTCGCGGTTCCTGTGAACCGAGAGGCAACTGATTCCTTTCTTCCCTAAATCTGAACCTTTTTTAAGGGTTCCAATTTTTTTGTTTCTGTGTTTTTCTGTAACATTCATCTCTTCTGAACCGATTTTTCTCAGTTCCCTGAGCTGTTCTTCGGTTCCGGATCCGATAGATATTTTTTTTTTTCTCGGTTACTGAACCGACTGCAAATAGTTAACTTGCATTTATTTTTGTCACTTCCCGGTTCCTGTTTTCTTTTAAAATGTCAGATAAGCCTAAAAAGAAAACAGGATCTCCTGGGTTTAAATATTGTTTGAAGAGCTCTGAAGTGTTTGCAAAAGCAGACAACAGACTAGGTGGGCCAAGCGGTTTTTATCTGCTATCGGAGTCTATGTTTCAAAAAACATGAAGTCTTGCTATATTATGACAATTGCAGTTTGTCCCACCATTAGAACTGCTCCGGAGGTGAAATAGTTAACTCCATTCCATGAATGGAACTTTGAGCACGAGCTCTAAAATAGAAGCTCTGTCTGTGGAGATTCAAACCTGAACTGTCAGATTCTTTACTCCGCCTCACTGAACAGTCGCTCCGGAGATTTCTCCTACTGCTTTGTTCATTTCTCGGTTTAAACAGTATTTTCTCGGTTAAATTAAACCGCGAGTATAATTATTTTAACCACAAACCGATCGATTCAAGCTCTGTCTGTGGTATTGTAAGTAATAGACAGGTTTTATTCTGTGTGGAACTTGTAAATGTTTATCGGTTCGGTTCGAACCGATCAGGTTGGTTAAAACCTTAAAGAGTAAGCATTTTAAAGCTTTTAGAGTGCGGTTCCCGGTTCTTATCGGTTCTAAAACCAAATTTCATTACGTTTTTTCCATGACCTGTGACATGGTTGGGAACCGATAAGGGTGTCTTGCCTGGCACTGCCGTTAAAAGGGCAAGTTTCTTGGTTAGGTTGGCATCATGTCTGAGAAACCCAAAAGAAAAAACCCGGCCCACTGGGTTTCAACACTGTAGTGTCTGTGGGGAAGCCTTTGCCAAGGCTGACCCACACACTACATGTGTTTATTGTCTGGGGTTGACCACCTCATTTCAGACTGCCAGATTTGTAAAATTCCCTGCAGCCACCCTGGATAAGAGAGTGGGCAGGCTCAGGGAAGCAAGGCCAAAATCCGCTGACCGGATGGCCAGCCGGTTCGGTGCCAGCCCGAACGGAGGGAGTGCCCTCTGACCAGGAGGAGACTTCCTCTGGCAAAAGTAAACCATAAAAAAAAAGAGAAAATCAGCAGGTATGGAGTCCAAAATTCTTCTCCAACTGCTGCAGAACTACAATAGCTATACAAATTGTACAGTCACTTTCTCCGGTTCCGTCCGAACCGCTCACTATCTGTAAAGAGTTAGTTCGGCCGGTTACACGGTTCAGGAATATGATATTGGAGATTTTTATGAACCAAGAGCATGGGGGCATGATGATGATCAGTGTGAATGCGACTGAGAGAGTCTGGGTGTGCCCACTGAACCGGACATCTCCCCAGACTGACCCTTACAATCTCCCTATGCTTCTGGAGGCCCCTTCTCTTTTCTGTTTTATAAAAGGGTTGTTGAATCCTCCAGCTCCCATGGAGGAAGCTGTGGATGAGCAAGAGAACCTGATTTTGTAGAAATGATGGATATACCAGAGTCTAGGAGATTGTCTATTCCTTTGCATAAGTCTTTTAGGAAACAAACAATAAAAATTTTAAAAACTCTAATTCAAACACCATGAAGTCTTGCTATATTATGACAATTAGCAGTTAGCCACAGCACTTGAACTGCCCCGAGAGGAAGGAGTTAACTCCAGGCTGACTGGAGTTCCAGCGCGAGCGCTTTGCTGAAAGCTCTATCTGGCTAGTTTCAAACTGAACTGTCAGATTCTTTACTCCGCTCACTGAACAGTCGCTCCGAGATCTGCTCCTTCAGCTCGGTTCATTTCTCGGTTCAAATGAGTGTTTTGGTTCATTTTAACCGGCAATAAGTATTTATTTTACCGCATTTCGGTTCAAAGCTCTATCTGGTAAACCGTAAGTACAGGATTTTAAAGTCTGTGTGGAAATTAATTATTGGTTCGGTTTTGAACTGATCGGTTTGCTAAAAAAAACAATTTTAAATAATAGCTTGGGCTTTTAGAGTGCGGTTCCCGGTTCTTATCGGTTCTAAAAAAACCTATCTCTTAAATTGTTTTTTTTCAAATACCCGTGACACGGTTAGGAACCGATAAGGGTGTCTTGCCTGGCACTGCCATAAAAAGGGCAAGTTTTTGGATAGGCTGGCATTATGTCTGAGAAACCCAAAAGAAAAACCGGGCCCACTGGGTTTCAACACTGTGATGTTTGTGGGGAAGCCTTTGCTAAGGCTGCCCACACACCACATGTGTTCATTGTCTGGGGCTGACCACCTCCTGTCAGACTGCCAGGTGTGTAAATTTCCCTGCAGCCACCCTGGAGAAAAGATTGGGCCGGCTCAGGGAATGAGAGGCCAAAAAGTCTGCTGACCCGGATGGCCAGCCCGGTCCAGCACCCACTGGACCAGAGGGAGTGCCCTCTGACCAGGGCGAGACTTCCTCGGGCAAAAGGAAGGCTGGTTCTGAGGAACCAGTCCCAGTAAAAAAATCTAAGAAATCAGCAGGTCTGGAGTGCAAGATTGCCTCTCCAACTGCTGCAGAGATAGCTAAAGCCATACAGGTTGTCCAGTCACTTTCTCAGGGACCGGCAGACCACCAACAGCTGGCAAAAGGTTGGTTCGTTCGGTTCCAGTGGTTCAGAGTATGATGTTGAGAATTTTATGAACCACAGGAGGGAGGAAGATTTTGATCATTATGTATGTGGCTGGGAGGGTCTGGACGTGCCCATTGAACCGGACATTTCTCCAGACAGACCATTAGAATCTCCCCCTATGCTGTCTGAGTCCCCTTCTCATTTTATGTTTTACAAAAAGGTTGCAGAAACCCTCCAGCTTCCCTTGGAAGAGGCTGTGGATGAGCAAGAGGAGCCTGATTATGTTGAGATGATGGATATCCCAGAGTCTAGGAGGTTGTCTATTCCTTTGCATAAGTCATTTAGGAAGCAAACAACAAAAATTTAAAAAATCCTCATTCTGTCCCTCCTGTAGATAAAAATGAACAGAAGGTATACTTTATCAGGCCCTGATATAGACTTCCTCACTGAGCAGTGTAGTCATGTAGGTGTGGTACAAGCTGCAGCCTGTGACAGTACTAATATCCCCTGGCCTCACATCCTCCTGATAAGGATTCCAGAAGATTGATGCCATGGCGAAAAACAGTATATGGCTGCTTCGGGACTCAGGCAGGCAAATTATATGTCTTATGTGGCTAGATATCAGAAATCTAGATGGGATACAGTGTTGCAGTTAGCCAAGCAGACCCATGGCCAGCTGGCTAGTGAATTGGAACAGGTGGCTGCTGATGGCATTGAAGCCTCTAAAGTTCAATTTCATACTGCTGTAGACGTTAATGATGTTTCCTCTAGGGTCATGGCCACTTCTGTAGCTTTCCGTAGGTTGGCATGGCTCAGGTGCACTAATCTGTCACAGGATACTCAGTCAAAGGCTATGGATTTTCCTGCGGTGGGAAATTCTCTGTTTGGAGAGCAAGCGGAAAATTATATGAAAAGATGGATGAATACAGAACTACCTACAAAAGTGCCCAGGCCAGGGAGCGGCATGCCACTCCACAGAGGCACACTCCAGAGGTAGGGCAGGCCTTTCCACAGGCCTTTATCAATCCCAAGCCTCCTCTGCTTTTGCACAGAGGCTTTTCAGAGGCAGAGGTAGGCGGGCGCAGGTAAACCGCTCCCCACCCTCAGCCTAAGGCTACTGCCAAGCAGGCACCCTGATGGGGTGCCCAGGGCCGATTCTCCTGTACCAGTTGGAGGCAGGTTGGCTTATTTCAGCCAGAACTGGGTGTCCCTAACTTCGGACAAATGGGTTCTGGAGGTAGTAAGCAGGGTCTGGTTCTCAGCTTAAACAGTTTCCAAAGATGAGAACCAGACATTTTCCACCTGCAAGCCCTTTAGAGGCCCTTGCTTTGGAAGCAGAGGTCTCTTCCCTCCTAGACTGCAAAGCAGTGGAAGGGGTTCCTCCTTGTCACCAGGGCAAGGGGCTGTACTCCAGATACTTTCTTACCCCAAAAAAGACAGGAGAATGGCGGCCCATTCTAGACTTAAGGTACCTGAACAAGCATCTTTTGAAACCAAAGTTCAAAATGTTAACTCTGGCAATGATTTTGCCCTCCCTCAGGCCAGGGGACTGGCTAGCCTCCCTGGACCTCAAGGATGCCTATTTTCATGTCCTGATCAGGCCTTCTCACGAAAATACCTCAGGTTGGACTGCCCTCAGGTCACTACCAGTTCAGAGCAATGCCCTTCGGTCTTACCTCTGCTCCAAGGGTATTCACAAAATGTCTAGCTGTGGTAGTGGCTCATTTAAGAAGGCAAGGGTTGCTGTTTCCCTACCTGGACGACTGGCTCATTGTGGGTCAGTCCCCAGATCAGGTAAATCCACTTGCAAGTCACCCAGCAGCTTCTCACTTCCCTGGGATTCCTGCTGAATTTACCAAAGTCAGTTCTAGAACCAGTTCAGGTACTAACTTTCATAGGTGCGGAATTGGACACAAAGTTGGCCAGGGCATTTCTCCCCTCGGAAAGGGTAGAGAAGCTGATTGCCCTGGCATCCTCTTTCACCCTGCGGGTCTCTCGACCAGCAAGGCACTTTCTGCAACTTCTAGGGCACATGGCTGCCTCCACAGCTGTAGTGCAAGGAGCAAGATTCCAGATGAGAGACATTCAGTTTCATTTGAGGGCCTATTGGTCCCAAAGGAGGGACCCCCTTACCAAATTGGTCCCAGTGACCCCAACTCTGATTCTAGCTCTTCAGTGGTGGCAGGATCAGAGCAATCTAAGACAAGGGGTCCCCTTCATTCCCATTTCTCATTCCCTCACCCTCACCACGGATGCCTCCTTGCTGGGGTGGGGGCAGCACTAGGCGACCTTTCCACTCAGGGAGTGTGGTCCCCCAGGAATCTCTGCTCCACATCAACCTATTGGAACTCAGAGCTGTCTTTTAGCTCTTCAGGTTTTCTCAGCATCTGTCCAGAACAAAGTAGTTCAGGTCAGGACAGACGATACCACAACAATGTGGTACATCAACAAGCAGGGGGGCACTCGGTCATCAGCCTTGTGCACCGAAACAATGAAGTTGTAGTCTCTGGCTTACTCCCTGAACACCTACCTAGTAGCAGTTCACCTTCCAGGGAAGGACAATGTCCTAGCGGATGCCCTCAGCAGGATTTCTCAGGGTCATCACGAATGGTCTTTGAATCCCCTAGTGCTGGGGTCAGTCTTTGCCAGATGGGGCACTCCTCAGATAGATCTTTTCGCAGCCCCAGACAACCACCAACTTCCTCTGTTCTGTTGCAGGCCTCCAGTAATGGGCTCAGTCCCTGGGCGCCTTTCTGTTGGATTGGGAGGAAGTTCCTGTATGCCTTTCCCCTTCCCCCTTCTCTTTAGGGTGTTAGTAAAAATCAGATCCCAGCCCTGCAAAGTGATTCTGATTGCACCAGACTGGGCCAGGCAACCCTGGTACCCTGCTTCTGTCCTGACAGTCCACCCTCCCTGGACCTTCCCAGGGTCCACAACCTGCTGACTTGTGCCCAGGGAGAGTTTGGTATCCGGACCTCAAATCCCTCCACCTCAAGGCTTGGCTCTTGAGGGTTAGAATTGCTGATTTACACCTTTCTCAAGGTGTCCTTGATATTTAAAGGCCTCTAGGAAGCCTTCCACTGGAGCCACTTATAATTCCAAATGGAAGAGGTTCTCCATCTGGTGTTCTGGGAAGCAAATTGTCCCAGAATCTGCTGATTTGCCTATTTTGCTGGACTACTTGGTCCATCTTAATTCCTTAGGCCTCAGGCCAGCTACCTGAAAAGGTTCATCTGGCAGCTGTCTCTGCTTTTATATCAGCAGGAAAGCCTGCCTCCCTTTCTTCTCCCTGTGTTTCCAAGTTTTTAAGGGTTACTTCACACTAACCCTCCTTTTCGGGACCCAGCCCCTGCCTGGGACCTTAATGTTTGCATTGCTCAGTTAATGCAACCCCTTAAACCTCTGTCTTCAGCAGACCTTAAGTTCCTAACTTGGAAAACTGTTTTCCTAGTGGCCATCACTTCTGCCAGGCGATAAGTGAGTTACAAGCCCTGTCAGTGGAAAAGGATTTTATTTCTTTCAGAAGAGATAAGGTAGTCCTCAGGACTAACAGAAAGTTTTACCTAAAGTGGTTTCAGATTTCCATCTTAACCAATCCATCTCCCTTCCAGTATTTTTCACTGAGCATTCTTCCTCGGGTGAGAGGAGATTGCACAGTTTAGACGTCAAAGAGCTTTAAGCTACTATTTGGAGGCACCAAGGGTCACAGGTTCGAATCCCTCAACTCTTCCTTACCTGATGGCGAGGTTGCAAGGGAACCTGCCACTAAGAGGACAATTGCCAGGTGGATTGTCTCTGTATCAATTTTGCTACCAAAAACTAGGTAGAACCCCCTCAGGACTGAGGCCCATTCCACCAGGGTACAGCTGCATCTCTAGCGGCTGCTAGAGATATTCCCATTCTGGAAATCCTGTCAAGCTGCTACCTGGAAACAGTTCACACCTTTACCAAGCATTACTCCCTGGATGTCCCAGTCTAGGAGATGCTCGGTTGCATAGCCGTGCTTCCAGGCCTATTTCCTAAGTAGGTTCTGGCCCTCCTCCATGGAGGTACTGCTGTGTAATCTGCTAATTGTCATAATATAGCAAGACTTCATGGTGTTTGAAGAAAAATTACTCACCTTAGTAATTGCTTTTCTTCTCATGAGTCTTGCTGTAATGTTCCACTAACCTGCCCCTCTCAGAACTTCTACTTGGGTAGGGGTTGTAAATTGGTGCAAACACTGCGTCATGCCGTTTATAGCTCTTTTCTCTTTTCCCCTTTTCTTTAGGATTAGGAAAACTAGGTATTCTGTTTTTGGTTGTATGTTTGGCTCCCCTCCTGGACTTCTGTCTTTTGGGGAGGGGGGGGCCTAATAGTGCTTGTTAGGGTGATATTGTTGTTGTTGTTGTTTCTGTTATTGTTATTCTACTAGTAGGTAGCCATTTGGCTAGTGTAGGGTTTTTTCCACACAGACTTTTGCTTAGTGTTGGCTCCGTAAAGATCTGACAGTTTCAGTTTGAAACTAGCCAGATAGAGCTTTCAGCAAAGCGCTCGCGCTTGGAACTCCAGTCAGCCTGGAGTTAACTCCTTCCTCTCCGGGGGCAGTTCAAGTGCTGTGGCTAACTGCTAATTGTCATAATATATCAAGACTCCATGAGAAGAAAAGCAATTACTAAGGTGAGTAATTTTTTCTTCTGTGCCTCCTGTAGATAAAAAGATGGACAGAAGGTACACATTGTCAGGTCCTGATACAGAATTCCTTTCACAGCAATGCAGTCATGTTGGGGTAGTTCAGGCTGCAGCCTGTGATAAAACTAATATTCCCCTGGCTTCACATCCTCCTGACAAGGATTCCAGGAAGATTGATGCCATGGCAAAAAAACAGTACATGGCAGCCTCCTTGGGACTCAGGCAAGCAAATTATATGGCTTATGTAGCAAGGTATCAGAAATCTAGATGGGATATTGTTATGGAATTAGCCAAACAAGCCCATGGCCAGCTGGTTAGCGAACTAGAACAGGTGACTGCCGATGGCATTGAGGTTTCTAAGGTGCAGTTTCATGCTGCTGTGGATGTTAATGATGTTTCCTCTAGAGTCATGGCCACATCTGTAGCTTTTCGTAGGTTGGCCTGGCTCAGGTGTATAGCCTGTCTGGGATACCCAAACTAAGGCTATGGATTTTCCTGTGGTGGGAAATTTCTGTTTGGGGAGCAGACAGAGAATTACATGAAAAAGATGGATGAATATAGGACCACTTACAAAGCGCCCAAGCTAAGGAGCGGCAAGCCACTCCCCAGAGGCATACCCCCAGGGGTAGGGGTAGGCCTTTTCACAGGCCTTTTTACCAGACTCAGGCCTCCTCTGCTTATGCTCAGAGGGGCTTCTTCAGAGACAGAGGCAGACGGGGTGTGGGCAGGCCTGCTCCCACCCCTCAGCCTAAAGCACCTGCTAAGCTGGCACCCTGATGGGGTGCCCAGGGCCAATTCTCCTTTACCAGTAGGGGGCAGGTTGGCTTACTTCAGTCAGAACTGGGCGTCTTTAACCTCAGACAAGTGGGTTCTGGAACTAGTAAGCCAGGGTCTGGTTCTCAGCTTCAAAAAGTTTCCCAAGGTGAGAACCAGGTTTTTTCTACCTGCAAGTTCTTCAGAGACCCTTGCTCTAGAAGCAGAGGTCTCAACCCTGTTGGCTCTCAGAGCAGTAGAATGGGTTCCTCCCTGCACCAGGGCAGGGTCTGTATTCAGATACTTCCTTACCCCAAAAGACAGGAGAATGGCGGCCCATCTTAGACCTCAGATATCTGAACAAGCATCTTTGAAACTAAAGTTCAAAATGGTAAGTCTGGCAATGATTTTACCCTCTCTAAGGCCAGGGACTGGTTAGCTTCCCTGGACCTCAAGGATGACCTATTTTCCGTCCTAATCAGAAGCTCCCATCGAAAGTACCTCAGATTCAACTGCCCTCAGGTCATTACCAGTTCAGAGCTATGCCCTTGCCTTACCTCTGCCCAAGGGTATTCACAAAATGTCTGGCAGTAGCAGTGGCTCACTTAAGGAGGCAAAGGATTGCTTTTTCCCTATCTAGACGACTGGCTCATTGTAGGCCAGTCCCCAGAATAAGGTAAAATCTCACCTGCAAGTCACCCAGCAGCTTCTCACCTCCGTGGGCTTTCTGCTAAATCTACTAAAGTCGGTTCTGGAACCAGTCCAGGTACTCACTTTTATAGGGCAGAATTGGACACAAACCTAGCTAGAGCTTTTCTTCCTTAGAAAGGGTAAGGAATTTAGTGGCTCCGGCCTCCTCCTTCACTCTACAGGTCTCGACCAGCAAGACACTTTCTGCAGCTCCTGGGGCACATGGCTGCATCCACAGCTGTTGTGCAGGGAGCAAGATTTCAGATGAGAGACATTCAGTTTCACTTGAGAGCCTATTGGTCTCAGAGAAGAGACCCCCTTTCCAAGTTGGTCCCAGTGACTCGAACCTTGATCCAGGCCCTCCAGTGGTGGCAGGATCAGAGCAATTTGAGATTGGGGGTCCCCTTCATTCCCCCTGCTCACACTTTGACTCTCACTACAGATGTCTCCCTTCTGGGGTGTGGAGCCCACATGGGCGACCTCTCCACTCAGGGAGTGTGGTCCCCCCAGGAATCTCTGCTCCACATCAATTTTCTGGAGCTCAGAGCTGTCTTTTAGCTCTTCAAGCATTTTCTGCATCTGTTCAGAACAAAGTGGTACAAGTCAGAACAGACAACACCACAACAATGTGGTACATCAACAAGCGGGGGCACTGGTCTTGGCCTCGTGCTCCGAGGCAATGAAGTTGTGGTCTCTGGCCTATTCTCTGAACACTTCCTCATAGCAGTTCACCTTCCAGGAAAGGACAATGTCCTAGCAGATGCTCTCAGCAGGATTTCCCAGGGCCATCTCGGATGGTCCCTGGATCCTCAAGTATTGGGGATAGTCTTTGCCAGTTGGGGCACCCCTCAGATAGATCTTTTGCAGCCCCAGACAGTCACCAACTTCCACTGTTCTGTTGCAGGCCTCCAGTGTTGGGTTCAGTCCCCCTGGACGCCCTTCTCCTGGATTGGGAATGGAAGTTCTTTATGCTTTTCCCCCCTTCCCTCTCCTATTCAAAGTGTTAGTCAAATCAGATCTCAGCCTTGCAGGATGATCCTGATTGCCCTGGATTGGGCCAGGCAGCCCTGGTACCCACTCCTTCTGTCCCTGACAGTCCATCTTCCCCTTTCCCTCCCCAGGAATCACAACCTATTAACCTGTGCTCAGGGGAGAGTTTGGTATCCGAACCTCAAATCCCTCAACCTCAAGGCCTGGCTCTTGAGGAGTTAGAGTTGCTGACTTACACCTCTCTAGGGTGTCCTTTAAATCCTAAAGGCTTCTAGGAAGCCTTCCTAGACTACTTATAATTCTAAATGGAAAGGTTTTCCATTTGGTGTGAGGAAGCATATTTCCCAGAATCTGCTGATTTGTCCATTGTGTTAGATTACATGGTCCATCTTAATTCCTTGGGCCTCAGACCAGCTACCCTGAGAGTTCATTTGGCAGCTGTTTTGCTTTTGTTTTAGCAGGAAAGTCATCCTCTCTTTCCGCTCACCCTGTGTTTTCCAAGTTTTTAAGGGATTACTCCATACTAATCCACTTTTTGGGATCGGGCCCTGCCTGGTCTTAATGTTTGCATTGCCCAGTTAATGCAACCCCCTTTTGAACCTCTGTTTTCTGCAGAGCTGAAGTATGTAACTTGGGAAATCTGTTTTCCTAGTGGCTATCACTTCTGCTGGACGCATAGGTGAGTTGCAAGCCTTGTCAGTAGAAACTGACTTTATTTCTTTCCACAGGGATAAGGTAGTCCTCAGGACTAGCAGGAAGTTTTTGCCTAAGGTGGTTTCAGATTTCCATCTTAACCAATCTATCTCCCTTCCAGTATTTTTCTCTGAACACTCCTCTTCTGGTGAGAGGAGATTGCACAGCCTGGATGTTAAGAGGGCTCTTAGTTACTATATAGAACGTACCAAGGGTCACAGGTTCGAATCCCTCCAGCTTTTCCTCACTTTTGGTGAGGTTGGGAAAGGGAAACCTGCCACTAAGAGATCAATTGCCAGGTGGATTGTCTCTTGTATCCAATTTTGTTATCAGAAACTGGGCAGAGATACCCCCTCTGGCTTGAGGGCTCATTCTACCAGAGGTACAGTCGTGTCTCTAGCTGCTGCCAGAGACATTCCTATATTGGAGATATGCCAGGCTGCTACTGGGAAAATGGTACACACTTTCACCAAGCATTACTCCCTGGATGTCCAGGCTAGGAGAGATGCTCGGTTTGGCACAGCTGTTCTTCATAGCCTATTCCCTAAGTAGGTTCTGCCCCTCCTCCATGGAGGTACTGCTGTGTAGTCTGCAATTGTCATAATATAGCAAGACTTCATGTTGTTTGAAGAAAAAATTACTCACCTTAGTAATGTTGTTTCTTCTAATGGAGTCTTGCTATATTATGACCTCCCCCCAGCCTGCCCCTCTCAGAACCTCTACTTGGGTAGGGTGTGGGCAACCTAGTGTGGGCACTATTTTATGCCCTTTTTTAAGCGTTTCACCCCTTTTTGGGGTTTGGGGTGTGGTGTTTTATTATTCTCTTGTTTTATTCTCATTTTGTTAAAATTGTATTAGTAATTCTGGTCCCCTGACTTGAGTATTGGGTGTTGGGACCAGCAATGGGTGTTATTATTTAGGTAGCCAGTTGGCTAGTGTAGGTTACAGCTTCCACACAGACCTTAGTGAGTTTTTGCTCGTAAAGATCTGACAGTTCAGGTTTGAATCTCCACAGACAGAGCTTCTATTTTAGAGCTCGTGCTCAAAGTTCCATTCATGGAATGGAGTTAACTATTTCACCTCCGGAGCAGTTCTAATGGTGGGACAAACTGCAATTGTCATAATATAGCAAGACTCCATTAGAAGAAACAACATTACTAAGGTGAGTAATTTTTTCTTCTATGTTATGTTTAAACATGATTTATGTTTGCTCTGCCTTGGGCAACAACATAATTTTTCTGTGGATTGTGAGATATGTAAGTCTTTCCCTGAAAACACAGTAGAAAACCGTAAGGAAATGCTGAAAAGAAAATTGGAAGAGGGGTCCATGGGGTCTAACTAGTCCACCCCCTCTAAATCCTTGGCTGTTCCTTCCAGAGCCTCAAAAACCACCCTTGAGACAGGCGAGGGCTCTGGTAAGAGAGGCAGTGAACCGGCTGACTCTCTGGTGCCTGACAGAAAACTCAAGAAGACAAAACACACTGAAACCCCGGCTGAAACGCCTCAATTGGCCCCTCTAGGTGCCTGTACCTGCTCCAGTGCCTGCTGAGCCAACCCAAACTCTGGCTTTACTACAAGTGCTGCAGAGCTTACTGCCCCCAAAGCAGCCTGTGGCTACTCTGGTTGAAACAAGCCCTATTTTTGTACGTCCTTTAGATACTGACACAGTAGAATTTGAGGAGGATGATCGGGCAGAGGAGGGTATTGAACCCGAGGTCTCACCAGAACAAGACTTTGGCTCTCCTCCCAGACCCACAGAGGATTTTTCCTTCCATTTTTCCTTTGTTAGGAAGATGGTGGAAACCTTGGATCTACAAACTGCAGAAGACATCCAGGACAAGGAAGAAGCCCAATATATGGAGCTTATGGGGCTGACACCCACTAGAAGGCTTCTACTGCCTATTATAAGTTTTTCAAGAAAGATGTCCTTGAAATTCTTAAGACTCCAAATACTGTCACACTCACTGTTAAAAAGTGTGATAAAAAATACCATCTTGAGAGGTCAGGGGCTGAGTTTTTAACCTGACCGCCAGGGGATTGTATAGCAGGCTGCCTGTGAAAAGGCAAAAACTGCCTTGTCCCTTCACCCCCTTGAGAAGAACTCAAGAAAGATGGATAGCTTGGCTAAAAAAGGGTACCTTTTGGCTTCCCATGCAGTTCGCCAAGCCAGCTACTAAGCTTATGCAGCCCTCTACCAGAAGGCTCTTTGGCAGTCCATCTTGGATAATGCAGAGGCTAACCCCTCCTTAGTTTCGGAGTTAGTGGACACTGCAAAACTGGGCTTGGAGGCTTCCAAGTATCGGTTCCAAATGTCAGCTGATACGAATGATGCAGCTGCTTGATGGATGGGAGGTACTATAGGCTTGAGAAGATTTGCCTGGCTGAGAGCTACTATTCAAACAACATGAAGTCTTGCTGTATTCTGACATATGCGGTGATCACCAACCTTTGAACTGCCCCGGAGAACAAAGAGTTAACTTTCCATGCAGGGCATGGAACGCTGAGCTCGAGCTCGGTTGAAGCCTCTGTCTGTTGTTGTTTAAACTCCAACCGTCAGATTCTTTACTCCGCCTCACTAAACAGTCGATCCGGAGATTTCTCCTTCGCTCAGTTCAAAAAAGTCTGTTAAAGTGTCGTTTTTTTGCTCGGTTTCGACCGAATTTCTGCTACTGAACCTGTCGGTTTAAGTCTCTGTCTGTGGTACCGTGAGTAATAGATAGGTTTTTGTATTAGTTTCTGTGTGGAACTTGTAAACATAGAAACATAGAAACATAGAAGTTGACGGCAGATAAGGACCGCAAGGCCCATCCAGTCTGCCCATTTCTTTTTCTACCTTATAAATGTGCCATCGACCTTTGCTCTGTCAGTAGACCTATCTCATTCATAGTCATTTGTATTGCTCCCTTATGCCTATCCCATGCCTGTTTGAAGCCCTGCACTGTATTCATAGCCACCACTTCTTGTGGTAAGCTATTCCATCCATCTACCACCCTTTCTGTGAAAAAGAATTTCCTCACATTCCCCCTTAATCGGCCTCCCTCTCTCATGCTGTGTCCTCTTGTCCTGCTATTTTTCTTATATTCAAACATGTTAGACTCTTTCACCTTGTTTATGCCCTTAAGGTGTTTAAATGTCTCGATCATATCACCTCTCTCCCTCCTTTGCTCAAGGGTATACATATTGAGCTCCTTTAATCTGTCCTCATATGTCTTCTGATGCAGTCCCTGCACCATTTTGGTTGCCCTTCTCTGGACTGCCTCAATTTGGTTAATGTCCTTGTGAAGGTGTGGCCTCCAATACTGCACGCAGTACTCCAGATGGGGCCTAACCAATGTCTTGTACAGAGGATTACCTCCCTCTTACGACTTGTGATACCCCTACTAATACACCCTAACACCCCCCTAGCCTTACCTACTGCTTTAGAGGTCTGCTTGGATGATTTTAGGTCATCAGTGATGATGATGCCCAAGTCTCTTTCTTCCTTTGTGACTGCTAGCAACTCCCCTCCCAGCCTATAAGTGGCTTCAGGTTTTCTTCCCTATGTGCATGATTTTGCACTTCTTTGCATTAAATCCCAGTTGCCACTCTTCTGACCATTTGCTAGTTTATCCAGATCTCTTCTCATTCTGCCCACCCCATCTGGATCATCTACTCTGTTGCAGATCTTGGTGTCATCTGCAAACAGACAAGCCTTACCCTCTAGTCCATCTGCGAGGTCACTAATGAAGATGTTGAATAGGACTGGCCCCAGGACTGATCCTAAGTACCCACTTGTGACTTGCATCTCTTCTGACTGTATACCATTTACCACCACTCTGTTTTCTGCCAGTCAACCAGTTTGCCACCCAGTTGACCAACTGACCCACCCCAGCCTACCTAGCTTATTTATCAATCTTCTTATGTGAACAGTGTCAAAAGCTTTTCTGAAATCAAGGTAGGCGACATCAACTGCTCCCCTTGGTCCACCACTCTGGTTACCCAGTCAAAGAAATCTATGAGATTAGTTTGACAGGACCTTCCTTTGTAAACCCATGCTGTCTTGGATCCTGTGCCCCTTGGATTCCAGGTGTTGCACTATCCTTTCCTTAAGGATGCCTCCATAATCTTGCCCACTACTGAGGTAAGACTGACGGTCTGTAGTTCCCCACCTCCTCCCTGCTACCACTCTTGTGGGCGGGATCACATAGACCCTTCTCCAGTCTTCTGGGACCTCTCCTGTGCTCAGAGACTCACTAAACAATTCTGCTAATGGCTCTGCTAGTTCCTCCTTTAGCTCCTTAAGTATCCTGGGATGTATGCCATCAGGTCCCATTGCCTTATCCACCCTGAGCTTAGCAAGCTCTTGTAGGACCCTTTCTTTTGTGAAGGGGTAGTGCTCACCTCCCTCCCCCTGTGTCCATGATGCTGAGCTGTAGGCCTGCCTACCTTCTCTTCAGTAAATACTGAGCAAAGTATCTATTTAGGATAGATGCCTTTACAGGGTCCTCCTCCTCACATGCTCCCTTTTCTCCATTAAGCTTAGCAATACCCCCTCTGGACTTTCTCCTTTCACTAATGTATCTATAGAAAGTCTTGTCACCTTTTACTGTTCGTGCTAGTGTTTCCTCAGTTTGGGACTTTGCCTGCCTTACTGCCTTACCTGCTTCCCTTAGGGCAGTTTGGTATGCCTCCCTATCTTCATCCCGCTGTGTTCCCTTATATTTCCTGAAGGCCAGCCTTTTGGCTCTGACCTTTCTGCTACTGTATTTGAGAACCAAAGTGGTTTCCTTCTTCTTTTGCACTTCCTTTTCTGTCTAACACAATGGGATGTTGCTTCAAGTATTGTTTCCTCATGTTTGCCCACTTGCCTGTACCTCCTCACCTGTGTTTCTTTTGCCAGGCTAGCTTACTCTGTTGGCCATCTTATCAAAGTCAGCTCCTCTGAAGTCCCATATTTTTGCCTTGGAATGGGATGATTTAGATGTAGTAGCCAAATTGAACCATACCATGTGATGGTCACTGGCCCCAGGTGACCTTCTACCTGGAGATCTGTGATCCCTTCTTTGTTAGTCAGTACTAGATCTAGGATAGCCCTGTCTCTTGTGGGTTGCTGTACCAGTTGTTTGAGGCCCTCCCCTGCAGGAATCCACTATGAGTCTAGTTCTGGCAGATGTTCCTGCTGGTATTGACCAATCTGTATCTGGCATGTTGAAGTCTCCCATTATCAGAACCTCCCTTTAGCTGTCATGTTTTGTATATCTTCTAACAGTAATGTGTCTATGTCCTCCTCTGGTCTGGTGGCCTGTAGACAACCCCAGTTCTTATGGCTGTCCCATTTCCTGTTTCCAGGGTGACCCACAGTTCTTCTGGCTCCTTATGTGTATTCTGAATTTCTGTAGCTTTGATATTTTCATTAACATACAGGGCCACTCCTCCCCTTTTTCACCTCGGTCTCTTCTGAACAATACATAGCCAGGTACTGAAGTCTCCAAGTGTGGTTACTGGTAAACCACGTCTCACTAATTACTACTATGTCCAGTTTAGCCTCTGACATTATTGCCTGCAGGTCTGGGATCTTATTTCCCAGGCTGTGCATTGTGTACATGATTTTCCATTGGCCAGATTTTGGTGTTGTTAGTTGTTGGGTGAAGTTTGGCATTACCCCTGTGCATCGTATGGGAGACAAACCTTTTTCTTACCTGGTGATGCAAATGAACAGCAAACACGCTGAATTCCTGTTTGACCACTAGCTGAGGGGAGGGTGTTCTTCCCATTCGACGTATGGGGTGCTGCACCCCTCTCCCCATTTGCTAGTTTAAATATTCTGCAAAGACGTCAAACTTCTGCCCCAATGCACTGACTCCTCTTTAGTCAGATGCAGTCCATCAAATTAAAGAACTTTCGCTCCCAGAACTGTTGCCAGTTCCTACAAATCTGTGTCCTTTTCCTGGCACCAGTCCTGAGCCACATGTTTAGCTCCCTATCTCCCTTCTCTGACCTTCCGTCCATCTGCTCCTTTCTCCAAGACTGGCAGGATCTCAGAGAAGGAGATGCCGGACTAAATAGATGATAGTTTGTCACCCAGCTTAGTCAGGTGTTCCTTGGTCTCCACAACTGACCGGCTGGCGAGATCGATAGTCCTATTGTGTACTAGGACATCAATGTTTCTCCTGCTTTGTGAACAATTTTAGCAATGCGGTCAGTGTCTCTCCATGCTGATGTACCTGGGGACATCTGACCATCACCCTGGCTGGAGATGGGTATCAACTCCCTGAATCATGGAGTCTCCTATGATCAGAAGTTTTTGGATTTCCTTTGTGCTTGTTTAGTTTTGGTTCCTGATTTGGGTGAGTGTTGTTGTACTAGCTCCTGTGCCGAGTGTCCTGCTCTGCAGTGTCTTCTGCCTCTTATTTGATTTCAGAGATAGAGGCAGATACCTGTTTGTAGTGTTTATATGGTTTTGGAGGTAATGTGTTGGAGAGCAGAGGTGATGGGGCACCTGATTTGTCCTCTAACCACCTGCCAACCTCCTGGACCAACTACCCTCTACGGTGAGGTTTTTCTGTTGGATGCTGGGGAAATGGCGGTGGTTCTTATAATGTATTTCCTCTTCAATATGAAATTTGAGGCGTGCAATCTCTGCCCATGCTGCCCGGAGCTGAGACCTAAGATCTCCAAAGGCCCAGCATGGGACAGTGTCCTAAATCCTGTAAGACTGTCCTTCTGAAAATTGTTCCACAGTACCTGCAGTTAATGAAATCCATTCCAAATAAGTTGCTGGGTTTGTAACCTAGTCAGAGTAATTAGAAGGAAAAAAAAAGGAAAACTGCAAGTAATGGTTTAATTGTGCTTTGTTTAACTTGTTATAACAAGTTAAATTACTAGTGCCCCTGTAAATGAGATCACCTTGTGGAGGCCCCACTGATCCGCCCCTTCCTGCTCTGCCACAGGAAATGTCACAATTGTGGTACCCTATAAAAGGAGTGTAGCGTGGGGTGGTTGCGCCCTTCCCCTGCCTAAAAAGAAGAACCACGGACGAAAGAACAAGGAGGTAAGAGCAGAAACAATCAATCAACAACAAATGCAGTAACCCTGAAAGCTTATCCTAATGTTAGATAAAACTGTAAAACCTGTAAAGCACCACCTGTAATAATTTCAGAGAAGATATACCCTGTAAGAAACACTTTGCTCCAGAGAAAAATAAAGCAGTAACAGAAGATATACCTTGCAAAAGACAATTTGAATCAGAAGATTACAGCAGTAATCTGTTAGCACACACCTGTAGGCACACCTTGTAATAATGCAGAAGAAGGTATACCAGCAACAACAATTTGAATAAACATTGGATCGGTTCTGTTTGAACTGATCAGGTTTGTGTTAAAAAACTTCTGTGTTTATCAGAGTGTGGTAACCGGTCTGTATCGGTTCTAAAAAAAACGGATTTCATTACGTTTTTTTCCAAGACCCATAACACAGTCAGGAACCGATAGGGGTGTCTTGCCTGGCGGATTGCTGAAAAAAGGGTAAGTTGTGGTTAGGATTGGCCATGTCTGAGAAACCCAAAAAAAAAAAACAGGCCCACTGGGTTTCAACACTGTAGTGTGTGTGTGGGGAAGCCTTTGCTAAAGCTGATCCCCACACCACCTGTGTTTATTGTCTGGGGTTTGACCACCTCAATTCAGACTGCCAAATTTGTAAGAGTTTTCCCAAAGTTACCCTGTATAAGAGAGTAGGTAGACTGAGGGAAAGGGAGGCCGACAAGTCCGCTGACCCGGATGGCCAACCGGTTCGGTTCCGACCGAACCAGAAGGAGTGCCCTCTGACCAGGGCGAAACTTCTTCAGGCAAAAGGAGAACCGATTCTGAGGAGTCGGTTCCGGTTAAAAGAAAGAAAAGGGAAAAAATCATCCGGTTCGGATCCACAAGTTCTTTCCCGACCGCTGATGAAATAGCCAAAGCGATAAGGATAGTTCAATCGCTAACTCGATTCTGGCGAACTGGCACCATCTGTCAGGGGCTCGGTCGGTCGGTTCCCCGGTTCCGGATTATACTTTAGAAGAATTTTATGAACCGGAGGAGGGAGAGTATGAAGATAATGATGATGATGGTGATTATGAAAGTCTGGATGTGTCTATTGACCCAGACATCTCCCCAGACAGACCTTCAGGTGTTTCTCCTCTTAGGCTTTCTGAGTCCCCTTCCCACTTTATGTTTTACAAGAAAGTGGCTGAAACCCTCCAGCTTCCTATGGAAGAAGCTTTAGAGGATCAGGAGGAGCCTGATTTTGTTGAGATGATGGACATCCCAGAGTCCAGGAGATTGTCTATTCCCCTCCATAAATTTTTTGGGAAACAGACATTTAAAATTCTAAAAACTCCTAATTCCATACCTCCTATGGACAGAAGAATGGACAAGAGGTATACCCTTTCAGGCTCGGACACGGAGTTCCTTTCCCAGCAATGCAGCCATGTTGGGGTAGTGCAGGCTGCTGTCTGTGATAAGGCAAATATTCCCTTGGCTTCACACCCCCCCCCCAGGAGGATTGACGCCGTGGCAAAGAAACAGTACATGGCAGCATCTTTGGGACTCAGGCAGGCTAACTATATGGCCTTCACAGCTAGATACCAGAAGTCCAGGTGGGACACTGTGCTGGCTCTAGCTAAACAAGCCCCTGACCAGCTTGCCAAGGAGCTGGAGCGGCTGGCTGCGGATGGGATTGAGGCATCCAAGGTGCAGTTTCATGCTGCTGTGGACTCCAGTGATGTTTCATCTAGAGTCATGGCCACATCTGTGGCCCTTCGTAGGATGGCTTGGCTCAGATATACTAGCCCATCACAGGATACCGAGACTTAGGGCCATGGATTTTCCTGTCATTGGTAATTCTCTGTTTGGGGAGCAGACAGAGAACTACATGAAGAAGATGGATGAGTACAAGACCACCTACAGGAGTGCTCAGGCCAAAGAAAGGCAAGCCACTCCTCGGAGGCAGCATTCCAGGGGCAGGGGCAGGCCGTTTCAAAGGCCTTTTTACCAAGCCCAGGCCTCCTCTTCTGCTTATGCTCAGAGGGGGTTCTTTAAAGGGAGAGGCAGACGGAGTATGAGCGGCCTGCTTCCACCCCTCAGCCTAAAGCCCCTGCCAAGCAGACACCCTGATGGGTCTGCCCGGGCTGATTCTCCAATACCTGTAGGAGGCAGGCTGGCATACTTTGTCCAGGACTGGAAGTCTTTAACATCAGACACGTGGGTCCTAGAAGTAGTAAGCCAGGGACTGATTCTCAGCTTCAAAAATTTTCCCAAGATGAGAACCAGATCCTTTCCACCTGCAAATCCATCAGAGACCCTTACCCTAGAGGCAGAGGTTTCTTCCCTCTTGGCTCTGGGAGCCATAGAAAGGGTTCCTACCCTACACAGGGGCAAAGGATTGTACTCCAGGTACTTCCTAACCCCCAAAAAGACAGGAGAATGGCGGCCCATCCTGGATCTGAGATATCTAAACAAGCACCTTTTAAAGCCCAAATTCAAAATGGTGACTCTGGGAATAATTCTGCCCTCTCTAAGGCCCTGGGGATTGGCTAGCCTCCCTGGACCTCAAAGATGCCTGTTTTCATATTCCCATCTGGTGCTCCCTCAGAAAGTACCTCAGGTTCGAGTTGCCCTCAGGCCACTATCAATTCAGAGCAATGCCCTTTGGCCTAACATCAGCCCCAAGGGTGTTCACAAAGTGCCTGGCAGTAGTGGTTGCTTTCCTAAGGAGAAAAAAGATCTCCATCTTTCCATATTTGGACGACTGGCTCATAGTGGGTCAGTCTTCAGACCAAGTCAAGTCACATCTTCAGTTAACTCAGCAACTGCTCACTTCCTTAGGATTTCTCCTAAACCTCCCAAAGTCAGTTCTCGAGCCAGTACAGCTCCTCACCTTAATAGGGGCAGAGCTGGATACAATAAGAGCAAATGCCTTCCTTCCCCTGGACAGGGCAAGGACCCTAATAGAAGTGGCCTCTTCTTTCACCCTTCAGGTGTCTCGACCAGCAAGGCACCTCTTGCAGCTCCTGGGCCACATGGCAGCCTCTACAGCAGTGGTCCAGGGGGCAAGATTCCAGATGTGGGACATTCAGTTCCACTTAAGAGCCTTCTGGTCCCAAAGAAAGGATTCACTTACCAAACTAGTCCCAGTGACTCGAACCCTGATCCAGGCTTTGCAATGGTGGCAGGATCAGGACAATTTAAGACAGGGAGTTCCTTTTGTCACTCAGTCTCATTCACTAATCCTCACCACAGACTCCTCCCTCTTGGGCTGGGGAGCCCACTTGGGAGATCTTACCACCCAAGGGCTGTGGTCACCTCAAGAATCTCTGCTTCACATCAATCTCTTGGAACTCGGAGCAGTGTTTCCAGCACTGCAAGCTTTTTCCAAATCTGTACAGAACAAGGCGGTCCAGATCAGAACAGACAATACCACCACAATGTGGTACATCAACAAGCAAGGAGGCACTCGGTCTACGGCCTTGTGCACAGAAGCAATGAAGTTGTGGTCTCTGGCCTATTCCCTGCAAACCTCTCTGATAGCAGTTCACCTCCCAGGGAAGGACAATGTCCTATCAGACGCTCTCAGCAGGATATCTCAGGACCACCACGAATAGTCTTTGATCCCCTAATTTTGAAAGTGATTTTCTCCAGATGGGGCACTCCACAGATGGATCTTTTTGCAGCCCCAGACAATCACTAACTTCCTCTCTTTTGTTGCATACCCCCAGTCTTGGGCTCAGTCACCCTGGATGCTCTGGTTCTGAATTGGGAAGGGAAGTTCCTGTATGCTTTTCCCCCCTGCCCTCTCCTGTTCAAGGTGCTAGTCAAGATCAGGTCTCAACCATGCAAAGTGATTCTGATCGCTCCAGACTGGGCCAGACAACCCTGGTATCCACTGTTGCTGTCATTAGCAGTCCACCTCCCCCTGTCTCTTCCCAGGAATTACAACCTGTTGACATCCTCTCAGGGAAGGATTTGGTATCTGAATCTCAAATCTCTCAATCTCAAGGCCTGGCTCTTGAAGAGGTAGAGTTTGCTGATCTGCATCTCTCTCAAGGTGTTCTGGATATTCTTAAGGCTTCTCGAAAGCCTTCCACCAGAAAGACTTACAATTCCAAATGGAAAAGGTTCACTATTTGGTGCTCTGATAAGCATATTTCTCCAGAATCTGCTGGGTTGCCTACAGTCCTGGACTATATGGTTCATCTCAATGGCTTGGGACTTAGACCAGCTACACTTAAAGTACATCTGGCAGCTGTTTCTGCCTTTTTGTCAGTAGGCAAGCCCTCTCCTCTATCAGCCCATCCTGTATTTTGTAAATTCTTCAAGGGATTGCTGTACACCAATCCTCCCTTTAGGGACCCTGCTTCTGCTTGGGACCTTAATGTTTGTATTGCTCAGCTTATGCAACCCCCCTTTGAGCCTTTGTCCTCTGCAGAGCTTAAGTACTTGACTTGGAAAACTGTTTTTGGTAGCCACTACCTCTGCCAGATGCATCAGTGAATTGCAGGCCCTGTCAGTGGAGCCTGATTTCATCTCTTTCCATAGAGATAAAGTGGTCCTAAGAACTAACAGGAAGTTTTTGCCTAAGGTGGTTTCAGATTTTCACCTTAATCACTCTGTCTCTCCCTGTTTTCTTCACTGACCATTCCTTCTCTGGGGAGAGGAGGTTGCACAGCCTGGACATAGAAAGAGCCCTGAGCTACTACATAGAGCGCACCAAGGGTCACAGGTTTGAGTCCCTCCAGTTGTTCCTCACTTATGGAGAGGTCGGTAAGGGCAAACCTGCCACTAAAAGATCTATTGCCAGGTGGATTGTCTCTTGTATACAATTCTGCTGTGAAAAATTGGGTAGAATCCCACCCTCAGGCCTGAGGGCTCACTCTGCTAGAGGTACAGCTGCTTCCCTGGCTGCTGCCAGGGATATTCCTATCTTAGAAATCTGTCAAGCAGCCACCTGGAAAACAGTCCATACATTCACCAAGCATTACTCTCTGGATATCCAGGCTAGGAGTGATGCTCGGTTTAGCACAGCAGTACTTCAGAGCCTTTTCCCAAAGTAGGTTCTGTCCCTCCTCCATGGAGGTACTGCTTGGTAGTCTGCATATGTCAGAATACAGCAAGACTGCATGTTGTTTGAAAAAACAAATTACTCACCTTAGTAATGTTGTTTCTTCTAATGGAGTCTTGCTGTATTTTGACCTCCCCCCCCGCCTTCCCTCTCAGAACCTGTTTTTTTGGGATGTGGGTGGGCAGATGCAGCGTTGGCACCTAGAGGTGCCCCTTTCTCACCCTCCTTTAGTTTGGGTGTGTGTTGTGTTTTGTTTTTTGGGTTTCCTGACTTCAGTCTTTGCTTTGAAACCAAAAAACCCTTTTTTTAACAAATTTAGTTGCCGGTTGGCTAGTGTGAGTTTTACAGTTTCTACACAGAACGCCTAGTGAGTATAGCTCGTAAAGATCTGACGGTTGGAGTTTAAACAACAGCAGACAGAGGCTTCAACCGAGCTCGAGCTCAGCGTCCCATGCCCTGCATGGAAAGTTAACTCTTTGTTCTCCGGGGCAGTTCAAAGGTTGGTGATCACTGCATATGTCAGAATACAGCAAGACTCCATTAGAAGAAACAACTTTACTAAGGTGAGTAATTTTTTTATCTCACCCAGGACACCCAGAGTAAGGCTATGGACTTCCCAGTCGAGGATCACTCACTCTTTGGTGCCCAGGCTGAGGCATATATGAATAAAGTAGATGAGTATAAAGCTGCTTTCCACAGTAATTCTACCAGGGAAAGAGCTTCTTTCCACTTCAGCATATGGAAGGGGAGGCAGGGGTAGGTCCGCCTTTAGGAGGCCCTTCTTTCAAGTGCTGGCTGTGCCACAACAGCAGTACCAGTCACTGCAGGGTGTTTTTTATAGAGACAGAGGCAGAAGGGGGTTCCAGGTGAGGATCCCAATCTGCACAACCCCAACAACAAACAAAACAAATCCCCTGACTTTTCCCTCCAGACTGCCTCTTCGTCTCCTATAGGGGGCAGACTGACTCATTATTTTTCCGAATGGCTGAAAATCACCATAGACAGGTGGGTTCTGGAAATAGTGAGTCAGCGCATGTCCCTTTGTTTCAAATCCCTTCCTCCTCCAAGATCAAAGCAGTTCACATCAGTTCCTTTCACAGAAAGAAAACTGCTGGAACAGGAGATTCAGGCCTTACTTCTAGCAAGGGCAGTAGAGCCTGTCTCCCCCTCCCCAGCCAAAAAGGGCAGGGGTTTTATTCGAGATATTTCCTAACAAGAAAAAAGAATGGGAAGTGGTAGCCTATACTAGACCTCCGACTGCTAAACAGGTACCTGATAAAACCCAGGTTCAAGATAGTCACACTGGCCATGATTCTGCCAGCTCTGCAAAAAGGAGACTGGCTAGCCTTCTTAGACCTAAAGGATGCATATTTCCCTATTCCCATAAGGGAGTTGCACAGAAAATGTCAGATTCAGACTTCCCTCAGGCCACTATTAGTTTTTAACACTTTCCTTTGGGCTCCCCTCTTCACCAAGGGTCTTTACCAAGTGCATGGCAGTAGTGGTGGCACACCTAAGAAGACTAGGTGTTTCAGTTTTCCCTACCTGGATGATTGGCTAATTATGGGAAAGTCTCACCAGCAGGTGACCAAGCACCTTCACGTAACCCAGGATCTGTTGCACTCCCTGGGATTCCTTCTCAACATCAGAAAGTCGGTCCTGACTCCTGTGCAGGTACTGCAGTTCGTAGGTGGGTATGTTCATGAAAATGTTGTACCAAATTGTGACATGAGGGGTTAATTTTCAAATGCAGAGTAGATAATTTTTTTCTAGCATTTTAGCATGCCATGACCCTTCAGTGAAAAATGCACTGTGTTACAAGATAACTGACTTTTAAATGACCAAGGAAAATAAGCTTCAGTTTCTGAATGTACCAGTGGACACCAACCTTGTGTTCTGAATGTACCAGTGGACACCAATTTTGTGTTCTGAATGTGCCAGCAGACACCAGCCTTGTGTTCTGAATGTATAGCGGACACCAAATGTGCATTGTCAATGTGGCAAAGACCAGCAAACAACAATGTAGGTTCATAAAAGTTTACCAGTTGTGATCCATGTTGTCAAGAATTACATATTCGTATACTGAAGTGCAGTGAAACAAGAAAAAAAAATCAAGGTGTAAAAATTAAAACATCATAGAAAAGATTGTGCATAGCAAATTATCATATTATCCAACACTTTAAATGCTGTCGATTCCAGCGATTCTTGAGCTTTTCATATTTTGTGGCAATAGTTTGTGGTTCATCTTGTGTAATTGTAAAGCTTCCATTTCCTGACAGATGTACAGGTCCATGGAAAAGTCTCTGCTGTCTCACCATATCAGTGTCCTGCTGTTGTAGCTGTGTGAGATGCCGATTTGCATGCTGGTCCTGGAATTTGGCAGTGAAAGTACGTTGTAGTTCATTAAATGCAAGCACTTGCCTGATAAAAAAACTGTTTGGAATAGTAGTCTGTATAGAATTTTTCCAGTTGTATCTTGTCTGGATTTAAATTTTTTTTTAGCAGGTGGACAGTCAGCAAGCACACTAGGGACAGAAGCAGTGGAGAAGGCCATTGCTGAAGTTTCATGAGTAGAATTGTCCATTGCTTCAGTGTCTGAAGCAGCAATCAGGTTGGTTGATGAAGTGCTAGTTACAGCAGAGGGGGTCTGTTAGTAGAGTGGCAAGAGCAGAGGAGGGGTCAGTCACTGGAGTGCTGGAAACAGCAGGAATGTCTGTATCTACAGTGCTGCACTCATGGGCACTCTCTTTTTGTGCACTGAGTTGTAGAGGAGTATGTCACTGGCATTGCTGGACAGTGTCATTCCTGAGTTCAAGCATTTGAGTTGTCTGAGAAGTACTGGTGCTGCAGTGTTTCAGTGTGAGCCTCTTTGAAGTCCATTGATCCACATGCTCCATATTCGCACGTGGGCCATCATCATTTTGGCACTTGTGGCAGACACAAGACAGTGGTCTGGTGGCAGCCACACCACCTTCCACCGATCTTACGCTCTGGACATGTCTTGTCCCAGGAAAAGCTATAACATCTACTCATTTTGGCCTTCTTATAGATTTGTCAGGCACCCAGAAAAAATTTCTCTTGGAATGCCCACACCCATCACTTGGAGGCTCTCTTGTCAGATTATCAGGGCATTACGTGAACATCTCTTCTACTGTTGAAATGTTAGGGATTTGTGATGTCACGGCCCTGGTTGCTGACCATTTCATCACACCATTCTCCCCATCAGAGGGGTGCTTACCATGTTGTGATCCAAAAATTGGCACATTTAGCAGGGAATCCACACTGATAAAGCCTTTGAAATTTCATAGAAGGACCATTTTGGTTTGTATTGACTGGCACAGCTATCTGTGAAATGTACCTTCTTCATAATGTTTATGTGGTGAGTGTTCATGATGTGTTCACTAGCCATTTTAACAAAATGTCGAACAGCATGGTGGTAATGTGTGAGGTCAACTGAGATGAGTACCAGGTATTCCATGACAAAGTCATTACAATGTGAGCACCTGTAATATCCAACTATCTGGTGCACTGTAGCCCACTCTTGATTCCAGTGGCAGGACTGGATCTCATCCTGGTACTTGCAGGCATAGTTTTTGGCAATGTCCTGCACCATGACGACCCAGCCTTGTGGTAGATTTGTTTTGAGTAATGCAACTTGCATTATTTGCCACAATGCCACATGTAGATGGTGACTGAGAAACTGTAGGCCTTCCAATAAGTTGTTGTAACGTGGTCTTCTTGCTGACCAACACTTTGCGGGATATTTTTGTGTTAATGCCATCATTTATCTTCTTCACTGTGATGGTTTCCCACTGGTACTATTTCAGTATTTCAAACAACTTGAAGTCTTGCTGTATTCTGACAAGTGCAGTTAGCCCCAGCCTTTAAACTGCCCCGGAGAACAAAGCGTTAACCTTTCTATGCAGAGCATAGAATGCTGAGCTCGAGCTTGGTTGATGTCTCTGTCTGTTTTCCTTTGAACGCTAACCATCAGATTCTTTACTCCGCCTCACTGAACAGTCGCTCTGGAGATTTCTCCTGCAGCTCAGTTCGAAAGTCAGTTCAAGTGTTTTCTCGTCGGTTTCTAACAGAAAAAAGTTTCCCGCATAGTCGGTTCAGTCTCTGTCTGTGGTACCGTGAGTACTAGATAGGTTTTGTACTGTGTTTCTGTGTGGAACTTGTAAAAAGTGTGGATCGGTTCGGCCGAACTGATCATTTGTTTAATTCTTGTGTAATTTTAATGTGTGGTTACCAGTTCTTATCGGTTCTAGAAAAAAAAAACGTGTTTTCAAACTTTTTTTCCAAGACCCGTGACACGGTTAGGAACCGATAAGGGAGTCTTGCCTGGCGGTTGCCGAAAAAGGGTAAGTTTGGTTAGGTTGGTCATGTCTGAGAAACCCAAGAAAAAAACCGGGCCCACTGGGTTTCAGCACTGCAGTGAGTGTGGGGAGGTCTTTGCTAAGGGCGATCCCCACACCACCTGTGTATATTGTCTGGGGTTTGACCACCTCGATTCAGAGTGCCAAATTTGCAAGAATTTTCCGAAATCTACCCTGAAAAGAGATTAGGTAGACTGAGGGAAAAGGAGGCCGAGAAGTCCGCTGACCCAGATGGCCAGCCCGGTTCGGTTCCGACCGAACCAGAAGGAGTGCCCTCTGACCAGGGTGATACTTCTTCGGGCAAAAGGAGAGCCAATCCCGAGTGGTCGGTTCCGATTAAAAGAAAGCGCAAAGAAAAATCGTCCGTTCGGATCCAGAAGTCCATGTTCCGACCGGCGAATAACCAGAGTGATTCGATTGTGGAATCGCCTACCATTTCCCACCAATCTGGCGCTTTGGCAGGGGCTCGTCCGTCGGTTCCCCAATTCACGATTATACTTTTGAAGAATTTTATGAACTGGAGTTTGAGGAGGAAGGGGAGTTTGAAGATGATGATGGTGAAAGTCTAGATGTGTCTGTGGAACCGGACATCTCCCCAGACAGACCTTCAGGTGTATCCCCTCCTAGGCTTTCTGAGTCCCCTTCACACTTTTTGTTCTACAGAAAGGTGGCTGAGACCCTCCAACTTCCTTTGGAAAAGGCAATGGAGGATCAGGAGGAGCCTGATTATGTAGAAATGATGGACATCCCAGAGTCCAGGAGACTGTCTATTCCCCTCCATAAATCTTTTGGGAAACAGACACAAAAAATTCTGAAGTCTTCCAATTCTGTACCTCCTGTGGATAGAAGAATGGACAAGAGGTATACACTCTCAGGCTCAGAAACAGAGTTTTTATGCCACCAGTGCAGCCATGTTGGGGTTTTGCAGGCTGCTGCCTGTGATAAGGCAAGCATTCCCTTGGCTTCACACCCCCCAGACAAAGACTCTAGGGAAGTTGATGCCATGGCAAAAAAGCTGTACATGGCATCTTCCCTGGGACTCAGACAGGCGAATTATATGGCCTATACAGCTAGGTTCCAGAAGTCCAGGTGGAATACTGTACTGGCACTGGCTAAACAGGCCTCCCCCCAGCTAGCCAAGGAGCTGGAGGCGGTGGCTGCAGATGGGATTGAGGCATCTAAAGTTCAGTTTCATGCTGCTGTGGACTCTAATAATGTATCATCAAGAGTCATGGCTACATCTGTGGCTCTCAGGAGAGGGCAGAAAGCATTCGGCTTTTGGCAAGCTTGTTTGTTCTGGGCAAGCCAAAGCCAGCACGACAGTCTCTACAACTGTTAGGCCACATGGCTTCAGCAACAAGCACAGTCATGGGTGCCAGGTTTCAAATGAGAGATGTTCAATTCCACATCAGGGCACACTGGTGCCAAAGGCGGGAGACTCCATCAAAACCCGTACCAGTAACAAGTGTGTTATTACAGGCACTCCAGTGGTGGATGGAGCCGGAAAACTTGAGAGAAGGTGTTCCCTTCTTGCAGGAGCCCCCTTCATTGATTCTCATGACAGATGCTTCCCTGTTAGGGTGGGGTGCTGCCTTGGGGGAGCACACCATTCACGGCACTTGGGAGAGTGCAGATTCCCTCCAGCATATAAATCTGCTAGAGCTGAGAGCAGTTTACCTGTCCCTTCAGGCTTTCCCATATCTAATCTAGGGGAAGGTGGTACAAGTCAGAACAGACAATACCACAACAATGTACTACATCAACAAGCAGGGAGGGACAAGGTCTACCCCACTTTGTATAGAGGCAATGAAGATATGGAGCCTTGCTTACTCTCTAAACGCCTTCCTACAATCGATCCATCTGCCCGTCAAGGACCATCACGAATGGACACTGAACAAGCAAGGGATGAATGTCCTGTTCAGGAGATGGGGTACTCCAGAGATAGATCTTTTTGCACCCCCCCACCACCTGCCTCTGTATTGTTGCAGGGACCCTGCCAAGGGAACAGTTCCCCTGGATGCCCTGATTCTGGATTGGACAGAGAGGCATCTTTATGCCTTCCCCCTTTTTCTCCTGATACTCAGGGTGCTCTTCAAGCTGAGATCACAGCCAGCTTCAGTGATACTGGTAGCCCCAGATTGGGCCAGACAGCCTTGGTACTCCCTCCTGCTTTCTATGTCGGTGGCCAAACTGATTCACCTCCCACAAAGGTGCAACCTACTGACCTCCTTCCAAGGGAGGGTCATGTACCCCAATCTCAGATCTTTCAGACTCAAGGCATGACTCATGAGGACTTAGAATATGCAGGCTGGCAACTCTCTGAAAAGGTCCTGGAGGGTACAGGAAACCTTCTGCTAAGAAAATCTATGCCTCGAAATGGAAAAGGTTCTCTATATGGTGTAAAGATAAGGGTGTAGCCCCAGCTCAAGCTAGCATACCAGCCTTGGTGGTTTGACTCATCTGCATTCCCAAGGTCTGCAGCATTCAACCCTGAAAGTGCACGTGGCTTCGGTATCAGCATACATTTTGACTGGAAAGGACACCTCCTTAGCATCAAATCCTATCTTCAGGAGGTTCTTCAAGAGACTGTCTCACCTGTTTCCACCTCACAGGGAACCAGTGCCAGCTTGGGACCTGAACATTTGCATTGCTCAGCTTATGCTTTCTCCCTTTGAACCTATGGCCTCTACAGATCTCAAGTTTGTTACCTGGAAGGTAGTCTTCTTGGTGTCAATCACTTCTGCCAGGAGGATGAGTGAGCTCCAGGCCCACTGTGTGGAAAAGAAATATGTTTCCTTCCATAGAGACAAGGTAGTGTTGAGAACTAATAGGAAGTTCCTCCCCAAAGCAGTCTTGGACGGACTTCCACCGGAACCAGTCTATCACCTTACCAGCTTTCTTCACTGAGCACTCTAGCTCAGGGGAGCATAGACTCCACAACCTTGATGTAAAAAGGGCTTTAAGTTACTACCTGACTCATACCAAGGACCATATGCAGGACAGACAACAGCTTTTCCTCACCTATGGAGAGGTAGGTAAGGGGACCCCACCTCAAAAAGAACCGTCTCTCGATGGATAGTTCAGTGTATCCAGTTTTGCTGCTCAAAGCAAGTAGGATACCCCCTGTTGGACTCAGGGCCCATTCTGCAAGGGGCACAGCTGCCACTATTGCAACTACCCGAGAGGTGCCATTGGTGGAAATCTGTAAAGCAGCTACCTGGAGGTCAGTCCACACCTTCACTAAACATTATAGCCTGGACACCCAGTCCAGGAGTGATGCCAGGTTTGGTACAGAAGTCCTGCAGAGTCTTTTTCCTAAGTAGATTCTTTATCACCTCCGTAAGGTACTGCTGCATAGTCTGCAAGAAGTAATAATATTAGTGGATTCCTGGGGTTAGAAGAAAAAATTACTCACCTGTAGTAATCTTATTTCTTCTAATGGGATCCACTAATATTATTAGTTCCTCACCCGTGCCTCGCCTGACAGAATCAGTTAAGACCTCTCCAGTGCTGATTGTATAAATACTTGGAGTGGTATGCCATCTGCTGGCACTTCTTAGTAATGCTTTATAGCTTAGTAGGTCACCTGCAACGCAGGAGGAGGCATCTTCAGACAGTGATTATGACATTACCCTGATCCTGGTTGGCAATGACCTTAACACGCCACCAGGGGGACAGAGGTGTACACTGGCGATGGCTGCTAGCACTGGCGGTATCGCTCCCGCGCAGGCACATCCTGCCCAGGCCGCACAGTGGCATGTGTCACTGCTGCTTGTGTCGGCCGTGGACAGGGTGCTGGCGCAGTTGCCAGTGCTGTGGGGCCGGGCCAGCGGGCCGATGGGTTGCAGCTGAGGGCTGCAGGGATCACTGTGCAGAACACTGCGGGGCCACCTTCCGGGCACCCGCACATTCCCCACCACCTGTGCGGCATTCCCAGGCAGGGGATGTTGCACAGCATGCTGCCACACCCCCAGCTGGTCTGCGACCAGCCCCATGATATGCCAGGCACCGAAAGGCTGGACGAGCACACCAGGCTGCTGCGGGCATCCGCGGACAACCTGGCAATGCTCGGGGTTGAGATACATGCACTGCGGGAGGAGATGCATCACTTAGATGAGCAAGAGGACATTGGATGGGCTCAGCTGATTGGTGAGATACGGCAGCTGCATGAGGCCACGACTGCATCGCTGGACCGCATTGCCGGTACCATTGCTGCTGGGTTTGCATTGCTGGTGTCCACCGTGCGTGATGGCGCAAGGGACCCTCCCCCATAGTGCAACATCTACTTCACAGTCTCGGCGTCTGGCAACCCCGGCATGGCCGATGCCATGCTCCAAAATGCTTATCCCTGACACACCCAACGGTAGTCCCTTTGCCGGTATTGACACACTCAGGAGGACCCGGTTGTGTTCTCAGGCCTCTATACCCGCGAGTGTGTTGTTAACACCTCCTGTGGCTGTTGAGCAGCCTGCGCCCAAGTGGCTGTGGCAGCGCGCGGTAGGCCTGCGGAGTGTGCTGCACCTTCCTGCGACCTACTTCTATGGGCTGCTGCGCACCTGGCTGGACGTGCCACTATGCAGGTACTGTTGCATGAGAGTGGTGTGTGGCACATCTGTCATGTGCGCATGCAGTGCTGCTGGTCCCTGTGGCGTGGGCGTGATGAGGGCAGCTCTGTGCTGGCCATGACTGTGTGCCAACGATTACACTCTGATCCATGCCACATCCTGCTGTACTTGTGTGTGTTGGCACTTTGCCCGCTGCCCCTGGCCATGTTGGCCTCATGCCCCACTGTGCCCTGCCGTTAGACACGTGCTGGTGGTGCTTGTGCAGTACAGGGTATGGGCGCCTGTGTGCCCACCGCTGGTCACTTGTGTGGGTGCTTGTGCCTGTCCAGTGTGGTGTGGGCATGTGTCCGTGTGTTACCTGTGTGTGTGCCATTGTGCCTGCATGCATCCCTGTGTGGCTGTGCATCTCTGTTGGTGTGTGTGGTGTCCTGTGCATGCATGGCTACCATGTGTGGTACTCACCTGCGGTCCCCATAGTGCTTTTCCAGAATGATGTCCTGATACCTCCTGGCACAGGCTGTCAGCCTGGGGTTCCATCTCTCCATATGTGGCTGTACACCCCCATCCGGCTCATCCTCCTCATCCTCATCACCGGTGTTGTCCTCATCCACCTGGACAGCTGTCCCACGGTCAGTGGCCATGTTGTGCAGCATGCAGAAGGCCAGGAATATGCCACAGGGTTTCGCAGGACTGCACTGTAGGGCACCACTGGACCAATCTAGGCAACAGAATTGCATTTTGAGCATGCCAAAGACACTTTCGATGATGTTGCGTGTTGCGATGTGTGCCTCGTAGTACTGCTTCTCTGCAGCACTGGATGGGGTGAGCAGCCAGGGCCAGAGGGGGTGTGCACTGTGACCTGTGGGGGTAACACATATGCTGGTTAGTGTGTGGCATTGCTTTTTCCCATGGCCACCTCCTATGCTGCACACAGCCGCCCCCACCAACCCTATCCCTGTGTGCCTTGGTCCTGTGCACCCCTGCACGGCCAGTCTGTCACCCTATGCCACGTCATGCTCACCTAGTAGGTGCCCCATGGGGATATCCCCACTCTCAAATTGCTGGCACAGGATGGACTGCCGCCATATGAATGCGTCATGTGTACTCCCAGGGTGTGTGGCACACACATTGATGATATGCCCACTGGCACTGCACACCACCTGGCAGTTGACCGAGGGGTAGCTCTTTCTGTTCATGTACAATGCCCCTTCTGGGCCAGGTGGCGTGTGTATGGCCAAATCGGTGCAGTCAATGGCCCTGATCACGCCAGGCATGCGTGACACCATGTGGAATTCCTGCATGTTTGCTGTATGCTCTGCCTGTGTGCTTGGGAATCTTATGTACTCTGAAGCATGTTGCAGCAGAGCATTGAGGAAATGTGTGAGGAGGCAGGATGTGGCCGACTGGGATATGCCAGTGGTTGCCCCCACTGGTGTCTGAAAGGTGCCTGTGGTGAGCAGGCATAGTACTGCTGTCACCTTGGTCTCCACCGTCATGGCAGGACTCCTTTTGGTGGGTGCCTGCAGCGCACTTTGCTGCCTCAGAAGTGCCCTGTTCAGATGGTACTGGCCCACTATCTCCGTGTCACCATAGTCCTCATACGTGAGGTGGGCACGGTACTGTCTGTGTTGGGCATACCACCGGTGGACCCTTCCTCGGCCACGTTGCTGTTCCTCCCTCCTCCTCCTCACACCCCTCATTACCTCTTTCATAAGGAATGGTCCTGAGTCCATGGCTCTCTACTGCACTGGCTTGCGCATCTGCTGTGTGTGTATGTGTTTGAGCTTCCCTTTTATATGCTCAGTTCTGTGTGGTGTATTCTCTGACTTGCTCCTCATTTGTGCTCTGTTTTTCGGCTGAATATACCAGTGCACAAAATATTCATGGGCACGCCCCCATGTACTTGCACCACATACATTACTGTCGTGCATCGGCACAATGGATTTTGCGCTGCGCAATCACGTTGTTTGAATATGGCTCCGGGGCACATTTCTGTGGTTGTGCTTGCACAAGTCAGTTGCGCATTGCGCAACTCTTCTGAATATCCTGGCTTATGTGTATAATTTACTCTAACTATACTGTGTCTTCTTGTGTTAATATATCTGACATGGAACCTCTCAACGAGCATCTGCTCACAGGTGTCATCCACGATTTCTATAAATAAAAAAATAAATAAGGAGTGTCAAAAAACGTATAAATTACAGGGTTTTTTTTTGTTGTAAAATTCTTTGTTACGCTGCTGCACAGAAACGGCTTGGAATTTTGGTTTGAAATTTTTTGGGTCGAAAGGTCTTGGGTCAGAGATGTGCCTTTTGGAGATTTGGTAAAACAATATTAATTCGTTCCAAAGTTATTAAATTTCAAAGTTTCCCATTATTTACTATGGGAAAAGTTAGATGTTCACCTCGAAAAAGGATTCTTTATCACAAATGTGGAATCCTTTTCTGCAAACGCGAGATATTGTTCGGCAAATGCACTCTTTTTTCGTGCTACTGCTATCTTGTTTTCAGTTAGCGTCTACAACAAATTTAAATTATTAAAAAATATAGGGCGTTATCAAACACCAACAGTTGTGTTTACCTAATCAGAGCCTGTGAAATTGGATTCTGGGGTTAGTATTTTGATGACTTATTTAGAAATGTGCTTCAAACAACATGAAGTCTTGTTGTATTCTGACTATATGCAGTTTATTTATTTATTTAGTTAAACATCAGTTTAGAAACCTTTGAGCCAGAGGCTCATTTACAAAGGTACCTCGGTACCTCGGCAGTTAGCCCCTGCATTCAAATTGTTGTGGAGATGAAAGCATTAACTCTGTGCCCTGAAGCATAGAACGTTGAGCTCGAGTTTGGTTTTCAAACCACTGTCCCTGGTTCAGTCTATGTAGCTGTCCAGACTCTTTTACTCCACCTGCCTGTGAAGTTGTTCCGGAGATCTCTCCTCGCTTTTCACGGTTCAGTAGTAGTAGTTTAGATGTTTTTTTCAAACTGCTAATTGTTTTTCGGTTCTTCAAGCCTGTGTCTCTTGGTACAGGTTAGACATTTCTAAATTTGCTTCAAATTGGTGAATTTCTCCAGTTTCCCAACTGGTTTGCGTAACTGCTGGGGAACCGAAGGTAGTATTATTATTTCTCTTTTTTGTGTATTTCTTTAAAGACTGAAAAAAAAAAAAAAAGAGAAGACCGGGTTTTTTTCTCTCGGTTGTTTCAGCCGGCCCTTGAACTGCCCGTTTTTCCCGAAAGCAACAAAGTTTGTTACTCTGGCCCAACTGCCTTTAGAGGGTAACTTTTTTTTCAAGTGCTTATCATGTCTGAGAAGCCCAAGAAAAAGACTGGTTCCACCAGGTTTCAGCACTGTACGGAGTGTGGGGAGGTGTTTGCTAAGGCCGACCCACACCTCATTTGTGTCTATTGTCTGAGGTTTGACCACCTGAAAACAGACTGTGAAATATGTAAAAATTTCCGTAAGTCCATGTTGGATAAATATCTTGTCAGGCTTAAGGAAAGAATGGCTGAAAAATCTGCTAACCCAGATGGCTGGTTCGGTTCCTGAAGGAGAGACAGAACCTGAAGAAGTGCCGTCTGATTAGGGTGATACTTGGACCAAGAGGAAAGCGGCTACTGAGGAGTCGGTGCCATCTAAGAAAAAGGAAAAGTCTGCCAGTTCGGAACCAACTGTCTCGGTTCCGACCGCAGAAGAAAGTGCACAAGCAATCAGAATAGTCCAGTCACTTCAGCTTGGTCTGGGTGACCCAAGACTGAGTCAGAGAACCCAGACATCGGTTCAGTCACCTCCCGGTTCACACGAATATGAACTGGAGAGGGATGGTGAGGAGGAGGAGTTGGAAGAGGAAGAGGAGTACTTAGGGGAACCCATAGAGCCTGAGATATCCCCTAATAGACCTGATTCTAGTTCCTCTCCTAGGCACTCTGGTGATGCCTCTTTTCATTACTCCTTTTATAAAAAAGTGGCTGAGACCCTACAGCTTCCTACTGTTGAGTCAGCTGAGGAAGAGGAAGAGCCAGACTGTTGAGATGATGGGAGTTCCTGAGGTTAAGAGACTGTCCATTCCCTTACACAAGTCTCTTAAGAAGCAGACAACAACAATTCTGCAGACACCTACCTCTATCACCCCAGTGGACAAAAGGGTTGATAGAAAGTATATGTTGTCCGGCAGTGGGACAGAGTTCCTTTACAGCCATTGTTCCTACACTTGTGTGGTTCAAGCAGCTGCATATGACAAAGCTGGTATTCCTTTGGCATACCATTCTCCTGAAAAGGATTCCCAAAAAATGGATGCCATGACCAAGAAGCAGTACCTCTCTGCTTCTCTGGGGATAAGACAGGCTTCATACATGACCTATGTAGTCAGGTATCAGAAGTCTAGGTGGGAGTCAGTGCTGGAGTTAGCCAAGACTGCTCCCCCCAATTGCCTCAGGATTTAGAACAGATTGTCAAAGAGGGTATTGAAGCCTCTAAGGTTCAGTTCCAGGCAGTTGTTGACTCAAATGATGTTTCTTCTAGAGTCATGGCTACTTCAGTGTCCATGAGGAGGTTCCCCTGGCTCAGATGTACCTCTTTATGCCAAGATACACAGTCAAAGGCCATGGATTCCCCTCTCACCCAGCACTCTTTATTCGGTGAGCAAACAGAAGAGTACGTGAAAAAGATGGACAAGTATAGGGTGACATACGGGAGTGCAGCTGCCAAGGAGAAAGCTGCAACTCCTCAGAAGCACCAGGCCTGGCAGGGGCAGGCCATTCCAGAGGCCTTTTTACCAGGCCCAAGCATTTCAAGCCTGTCAACAGACCAGAGGGTACTTCAAGGGTAGAGGTAGGAGAGGAGTAAGTGAGGCAGCTTCCACCTCCCAACCCAAGATTCCTGCTAAGCAGACTCCCCTTTGGGTCAGTCCGGGCTGCCTCCCCATTGCCGGTAGGGGGAAGGCTGGCTTACTGTTTCCAGGCTTGGTGAGCTGTTACCACAGACAAGTGGGTCCTGGAAGTAGTGAGCCAGGGTCTTGCTCTGAGTTTCAAACAGTTTCCAAAATCAAGAGCAAGGCCATTCAGGCCTGCCAACAGCTCAGATTCAGCCCTTCTGGAAGCAGAGGTTTCTATCCTCTTGCAAATCAGGGCAGTGGAACCTGTGCCCCCCCCCCTTACCAGGGAAGAGGCTTGAACTCAAGATATTTCCTGACGCTAAAGAAAAATGGAGTGGTGGACCATACTAGATCTGAGATTTCTCAACAAACATCTGGACAAACCCAAATTCAAGATGGTGACTCTTACTATGATTCTGCCTACCCTCAGGCAAGGAGACTGGCTGGCATCCTTGGATCTCAAGGACGCCTATTTCCACATCCCAGTCAGGTATTCTCATGGAAAATAAGGTTCGAATTGTCCTCATATCACTAACAATTCAGAGCAATGCCCTTTGGCCTATCCTGGACCCCCAGGGTGTTCACAAAGTGCCTATTGGTGGTCGTGGCACACTTAAGGAGGCAGAGTGTAGCAGTTTTTCCCTACTTGGATGACTGGCTCATCGTGGGGCAGTCCCCTGCGCAGGTAAGGGAAGCCTTAGCACTAGTACAGAAGACCCTGTGTTCTCTAGGGCTTCTGTTAAACTTGGAAATGCAGTGATGGAACCAGTGCAGGTCCTGGAATTCACTGGGGCACAGCTAAACACGGCCCAGGGGAAAGCATTCCTGCCAGAGGGAAGGACAGACAGCTTAGTAAAACTGGCAGAGTTTTTCCACCCACGAGTGTCACGCCCTGCAAGACATTTTCTTCAGCTTCTGGACCACATGGCAGCATCCACGGCAGTGGTCCCAGGGGCAAGATTTCAGATGAGGAATATCCAGTTTCGCCTCAGGTCCTGTTGGTCCCAGAGGAGGGATCATTTGTCCAAGCTGGTGCCAGTAACACCCACCTTGTTACAGGCACTACAGTGGTGAAAGGACAGGGACAATCTCAGGGTGGGAGTTCCTTTCCTTCAGCAGTTGCCCACAGTAGTGCTGACTAGGGGACCACACTACACAGGAGTTGTGGTCCCAACAGGAGTCTTTTCTCCACATCAGTTTGTTGGAACTCAGGGCAGTGCACCTGGCATTCCAGTCTTTCAGGACCTCGGTACAGGGGAAGGTGGTTCAGATCAGGACAGACAACACCACCATCACGTACTACATCAACAAGCAGGGAGGGACAAAGTCCTCTGCTCGGAGGCTATGAGAATCTGGAGCCTAGCTTATTCTCTCAAGACCACCATCTTGGCTGTGCACCTTCCAGGCAAGGACAACGTACTAGCAGATGCACTCGGCAGAATAAACCAGACTTGCAACAAGTGGTTTCTGAACAGGAAAGTGTTGCATGCAGTCTTCAGGAGGTGGGGCACTCCAGAGATCGACCTATTTGCAGCTTCAGACAACCAGCAGTTACCCCAGTACTATTGCAGACCCCCATTTCAGGGTTCGGGTGCCTTTGGATGCACTGGTACTGGACTGGACAGGCAAGTTCCTGTATGCCTTTCCTCCATTACCACTGATTCACAGGGTCCTGATCAAGCTCAGAACTCAGCCATCAGAGATGATCCTGATTGCTCCAGACTGGGCCAGACAACCTTGGTACCCCATGTTGGTATCCTTGTCAGTGGTCAGTCCAGTTTGCTTCCCCAGGAGGCACAACCTGTTGACCTCCTCGCAGGGGAGGCTCTTATACCCCGACCTCAAATCCCTCAGGCTCAAGGCCTGGCTGTTGAGGACCTATAATATATGGACTTGCATTTCTCTCTCTGGCTCAGTAGGTAGCACACTCATCTCTGATCCCGGGAGATCAGAGGGCTGTGGGTTCAGTTCCCACATCTGGCACTTGGGTTAATATCCCAGTACTGACACTTGTAGTGCAGCATGAGAGGGGTGCTGCACTTCTGAGGTGCCGTCTTTCGGATGAGACATTAAACCGAGGTCCCATCTGCCTGGATTGCTGGTAGTTCAGGAGGATGTTAAAGATCCCATGGCACTTCTCGAAAAGAGTAGGGGAATTTCCCTGGTGTCCTGGCCAAATTTCCCTCATTCACTAAAAATACCATCAACAGCTTAATCTGGTTCAAAGTCAGTTGGCATTCATCTGTGTCCCCCTTTCCCGTGTTGTGCCTGAAAATAGGCAGGATTTGTCTAGTGCACTTACCCGGTCAACAAAAAATAAATAAAAATAAATAAATAAATAAATAAAAACAGAGATCTTGAAGGTGTCTAGAAAGCCTGCCACCAGAAAGAGTTATACATCCAGATGGAAGAGGTTTACAATTTGGTGTGCACAGAGCGGGTAGAACTGGGGACAACTGGCCAGGCAGTCCTGTGGGACTACTTAACCCATCTTCATTCTTTAGGCCTTCGACCTTCTACCCTGAAGGTGCATCTGGCAGCTGTTTGTGCTTATCTCTCGGCAGAGAAGGGCGCTTCCCTGGCATCTTATGCCATCTTCAAAAGGTTCTTTAAGGGATTGCTTCACTTACACCACCCACACAGGGAGCCAACCCTTTCTTGGGACTTGAATATCTGCATAGCACAGCTAATGCAGCCCCCATTTGAGCCCATGTCTTCAGCTGAGCTTAAGTATCTGACATGGAAAACAGTATTTCTTGTGTCCATAACTTCTGCAAGGAGGATTAGTGAGTTGCAGGCCTTGTCAATGGAGCCTAATTACATAGCACTCCATAGGGATAAGGTTGTCCTTAGGACAAACAGGAAATTTCTTCCAAAGGTGGTCTCTGAATTTCACCTGACTCAATCCAGTACATTACCTGTCTTTTTCACTGATCATTCCAGCCCAAGGGAGTGTAGACTACATAGCCTTGATGTCAAGAGGGCTATTCAAACCCCAGGAAATCTTACTGTATTCTGACTTATGCAGTATGGTCTCACCATAGGACTGCCTGGTAGCCGAAATGGTTAATAGAACCTTTGCAGATGATGGAATGCTAGGCTCGAGCTCGGTTTTCAAACCACTGTCCCTAGTAAACAACTCCTAACCATCAGATTCTTTACTTCGCTTGCCTCAGTAAGACGTCTCCAGAGAGCTCACCTTCATCTCTTGAAGAAACTTTATTTTCTCGGTTTTTACCTCAGTAAATTTATTTTATTTGGTATTCTTATCACTGTCCTTGGTTTTCAGGTAGTAATTGTTTAGATTTTAATTTGTAAGGGGTAAGCAGTCGTTTTTCTCCCTGGTTTCTTGACCGAGGGGAAACCGACAGTTCCCTTATTTGGTTTTAATTAGTTTGAAATTGTTCCGACTCGGTATAGTTGGTTAGCTAGTTTTAAAACTTATACCGGAGAGTTTTCCGGTTAGTGGGTCTCTTTTTCAACCGGGGTAACTCCTGGATTTAAATCTCTAAACCTGGTTTCATTTTTTATGGTGTAACAACCAACACGAAAAAAAAACAAACATTCTATTTGGGTTTTCATTCTATTTCGCTTATGTCACAGAAACCAAAAAAGAGAACAGGACCCACAGGTTTCCAGCACTGCACAGAGTGCGGGGAACTATTTGCAAAGGCTGATCCTCATTTGATTTGCTTGTTCTGCCTGGGGTTTGACCACCTTCAGACAGACTATGAAATCTATTCTAATTTCCCTCAGTCCACCCTTTAAAAGTGGTTGAAGAGGCTAAGGGAGAAAATGAGTAATACGGCTGCTAACCCAGCCACTGAACAATCCACTGAACCGGAGGGACTGCCCTGTGACAGGGGCAATAGTTCCACAAAGAAAAGAATCGCGAATAAGGCTGCTGAACCGGCTGTCATGGTTAAGAAAAAAAGAAAAGAAAAGCATCAGGAACTGCAACCGGTACCAACAGCAGTTCCTTCTGCTGAAGAGATCGTGAACGCGATCAGGATTATTCAGTCACTGCAGTCTCTGGTTCCAGTTGACAAACAGCCGGTTCCACAAACTCCTGGTTCACAAGTCCCCGGTTTAACAGACCAAGGTGGGGAACAGTCTGAGGATCCTGGTCTTGGTGAAGAACCAGAAGAGGATTATGGAGACTAATTATGATGAGCCTATAGAGTCAGACATCTCTCCTGATCCCCACAGGCCTGATTCCCCTAATAAGGGAAATGAAGATTTTTCTTCATACTTTGCTTTTATGAAGCAAGTGGCCCAGTCTCTTGACCTCCCATCCCAGGAGTCTCTGGAAGATGAGGAGGAAGAAGACTATAAAGAAATGATGGACGTCCCTCCATTAAAAAGGCTGCTTCTCCCTTTACACAAGTCCTTGAGGAGGCAGACCATGAAAATATTTGAGAACTCCACTTCTGTCCCTCCTACTGATAAGAAGGTGGACAGGAAGTACTAGGTGGATAAGTCTGGGGCTGAATTTTTGTTTGGTCACCCCAGTCATGAAGGTGTAGTACAGGCTGCTGCTCATGACAAAGCTGGCATCCCTCTGGCCTCCCACCCTCTTGAGAAAGATTTCAGGAGAATGGATTCAGTAACAAAAAAGGTTTATTTGGGATCCTCCCTAGCCATTAGGCAGGCATCCTATATACCATATCTAGAAAGATATCAAAAGTATGTGAGGTCCACTGTACTGGAAATTGCCAGTCAGTTCCCTCTCCAATGGCTGCTGACCCAGAAGAAGCGGTTAAGAGGGGCACTGAAGCTTCTAAGATCCAATTTAGGATGGCAGTGGACGCAAATGACACTGCATCCAGGCAGATGGCTTCAGCAGTGTCTCTGAGAAGGTTTGCATGGTTTAGAACCACTAACCTCTCACACGACACACAAAACAAGGCTTTGGATTTTCCCTGTGACCCTGTGTCTCTGTTTGGAAAACAAACAGAGGCATACATGAAAAAAATGGATGACTACAAAGCTGCCTACAAAAGTGCAGAAGTAAAGGAGTGAACTGCCAACTCCCCAAAACACCACCCTAGGGGTGGCAGGGGCAGGACTCCTTACAGGCCTTATTTTCAGCCCCACGTCTTTCCCCAGTATCAGCCTAGGGGATACTTTAAGGGCAGGGGTAGGAGGGGCACTGGCCGTACTAGTCCCACTGTCCAGCCGGTAGCTCAATCAAAGCAGACTCCCTGAACAGAATGTCCGGGTCATCTCCCCATTACCAGTAGGGGGCAGTCTGGCCCACTACTTCCAGGAATGGAAGAACATCACCACAGACAAGTGGGTTCTGGAAGTAGTGGGCCAGGGTCTTGTCCTCAGCTTCAAAACCAGGCCAAGGCTGAGGTCAAGGGCCTTCAAACCTCTTCCCCCGTCAGAAACAACCCTACTAGAAGAGGAAGTGTCATCTCTTCTGCTACTTCAGGCGGTAGAACCAGTCCCAGCCATTTAAAAAGGCAAGGGTCTGTACTCAAGATACTTCCTTACATTAAATAAAACAGGGGAGTGGCGTCCTATTCTGGATCTCGGATACCTGAACAAGCACCTAGCAAAAACAAAATTCAAGATGGTCACTCTTATTTACCTTATTACCTACCCTAAGGCAAGGAGACTGGCTAGCATCCCTAGACCTAAAGTATGCTTACTTCCACATCCCAATCAGAAGGTTACACAGAAAGTACGTCAGATTCAGATTGCCATCAAGCCGTTTTCAGTTCAGGGCAATGCCCTTCAGACTTGCATCTGCTCCAAGGGTATTCACAGAATGCCTAGCTGTCGTGGTGGCATACCTAAGGAGGCTAGGGGTATCAGTGTTTCCTTATCTGGACGACTGGCTCATTGTAGGCCAGTCACAGCAGCAAGTAAAAGAGGCACTATCTATCACTCAGAACACCTTGTCCTCCCTGGGATTCTTAGTGAATCAAAAGAAGTCTGTCCTAGAACCGGTGCAGTTGCCCAAGTTCATAAGGGCAGAATTGGATACAAAGACAGGAATGGCCTGTCTTCTTCATGACGAGGGGACAGCCTTATTCAAATATCCAGGTCTTTTTCACTGCATGTTCCCAGACCAGCAAGGCATTTCCTGCAGTTGTTAGGTCACATGACAGCCTCCACTGTAACCATCCCAGGAGCCAGGTTTCAGATGAGAGACATCCCGTTTCATCTCAGGGAATACTGGTCCCAAAAGATAGACTCTCTATCAAAACTGGTCCCAGTCACAGCCACCTTTATTCAAGCTCTGCAGTGGTGGCAGGTAAGGGAACATCTTAGACAAGGGGTACCTTTCCTACAGCAGCCCCCTCTCTGATACTTACCACAGATGCTTCAAACAACATAAAGTCTTGCTGTATTCTGACAATCTGCAGTTAGCTCCAGCCTTTGAATTGCCTCAGAGTGTAGAGGGTTAATTTTCTATGCAGTGCATAGAACGTTGAGCTCGAGCTCGGTTGAGGTCTCTGTCTGCAGCACTTTGAAACCCAACCGTCAGATTCTTTACACCGCCTCACTGAACAGTCATTCCGGAGATTTCTCCTTCTACTCGGTTCAAAGTCGGTTCAAGTGTCGGTTTTTCTGCTTAACTTCCGTAGTATTACGGTTCAGGGCTCTGTCTGCGGTACAGTAAGTACTTCAGGTAGTAGTTCTGGGTTATTTGTGGAAATTGTAAAAACTTTTCTCGATCGGTTCGGCTGAACTGATCCAACATATTTGAAATCTGTGTGGTTACTGGTCCTTATCAGTTTAAAAAAAAACAAATGTGTTTTTAATGTTTTTTTCCAATACCCGTAACACGGTTAGAAACCAATAAGGGAGTCTTGCCTAGCAGTTGCCGAAAAAAGGTAAGTTTGGTTAGGTTGGCCATGTCTGAGAAACCCAAGAATGAAATCCGGGCCCACTGGGTTTCAACACTGCAGTGAGTGTGGGGAGGTCTTTGCTAAGGCTGGTCCCCACACCACCTGTGTTTATTGTCTGGGGTTGACCACCTCGATACAGACTGCCAAATATGTAAAAACTTTCCTAAGTCTACCCTGGAAAAAAGATTAGGTAGACTTAGGGAAAAGGAGGCCGAGAAGTCTGCTGACCCAGATGGCCAGCCCGGTTCGGTTCCGACCGAGCCAGAAGGAGTGCCCTCTGACCAGGGCGATACTTCTTCGGGCAAGAGGAGAGCCGATCCTGAGGGATCGGCTCCTACAAAAATGTAAAGAAAAATCAGCCGGTTCGGATCCGGAGGTTCATGTTCCGACCGATGATGAGATTACCCCCAGCGTATTCGAATTGTTGAATTGCTTCGCTCTGTTCCTTCCGATCCGGCTCCGTTAGCTAGGGGTTCGGTTCGGTCGGTTCCTCCGGTTCAGGATTATGCCCGTGAAGATTTTTATGAACCGGAATTTGAAGAGGAGGGGGATTATGAACAAGATGACGAATATGATGGAGCAGAAAGTCTGGATGTGCCCATTGAACCGAACAGCTCCCCAGGCAGACCTTCTGGTGTTTCCCCTCCTAGGCTCTCTGAGTCCCCTCCCCACTATCTGTTCTACAGAAAAGTGTCTGAAACCCTCCAGCTCCCTATGGAGGAGGCTTCAGAGGATCAAGAGGAGCCTGATTTTGTCGAAATTATGGACATCCCTGAGTCCAGGAGGCTGTCTGTTCCCCTACACAAATCTTTTGGGAAACGGACACAAACAATTTTAAAGTCTCCAAATTCTGTACCTCCTATTGATAAAAGAATGGACAAGAGGTATACGTTATCAGGCTCAGACACAGAGTTTTTGTATGAACAATGCTGCCATGTTGGGGTCGTGCAGGCTGCAGCCTGTGACAGGGCTAATGTTCCTTTGGCTTCACACCCCACAAAGACTCCAGGAGGATGGATGCCATGGCAGAGAAACAGTACATGGCATCCTCTTTGGGACTCAGGCAGGCTAATTATATGGCCTATACAGCCAGGTACCAGAAGTCCAGGTGGGATACTGTACTGGCACTGGCTAAACAGGCCTCCCCCCAGCTGGCCAAGGAGCTAGAGGAGGTGGCTGCTGACGGGATTGAGGCATCTAAGGTACAATTTCATGCCGCTGTGGACTCCAATGATGTGTCATCAAGAGTCATGGCTATATCTGTGGCTCTTTGGAGAATGGCTTGGCTCAGATGTACTAGCCTCTCACAGGACATGCAGGCTAAGGCCATGGATTTCTCTGTGGAAGGTAATTCTCTGTTTGGGGAGCAGACAGAGAATTACATGAAAAAGATGGAGGAATATAGGACCATTTATAGGAGTGCACAGGCCAAGGAGAGGCAGGCAACTCCTCAAAGGCAGCAATCTAGGGGCAGGGACAGGCCTTTCTACCAAACACAGGCCTCTTCTCCCTTTTCACAGAGGGGGTTCTTCAGAGGGAGAGGCAGAAGGGGGATGAGCAGGGCTGCATCCACTCCTCAGCCTAAGACCCCTGCCAAGCAGACACCCTGATGGGTCTGCCCGAGTCGACTCTCCTATCCCTGTAGGGGGCAGGCTGGCTTACTTTGTCCAGGACTGGGTGTCTGTTACTTCAGACAAGTGGGTCCTGAAAGTAGTAAGCCAGGGTCTGGTTCTCAGCTTCAAAAAATTTCCGAAGATGAGAGCCAGATCCTTTCCACCTGCAAGTCTCTCCAAAACCCTTGCACTAGAGGCAGAGATTTCATCTCTTCTGGCCTCAAGAGCCATAGAGAGAGTTCCTGCCCTACACCGAGGCAAAGGTTTGTACTCCAGGTACTTCCTTACCCCAAAAAAGACAGGGGAGTGGTGACCCATCCTAGATCTAAGATACCTGAACAAACATGTTTTAAAACCAAGGTTCAAGATGGTGATTCTGGGAATAATTCTTCAAACAACATGAAGTCTTGCTGTATTCTGACTATTGCAGTTAGGTTCTGCCTTTCAACTGCCTCGGAGAACAAAGAGTTAAACTTTCCATGGCCAGCATGGAATGTTCACCGCGAGCTCGGTTGAAGCCCCACTGAACAGTCGCTCCGGAGATTTCTCATTTGTTTGGTTCAAAAAAGTTGGTTAAAATGTCGTTTTTCGCTTGGTTTCTACCAAATTTCTGCTACCAAATCTGTCGGTTTAAGTCTCTGTCTGTGGTACCGTGAGTATTAGATAGGTTTTACATTTAGTTTCTGTGTGGAACTTTTTTCGGATCGGTTCAGCTGAACCGATCAGTTTAGTTTAAAAAAGTTTCTGAATTTACTTAGAGTGTGGTAACCGGTCCGTATCAGTTCCAAAAAAAATGGATTTTATTATGTTTTTTTCCAAGACCCGTTACCTGTCAGAATCGATAGGGAGTCTTTCTGACGGATTGCGAAAAAAGGTAAGTTTTGGATAGGATTGGCGTGTCTGAGAAACCAAGAAAAAATGGGCCCACTGGGTTTCAACACTGCAGTGTGTGTGTGGGAAGTCTTTGCTAAGGCTGATCCCCACGCCACCTGTGTTTATTGTCTGGGGTTTGACCACCTCGATTCAGACTGCAATTGCAGTTTCCCAAGTTACCGTGGATAAAGAAAAGTAGATGAAAGGAGGAAGAGGAATCCGCTGACCGGATAGCAGCCGTTGATTCCGACTGGACGGAAGGGTGCCACTCTGACAAGGCGTACTTCTTGAACCAAAAGGAAACTCGATTCTGAGGAGTCCAGTTAAAGGAAGAGAAAAGATAAATCGTTCAGATCCAGTCAAATTCATACTCGGACTGCTGATGATAGCCAGCGATAAGAATAATGTACAATCGCTAACTTTGGTTCTGGCCGAACCAGCACCATCTGGCAGGGGCTCGCTTCAGTCGGTTCCCCCGGTTCTGGATTACACTTCAGAAGAATTTTATGAACCGGAGGAGGAGGAGGGAGAGTATGAGGATGATGATGGTTATTATGAAAGTCTGGATGTGCCTATTGACCCAGACATCTCCCCAGACAGACCTTCAGGTGTTTCTCCTCCTAGGCTTTCTGGGTACCCTTCTCACTTTATGTTTTACAAAAAAGTGGCTGAAACCCTCCAGCTTCCAATGGAAGAAACAGTGAAGGATGGGAGGCTGATTTGTTGAAGTGTAAATCCCAGAGTCCAGGAGACTGTCTATTCCCTCCATAAATCTTTTGAAACAGACAAATAAAATTCTAAGACTCCTAACTCCATACCTCCTGTGGACAGACCAAATGGACAAGAGGTACACCCTTTCAGTCTCTGACACGGAGTTCCTTTCTCAGCAATGCAGCCATGTTGGGGTAGTGTAGGCTGCTGCCTGTGATAAGGTAAATATCCCCTTGGCATCACCCCCCCCCCAGATAAAGATTCCAGGAGGACTGATGCCATGGCAAAGAAGCAGTACATGGCAGCATCTTTGGGACTCAGGCAGGCTAACTATATGGCCTATACAGCTAGATACCAGAAGTCCAGGTGGGACAGTGTGCTGGCTCTGGCTAAACAGGCCCCTGACCAGCTTGCCAAGGAGCTGGAGCAGGTGGCTGCAGATGGGATAGAGGCATCCGAGGTGCAATTTCATGCTGCTGTGGACTCCAGTGATGTTTCATCAGGAGTCATGGCTACATCTGTGGCCCTTCGGAGGATGGTTTGGCTCAGATGTACTAGCCTATCACAGGATACCCAGGCTATGGCCATGGATTTCCCTGTTATTGGTAATTCTCTGTTTGAGGAGCAGACAGAGAACTACATGAAAAAGATGGACGAGTACAGGACCACCTACAGGAGTGCTCAGGCCAAAGAAAGGCAAGCCACTCCTCAAAGGCAGCAGTCCAGGGGCAGGGGCAGGCCTTTTCAAATGCCTTTTTACCAAGCCCAGGCCTCCTCTTCTTATGCTCAGAGGGGGTTCTTCAGAGGGAGAGGCAGACGGGGAATGAGCAGGCCTGCTTCCACCCCTCAGCCTAAAGCCCTTTCCAAGCAGACACCCTGATGGGTCTGCCCGGGTCGATTCTCCAATACCTGTAGGGGGCAGGCTGGCTTACTTTGTCCAGGACTGGAAGTCTCTGACATCAGACAAGTGGGCCCTGGAAGTAGTAAGCCAGGGACTGGTTCTCAGCTTCAAAAAATTTCCCAAGATGAGAACCAGATCCTTTCTACCTGCAAATCCATCAGAGACCCTTGCCCTAGAGGCAGAGATTTCTTCCCTCCTGGCTCTCAGAGCCATAGAGAGGGTTCCTACCCTACACAAGGGCCAAGGATTGTACTCCAGGTACTTCCTAACCCCCCCAAAAGACAGGAGAATGGCAGCCCATCCTGGACCTAAGATAAAACCAAAGTTCAGAATGGTGACTCTGGGAATAATTCTGCCCTGTCTAAGGCCAGGGGACTGGCTAGCCTCCCTTGACCTCAAAGATGCCTGTTTTCACATTCCCATCAGGTGCTCGCACAGAAAGTACCTCAGGTTCGAGTTGCCCTCAGGCCACTACCAATTCAGAGCAATGCCGTTTGGCCTAACATCAGCCCCAAGGGTGTTCACAAAGTGCCTGGCAGTAGTGGTTGCTTTCCTAAGGAGAAAAATGATTCCCATCTTTCCATACTTTGACGACTGGCTCATAGTGGGTCAGTCTCCAGACCAAGTTTTCACATCTGCAAATAACTCAGCAAGTGCTCACTTCCTTAGGATTCCTCCTCAACCTTCCAAAGTCAGTTCTCAAGCCAGTACAGCTCATTCCCTTCATAGGGGCGGAGCTGGATGCAATAAGGGCAAGAGCCTTCCTTCCCCTGGACAGGGCAAGGACCCTTATGGAACTGGCCTCTTCATTCACCCTTCAGGTGTCTTGACCAGCAAGGCATTTCCTGCAGCTTCTGGGCCACATGGCAGCTTCTACAGCAGTGGTCCAGGGAGCAAGATTTCAGATGAGGGACATTCATTTCCACTTAAGAGCCTTCTGGTCCCAAAGAAAGGATTCCCTTACCAAACTAGTTCCAGTGACTCAAACCCTGATCCGTGCTCTGCAATGGTGGCAGGATCAGGAAAATTTGAGACAAGAAGTTCCTTTTGTCACTCAGTCTCATTCAGTGATACTCACCACAGATGCCTCCCTGCTGGGCTGGGGAGCCCACGTGGGGGATCTTACCACCCAAGGGCTGTGGTCATCTCAATAATCTCTGCTTCATATCAGTCTCTTGGAACTCAGAGCGGTGTTTCTGGCACTGCAAGCCTTTTCCAAATCTGTACAGAACAAGATGGTCCAGATCAGAACAGACAATACCACCACCATGTGGTACATCAACAAGCTAGGAGGCACTCGGTCTACGGCCTTGTGCACAGAAGCAATGGAGTTGTGGTCCCTGGCCTAGTCCCTGCAAACCTCTCTGATAGCAGTTCACCTCCCAGGGAAGGACAATGTCCTAGCAGATGCTCTCAGCAGGATATCCCAAGGCCATCACGAATGGACCCTAGATCCCCTAGTTTTGAAAGTGATTTTCTGGAGATGGGGCACTCCACAGATTGATCTTTTTGCAGCCCCAGACAATCACCAACTTCCTCTCTTTTGTTGCAGACTCCCAGTCTTGGGCTCAGTCCCCCTGGATGCTCTGATTCTGAATTGGGAAGGGAAATTTCTGTATGCTTTTCCCCCCTTCCCTATCCTGTTCAAGGTGTTAGTCAAGATAAGGTCACAATCATGCAAAGTGATTCTGATTGCTCCAGACTGGGCCAGACAGCCCTGGTATCCCCTGTTGCTGTCCTTAGCAGTCCACCTTCCCTTGTCTCTTCCCAGGAATTACAACCTGTTGACATCCTCTCAGGGGAGGATTTGGTACCCGAATCTTCGGTCTCTCAATCTGAAGGCATGGCTCTTGAAGAGTTAGAGTTTGCTGATCTGCATCTTTCCCATGGGGTTCTGGATATCCTTAAGGCTTCTCGGAAGCCTTCCACCAGAAAGACTTACAACTCCAAATGGAAAAGATTCAGCATTTGGTGTTCTAAGAATAACATTTCTCTAGATTCTGCTGAGTTGCCTACGGTTCTGGACTATATGGTCCATCTTAATGGCCTAGGCCTCAGGCCAGCTACCCTTAAAGTACATTTGGCAGCTGTTTCTGCTTTCCTGTCAGTAGGCAAGCCTTCCCCTCTGTCAGCCCATCCTGTGTTTTGTAAGTTTTTCAAGGGATTGCTTCACACCAATCCCCCCTTTAGGGATCCTGCTCCTGCTTGGGACCTTAATGTTTGCATTACTCAGCTTATACAACCCCACTTTGAGCCTTTGTCCTCTGAAGAGCTTAAGTACTTGACTTGGAAAACTGTGTTTTTGGTGCCCATTACTTCTGCCAGGCGTATCAGTGAATTGCAAGCCCTGTCAGTGGAACCTGATTTCATCTCTTTCCATAGAGATAAAGTGGTCCTAAGAACTAACAAAGTTTTTGCCTAAAGTGGTTTCAGATTTCCACCTCAACCAGTCTGTTTCTCCCTGTTTTCTTCACTGACCATTCCTCCTCTGGAGAGAGGAGGCTACACAGCTTAGATATTAAAAGGGCCCTGAGCTACTACATAGAGTGCACCAAGGGTCACAGGTTTGAATCCCTCCAGTTGTTCCTCACGTATGGAGAGGTTGGTAAGGGCAAACCTGCCACTAAGAAATCTATTGCCAGGTGGATTGTTTCTTGTATACAATTTTGCTATGCGAAACTGGGTAGAACTCCACCCTCAGGTCTGAGGGCTCATTCCACTAGAGGTACAGCTGCTTCCCTGGCTGATGCCAGGGATATTACTCTCTTAGAAATTTGTCAAGCAGCCACCTGGAAAACAGTCCATACATTCACCAAGCATTAATCTCTGGATATCCAGGCTAGGAGTGATGCTCTGTTTGGCACAGCAATACTTCAGAGCCTGTTTCCAAAGTAGGTTATGTCCCTCCTCCATGGAGGTACTACTTGATAGTCTGCATATGTCAGAATACAGCAAGACTTCATGTTGTTTGAAGAAAAAATTACTCACTTTAGTAATGTTGTTTCTTCTAATGGAGTCTTGCTGTATTCTGACCTCCCCCCCCGCCTCCCCTCTCAGAACCTAGATTTTGGGATGTGGGTGGGCAGGAGCAGTGTTGGCACCCTAGGGGTGTCCTTTTTTTACCCTCTTTTATTTTGGGTGAGTGATTGTGTTTTGGATGTGTTTGGTTTTTGGGTTTCCTGACTTGAGTCTTATTTTTGAAACCAAAAAACCCTTTTATATAGATATAGTTGCCAGTTGGCTAGTTTTGAGTTTTAGTTTCCACACAGAACTTCTAATGAGTATTGCTTGTAAAGATCTGACGTTTGTAGTTTAAACAACAGCAGACAGAGGCTTCAACTGAGCTCATGGTGAACATTCCATGCTGGCCATGGAAAGTAACTCTTTGTTCTCCGGGGCAGTTGAAAGCCAGGACCTAACTGCATATGTCAGAATACAGCAAGATTCCATTAGAAGAAACAACATTACTAAAGTGAGTAATTTTTTCTTCCCCTCCTGGATGTCTGCAAAGCAGCTACCTGGAAATCTATGCACACCTTTGTGAAACACTACAGTTTGGATGTGCAGACCAGATCTGATGCCAGATTTGGCAGGGTGGTTCTGCAGAGCCTCTTTCCTAAGTAGGTTCTCTGCCCACCTCCCACTTGGTGCTGCTCAATAGTTTGCTAAAATTACTGATGCTAAAGGACTCCTGGGGTTAGAAGAAAAAATTACTTACTGCAATAATCTTTCTTTCAAGGGGTTCTTTAGCATCAGTAAGCTCCCACCCTCTCCCCGGTTCACCTGACGGAGAAGGGCTCTTTATCACATCTCTTACCAAATTTGGACTTTCTTATTGACGAGTTTTTGACGCATATTGTTGTTTCTGTTTCCACTTTTGTGGACATTTTCTTGTTTTTTGAGTCTTGTTGATTCTTTTTCAGGGCATGTGCTCTCATTTTCCTTTGAAAAAATTCAGAAGCCTTCAGGCAGCTGTCACTCAGCTCACTCCCCCTCCTGCTTCTTTATTGGCGATTGCTCAAATCTCATTTAAAGGCTACCTAAACAAAATTCTAAGGGGTACACTGTTTGATAATCCCTCCCGTGGAAGCATAGCTGTAGGGAAAAGGTTTTGTACAATGTAAAGCATTACCTTAGATTTTGCAGTTTAATACGTTTTCGGCAACTTTTTTCTAAATGCCGACACCAGGAAACATTTTCTCCATGCTGCGCCGATCGGAGGCTAAGGCTGCTGGGAACGTGCAGCGTAATGATGTCATCTTAGCAAGTCCAGGCATCCCCGGTATTGAGTTCTTATGGAGCCTTATGTATTAGATGTAACGTTACCAGTATATATGTACTTTGCCATCTTTATCATTACTTAACATGTATAGTAGAGTGTACTGTTCTTGTTAAGTAATGATACAGATGGAAAGGTACACATATATCGGTAACGTTAGATCTAATGCATAAGGTATCATAGGAACTCAATGGGGATGCCTGGACTTGCTAAGATTACATCATTACGCTGCACATTCCCGGCAGCCTTAGCCTCCGATTGGCACGGCATGGAGAACAGGGCTTGACAAATCCTATAGCCCGATGTCCCGGACTACCATTTTTTATGTAGGGACAAGCAGATGCCAGAGTTCTGCTTGTCCCATGGACTACCATGCTGCAGTTTAAAATTTGCAGGTTTTTACCTGCTTCAGACAACATGAAGTCTTGCTATATTATGACAATTGCAGTTTGTCCCACCATTAGAACTGCTCCGGAGGTGAAAGAGTTAACTCCATTCTGAGAATGGAACTTAGAGCACGAGCTCTATTAGAGAAGCTCTGTCTGGGTTATTTCAAACACAAACTGTCAGATTCTTTACTCCGCCTCACTGAACAGTCGCTCCGGAGATTTCTCCTACTGCTCGGTTCATTTCTCGGTTCAAACAGTGTTTTCTCGGTTTAAATCAACCGAGAATATTATTATTTTAACCGCAAAACCGATCGGTTCAAGCTCTGTCTGTGGTATCGTAAGTAATTTCAGTTTTATTTCTGTGTGGAACTTGTAAATGTTATCGGTTCAGTTTTGAACCGATCAGCTTGCTTGAAACTTGAAGTTACACAATTTGGAGGTTTTTAGAGTGCGGTTCTCGGTTCTTATCGGTTCTAAAAAAACCGCATTTCATTACGGTTTTTTCCAAGACCCGTGACACGGTTAGGAACCGATAAGGGTGTCTTGCCTGGCACTGCCGTTTAAAAGGGCAAGTTTTTGGTTAGGCTGGCATTATGTCTGAGAAACCCAAAAGAAAACCGGCCCACTGGGTTTCAACACTGTGATGCCTGTGGGGAAGTCTTTGCCAAGGCTGACCCACACACCACATGTGTATATTGTCTGGGGTTTGACCACCTCAATTCAGACTGCCAGATTTGTAAAATTTCCTGCAGCCACCCTGGAAAAGAGGTTGGCAGGCTCAGGAGCGAGAGGCCAAAAGTCCGCTGACCTGGATGGCCAGCCGGTTCGGTGTCAACCGAACCGGAGGGAGTGCCCTCTGACCAGGGCGAGACTTCCTCGGGCAAACGCAAAGCTGGCTCGGATGAGCCAGTTCCAGTAAAGAGAACAAGAAAGTCAGCAGGTGTGGAGCCCAAAATTCCTTCTCCAACTGCTGCAGAGATAGCAAGAGCTATTCAGATTGTCCAGTCACTTTCTCCGGTTCCGTCCGAACCGCCACTGTCTGGTAAAAGGTCGGTTCCATCGGTTCAGGAATATGATGTTGAGGAGTTTTATGAACCAGAGGAGGGGGAGGAGGATTATGAACAGTATGAATGTGACTTGGAGGGTCTGGGTGTGCCCATTGAACCGGACATCTCCCCAGACAGACCTTTGGAATCTCCCCCTATGCTTTCTGAGTCCCCCTCTCACTTTATGTTTTACAAAAAAGTTGCTGAAACCCTCCAGCTCCCTTTGGAGGAAGCTGTGGATGAGCAAGAGGAACCTGATTTTGTAGAAATGATGGATATACCAGAGTCTAGGAGATTGTCTATTCCTTTGCATAAATCATTTAGGAAGCAAACAATAAAAATGTTAAAAACTCCTAATTCAAACACCATGAAGTCTTGCTATATTATGACATATAGCAGTTAGCCACAGCACTTGAACTGCCCCGGAGAGGAAGGAGTTAACTCCAGGCTGACTGGAGTTCCAAGCGTGAGCGCCTTGCTGAAAGCTCTATCTGGCTAGTTTCAGTTTGAAACTGTCAGATTCTTTACTCCGCTTCACTGAACAGTCGCTCCGGAGATCTCTCCTTCAGCTCGGTTCATTTCTCGGTTCAAACGAGTGTTTCTCGGTTCATTTTAACCGGCAAAAGTAATTATTTTACCGCATTTTGGTTCAAAGCTCTATCTGGTAAACCGTAAGTACAGGATTTTAAAGTCTGTGTGGAAATTCATTATCGGTTCGGTTTTGAACCGATCGGTTTGCAAAAATACTAATTTTAAACAATAATTTGGGCTTTTAGAGTGCGGTTCCCGGTTCTTATCGGTTCTAAAAAAACCTAACTTTTAAATTGGGTTTTTTCAAATACCCGTGACACGGTTAGGAACCGATAAGGGTGTCTTGCCTGGCACTGCCATAAAAAGGGCAAGTTTTTGGATAGGCTGGCATTATGTCTGAGAAACCCAAAAGAAAAACCGGGCCCACTGGGTTTCAACACTGTGATGTTTGTGGGGAAGCCTTTGCCAAGGCTGACCCACACACCACATGTGTTTATTGTCTGGGGGCTGACCACCTCCTGTCAGACTGCCAGGTGTGTAAGAATTTCCCTGCAGCCACCCTGGAGAAAAGATTGGGCTGGCTCAGGGAATGAGAGGCCAAAAAGTCCGCTGACCCGGATGGCCAGCCCGGTCCAGCACCCACTGGACCAGAGGGAGTGCCCTCTGACCAGGGCGAGACTTCCTCGGGCAAAAGAAAGGCTGGTTCAGATGAACCGGTCCCAGTTAAAAAGACAAAGAAATCAGTAGGTTTGGAGTCCAAAATTGTGTCTCCAACTGCTGCACAGATAGCTAAAGCCATTCAGATTGTCCAGTTACTGTCTCAGGGACCTGTCGAACCACCAACAGTTGATAAAAGGTTGGTTCATTCAGTTCCAGTGGTTCAGGAGTATGATGTTGAGGAATTTTATGAACCACAGGAGGGAGGAGAATTTGATCAATATATGCGGCTGGGAGGTCTGGACGTGCCAATTGAACTGGACATTTCTCCAGACAGACCTTTAGAATCTCCTCCTATTCTGTCTGAGTCCCTTCTCATTTTATGTTTTACAAAGGTTGCAGAAACCCTCCAGCTTCCTTTAGAGGGCTGTGGATGAACAAGAGGAGCCTGATTATGTAGAAATGATGGATATACCAGAGTCTAGGAGGTTGTCTATTCCTTTGCATAAGTCATTTAGGAAGCAAACAACAAAGATTTAAAAATCTCATTCTGTCCCTCCTGTAGATAAAAAAATGGACAGAAGGTATGCTTTATCAGGCCCTAATACAGACTTCCTCACTGAGCAGTGTAGTCATGTAGGTGTGGTACAAGCTGCAGCCTGAGTGCAGGCTAATATTCCCTGGCCTCACATCCTCTGATAAGGATTCAGGAAGATTGATGCCATGGCAGAAAAACAGTATATGGCAGCTTCTTTGGGACTCAGGCAGGCAAATTATATAGCTTATGTAGCTAGATATCAGAAATCTAGGTGGGACACAATATTGCAGTTAGCCAAGCAGGCCCATGGCCAGCTGGCTAGTGGAGTTGGAACAGGTGGCTGCTGATGGCATTGAAGCCTCTAAAGTTCAATTTCATACTGCTGTTGATGTTAATGATGTTTCCTCTAGGGTCATGGCCACTTCTGTAGCTTTCCGTAGGTTGGCATGGCTCAGATGCACTAATCTGTCTCAGGATACTCAGTCAAGGCTATAGATTTTTCCTGTAGTGGGAAATTCTCTGTTTGGGGAACAAACAGAAAACTATATGAAAAAGATGGATGAATACAGAACTACCTACAAAAGTGCCCAGGCTAAGGAGAGGCATGCCACTCCACAAAACTGCAGCTCCCCCAGGTGAGGCACGGCCTTTCCATGAGCCTTTTTGCAATTACAAGCCTCCTCTGCTGCGCTGAGGGTTTCTTCAGAGGCAGGGTAGGCGAGGCAGAGTAAACCGTCCCCTCCCCTTCTCCTAAGGCTGCTGCCAAGCAAGCACCCTGATGGCGTGCCCAGGGCGATTCTCCTGTACCAGTGGGGGCAGGTTAACTATTTCAGCCAGAACTGGCTGTCATAACTTCGACAGATGGGTTCTGGAGGTAATAGCCAGGGTCTGGTTCTCAGCTTCAAACAGTTTCAAAGATGAGAAACCAGACATTTTCCACCTGCAAAATCCTTCAAGCCCTTTGCTTTGGAAGCAGAGAGGTTTCTTCTCTTCTGGACTGCAAAGCAGTGGAAAGAGTCCTCCTTGCCATCAGGGCAGGGGCTATATTCAAGATACTTTCTTACCCCAAAAGACAGGAGAATGGCGGCCCATTCTAGATTTAGAGTACCTGAACAAGCATCTTTTGAAACGAAAGTTCAAAATGTTGACTCTGGCAATGATATTGCCTTCTCTAAGGCCAGGGGACTGTGGCTTCCCTGGACCTCAAGGATGCCTATTTTCATGTTCTGATCAGGCCTTCTCACCGAAAGTACCTCCAGGTTGAACGCCCTCAGGCCACTACCAGTTCAGGGCAATGCCTTTCGGCCTTACCTCTATGCAAGGGTATTCACAAAATGTCTAGCTGTAGTAGGGCTCACTTAAGAAGGCAAGGGGTTGCTGTGTTTCCTACCTGGACGACTAGCTCATTGTGGGTCAGTCTCCAGATCAGGTGAAATCCCACTTGCAAGTCACCCAGCAGCTTCTCACTTCCCTGGGATTCCTGCTAAATTTACCAAAGTCAGTTCTGGAACCAGTTCAGGTCCTAACTTTCATAGGTGCAGAATTGAACACAAAGTTAGCCAGGGCATTCCTTCCTCGGAAAGGGTAGACAGACTCATTGCCCTGGCATCCTCCTTTACCCTGCGAGTCTCCTCGACCAGCAAGGCATTTTCTGCAACTCCTGGGCACATGGCTGCTTCCACAGCTGTAGTGCAAGGAGCAAGATTCCAGATGAGGGACATTCAGTTCCATTTGAGGGCCTATTGGTCTCAAAGGAAGGACCCTTTCCAAATTGGTCCCAGTGACTCAAACTCTGATCCTGGCCTCCACTGGTGGCAGGACCGAAGCAATCTAAACAAGGGGTTCCTCTCATTCCCATTTCCCACCCTCACCCTCACCACGGATGCCTCCCTGTTAGGGTGGGGAGCTCATAGGCGACCTGTCCACTCAGGGAGTGTGGTCTCCTCAGGAATCTCTGCTCCACATCAATCTTTTGGAACTCAGAGCTGTCTTTTTAGCTTTTCAGGTATTTTCAGTTTCTGTCCAGAACAAAGTGGTTCAAGTCAGGACAGACAACACCACCACAATGTGGTACATCAACAAGCAAGGGGCACTCGGTCATCAGCCTTGTGCACCCGAAGCAATGAAGTTGTATGGTCTCTGGCCTACTCTCGAACACCTCCTGATAGCAGTTCACCTCCCGGGAAGGACAATGTCCTGTGGATGCCCTCAGCAGAATTTCTCAGGGCCATCACGATGGGCTCTGAATCCACAGGTGCTGGGGTCTGTCTTTGCCAGATGGGGCACCCTCAGATAGATCTTTTCGCAGCCCCAGACAACCATCAACTTCCTCTATTTTGTTGCAGGCCTCCAGTGCTGGGCTCAGTCCCCTGGACGCCTTTCTGTTGGACTGGAAGGGAAGTTCCTGTATGCCTTTCCCCCTTTCCTCTTCTTTTCAGGGTACTAGTGAAAATCAGATCTCAACCCTGCAAAGTGATTCTGATTGCCCAGATTGGGCCAGACAGCCCTGGTACCCTCTGCTTCTGTCCTTGACAGTCCACCCTGCCCTGAGCCTGCCCAGAGTCCACAACTTGCTGGCCTGTGCACAGGGGAGAGTGAGGTATCCGGACCTCAAATCCCTCCATCTCAAGGCCTGGCTCTTGAGGAGTTAGAATTTGCTGATTTACACCTTTCTCAAGGTGTCCTGGATATTTTAAAGACTTCAAGGAAGCCTTCCACTAGGGCCACTTACAATTCTAAGTGGAAGAGGTTTTCCATCTGGTGCTCTGAGAGGCAGATTATTCCAGAATCCACTGATCTTCCCATTTTATTGGACTATTTGGTCCATTTATTCCTAAGCCTTAGGCCAGCTACCTTGAAGGTTCATCTGGCAGCTGTCTCTGCTTTTGTGTCAGCAGGAAGCCTGCCTCCCTTTCTTCTCACCCTGTGTTTCCAAGTTTTTAAAGGTTACTTCATACTAACCCCTTTTCAGAACCAGCTCCTGTCTGGGACCTGAATGTTTGCATTGCTCAGTTAATGCAACCTCCTTTGAGCCTCTGTCCTCAGCAGAGCTCAAGTTTCTAACTTGGAAAACTGTTTTCCTAGTGGCTATCACTTCTACGAGACGCATAAGTGAATTACAGAGCCCTGTCAGTGGAAGAAGATTTTATTTCTTTCCACAGAGATAAAGTAGTCCTCAGGACTAATAGAAAGTTTTTGCCTAAGGTGGTTTCAGATTTCCACCTGAACCAATCCATCTCTCTCCCAGTATTTTTCACTGAGCATTCTTCCTCAGGTGAGAGGAGACTGCACAGCTTGGACGTCAAAAGAGCCTTAAGCTACTATTTGGAACGCACCAAGGGTCACGGGTTCAAATCCCTCCAACTCTTCCTTACTTATGGCGAGGTTGGCAAGGGGAAACCTGCCACTAAGAGGACTATTGCAAGGTGGATTGTCTCTTGTATCCAATTTTGTTAGCAAAAACTAGGTAGAGAACCCCCTCAGGACTGAGGCCCCTCCTGAAGGCTGATTCTGCGTCTCTAGCGGCTGCTAGAGTATTCCATTCTGGAAATTTGTCAAGCTGCTACCTGGAAGACAGTTCCTACTTTTTACCAAGCATTATTCCCTGGATGTCCAGTCCAGGAGAGATGCTCGGTTTTAGCTACAGCTGTGCTTCAGAGCCTGTTTCCTAAGTAGGTCCTGACCCTCCTCCATGGAGTACTGCTGTGTAATCTGCTGTTGTTATAATATAGCAAGACTTCATGGTGTTTGAAGAAAAAATTACTCACCTAGTAATTTGCTTTTCTTCTCATGGAGTCTTGCTATATTCTCAACCACCCTCCTGCCCCTCTCAGAACTTCTACTTGGGTAGGGGTGGCAAATTAGTGCAAGCACTGTGTCTTGCCATTGTAGTTTTTCCTTCCACCTCTTTCTTTAGGGTTAGGAACTAGGTTGTTCGTTTAGGTAATATATTGGCCCCTTCCTGGACTTGAGTCTTTGGGGAAAAGTCCTAATAGTGCTTGTCAAGGGGAAAACTACTAATAATAATAATACCATTATTCATTGTTATTATGGTTATTGGTGTTTCTATTGTTGTTTATATTGTTGTTATTACTACTAGTAGGTAGCCATTTGGCTAGTGTAGCTTTCCACACAGACTTGTTGCTTAGTGTTAGCTTAGTAAAGAATCTGACAGTTTCATTTGAAACTGGCCAGATAGAGCTTTGGCACAGCGCCCTCGCGCTGTAGAACTCCAGATCCTCTGGAGTTAACTCCTTCCTCTCCGGGGCAGTTCAGCAGCAGTGGCTGACTGCTATTGTTATAATATAGCAAGACTCCATGAGAAGAAAAGCAATTACTAAGGTGAGTAATTTTTTCTTTCTGCATCTGTTCAGAACAGAGTGATACAAGTCAGAACAGACAACACCACAACAATGTACATCAACAAGCAGGGGGGCACTCGGTCTTCGGCCTTGTGCACCGAGGCAATGAAGTTGTGGTCTCTGGCCTATTCCCTGAACACTTCCCTCATAGCAGTTCACCTTCCAGGAAAGGACAATGTCCTAGCAGATGCTCTCAGCAGGATTTCCCAGGGCCATCACGAATTGGTCTCTGGATCCTCAAGTACTGGGGATAGTTTTGCCAGATGAGGCACCCTCAGATAGATCTTTTGCAGCCCAGACAATCACCAACTTCCACTGTTCTGTTGCAGGCCCCAGTGTTGGGCTCAGTCCCCTGGATGCCTTTCTCCTGGTTTGGGAAGGGAAGTTTCTTTATGCTTTCCCTTCTCCCATTCAAGGTGCTAGTCCGTCGGATCCAGCCTTGCAGGGTGATTCTGATTGCCCCAGATTGGGCCAGTCAACCTGGTACCCACTCATCCTGTCCCTAACAGTCCATCTCCCCTGTGTCTCCCCAGGAATCACAGCCTGTTAACCTGTGCCCAGGGAGAGTTTGGTATCCAGACCTCAATCCCTCAACCTCAAGGCCTGGCTCTTGAGGAGTTAGAATTGCTGACCTACACCTTTCTCAGGGTGTTCTTGAAATCCTAAAGGCTTCTAGGAAGCCTTCCACTAAAACTACTTATAATTCTAAGTGGAAAAGGTTTTCCATTTGGTGTTCTGGGAGACATTTCCCCAGAATCTGCTGATTTGCCCAGTGTTTTGGACTATATGGTCCATCTTAATTCTTTGGGCCTGAGACCAGCTACCCTGAAAGTGGAATTTGGCAGCTGTCTCTGCTTTTTTTGTTTCAACAGGAAAGCCATCCTCTCTTCCGCTCACCCTGTATTTTCCAAGTTTTTTAAAAGTTACTTCATACTAATCCACCTTTTTAGGATCCAGCCCCTTCCTGGGACCTTAATGTTTGCATTGCCCAGTTAATGCAATCCCTTTTGAACCTCTGTCTTCTGCAAAGCTTAAGTACTTAACTTGGAAAACTGTTTTCCTAGTGGCTATCACTTCTGCCAGATGCATAAGTGAGTTGCAAGCCTTGTCAGTAGAAACTGACTTTATTTCTTTCCACAGGGATAAGGTAGTCCTCAGGACTAAGAGGAAGTTTTTGCCTAAGGTGGTTTCAAATTTCCATCTTAACCAATCTATCTCCCTTCAGTGTTTTCACTAGACACTCCTCCTCTGGTGAGAGAGATTGCACAGTTTAGGCGTTAAGAGGCCCTAAATTTTCTATATAGAGGCATTACCAAGGATCACAGGTTGAATCCCTCCAACTTTTCTCACTTATGGTGAGGTCGGAAAGGAGACCTGCCACTAAGAGATCAATTGCCAGGTGGATTGTCTCTTGTATGCAATTTTGTTATCAGAAACTGGGAGGAGTTCCCCTCTGGCCTGAGGGCTCATTCTACCAGAGGTACAGCTGCGTCTCTAGCTGCTGCCAGGACATCCCTATCTTAGAGATATGTCAAGCTGCTACTTGGAAAGCGGTACACACTTTCACCAAGCATTACTCCTGGATGTCCAGGCCAGGAGAGATGCTCGGTTTGGCACAGCTGTGCTTCAGAGCCTATTCCTAAGTAGGTTCTGGCCCTCCTCCATGGAGGTACTGCTGTGTAGTCTGCAATTGTCATAATATAGCAAGACTTCATGTTGTTTTGAAGAAAAATTACTCACCTTAGTAATGTTGTTTCTTCTAATGGAGTCTTGCTATATTATGACTCTCCAGCCTGCCCTCTCAGAACTTCTACTTGGGTATGGGTTGGGCAGCCTAGTGTGGGCACTAGTTATACCCATTATATGTTTTCACCTTCTTGGGGTTTTGGGGTGTGATGTTTTTTAATTTATATTATATTACTTCTCATATTATTATATTATACTGTACTTTTGGTCCCCTGACTTGAGTCTTTGTGTTGGGACCAGCATTGGAGTGTTAATATTTGGGTGGCCAGTTGGCTGAGTGTAGGTTACACACACACAGACCTTAGTGAGTTTTTGCTCGTAAAGATCTGACAGTTTGTGTTTGAAATAACCCAGACAGAGCTTCTCTAATAGAGCTCGTGCTCTAAGTTCCATTCTCAGAATGGAGTTAACTCTTTCACCTCCGGAGCAGTTCTAATGGTGGGACAAACTGCAATTGTCATAATATAGCAAGACTCCATTAGAAGAAACAACATTACTAAGGTGAGTAATTTTTTCTTTTCCCTCACTGGCCACTAGATGGAGTCTTTGTGCGCATTGGTGAATCTCGGCGCTGCCGCCCACTATCATGATAGCGCCACCGTGCCTCATGTCCCGACTCCGAATTAACTGTGCAATCGGGCACCAGCAGACACTTGGGGAGGCGGCGGCGGCGCCAAGAAGCGGCTCATAACTGGTCAAAATAGCCAGACTGGCAGGCTAGGCAGCCAAGCTGATGGTACAGTCCTGTCAGTCCTGGCTAATGTTGAATGCGTTAGGGGTTGGACTGGAGCTCTCAGAGTGGCAGTAGCTCTGTGCACGTTGGCAAACGTGCCATTTCGCTGCTCGGAGAGAGGCAGAGAGCACATCGTTTCTGTTTGGAGCACAGTCAAACTGTGTATTTGGGGCCGATTGCTGCGAGTCACTAGCAAATATGTACTAGGAGAGAGAAGTTAGGATATAATACAAATATATATTGGGAATTTGGAGCAGGAGAGTAGGAGGATCTGTAGTTTGGGGTAAGGGGATGTGAGACGAGAGAGAGTTTGCTTAGAGTGGAAAGTCTGATAAAACAATCTGCTGATTTTTTATGTATATATATATATATAAAAAAAGAAGGGAGAACTAAGCAAAAACACTGCACACTGAATTCAGGGAGCTGTGTGTGTTGTTTGGACTCATGTGAAGTGAAGAAAAATAAAAGGATTCACAGCTCTTAAATAAATAAAAAAGGCAAAAAAACATGAGACTCTAAGTGGGGGAAGTGATTGTGTGTTGAATTTGAGTTGTGGAATTACTAAACATTTCAATAATAATCGTGTGATAAGGGTTGGGGTGTGTGTGTGTTTGTGAGACAAGCCTGCCTTCCCTGAGAGAGCAGAGATCAGCGACTTGGACCTGACTGATAATGTGTGCCTCCTGCAAGACCACGCAACCTGCCCTGAGAGGCCTAAGGGTAGAGAGAGAATTGTGAAGGGAAAGAACTGAATACTCTAATAAAGTAAACAGTCGCAGTATAAAAAGAGATTGATACCCCAAAAAAAAGATAGCTGCCTTAAATAAACTTATTAGCTAGTACTTTGTCCTACCAAGTACTTGGTGGAGGTGTGTGTGGCAGTGGGCTGTGAGTGAGACCTAACCTGCCCTGAGAGGAAAGGGTACAGGAATTTGGGAACAACTGCGGACTTGTTTCTTAGAAATATACTATAGGAAGGGGAAAGGGAAAAACATTTTTTGTGTGAAAAGTGACAGTGACACTACACAGAAGAAAATAATAAACCCTAGCTAGTACTTTTGGTGGAGGTGTATGTGTGTGCGGCTGTGAGGCCAAACCTGACCTGAGAAGGGAAAAGGCATTTTGGGGACACCGAAAAAATAAAATCAACCTACCAGAATAGCTACACTGGTGGAAGTGTTTGTTTGTGTGTGGCTGTGAGACCGAACCTGCCCTGAGAAGGGAAAAAGCAATTTCCTGCTAGTACTCTGTCTGGCTCTGGACCCAGCCCCCTTCCACCTATAGGAAGGGGAAAGGGAAAAACATTTTGTCTGTGAAAAGTGACAGTGACACTACACAGAAGAAAATAATAAACCCTAGCTAGTACTTTTGGTGGAGGTGTATGAGTGTGCGGCTGTGAGGCCAAACCTGATCTGAGAAGGGAAAAGGCATTTTTGGGGACACCGAAAAAATAAAATCAACCTACCAGACTAGCTACACTGGTGGAAGTGTTTGTTTGTGTGTGGCTGTGACACGGTCTCCGAACCTGCCCTGAGAAGGGAAAAAGCAATTCAAACAACATGAAGTCTTGCTATATTATGACAATTGCAGTTTGTCCCACCATTAGAACTGCTCCGGAAGTGAAAGAGTTAACTTCCATGCCAGGCATGGAGCTTGGAGCGCGAGCTCGGTTAGAGAAGCTCTGTCTGGATAATTTCAAACTGAAACTGTCAGATTCTTTACTCCGCCTCACTGAACAGTCGCTACGGAGATTTCTCCTACTGCTCGGTTCATTTCTCGGTTTTAAACAGTAGTTTCTCGGTTAAATTCAACTCGAGTATTATTATTTTAACACAAACCGATCGGTTCAAGCTCTGTCTGTGGTATTGTAGTAATAGACAGGTTTATTTCTGTGTGGAACTTGAAATGTTTATCGGTTCGGTTCGAACCGATCAGGTTATTTAAAACTTTAAAAATCAAGCATTTAAAAGCTTTTAGAGTGCGGTTCCCAGTTCTTATCGGTTCTAAAAAAACTGGATTTCATTACGGTTTTCCATGACCCGTGACGGTTGGGAACCGATAAGGGTGTCTTGCCTGGCACTGCCGTTAAAGGGCAAGTTTTTGGTTAGGCTGGCATCATGTCTCAGAAACCCAAAGAACGGGCCCACTGGGTTTCAACACTGTGGTGTCTGTGGGAAGCCTTGCCAAGGCTGACCCACACACCACATGTGATATGTCTGGGGTTTGACCACCTCAATTCAGACTGCCAGATTTGTAAGAACTTTCCCTGCAGCCACCCTGGATAAGAGAGTTGGCAGGCTCAGGGAACGAGAGGCCAAAAAGTCCGCTGACCCGGATGGCCAGCCCGGTTCGGTGCCAGCCGAACCGGAGGGAGTGCCCTCTGACCAGGGCGAGACCTCCTCGGGCAAACGTAAAGCTGACTCTGAGGAGCCAGTTCCAGCAAAGAAAACTAGAAAATTAGCAGGTGTGGAGTCTAAAATCCCTTCTCCAACTGCTGCAGAGATAGCAAGAGCTATACAAATTGTCCAGTCACTTTCTGCAGTCCCGTCCGAACCGCCATTGCCTGGTAAAAGGTCGGTTCGGCCAGTTCCACCGGTTCAAGAATATGATTTAGAAGAGTTTTATGAACCAGAGGAGGGGGAGGATGATTATGAACAGTATGAATGTGACTTTGAGAGTCTGGATGTGCCCATTGAACTGGACATCTCCCCAGACAGACCTTTAGAATCTCCCCCTCGCATTCTGAGTCCCTTCTCACTTTCTGTTTTATAAAAGGTTGCTGAAACCCTCCAGCTCCCATTGGAGGAAGCTGTGGATGAGCAAGAGGAACCTGATTTTGTGGAAATGATGGATATCCCAGAGTCTAGGAGATGGTCTATCCTTTACATAAATCATTTAGGAAACAAACAATAAAAATTTAAAAGCTCCTAATTCTGTGCCTCCTGTGGACAAGAAGATGGACAGGAGGTACACTTTGTCAGGTCCTGATACAGAATTCCTTTCACAGCAATGCAGTCATGTTGGAGTAGTTCAGGCTGCAGCCTGTGATAAGGCTAATATTCCCCTGGCTTCACATCCTCCTGACAAGGACTCCAGAAAGATTGATGCCATGGCTAAAAAACAATACATGGTAACGTCCTTGGGACTCAGACAAGCAAATTACATGGCTTATGTGGCAAGATACAAAAAATCTAGGTGGGACACTGTCATGGCTTTGGCCAAACAGGCCCCTGGCCAGCTTGCTAAGGAGCTGGAGCAGGTGGCTGCTGATGGTATTGAGGCATCCAAGGTGCAGTTCCATGCTGCTGTGGATTCTAATGATGTATCCTCTAGAGTCATGGCTACATATGTGGCTTTTCGTAGGTTTGCTTGGCTCATGTGTACTAGCTTGTCACAGGATACCCAGACTAAGGCTATGGATTTTCCTGTGGTAGGAAATTCTCTGTTTGGGGAGCAGATAGAGAATTACATGAAGAAAATGGATGAATATAGGACAACTTATAGGAGTGCACAAGCCAAGGAGCGGCAAGCCACTCCTCAGAGGCAGACCCCCAGGGGTAGAGTTAGGCCCTTTTACCAAACCCAGGCCTCCCATGCTTATGCTCAGAGGGGGTTCTTCAGAGGGAGAGGCAGACGGGGTGCAAGCAGGCCTGCTCCTACCCCTCAGCCTAAAGCCCCTGCCAAACAGGCACCCTGATGGGGTCCCAGGGCCAGTTCTCCATTACCTGTAGGGCAGGTTGGCTTACTTCGTTCAGAACTGGGAGTCTCTAACATCAGACAAGTGGGTCCTGGAAGTAATGGCCGGGTCTGGTTCTCAGCTTCAAAAAATTTCAAAGATGAGAATCAGATCTTTTCCACCTGCAAACCCTCTAGAGACCTTTGCCTTAGAAACAGAAGTCTCAACCTCATGGCTCTCAGAGCTGTAGAAAGGGTTTCTCCCTACACCAGGGCAGGCTCTGTACTCCAGGTACTTCCTTACCCCAAAAGACAGGGAGACTGGCGGCCCATTTTGGACCTAAGATATCTGAACAAGCACCTTTGAAACCAAAATTCAAAATGGTGACTCTGGCAATGATTTTACCTTCTCTAAGGCGGGGACTGGCTAGCTTCCCTGGACCTCAAGGATGCCTATTTCCATGTTCTCATCAGAAGCTCCCATCGAAAGTACCTCAGATTCGAACTGCCCTCAGGCCATTACCAGTTCAGAGCAATGCCCTTCGGCCTTACCTCTGCCCCAAGGGTATTCACAAAATGTTTAGCAGTAGCAGTTGCTCATTTAAGATGGCAAAAGATTGCCATTTTTCCCTATCTAGACGACTGGCTCATTGTAGGTCAGTCTCCAGACCAGGTCAAATCACACCTGCAAGTTACCCAGCAGCTGCTTACCTCTCTGGGTTTCTTCTCAATCTTCCAAAGTCAGTTCTGGAACCTGTCCAGGTACTCACCTTTATAGGTGCGAACTGGACACAAAGCAGACCAGGCAGCATCCTGCCCTAGAAGGGTAAGGAACCTAGTGGCCCTGGCCTCCTTCACTCTGCAGGTCTCTCGACCAGCAAGGCACTTCTTACAGCTACTAGGACACATGGCTGCTTCCATAGCCGTAGTGCAAGGAGCAAGGTTTCAGATGAGGGACATTCAGTTTCACTTGAGAGCCTTCTGGTCCCAAAGAAAATATCCCCTTTCCAAGTTGATCCCAGTGACTCGAACCCTGATCCAGGCCCTTCAGTGGTGGCAGGATCATAGCAATTTGAGATTAGGGGTCCCCTTCATCCCTCTATCTCACTCCTTGACCCTTACTACAGATGCATCCCTTTTGGGTTGGGGAGCTCACATGGGCGACCTCTCCACCCAGGGAGTGTGGTCCCCTCAGGAATCTCTGCTCCACGTCAATTTGCTGGAACTCAGAGCTGTCTTTCTAGCACTTCAGGTGTTTTCTGCATCTGTTCAGATCAAAGTGGTACAGGTCAGAACAGACAACACTACAATGTGGTACATCAACAAACAAGGGGGCACTCGGTCTTCGGCCTTGTGCACTGAGGCAATGAAGTTGTGGTCTCTGGCTTATTCCCTGAACACTTCCCTCATAGCAGTTCACCTCCCAGGAAAGGACAATGTCCTGGCAGATGCTCTCAGCAGGATTTCCCAGGGCCATCACGATGGTCACTGGATCCCAGTACTGGGGATAGTTTTTTGCCAGATGGGGCACCCTCAGATAGATCTTTTGCAGCCCCAGACAATCACCAACTTCCACTGTTTTGTTGCAGGCCCCAGTGATGGGCTCAGTCCCCTGGATGCCTTCCTCCTAGATTGGGAAGGGAAGTTTCTATATGCCTTTCCCCCCTTCCCTCTCCTATGTAAGGTGCTAGTCAAAATCAGATCCCAGCCTTGCAAGATGATTCTGATTGCTCCAGATTGGGCCAGGCAGCCCTGGTACCCACTCCTTCTGTCCTTAGCAGTCCATCTTCCCCTGTGTCTCCCCAGGAATCACAACCTGTTAACTTGTGCCCAGGGGAGAGTTTGGTATCCGAATCTCAAATCCCTCAACCTCAAGGCCTGGCTCTTGAGGAGTTAGAATTTGCTGACCTACACCTTTCTCAAGGTGTTCTTGAAATCCTGAAGGCTTCTAGGAAGCCTTCCACTAGGGCTACTTATAACTCTAAATGGAAAAGGTTTTCCATCTGGTGTTCTGGGAAACATATTTCCCCGGAATCCGATGACTTGCCCATTGTTTTGGACTATATGGTCCCCCTTAACTCTTTGGGTCTGAGACCAGCTACCCTGAAAGTACATTTGGCAGCTATCTCTGCTTTTATTTCAGCAGGAAAACCCTCCTCTCTTTCCGCTCACCCTGTATTTTCCAAGTTTTTCAAAGGATTACTTCATACTAATCCACCTTTCAGGGACCCGGCCCCTGCCTGGGATCTTATTGTTTGCATTGCTCAGTTGATGCAACCCCCCTTTGAACCTCTGTCTTCTGCAGAGCTTAAGTACTTGACTTGGAAAACTGTTTTTCTAGTAGCTATCACTTCTGCCAGGCGCATAAGTGAGTTACAAGCTTTGTCAGTAGAGACTGACTTTATCTCCTTCCACAGGGATAAGGTAGTCCTTAGGACTAACAGGAAGTTTTTGCCTAAGGTGGTTTCAGATTTCCATCTTAATCAATCTGTCTCCCTTCCAGTGTTCTTCACTGACCATTCCTCCTCTGGTGAGAGGAGGTTGCACAGTCTAGATGTTAAGAGGGCCCTAAGTTACTATATGGAGCGTACCAAGGGTCACAGGTTCGAATCCCTCCAACTTTTTCTCACTTATGGTGAGGTTGGGAAAGGGAAACCTGCCACTAAGAGATCCATTGCCAGGTGGATTGTCTCTTGTATCCAATTTTGTCATCAAAACTGGGAAAAGTTCCCCTTCAGGCCTGAGGGCTCCTCTACCAGAGGTACAGCTGCGTCTCTAGCTGCTGCCAGAGACATCCCTATCTTAGAGATATGTCAAGCAGCTACTTGAAAACGTACACACTTTCACCAAGCATTACTCCTGGATGTCCAGGCCAGGAGGGATGCTCGGTTTAACACAGCCGTGCTTCAGAGCCTATTCCTAAGTAGGTTCTGTCTCTCCTCCATGGAGGTACTGCTGTGTATTCTGCAATTGTCATAATATAGCAAGACTTCATGTTATTTGAAGAAAAAATTACTCACCTTAGTAATGTTGTTTCTTCTAATGGAGTCTTGCTATATTATGACCTCCCCCCCAGCCTGCCCCTCTCAGAACTTCTACTTGGGTATGGGGTGGGCAGTGCAGTGTGGGCACTTGTTTATGCCCTTTTTATGTTTTTCCACCCCTTCTTTTGGGGTTTTGGGGTGTTGTGTTTTATTTTTATCTTATCTTATTCTCTGGCCCCTGACTTGAGTCTTGGTGTTGGGACCAGGAATATGTGTGAATATTTAGGTAGCCAGTTGGCTAGTGTAGGTTACAGCTTCCACACAGAACCTTAGTGAGTTTTGCTCGTAAAGATCTGACAGTTTCAGTTTGAAATCACTCAGACAGAGCTTCTCTAACCGAGCTCGCGCTCCAAACTCCATGCCTGGCATGGAAGTTAACTCTTTCATCTCCGGGGCAGTTCTAATGGTGGGACAAACTGCAATTGTCATAATATAGCAAGACTCCATTAGAAGAAGCAACATTACTAAGGTGAGTAATTTTTTCATTTGGCACAACTGATTTAAGTAATTTATTAGACTACTTTTACAACTTTTTTTCTGAAGATCATGTAACCAGTATAAAAAGGGAGTATTGTGCATTAAAAGCAGTGCTTAAGTCTGCAGTTGACAAGCCATATCTGCAAGTGTATTCACGACTACAAGAGAAACCTGCCCAGCTTGCTCACATCCTTAACCTAATAGAAATGTTACTGTCTATGAGTGTGTCTACTGCTAAATGTGAGAGAGTATTCTCCATTCAGAATCTTATAAAAACAAAAATAAGAACAAGTTTGGCTGATGACACGTTCCAGTCACTTCTGCATATAGCAGTTGAAGGCCCTGCATTAGACAGCTTTGAACCGGATCAACCACTGACTACTATCTGGTCCTGGCACACGCCACATTCATGGTCATCGTGGTCATGCTAGTTCAACTACTAGTTCTGCTGATTCACGTGAAAATGTCCCTGAGGCTGTCACTAGTCTTGATGACGACATGACTGAATATGATGCTCCGGCTGGAGCAAGCTCAGGCTTCCTGTAACTTTTCCCGATGCTGATGTTGTACTGTCTGCTACTCTGCTGTAATGATGTTCTCACTGTGCTGCAGGCTGGCACTCTGTGCTGCTGCTGCAACCACACTTGCTGTCAGTTCCTCGCTGCTAATGCTAATTCTGTCTATGCTCGCAGCCTCGCCATGCTGCTGACAAAAATAAAATCATATTATTTATTCTCCTTATTGTTTATTTTAACACTAAATAACTACTACAATAAATCCATTGAGTTTTCTGTAGTTTGATACTTTCCATTAAAAATATGCCATCTTATACCGGGACTACCAACTCAAGCACTGGGACAACTACTTTTGGACAAGCCACTTGTCCGTGGACAAGTACCTAATTTTAAAATTTGTCCAGCCCTGATGGAGAAAATGTTTCCTGGTGTCGGCATTTAGAAAAAAGTTGCCGAAAATGTATTAAACCGCAAAATCTAAGGTAATGCTTTACATTGCACAAAACCTCCCCCTACTGCTATGCTTCCACAAGAGGGATTATCGAACAGTGTACCCCTTAGAATTCTGTTTAGGTAGCCTTTAAATAAAATTCTCTTGAAGGCATATCTCTGGGGCAGTTGCGCCTAGCCAGCTAACTGCTAAAGTTATTGATGCTAAAGGACCCCTTGGAAGAAAGAAGATTACTTTCAGTGAGTAATTTTTTCTTTTCAAACAACTTGAAGTCTTGCTGTATTCTGACACTCTGCAGTTAGCTCCAGCCTTTAAACTGCCTCAGAAAGTATAGGGTTAATTTTCTTCCGTGCATAGAATGTTGAGCTCGAGCTCAGTTCAGGTCTCTGTCTGCAGCACTTTGAAACCCAACTGTCAGATTCTTTACTCCGCCTCACTGAACAGTCGCTCCGGAGATTTCTCCTTCTGCTCGGTTCAAAGTCAGTTAAAGTTGTCAGTTTATTCCGAATTCAGATCCGAAATTTATTCCGCATTGTTGGTTCAGGCTCTGTCTGCGGTACCGTGAGTACTTACAGTAGATAGTTTTCTGTTTACTTTGTGGAAATTGTAAGACTTGTTGGTAGGTTTGGCTGAACCGATCCATTAGTCTGATTTCTTGTACTTTTCTTTACTGTGTGGTTACCGGTCCTTATCGGTTAAAAAAAAAAAAAACATGTTTTAAATGTTTTTTTCCAATACCCGTGACACGGTTAGGAACTGAGAAGGGAGTCTTGCCTGGCGGTTACCTAAAAAAGGGTAGGTTTGGTTAGGTTGGCCATGTCTGAGAAACCCAAGAAAAAAAACGGGCCCACTGAGTTTCAACACTGCAGTCAGTGTGGGGAGGTCTTTGCTAAGGCCGCTTTCCACACCACCTGTGTTTATTGTCTGGGGTTTGAACACCTCGATACAGACTGCCAAATTTGTAAACATTTTCCTAAGTCTACCCTGGAGAAAAGATTAGGTAGACTTAGGGAAAAGGAGGCTGAGAAGTCCGCTGACCTGCATGGCCAGCCCGGTTCGGTTCCAACTGAACCAGAAGGAGTGCCCTCTGACCAGGGCGATACTTCTTCGGGCAAGAGGAGAGCCGATCCTGAGGGATCGGTTCCTACAGAAAGGAAACACGAAGACAAGTCAGCCGGTTCGGATGTGGAGGTTCATGTTCCCACCACTGATGAGATTGCCCAAGTGATTCGGATAGTTGAATGGCTTCGCTCGGTTCTGTCCGATCTGGCTCCGTTAGCTGGGGTCTTGGTTCAGTCAGTTCCACTGGTTCTGGATTATGCCCCTGAAGATTTTTATGAACTGGAATTTGAGGAAGAGGGGGATTATGAACAAGATGTTAACTATGATGGAGCAGAAAGTCTGAATGTGCCCATTGAACCGGACATCTCCCCAGACAGACCTTCTGGTGCTTCCCCTCCTAGGCTCTCTGAGTCCCCTCTCCACTATCTGTTCTACAGGAAAGTGACTGAAACTCTCCAGCTCCCTATGGAGGAAGCTACAGAGGATCAAGAGGAGCCTGATTTTGTTGAAATGATGGACATCCCACAGTCCAGGAGGCTGTCTATTCTCCTGCACAAATCATTTGGGAAACAGACACAAAAAATTTTAAAGTCTCCTAATTCTGTACCTCCTGTTGATAGAAGAATGGACAAGAGGTATACTTTATCAGGCTCAGACACAGAGTTTTTCTACCAGCAATGCAGCCATGTTGGAGTAGTGCAGGCTACAGCCTGTGATAGGGCTAATGTTCCCTTGGCTTCTCACCCCCCCAGATAAAGACTCCAGGAGGATGGATGCCTTGGCAAAGAAGCAATACATGGCATCCTCTTTGGGACTCAGGCAGGCTAATTATATGGCCTATGTAGCTAGGTACCATAGGTCCAGGTGGGATACTGTACTGGCACTAGCTAAACAGGCCTCCCCTCAGCTGGCCATGGAGCTGGAGGAGGTGGCTGTGGATGGGATTGAGGCATCTAAGGTACAGTTTCATGCTGCTGTGGACTCCAGTGATGTGTCATCAAGAGTCATGGCTACATCTGTGGCTCTTTGGAGAATGGCTTGGCTCAGATGTACTAGCCTCTCACAGGACACCCAGGCTAAGGCCATGGATTTCTCTGTGGAAGGTAATTCTCTGGGGAGCAGTCTGAGAATTACATGAAGAAGATGGAGGAATATAGGACCACTTATAGGAATGCACAAGCCAAGGAGAGGCAGGCAGCTCCTCAAAGGCAGCAGTCTAGGGGCAGGGGCAGGCCTTTTCATAGGCCTTTCTACCAAGCACAGGCCTCTTCTCCCTTTTCACAGAGGGGGTTCTTCAGAGGGAGAGGCAGAAAGGGGATGAGCAGGGCTGCATCCACTCCTCAGCCTAAGGCCCTTGCCATGCAGACACCCTGATGGGCCTGCCCGGGTCAACTCTCCTATCCCTGTAGAGGGCAGGCTGGCTTACTTCGTCCAGGACTGGGTGTCTGTTACTTCAGACAAGTGGGTCCTGGAAGTAGTAAGCCAGGGACTGGTTCTCGTCTTCAAAAAATTTCCGAAAATGAGAGCCAGATCTTTTCCACCTGCAAGTCTCTCCGAAACCCTTGCCCTAGAGGCAGAGGTTTCATCTCTTCTGGCCTTAGAAGCCATAGAGAGAGTTCCTACCCTACACTGGGGCAAAGGTTTATACTCCAGGTACTTCCTTATCCCAAAAAAGGCAGGGGAGTGGCGACCCATCCTAGATCTAAGATACCTGAACAAACATCTTTTAAAACCAAGGTTCAAGATGGTGACTCTGGGAATAAATCTTCCGTCTCTAAGGCCAGGGGACTGGCTAGCCTCCCTGGACCTCAAAGATGCCTGCTTTCCTATGCCCATCAGATACTCCCACAGAAAGTACCTCAGGTTCAAGTTGCCCTCAGACCATTACCAGTTCAAAGCAGTGCCCTTTGGCCTAACATCAGCTCCAAGGGTTTTCACAAAATGCCTGGCAGTAGTAGTGGCCTTTTTAGGAAGCAAAAGATTTCCATTTTTCCATATCTGGACAACTGGCTCATAGTGGGTCAGTCTCCAGGCCAAGTCAAGTCAGACCTGCAAGTGACCCAGCAAGTGCTCACTTCCCTGGCATTTCTTCTCAACCTCCACAAGTCAGTTCTCACACCAGTGCAGCTTCTTACCTTTATAGGGGCAGAGATAGATACTGTCAAAGCAAGAGCCTTTCTTCCCTTGGAAAGGGCAAGAGTTCTTATAGAACTGGCTTCTTCATTCAGCCTTCAGGTGTCCCGACCAGCAAGGCACTTCCTTCAGCTCTTGGGCCGCATGGCGGCTTCTACAGCAGTGGTCCAAGGGGCAAGATTCCAGATGAGGGACATCCAGTTCCATCTGAGGGCCTTTTGGTCTCAAAGGAAGGATCCTCTTACCAAACTGATTCCAGTGACTCGGACACTGATCCAAGCTCTTCAGTGGTGGCAGGATGAGGACAATTAAAGGCGAGGGGTCCCATTTATCACTCAGACTCATTCAGTGGTCCTTACCACGGATGCTTCCCTTTTAGGGTGGGGAGCTCATCTGGGGGTTCTCGCAGCCCAGGGACTGTGGTCCCCTTAGGAGTCCCTTCTTCATATCAATCTCCTGGAACTCGGGACAGTTTTTTTGGCCCTGCAAGTTTTCTCTCAGTCTGTGCAGAACAAGGTGGTTCAGGTGAGAACAGACACCACCACCACCACCATGTGGTACATCAACAAGCAGGGAGGCACTCGGTCTATGGCCTTGTGCACAGAAGCCATGAAATTGTGGTCCCTGGCTTATTCCCTGAAGACCTCTCTGATAGCAGTCCACCTTCCAGGAAAGGGCAATGTACTAGCAGATGCACTGAGCAGGATCTCCCAGGGCCATCACAAATGGTCCCGAGACCCTCGGGTGTTGAAAGTGATTTGTTTCAAGGTGGGGCACTCCAGAGATAGATCTCTTTGCAGCCCTGGACAATCACCAACTTCCTCTGTTTTGTTGCAGACCCCCAGTTTTGGGTTCAGTCACTCTGGATGATCTAATCTTGAACTGGGAAGGGAAATTTCTGTATGCCTTCCCTTCTTTTCCTCTTCTGTTGAAGGTTCTAGTCAAGGTAAGGTCACAACCTTGCAAAGTGATTCTGATTGCTCCAGACTGGGCCAGACAGCCTTGGTACCCCCTGTTGCTGTCTCTAGCAGTACATCTTCCCCTGTCTCTTGCCAGGAATTACAACCTGTTAACATCCTTTCAGGGGAGGATTTGGTACCCCAATCTTCGGTCTCTCAATCTCAAGGCATGGCTCTTGAAGAGTTAAGAGTATGCAGATTTGCACCTGTCCCGGGGGTTCTGGATATTCTCAAAACCTCTCAAAAGCCTGTCACGAGAAATACTTATGACTCCAAATGGAAAAGATTAAGCATTTGCTGTTCCTAGAAGCATATCTCTACAGACACTGCTGAATTGCCTACAGTTCTGGATTATATGGTCCATCTTAATGGCCTAGGCCTCAGACCAGCTACGCTCAGGGTACACTTGTCAGGTGTTTCTGCTCTTCTGTCAGTGGGGAAGCCTTCCTCACTATCATTTCATCTTGTGTTTTGTAAATTTTTCAAGGGATTTCTTCATACCAATCCTCCCTTCAGGGATCCTGCCTTTGCCTGTGACTTAAATGTTCGCATTGCTCAATTTATGCAACCTCCTTTTGAGCCTATGTCCTCAGCAGAGCTTAAGTACTTGACTTGGAAAACTGTGTTTTTGGTAGCCATTACCTCTGCCAGACTTATCAGTGAATTGCAAGCTCTGTCATTGGAACCTTATTTTATGTCATTCCATAGAGGTAAAGTGGTCCTTAGAACCAATAGGAGGTCCTTGCCCAAAGTGGTTTCAGACTTCCATTTGAATCAGTCCATGTCTCTCCCTGTTTTCTTCACTGATCGTTCTTCCTCAGGGGAGAGGAGGCTACACAGTTTGGATGCTAAAAGAGCCCTTAGCTGCTACTTAGAGCATACCAAAGGTCACAGGTTTGTTTCCCTCCAGTTATTCCTCACTTATAGGGAAGTGGGAAAGGGCAGACCTGCCACCAAGAGAACCATTGCCAGGTGGATTGTTTCTTGTATACAATTCTGCTATGAGAAACTGGGAAAAATTCCACCCTCAGGCCTGAGAGCTTGTTCCACAAGAGGTACAGCTGCTTCCCGGGCTGCTGCCAGGGATATCCCTCTGTTAAAAATTTGTCAAGCAGCCACCTGGAAAACAGTCCATACCTTTACCAAGCATTACTCTCTGGACAGCCAGGCTAGGAGTGATGCTCAGTTTGGCACAGCAGTACTTCCGAGCCTATTCCCAAAGTAGGTTCTGTCCCTCCTCCATGGAGGTACTGCTTGGTAGTCTGCAGATTGTCAGATTAGAGCAAGACTTCATGTTGTTTGAAGAAAAAATTACTCACCTTAGTAATTGTGTTTCTTCTAATGGAGTCTTGCTGTATTCTGACCTCCCTCCCTCCCTGCCTCCCCTCTCAGAACCTGTTTTTGGGAAGTGGGTGGCCAGGTACCGTGTTGCACCCCACGGGTGTCTTCAGCACACCCTCCTTTTTACTTGGGTGCTTATATTATAATCTTATTTGAATAGGTTTTTGGTTTTGGGTTTCCTGACTTGAGTCTTCCTTTGGGAATCCAAAACTTTTGTTGCCTGTTGGCTAGTTAAAATTTTTACAATTTCCACATAGTATAGTTAGTGAGTGTTTGCTCATAAGAATCTGATGTTTGGGTTCAGAGTGGTGCAGACAGAGATCTCAACCGAGCTCGAGCTCAGCATTCTATGCACTGCATAGAAAATTAACCCTGTACTCTCCGGGACAGTTTAAAGGCTGGAGCTAACTGCAGATTGTCAGAATACAGCAACACTCCATAGAAGAAACACAATTACTAAGGTGAGTAATTTTTTCTTTTGTGTTGCTCCGTTTTACATACTACTATTCTAGGAGTCAATGTGTGTGCTTAGTGTTTCTCATTATGGGGGTCTGATTCGTTTCTTTACATTAATGCTTGCACTTTGGGAAATATTGTTTCAAACACCATGAAGTCTTGCTATATTATAACAATAGCAGTCAGCCACTGCAGCTGAACTGCCCCAGAGAGGAAGGAGTTAACTCCAGAAGATCTGGAGTTCTACAGCGCGAGGGCGCTGTGCCCAAAGCTCTATCTGGCAGTTGCAAATGAAACTGTCAGATTCTTTACTCCGCTTCACTGAACAGTCGCTCCGGAGATCAGCTCCTTCAGCTCGGTTCATTCTCGGTTCAAGCGAGTATTTTTCGGTTCATTTGAACCGGCCAAAGTTATTATTTTTACCGCATTTCGGTTTTAAAGCTCTATCTGGTAACCGTAGTACTAAAATTTAAGTCTGTGTGGAAATTAATTATCGGTTCGGTTTGAACCGATCGGTTGGTTTTTTCTGCATTTTAAAAGTGTGCAGTGGGTTTTAGAGTGCGGTTCCCGGTTCTTATCAGTTCTAAAAAACGGAATTATAACGCTTTTTCAAATACCGTGACACGGTTAGGAACCGATAAGGGTGTCTTGCCTGGCACTGCCATCAAAGGGCAAGTTTTGGTTAGGCTGGCATTATGTCTGAGAAACCCAAAGAAAACCGGCCCACTGGGTTTCAACACTGTGATGTCTGTGGGGACGCCTTTGCCAAGGCTGACCCACACACACTTGTGTTTATTGTCCGGGTTGACCACCTCCTGTCAGACTGCCAGGTGTGTAAAAATTTCCCTGCAGCCACCCTGGAGAAGAGATTGGGCCGGCTCAGGGAACGAGAGGCCAAAAAGTCCGCTGACCCGGATGGCCAGCCCAGTCCAGTACCCACTGGACCAGAGGGAGTGCCCTCTGACCAGGGCGAGACTTCCTCGGCAAAGGAAGGCTGGTTCAGAGGAACCAGTCCCAAGTAAAAGACAAGGAAATCAATAGGTCTGGAGTCCAAAATTGTGTCTCCAACTGCTGCAGAGATAGCTAAAGCCATTCAGATTGTCCAGTCACTGTCTCAGGGATCTGTAGAACCACCAACAGCTGGTAAAGGTTGGTTCGTCTCAGTCCCAGTGGTTCAGGATTTTGAAGTTGAGGATTTTATGAACCACAGGAGGGGAGGAGAATTTGATCAATATATGTGGCTGGGGGGTCTGACGTGCCCATTGAACCGACATCTCTCCAGACAGACCTTTAGAATCTCCTCCTATTCTGTCTGAGTCCCCTTCTTCTTTATTTTTACAAAAGGTTGCAGAAACCCTCCAGCTTCCTTTAGAGGAGGCTGTGGATGAGCAAGAGGAGCCTGATTATGTGGAAATGATGGATATTCCAGAGTCTAGGAGGTTGTCTATTCCTTTGCATAAGTCATTTAGGAAGCAAACAACAAGGATTTTAAAAATCTCATTCTGTCCCTCCTGTAGATAAAAAATGGACAGAAGGTATACTTTGTCAGGCTCGGATACAGACTTCCTTACTGAGCAGTGTAGTCATGTAGGTGTGGTACAAGCTGCAGCCTGTGACAAGGCTATTATTCCTCTGGCCTCACATCCTCCTGATAAAGGATTCCAGGAAGATTGATGCCATGGCGAAGAAACAGTATATGGCAGCTTCTTTGGGACTCAGGCAGGCAAATTATATGGCTATGGCAGCTAGATATCAGAAATCTAGGTGGGACACAGTGTGCAGTTAGCCAAGCAGGCCCCATGGCCAGCTGGCTAGTGAGTTGGAACAGGTGGCTGCTGATGGCATTGAAGCCTCTAAAGTTCAATTTCATACTGCTGTTGATGTTAATGATGTTTCTTCTAGGTCATGGCCACTCTGTAGCTTCCGTAGGTTGGCATGGCTCAGATGCAATAATCTGTCCCAAGATACCCAGTCAAAGGCTATGGATTTTCCTGTAGTGGAAATTCTCTTTGGGGAGCAAACAGAAAACTATATGAAAAGATGGATGAATACAGAACTACCTACAAAAGTGCCCAGGCTAAGGAGAAGCATGCCATGCCACAAAGGCATGCTCCCAGAGGTAGGGGCAGGCCCTTTCCAGGCCTTTTACCAATTTCAAGCCTCCTCTGCTGTCTCGAGAGGGTTTCTTCAGAGGCAGGGGTAGGCGTGGCACAAGTAGACCGTCCCCTCCCTCAGCCTAAGGCTGTTGCTAACAGGCACCCTGATGGGGTGTCCAGGGCCGATTCTCCTGTACCAGTGGGGGGCAGGTTGGCCTATTTCAGCCGGAACTGGCTGTCCCTAACTACGGACAGATGGGTTCTGGAGGTAATAGGCCAGGGTCTGGTTCTCAGCTTCAAACACTTTCCAAAGATGAGAGCCAGGCATTTTCCACCTGCAAATCCTTCAGAAGCCCTTGCTTTGGAAGCAGAGGTTTCTGCTGTGCTGGACTGCAAAGCAGTGGAAAGGGTTCCTCCTTGCCATCAGGGCAAGGGGCTTTATTCAAGATACTTTCTTACCCCAAAAAAGACAGGAGAATGGCGGCCCATTCTAGATTTAAGATACTTGAACAAGCATCTGTTGAAACCAAAGTTCAAAATGTTGACTCTGGCAATGATATTGCCTTCCCTAAGGCCAGGGACTGGCTAGCTTCCTGGACCTCAAGGATGCCTATTTTCATGTTCTGATCAGGCCTTCTCACCGAAAGTACCTCAGGTTCGAACTGCCCTCAGGCCACTACCAGTTCAGGGCAATGCCCTCGCCTTACCTCTGCGCCAAGGGTATTCACAAAATGTCTCGCTGTAGTAGTGGCTCACTTAAGAAGGCAAGGGGTTGCTGTGTTTCCTACCTGGACGACTGGCTCATTGTGGGTCAGTCTCAGGTCAGGTGAAATCCACTTGCAAGTCACCCAGCAGCTTCTCACTTCCCTGGGATTCCTGCTAAACTTACCAAAGTCAGTTCTGGAACCAGTTCAGGTCCTAACTTTCATAGGCGCAGAATTGACACAAGGTTAGCCAGGGCTTTTCTTCCCTCGGAAAGGGTGGACAGACTCATCGCCCTGGCATCCTCCTTTACCCTGCGGGTCTCTCGACCAGCAAGGCATTTTCTGCAACTCCTCGGGCACATGGCTGCTTCCACAGCTGTCGTGCAGGGAGCAAGATTCCAGATGAGGGACATTCAGTTCCATTTGAGGCCTATTGGTCTCAAAGGAAGGACCTCCTTACCAAGTTGGTCCCAGTTACTCAAACTCTGATCCTAGCCCTCCACTGGTGGCAGGTCCAGAGCAATTTAAGACAGGGGGTTCCCTTCATTCCCATTTCTCACTCCCTCACCCTCACCACGGATGCCTCCCTGTTAGGGTGGGGGGCTCACCTGGGCGACCTTGCCACTCAGGGGGTATGGTCTCCTCAGGAGTCTCTGCTCCACATCAATCTTTTGGAACTCAGAGCTGTCTTTTTAGCTCTTCGGGTGTTTTCAGATTCTGTCCTGAACAAAGTGGTTCAAGTCAGGACAGACAATACCACCACAATGTGGTACATCAACAAGCAAGGGCACTCGGTCTTCAGCCTTGTGCATCAAGCAATGAAGTTGTGGTCTCTGGCTTACTCCTGAACACCTCCCGATAGCGGTTCATCTCCCAGGAAGGACAATGTCCGCGTGGACGCCTCAGCAGAATTTCTCAGGGCCATCACGAATGGGCTCTGAATCCACAAGTGCTGGGGTCTGTCTTTGCCAGATGGGGCACTCCTCAGATAGATCTTTTGCAGCCCCAGACAACCACCAACTTCCTCTTTTCTGTTGCAGGCCTCCAGTTCTGGGCTCAGTCCCTCTGGACGCCTTTCTGTTGGACTGGAAAGGGAAGTTCCTGTATGCCTTTCCCCCCTTTCCTCTCCTTTTCAGGGTACTAGTACAAATCAGATCTCAACCTTGCAGAGTGATTCTGATTGCCCCAGATTGGGCCAGACAGCCCTGGTACCCTCTGCTCCTGTCCTTGGCAGTCCACCCTGCCCTGAGCCTGCCCAGAGTCCACGACTTACTGGCCTGTGCACAGGGGAGAGTGTGGTATCCGGACCTCAAATCCCTCCACCTCAAGGCTTGGCTCTTGAGGAGCTAGAATTTGCTGACTTACACCTTTCTCAAGGTGTCATGGATATTTTAAAGGCTTCAAGGAAGCCTTCCACTAGGGCCACTTATAATTCTAAGTGGAAGAGGTTTTCCATCTGGTGCTCTGAGAGGCAGATTATCCCAGAATCTGCTGATCTTCCCATTCTACTGGACTATTTGGTCCATCTGAATTCCCTAGGCCTTAGACCAGCTACCCTGAAGGTTCATCTGGCAGCTGTCTCTGCTTTTGTGTCAGCAGGGAAGCCTGCCTCCCTTTCTTCTCACCCGGTGTTCTCCAAGTTTTTTAAAGGGTTACTTCATACTAACCCTCCTTTTCGGGAACCAGCTCCCGCCTGGGACCTGAATATTTGCATTGCTCAGTTAATGCAACCCCCCTTTGAGCCTCTGTCTTCTGCAGAGCTCAAGTATTTAACTTGGAAAACCGTTTTCCTAGTAGCTATCACCTCTGCCAGACGCATAAGTGAGCTACAGGCCCTGTCAGTGGAAGAAGATTTTATCTCTTTCCACAGAGATAAGGTAGTCCTTAGGACTAATAGAAAGTTTTTGCCTAAGGTGGTTTCTGATTTCCACCTGAATCAATCTATCTCTCTCCCAGTATTTTTCACTGAGCCTTCTTCCTCAGGTGAGAGGAGACTGCACAGCTTGGATGTCAAAGAGCCTTAAGCTACTATTTAGAGCGCACCAGAGGTCATAGGTTCGAATCCTCCAACTCTTTCTTACCTATGGCGAGGTTGGCAAAGGAAACCTGCCACTAAGAGAACAATTGCAAGGTGGATTGTTTCTTGTATCCAATTCTGTTATCAGAAACTGTAGAGTACCCCCTCAGGATTGAGGGCCCACTCCACCAGGGGTACAGCTGCGTCTCTAGCGGCTGCTAGAGACATCCCATTCTGGAGATTTGTCAAGCTGCTACCTGGAAGACAGTTCACACCTTTACCAAGCATTATTCCCTGGATGTCCAGTCCAGGAGAGATGCTCGGTTTGGCACAGCTGTGCTTCAGAGCCTATTTCCTAAGTAGGTCCTGACCCTCCTCCATGGAGGTACTGCTGTGTAATCTGCTATTATAATATAGCAAGACTTCATGGTGTTTGAAGAAAAAATTACTCACCTTAGTAATTGCTTTTCTTCTCATGGAGTCTTGCTATATTATAAATCCTCCCTCCTACCCCTCTCAGAACTTCTGCTTGGGTAGGGTGGCGATTGGTGCAAGCACTGTGTCATGCCATTGTAGTTTTTCCTTACCCTCTTTTCCTTTGGGTTAGGGATCTAGATTGTTTCATTTAGGTTATTTATATTGCCCCTTCCTGGACTTGAGTCTTTGGGGAAGGGGGTTCATATGTGCTTGTCAAGGGTGGTAAAACGAACCATAATACCATCAATTTTTGTTATTATGGCTCTGAGTGTTTCTTTGTTCTTTATATTGTTGTTATTACTACTAGTAGGTAGCCATGGGCTAGTGTAGTTTTTCCACACAGACTTTCCGTCCTTTGATGTTAGTTTAGAAGATCTGACAGTTTCATTTGAAACTGCCAGATAGAGCTTTGGGCACAGCGCCCTCGCGCTGTAGAACTCCAGATCTTCTGGAGTTAACTCCTTCCTCTCCGGGGCAGTTCAGCTGCAGTGGCTGACTGCTATTGTTATAATATAGCAAGACTCCATGAGAAGAAAAACAATTACTAAGGTGAGTAATTTTTTCTTAAGTTGGCTGGTTGATTGGATGCGGTGCCATGTGGTCAGCTGAGATAGTGAGCTTAGTTGCGGCTTGGATACCCAGAGTGATGCAGTCATGTCAATTATTGCTACAAATTGTGTTTTCTGAGCTTGATATGGCAGACTTTTAATTTTACAATTTTAATTCTCTGCAAGGATGCGGTTCAGAGGCAGTCTTGGGCCGGCGTTATCACTCTAAATGCCTTACTGATGCTTTCACTTACACTTTAGTTAGTGTTTTCTGTTCAGCAACAATCAGCTTGTTTGTTTAATTGTGATTATTTTTTTCTTAGCAGGGGGGCGGGCTCTCAGCAGTATCTTTTAATGTACAGTCTGGCTTCTACGGGTGCTTTTTTTACAGAGCATGGGAAATGGTTTGTGCCTGTTGATGATCTGGTACAAGATGCATGTAAAAGCCTGTTTCCGCTTTAGACACTGCTGCTTATAGATGTCTTGTACGGTTTGTACAGAGCAGTGTTGAGCTTGGGGGGGAAGGAGAGGAGACTGCATTTCAGAAAAAAATTTCAGTTGTAGAACTGTTTTAGTTCTAAACTAGTGCCAGCAGATCCTGAAGGCATGACGAGTTTACTGTTGAAGTGTGTGTGTGTGTGTGTGTGTGTGTGTGTATAGATGTATATGTGTATATGTATATATATATATATATATATATCTTTGTTTTAGTCATATTTCTTAAGAAAAATTATTAGAAGGTTCAGATGTTACTGTGATCTGTTCACTTGTAATCTATATAATTAGTTTGCAGAATTAGCTGTTAATGTAGAATTTGGCTCTCTAAACTAGAGTTGTTAAGAATATTACCCACATTCAAGTGAGCAATAAGGCATAATGGGGTGTGCGTGGAGCACATTTTACTGCACGGCCAGGGGCGTAATAAGGCACGAGGCCAAGGGCCGAGTGACTTTACCCACTAGCCGTGCAGTAAAATGTGTTCCACACACATCCCAGAGTGCCTTATCGCACTTCTAAAATGGGCTCCTTTTTTAAAAACTTTTTTCAGTTGGGAAAAGCATGTTTATATGTAGAAACAATAGATCTTCCTGGACATAAGTCTCCACCACTCATTCACACTAGTGGGATTAGTGCCGGAGGCACTAGGACCCATCGGGAGCAAACTTTTTGCTGGAGGGTTGGCGCGAGAGACGGCGCCGCGAGACATCGCGCAGCGGCTCGAGCGGTAATGACTATCTCGGCGCCGACCCTTAAACCGCCTCAGTTCCTTTTTTCCCGCCGTCGAGTGCGCTTCAGTTACGACGTCGCTCGCCTGTCGGGAGTCAAACTTCAAACTAGCGCATAGTTTTCAGTTTGTTTTTTTGTAACATTATCACGATAGTAGTATCGCTTAATTTTATTCTATTTCGTAAAATTTTTCTAATATTTTAAATTTAACTTACTTGAAGAAGTCTCGGCCTACTGGACGGAGTTGACCATGAGCAGGTCAGGTGACGGTAGGGAGACTTCGTATGAAAGCTGTTCAGTCAGCCGGGCTGGGTCCGGTCAGCCTCCTTCTCCTCAGCGGGGTTCCGACAATGGTCAGTCCGATGCCCGGGGGGAAGGGCGGTCCCCCCGCCGGCCTAAAAATAAACGGTCGCATTCTTGGCACCGTTCGGCCTCGAGCTCTTCTTCGGCCCACAGGTCAAAAAAGAGAAGGCATCACTCGAGGTCGCCCTCTGGTATGTCTGCGCGTCGACGGTCGGTTATCGTTGCTAGTTGCCGGTCTCCTTCTTCGGAGTCGCCAACTTCCGTAATCGTCGTCCTCGACATCGGAGCCCCTCCCCGCCTATAGGTAGGGCTCCAGATGAGCAGTTTCATCAGTGGGCCGCTCTTATGGAGCGATGGGCTCGGAGGTTGGTTCTTCTGCTTGGCTCGGTTGCCTCCGAGCCCTCGGGCCCCTCGGCGATCAGGTAGGGCGGTTGGACCTTCCTAATTCGCGGCGCCTTCGGGTGCCAGCGACTCCGTGCTGGTGTTTCCCCCTCACATGGCTGCGGTGCAGGGGCCACACCGATGCCCTTATCTCCTGGTTTTCCTTCTCTTGCTTTCCAGGTTCCTGGGCGTTTTGGTGCCGCTGGGTGTCGCGGCGCTGCCAGCGTGCCGTCCGGATCTGGCGGCACCAGTGGCGGCGCCACTGGTCGGGCGGCTATTCACAGCTTTGGCGGCGCGCTGTCCATGGCGGCGCTGGGCTCTGCGGTGCCGCTATGGAGTCACAGGTTTCGGCGCCAAGCGTCCTTGGTGCCGCTTCTTCGCCCGTTTGCTGCCCGCGCCTGGGGCCCTCGGGACTCTCCTTGTTTTTCTGCTATTTCTCTCTCCTAATTTTCACCCTTTCCTGTCCAAACAGTCCTTCCTGGACCATCAGGAGATGATGTTGAGCCTGACCCAGACCTTCGTTGGGTGATGAAGTGGAGGAAACAGGATCTTTCTTTGCTACAGAGCCTGTGGTCGAGGACCTGTCCTTTAAGTCTCTGTTGAAGAACCTGAGATCCACTCTTCTCTCCAGACTACAGACATCGATCCTGGGAAGATATTAAGACTCAGTACCTTCATGCTTCGGAGATCCCGACGGATTTGACTCCTCCGATCCAGTTTCCTTCGAGACGCTGTCTCAAATGGTATGGAATAATCCTGCTCTTATTTCTCAGTGGCTAAATACTTTGATAAGAAGTATTCAGCTCCCAAGGATCGCCCTATTTTGGCATCCCAAGCCTTATGGATCCTATTGTAGTCCTGGCAGAGAATGACAAGGTCGTTTCTTCCTCAACTACTACAGCTCGACCTATTAACAAAGAGTCTCGTAAGATTGATACATTAGGTAAGAGAGTCTTTCTGCCTCCACTCTAAGTATGCGTGCCAGTTATCAAGGCTATTTTTCTCAGTATGAGTATATCCTGTGGCACTCTATGAAAAGAATGGTTGAAGCTCTTCCAGATTCGGACTCCAAGTCAGAGCTTCTTCTGACCGGTATTAGAGGTATTGAGTCCAATAAGCAACAAGTCAAAGCCGCCATGGACGCTTACTGCTTCTCGCTCAGCAGCACGCAGGGATTTGTACCGCGCCATTCCTGGCTGCGCATTCTGGCTTCACGAATGATGCTCAGCAGCAGGTAATGGCGCTGCCTTTTGATGGCTCCTATCTTTTTGGCCCTCAGGTGGAGCAAGCCTTAGAGGCCACTCAGAAGACTAGATCGGCCATTAAATTGGCCAGACCTCCGCCTGCCCCCTGTCGCGGGCATGTGAACAGACGTCAGTTTCATAGTCGTCAGTCCTTTCAAGGCAGAGGCAGGGGAAGCTTCCATAAAAGCCAACCTGCCCAACCTCAAAAGAAGATGCAGCAGAAAGCGCAGGGGCCTAAAGCCCCCAGCGCCACCTTATGAGTTGTTGGCCCAAGTTCCATCTACACTGCCCGAGGTGGAACTTTCTCCTCCGGTGGGAGGTCGTCTGATGTACTTCTACAACCAGTGGAAGTCCATAACTTCGGACAAATGGGTCCTTCGGATAATTCGCGAGGGTTATTCTCTCAATTTCTTGGAAACCCCTGCGAATTGTCCTCCCAGACGACAACCCAGGTTGTCGGCCTCTCAGTCAGACCTCCTCACCGCCGAGATCCGTGGCCTTCTGAACAAAGGCAGTAGAACTGGTGCCCCCGCATCTGCGAACACAGGGTTCTACTCCCATTACTTTCTGGTTCCAAAGAAATCTGGGGGGATGCGCCCCATCCTAGACCTCAGAAAGTTGAACAAATTCCTCCCCAGGGAGAAATTCAAAATGATTTCCCTAGGTACCCTGTTACCCTTGCTGCATCAGCACGACTGGCTGGCCTCTCTGGATATGCAGGATGCTTACCAGCATATCCCCGTCCACCCGACCCACAAGGTTCCTCAGGTTTGTAGCTTTGGGTCAACATTATCAGTTCAGAGTCCTGCCCTTTGGGCTATCCTCGACGGCGCGAGTTTTTACAAAGTGTTGTGCAGTTCTCGCGGCACATCTCAGGAAAGGCGGACTCCGAGTGTTTCCCTACCTGGACGATTGGCTTCTTGCAAGCCCTTCCAGCCAAGGGACTTTGGAAGCCGTGCAAACGACTTCTCGTCTTCTCACGTCCATGGGAGTTCTGCTGAATTTGAAAAAATCTCAACTGCAGCCCTCCCAGAGGCTCCTTTTCATAGGGACGCTTCTAGACACCTCTTCCGAGAAGGCTTTCCTTCCAGAGGACAGAAGACTCGACATCCTTCGGATGGCCCATTACATCGGGGAGAACCAATCGGTTACAGCTCTCTCGATGCAACGCATGTTGGGTCTCATGGCGTCCTCGGTGTTCACTGTACCCCTGGCCCGGTTGCACATGAGAACCACCCAATGGATGCTCTCCACTCAGTGGTCTCCGACCTCTCACCCCCAGTCTTATCCCATCAGGGTGACGCAGCCCCTTCGAAGGTCTCTCACCTGGTGGTCTCAAGAGCAATCTCCTGGAAGGATTCCCTTTGCTCTTCCGGATCATCAGATCTCCATCACACAGACGCATCAGCATGGGATGGGGAGCTCACTGTCTCTCCCTCCACACTCAAGGTGTATGGACTCAGTTCAAACTCATCTCCACATAAATGTCCTGGAGATGAGAACGTCCTCTATGCGATCCGAGCTCTGAAGGATGTCCTTTGTCACAAGAACATTCTCCTTCAACGGACAACAAAGCTGTGATGTATTACATCAACAAGCAGGCGGTGCTCATTCTTATCCCTTTGCAGGAAGCAATGAGGGTGTGGGAGTGGTGCTTGAGCACAAGTCTCTGATTCAGCGGTTTATCTGCCAGGTATACAAAACGACCTAGCAGATCACCTCAGCAGAACGGAGGCAGACCTCACGAGTGGTCTCGACCAGCCGTAGCTCGGTCCCTGTTCAAAGAGTGGGAACTCCAGACCTGGACCTTTTGCATCCCCACTCAACGCAAAACTGCTCTCTTCTGCTCCAGAAATCCAGGGCCTGGCATTTTCTGTCAGGATGCGCTCAGGCTGCTGTGGACAAAACGCTTTTACACCTTTCCACCGCTTTCTGATCCAGAGAGTACTCTCAAGTTCGAGTCTCAGGGGACCAAGATGATTCTCATTGCTCCCTCCTGGCCTCGGCAACTATGGTTTCCTCTACTCAACAGTATGTTAGCAGCCTCTCCGAGACCACTTCCCTTGCAAATCAATCTTTTGACCCAGGGTTCGTTGGTTCATCCCAACCTGAAATCACTTCACCTTCATGCTTGGCTCCTGAAGAGATAGAAGTGAATCGGTTCAACGTCTCTCGTAGAGTCTCGGACATCCTTCTGGCTGCTCGGAAGCCAGCCACCCGGAAAACGTACGTGTCCAAATGGAAACGTTTTTCTCTCTGGTGTGCAAAGTCCTCTTGAATCCTTTTCCTGTCCTCCTGACAAGGTTCTGGAGTATCTTTTGGACCTATCTAACTCAGGTCTTCAGTACTCCACAGTTAAAGTTCACCTTAGTGCCATCTCAGCGTTCCATGAGCCGGTTTCGTCCTTGACTCTGGCTCAGTTACCTATGGTGAAGAGATTTCTTAAGGGGATTCTTCATACCAGACCCCCTGTTAAGCGTCCAGTTGCAGCCTGGGACATTAACCTGGTGCTGGACATGCTCACTCGGAAGCCTTTCGAACCCCTAGCTACCTGTGAGCTGAAATTTCTTACCTGGAAGACTGCCTTCCTGGTGGCCATTACCTCAGCCCGCAGGGTCTCTGAGATACATGCCCTGGTTACGGACCCTCCGTATACTGTATTCCATAAAGACAAGGTAGTTCTCCGTACTCATCCTAAATTTCTTCCCAAGGTTGTGTCAGAATTCCATCTAAACCAACCTCTGGTACTTCCCGCTTACTTCGCTAATTTCCAAAATGAAGGGGAACGAGCTCTTCATTCCTTGGATGTTAAGAGAGCCTTGCGGTTCTATTTAGATAGAACCAAGGATGTTCGCAAGACTCAGCAACTCTTTGTTTCTTTCAGCGACACCCGGCTGGGTCAACCTGTCGCTATCAGATGCATCTCATCATGGTTAGTGGCATGCCTTCGACATTGCTATTCCATGGCTCAAGTTAAATTAGAAGGTAGAGTGTACGCTCACTCTACTAGGGCGGTCGCGGCATCCCTAGCGGAAATTCGCAATGTTCCAATTGCAGATATCTGCAACGCCGCCACCTGGAGCTCAGTGCATACCTTCGATAAGCACTATGCACTGGATGTTCATGCCAGGCAACATTCCGCATTCGGCAGAACTATCCTTAATGGGCTTCTATCTTAGACGCGTGAGCTCTGGCTCTCCTGCCGCCTTTTGGGGATTATCAGCTTAGTACTCTCTGATTGGTGGGAATGAGTGGAGACTTATGTCCAGGAAGATATGAAAATTACGCACTCTACCGTAATTCTTGATCTTCTGGACGAGTCTCCACCACTCATTCACACGCCCACCTCCATCCCCCAGCTCACCGCTGTGTTGGTCTTCACTCCCTCAGATCTTTAGGCCGTGAGGACTTCTTTGCTGACCCTTCTTACACGGGTCGTACGGACTATCTTATGTCCGTGTTTTTTAATGTTAGGTTTACTCTTTACGTTAGTTGCGCTGCACCTCCTTGGTAAAAAAGGTACTGAGGCGGTTGGAGGGTCGTCGCCGAGATAGTCATTACCGCTCGAGCCGCTGCTCGCGGCGCTGTGTCTCGCGGCGCTGTCTCTCGCGCCGACCCTCCAGCAAAAAGTTTGCTCCCGATGGGTCCTAGTGCCTCCGGCGCTAATCCCACTAGTGTGAATGAGTGGTGGAGACTCATCCAAGAAGATCAAGAATTACGGTAGGTACGTAATTTTCATATTTACTTGTGTATATTTATGATAAAATAGTCCTTCCACCCACTACAAATGATGTCATTGATGATGATGTCATTGTATTATTGCCTACTTTCTTCTTTCTGTTTTTTTTTCCCCACATTCAAGATACGGAATGTTTATGATAGAATGTTTACCATGGAATACATGGATTCAAAATTCTGCTCAGTTCCATTGGCAGAATGTTTCTCTCCTAACACTCTGTGCAGCCAGAGACTCCATTATCTCACTGTCAGGGCAAGAAGAAGACGGTTCCCTGATGAGCAGGCTAAGATAGAAGGGGGATTTTTCATTGTCAGCAAAGAAACAGTTATAATGTATGGTAAGTGCCTATTAACCACCATAATCAGCAGTCACATAGCTTTGTTATGCACTGTTTAGAATTTTAAAAGTTGTTAACCACACTTCGCAACTTCCAAACAGTGGCATAAGAAAAAAGAATGCACCCGAGTTCCATAATTCTCACACATAGAATGCAAACAATGTTTTTTGACCATTCATCAGAAGATGATGCTGGAGATCGGGTGACAACTTGAACAGCCTTTCCGGCTGCCAGGGCTACAGTAGACCTCTCGAGCTGCGCTCTTGAGGTTTACCATGTTGCCCTAGCAACCACTCGAGGTGATTACAGTGTGGTTATCACCCGATGCCCAGCCATTATCCTCTATGTAATGAAAACTATAAACAATTCTTATTGTTTCTAATTTGTTTGTATACATAAGGAAAGTGTGATAATCAAGGAAACTACAGTTAATTAATTTGTTTTATTTTTTATCTGTGAGTTATATTTTTAGGGCCCAGATGAAGTTTTTTTTTTTTTTTTGCAGTGTAAAGGTAGCAGCCATGTTTGTGGTGGAAGATCAGTTCTGGCTATAGGGGGCTAACTGAAATGCCTGTGTTTTAAGTGCCTGTTGATCTGGTTTTTAGACTCTTCGCAGTCCTTTTTTTTAGCCAGGTATAAACCACATTTTACACATAAATAATAGCCAATCAGATTCCATGATTTTACCCTGCCATTTTGTAAGTGTACTTTATCTGTGACTTCAAATATAAATATAAATACGATAAAAGTTAAAAATGTGTTTTCTTTAGGACCTCTCTCCTATTAGGGGATTGTTGGTCATTAATGTTTAAGAAATCTGTACATTATATATGTTGTGAAATAATTTTAAAAATCAATAAAGTTTCTTTATATAAAAACGAAAACTAGTCTACAAGGCCTCCGCTTTTGATACAGACTGCCATCCTTCCATCTGTTTTTTGGTGCTGCTTGGGACTCGTTACAAAGGTGTGGCTTAAGGGAAGAGGTATCCTTGAAGTAAAATAGTTCAGTTATGTACTTACCATAACAGTAGATCTTCGAGAGAATGTCTTCCCCTAAGCCATGCTGATCCTTCCTCCATCCCGCTAGAGTGACACAATACATTCACACTGGTATTTTCTGCATGGTGCTCCTGCCAGCACTTGGCTCGCCTAGTGGACCTGGTGCTAGCTTACTCTCCTGGTTCCCCAAAAAAGGACAGCAAACTGAGTATAATCTCAGGCAGGAAACTGAGGAGAGGTAGAGCCCCTTATAGTTAGACACATGCTGACGTGTGATGTCATCATGGTCAGCCCCAGGTTGGCCAAAGTTTCCATGTGGTCCTAGCGTTTGATGTCTGTTGTTCCAAATGTGTAGCTTAAGGGAAGAAATTAGCTTAAGGGAAGAAATTATCTCGAAGATCTATTGTTACAGTAAGTATGTAACTGTACTTTGCATCTTAGTTGGTCTAGCCTGACTTAATAAATTGTAAAAGAAAAATTGCAAATTAATGTTATTTTCCTTGTAAACTACTGTTTTCAGGTTTGTCATTTTATCCTACTATCTTGGCTAGTGGCAGCATTGATTTACGCAAGGATAAATTGGGCATTGTAGATATCTTGTATGATCCCAAAACAGTTAATGGTTCATTGGGATGGGAACCATATGTAAATATTCTCAATGAGTTCCTCGCACCTTATAAGAATCAGACTGGAAATGACTTCGAAGACTGCACTGGAGGTATGAATATTTCTAAGTTTAAAATGTAATAACATTTATTTTTTTAGGGCAATTAATGTTACTTCAGAATTTTAGCTGCTTTAAACATTATGGGCTGCCTTTTTGAACTATCTGCAGTGGTCTTTGTAGTCCTGCTACTTTTTGCATGGCACAGAAACTTTAGGGGTATTTTGAAAGCTGAGCACTAAAGTCCTGACCAGCTCCGACAGGTTTCCACTATACACTCTGTGAGGGATTTGCAAAGCAAAGGTCAAACCGTTGAGTGAGCGCAAACCACAGGTGTAAACACACTCACAAAGCACCTCCCCACAGTAAACAAACAAGGCTCTTTACAAGGCACAAACCTTTTAGCACTGAAACGCTGAACTGCAGTATCCATACAGAAATGCTAGTTACCCTACTCAGCATACAAGGTCCTAACATCCAGTGCAGGAGTCTTTAACAGCTGAGGAGGTGAACAGAGTATTTGCATCAGCCACTTTCACTGGACTGGAGTGTGGGGTTTGGGTGCTCAGTGGGAGGAGGGGGAGTGTGCCACCAGACACCAGGGAATGATAAAGTAGTAGTACCGAATTAGTCAAAGGATTTTTAAAAATCCCTATTAAGAATTGTGAAACGTTTAGTTAGGGATTTTGTTTTGTTTGTTAGTGTGTTCACTGCTACCCAGAGAGGGATGTCACGTCTGATACTGTTGTTGAAAATCTACCAGATGGCACTTAAGTACTGCATAGTAACGGGGAGAGGACCGGTAGGTAAGTGGCACTGGTCACCAAGGAAAGATACATGGGGAAAGGTAGGCGGGTGCCACAGACCACCATGGAAATATATATGAGGACAGGGTGTAGGAACGGGTGGGCCATGCTATCTGCTCATTAAAACATGCTTTTGTAGATACATGCATAAAAAGTGACGGCAGTTAAAGGTCCACTGGCCCATACATTCTGCCCAGCCAACCTGATTACAGTGCTTTGCATTTTGGAATTAAATAGTGTTGTACATGCAGGCTGTTAGGGTGTCAAAAATGCTTGTAGTATTTCATTGGCAGCATATACAGGACTTTGCCTGTCAGCAGTATGCACCAGGCAGTCCATTAGCACTCTCACAGAACTGGGAAAAAATTAGACACTACTTTTTGTGGCTGCAAAATATTCCAAACGGCTTCTAGTTTTATTTGGTGGTAAATTTGTTTAGTTCCATCACTTTTTGAGGTTTTTTTTTGTATGAATTTTTTATATAGTTTTTTTCTCAAGAAAATTAGATGGCTGCCACATTTGGGTTAAAAGTATTATACTAGACCTGGCAAGTTTAGGATCGAGAAAATGAAAAAAAGCTCATTGTGCACAGCATTGGCGGTACCAAGAAAAGTAGATTTGATGGGTATTCTAATATTTTTATTACAATGTAGCTGCAACTTGCATTTTGGAAAAACATTTTCCATTATGGTGTTGCTTCAACTGTGGCTTTGAATTTGGCCCATGTCATGCTAACTACCTCTCAAGTGCATAAAGCTCAGTTTGCACGGCTCAAACCATGAATTCACATCTCTAACTGTTCAAATGTGCTGCTCACTGTCTTTAGCCTATATACAAGAAAATCACTTTTTTGGGGGGGGGGGATTTATTTTTATTCACTTTATAAAATGAACAACTCTTGATCAGTATAATTGATGAAAACAGAAATTGTACATCACTTCATACAGTGAAAACAGACATTTGGAAACGTCTGTTAAAGTGAGGCCATCAATTATTGATGTAGCATATGAGGGGCAATGCAAAAGTAGCTTGTGGGTGTGCTGAAAAATCCCACACGCCCAGGCAGAATTCTCCGGATAGCCTGCCGTGCCAAAACCTAAATTTTGAACTCAAGTGCATGATTACTTTGCAGTAGCATAGGGGCCTGGTATGAATTAGCAGAAGCAAACCAGGAAAAAGGGAGGCACTTCTTAAGGTGGCAGTATAGTGCAGTGGTCTAAGGCTCTGAGCTGCAAATCTGGTGACATCCAGCAGACCAGACCCGGGTTTGAATCCCACAGCTTTCACTTGCATACTTTGTGACCCTGAGCAAGTCACTTAACCTCCTTGTGCTCCCAGGTCATTCCTGTAAAAAAGCTTCCAGCTTAGTGTGTTATACCTGGTTAAACAACTAAATTAAACATTTTTAAAAAAAAAGGTGCCGCTATTACAAGATATAAACTGATGGAAAAAAACAAAGTGCACGCAACTATAGAAGAGGACTGGTACGTACAGTAAATAAATCATGAAAAGTGGAATGCTGATCAGATACTCCTGTGTATTGCCTCTTGCCAGAGGCTTCCTCGGGTGTGGCTGTCTTGCAGTGTAAACAAACAGTATTATGAGTAATAAATTACAGGTAATCATAATAAACAATTTGTACAAAATTCCGAGGAGAGTACAAAAAAGTGTCAAAAACTCCATGAAAACCAAAACAGTGGATGAGTACAATTAGAAACAGAAATAGTATTAATCATGATGGTACCAGCCGGCCCGGTGGCGCTGAGGGTTGAGGCGCTGGACGCCACACCTCGCTCTACGCCGGCAACCCGAGTTCAGAAATGGACTCGGGTTGGCGCTGGGTCGGCCCGGGGGGGGGGAGAGGATTGAGCGCCCAACGGCTTGTTCCTTCTCCGGGGAGTGCAGCTTATTCGCTGAAGACCGCCACCTCCTGGGTAAGCAGGGGAGGTCATTGCATAAGGGAGCACAGGCAGCAACACAAGGGGTTGACGCTGGCAGGGAATTGGGATGGATGCACGTCTCAACATGTGCCTGATCCGTTGTTCCCATTGCATGCTGGTGTCGGGTGGAGAAGAAAAATCCTTCACCTCTCCTAGGTGACGATCTCTCTAGCAGGGTGTACCACCACCAACAACATCAAGGTAGACTCCGCTATGCCAAAGCTCTCTCCCTGAAAAACTTTTTGGGGAAAAGGTAAGGGGGAGCCTTTCCTCGCCCCGCTTGGGGGCAATCCGAGCCATCAGGGTTGTAACAGGGGAGTTGAGTGGGAGCACTCTAGGGGCAGACCTTAAAGTCGGGTAGATGGTTAACGCTTGCCGCATTGAGAGCTCTGATTGAGTGGAGAGTGAGGGTAGAAAGAGGTGGTCGGGGGATAAAAGGAAAGTAAAAAAAAAAAAAATTCATGATGGTACCATACATTTAATTGTACTGCCAATAAATCCGTTTTTACTTCAAGTATGTCAGTGAGTGTGACCAATTCACACTGATATCTTAGCGGGGAAAAAGGAAACATTGGGAGGCTGCACTTTCAAACAGCCATATTGAGCTCATTCTTGAACTGCAAGTACTCAAACAACATGAAGTCTTGCTGTATTCTGACAATAGCAGTGAGTCCCAACCTTTGAACTGCCCCGGAGATGAAAGAGTTAACTTTCCATGCCAGGCATGGAACGCTGCGCTCAAGCTCGGTTGAGACTCTGTCTGTTGCTGTTTAAACTCAAACCGTCAGATTCTTTACTCCGCCTCACTGAACAGTCGCTCCGGAGATTTCTCCTTCTGCTCGGTTCAGTTTGTCAGTTAAAGTACCGCTTTTCTCGGTTTTCGACCGAATTTAAACCGTAACCTGTCGGTTCAGTCTCTGTCTGTGGTATTTGTGAGTACTAGATAGGTTATATATTAATTTTATTCTGTGTGGAACTTGTAAACGGTTCATCGGTTTGGTTTGAACCGATCAAGTTGTTTTAAAAAATCTTAATTTGTACTTTTAGAGTGTGGTTACTGGTTCTTATCGGTTCTAAAAAAAACGTATTTTATTACGTTTTTTTCCACGACCCGGTCAGGAACCGATAAGAGGGTCTTGCGTGGCGGATTGCCATTAAAACGGTAAGTTTGGTTAGGACTGGCACAATGTCTGAGAAACCCAAAAGAAAAACCGGGCCCACTGGGTTTCAACACTGTAGTGTGTGTGTGTGCGTGTGTGTGTGTGTGTGTGGGAAGTCTTTGCTAAGGCTGACCCCCACACCACCTGTGTTTATTGTCTGGGGTTTGACCACCTCAATGCAGACTGCCAGATTTGTAAAACTTTCCTGCAGCTACCCTAGAAAAGAGAGTTGGTAGGCTCAGGGAAAGGGAGGCCAAGAAGTTCGCTGAACCGGATGGCCAGCCTGGTTCGGTTCAAACCGAACCAGAAGGAGTGCCCTCTGACCAGGGCGAAACTTCTTCGGGGAAAAGGAGAGCCGATTCTGAGGACTCGGTTCCGGCTAAGAGAACTAGAAAGGAAAAATCAGCTGGTGTGGAGCCAAAACTTTCCTCTCCAACCGCTGAAGAAATAGCCAAAGCGATCAAAATTGTGCAGTCGCTTTCCCTGGTTCCGACCAAACCAGCACCATCAGGGAGGCGCTCGGTTCAGCCGGTTCCACCGGTTCAAGATTATGATTTAGAGGAGTATTATGAACTGGAGGAGGAGGAAGAGGAGTATGAGGAAGGTGAATGTGGTTTTGAAAGTCTGGATGTGCCTATTGACCCGGACATCTCCCCAGACAGACCTTCAGGAGTGTCTCCTCCTAGGCTTTCCGAGTCCCCCTCCCATTTCATGTTTTATAAAAAAGTGGCTGAAACCCTCCAGCTTCCTATGGAAGAAACTGTGGATGACCAGGAGGAGCCTGACTATGTGGAAATGATGGATATCCCAAAGTCTAGGAGGCTGTCTATTCCCTTACACAAATCTTTTGGGAAACAGACATTTAAGATTTTAAAGACTCCTAATACTATGCCTCCTGTGGATAAGAGAATGGACAAGAGGTATACATTGTCAGGCTCAGATACGGAGTTCCTTACACAACAATGCAGCCATGTTGGGGTAGTGCAGGTTGCAGCCTGTGATAAGGCAAATATTCCCATGGCTTCTCACCCCCCAGACAAGGACTCCAGGAGGATTGATGCCATGGCAAAGAAACAGTACATGGCAGCATCCTTGGGACTCAGACAGGCCAACTATATGGCCTATACTGCTAGGTATCAAAAATCCAGATGGGACACTGTCGTGGCTTTAGCAAAACAGGTCCCTGGCCAGCTTGCCAAGGAGCTGGAGCAGGTGGCTGCTGATGGTATTGAGGCATCCAAGGTGCAATTCCATGCTGCAGTGGACTCCAATGATGTGTCATCTAGAGTCATTGCTACATCTGTGGCACTTCGTAGAATGGCTTGGCTCAGATGTACTAGCCTGTCACAGGATACCCAGACTAAGGCCATGGATTTTCCTGTTGTGGGTAACTCTCTGTTTGGGGAGCAGACAGAGAATTACATGAAGAAAATGGACGAATATAGGACCACCTATAGGAGTGCACAGGCCAAGGAAAGGCAAGCCACTCCTCAGAGGCAGCACCCCAGGGGCAGGGGCAGGCCTTTCCATAGGCCTTTCTACCAAGCCCAGGCCTCCTCTTCTGCCTATGCTCAGAGAGGGTTCTTTAGAGGGAGAGGCAGAAGGGGTACAAGCAGACCTGCTTCCACCCCTCAGCCAAAACCCCCTGCCAAACAGGCACCCTGATGGGTTGGCCAGGGCCGATTCTCCACTACCTGTAAGGGGCAGGCTGGCTTACTTTGTCCAGGACTGGGAGTCTCTAACATCAGACAAGTGGGTCCTGGAAGTAGTAAGCCAGGGACTGGTTCTCAGCTTCAAAAATTTCCAAAGCTGAGAACCAGATCCTTTCCACCTGCAACCTCAGAGGCACTTGCCCTAGAGGCAGAGGTCTCTTCCTCCTGGCTCTCAGAGCCGTGGAAAGGGTTCCTCCCCTACACCAGGGCAAAGGGTTGTACTCCAGGTACTTCCTTACCCCAAAAAGACAGGAGAATGGCGGCCCATCCTGGATCTCAGATACTTAAACAAGCACCTTTAAAACCAAAATTCAAAATGGTGACTCTGGGAATTATTCTACCTCTCTAAGGCCAGGGACTGGCTAGTGTCCCTGGACCTCAAGGATGCTTACTTCCATATTCTCATCAGAAGCTCCCATCGAAGTACCTCAGGTTCAGGCTGCCCTCAGGCCATTACCAGTTCAGAGCAATGCCCTTTGGTCTGACCTCTGCTCCAAGGGTATTCACAAAATGCCTGGCAGTAGTAGTTGCTTCTCTAAGAAGGCAAAGGATTGCCATCTTCCTTATCTGGACGACTGGCTCATAGTAGGCCAGTCCCAGACCAAGTCAAGTTACACCTACAGATAACTCAGCAACTGCTCACCTCTTTGGGTTTCCTTCTGAATCTTTCAAAGTCTGTTCTAGAGCCTGTCCAGCTCCTCACCTTCATAGGCGCAGAGCTAGACACAGAAAAGCCAGAGTTTTCCTTCCCTGGACAGGCAAGGACCTTATCTCTCTGGTCTCCTCATTCACCCTGCAGGTGTCTCGACCAGCAAGGCATTTTCTACAGCTCCTGGGGCACATGGCTGCTTCCACAGCAGTGGTGCAGGGAGCAAGATTTCAGATGAGGGACATTCAGTTCCATTTGAGAGCCTTTTGGTCTCAAAGGAAGGACCCTCTGACCAAATTGATCCCAGTGACTTGAACCCTGATCCAGGCCCTACAGTGGTGGCAGGATCAGAACAATCTGAGACAAGGAGTTCCCTTTGTCACTCAGTCTCACTCTTTAATCCTTACTACAGATGCCTCCCTCTTGGGGTGGGGGGCTCACTTGGGCGACCTGACCACTCAGGGGTTGTGGTCCCCTCAGGAATCTCTGCTTCACATCAATCTGTTGGAACTCAGAGCAGTATTTCTAGCACTTCAAGCTTTTTCCAAATCTGTTCAGAACAAAGTTATCCAGGTCAGAACAGACAATACCACCACAATGTGGTACATCAACAAGCAAGGAGGCACTTGGTCTACGGCCTTGTGTACAGAAGCAATGAAGTTGTGGTCTCTGGCTTATTCCCTGAACACCTCCCTCATAGCAGTTCACCTCCCAGGCAAGGACAATGTCCTAGCAGATGCTCTCAGCAGGATATCCCAGGGCCATCACGAATGGTCACTTGATCCGCTGGTCTTGGAGGTGATATTTTCCAGATGGCGCACCCCACAGATGGATCTTTTTGCAGCCCCCAGACAGTCACCAACTTCCCCTCTTTTGCTGCAGGCCCCCAGTGTTGGGCTCAGTCCCCCTGGATGCCTTAGTTCTCAGTTGGGAAAGGAACTTCCTGTATGCTTTCCCCTTCCCTCTCCTGTTCAAAGTACTAGTCAAAATCAGATCTCAACCCTGCAAGATGATCCTGATTGCTCCAGACTGGGCCAGACAGCCCTGGTATCCACTCCTACTGTCCTTAGCAGTCCATCTTCCCCTGTGTCTTCCCAGGAATTACAACCTGTTAACCTGTGCTCAGGGGAGGGTTTGGTACCCGAATCTCAAATCTCTCAATCTCAAGGCCTGGCTCTTGAAGAGTTAGAGTTTTCTGATTTACACCTCTCCCAAGGTGTAATGGATATTCTGAAGGCTTCTAGGAAACCTTCCACCAGGACTACTTATAATTCCAAGTGGAAAAGCTTTTCCATATGGTGCTCTGGAAAGCATATTTCCCCAGAGTCTGCTGATCTGCCCACAGTCCTTGATTATATGGTCCATTTAAATAGCTTGAGCTTAGACCAGCTACACTGAAGGTGCATCTGGCAGCTGTTTCTGCTTTTATTTCAGCAGGTAAACCTCTTCTCTTTCAGCTCACCCTGTATTCTCCAAGTTTTTCAAGGGATTGCTTCATACCAGCCCTCCATTCAGGGACCCTGCCCCTGCTTGGGACCTTAATGTTTGCATTGCTCAGCTTATGCAACCCCCTTTTGAGCCTTTGTCTTCAGCAGAGCTTAAGTACTTGACTTGGAAAACTGTGTTTCTGGTAGCCATCAAATCTGCCAGATGCATAAGTGAGTTACAAGCTTTGTCAGTGGAGCCTGATTTTATCTCATTTCATTGAGATAAGGTGGTCCTCAGGACTAACAGGATGTTTTTGCCTAAGGTGGTTTCAGATTTCCACCTTAATCAATCTGTGTCTCTTCCTGTGTACTTCACTGACCATTCCTCCTCTGGCGAGAGGAGGCTGCACAGTTTAGATGTGAAAAGAGCCCTTAGCTACTACATAGAACGTGCCAAGGGTCACAGGTTTGACTCCTCCAACTGTTCCTCACTTATGGTGAGGTTGGTAAGGGAACCTGCCACTAAAAGATCCATTGCCAGGTGGATTGTCTCTGTATCCAATTTTGTTATGAAAAACTGGGTAAGGTTCCACCCTCAGGCCTGAAGGCTCACTCTTCCAGAGGTACAGCTGCTTCCCTGGCTGCTGCCAGGGATATCCCTATTCTAGAGATATGTCAAGCAGCTACCTAGAAAACAGTTCACACTTTTACCAAGCATTACTCCCTGGATATCCAGGCTAGGAGTGATGCTCGGGTTTGGCACAGCTGTGCTTCAGAGCCTATTTCCTAAGTAGGTTCTGTCCCTCCTTCATGGAGGTACTGCTTGGTAGTTTGCTATTGTCAGAATACAGCAAGACTTCATGTTGTTTGAAGAAAAAATTACTTGCCTTAGTAATGTTGTTTCTTCTAATGGAGTCTTGCTGTATTCTGACCTCCCCCCACCCCCCGCCTGCCCCTCTCAGAACCTCTGTTTTTGGGATGCGGGTTGGCAGTGGCAGTGTTGACACTCAGTAGGTGCCCATCTGGTTGTTTTCACCCCTTTTTCTTGGGTGAGTGGGTGTTGTGTTTTTCATTTTTTGGGTCTGCTGACTTGAGTCTTTGTTTTGGGACCAAAAAATGTGTTTTTATATTTAGTAGCCGGTTGGCTAGTGTAGGTTTACAGCTTCCACACAGGACCTTAGTGAGTTTAGCTCGTAAAGATCTGACGGTTTGAGTTTAAACAGCAACAGACAGAGTCTCAGCCGAGCTCGAGCTCAGTGTTCCATGCCTGGCATGGAAAGTTAACTCTTTCATCTCCGGGGCAGTTCGAAGGTTGGGACTCACTGCTATTATCAGAATACAGCAAGACTCCATTAGAAGAAACAACATTGCTAAGGTAAGTAATTTTTTCTTATGTGCTATATGTAATATAAATAACAGGAAATCCCAGTGTTTAAAGAAAATAATTATGGACCAAAAAAAATAATTCGTAATAACTGCAAAAGTGGTGCATAACCACTAGAGGGTAGTGTTTATAAATCTAAAGAGAACACAATTTCAGTCCTGATTGTTACCAAATCAGGCACTTACAAGCAACCATACTGAGCCCATTCTTGAACTGCAGATATATCCTGTACACAATGTAATAAATAGGCGTTCAATGGAAATTATGGCCCCAAGAAAAAAATCATTTGTAATAATCACTAAAGTGCTGTATAACCACCAAAGAGAATTGTCTGAAGATCTAAAAGACGCATGCTTCTAACCCCAGGAATTCTTCAATATTCTTAACTCTTGCAGTCAGCCCACAGCGTTGAACTACCTGGAGAATGGAATGTATGTAAATGATGGAACATCTATTGGTTTATGCCCTGAAAAATAATATAAATAATACTTGTGATTAGTGCAGTCTTAATTATACAGAACATAGAGAATACTGGATGGGCAACCATGCAGAACCAGCATATTTTGCTACTAAGGGGTCTGATTCCCTCTGACCTTGAGACCGAAGCTCAAGAGGTCCTAGGGAATCAGACCCTGAGGTGCCCAAACACATCGGTTCTGTATTGGGTTGTCCATAGAGTGGCCCCTCTGCATGAATGAGTGGAGTGGCTATGCACTGCGTAGCTACTTTGTACCCATTGCGCTCCCACGCAGGATGCCCAAAATAGGGCACGCAGCCCCTATGGTCATGATCCCTGGCCATGCTGACAGAAACACGCCGGGGGCAGGGGGGCGTGCCAGCACTACGCGCCATGCACAAAGGCGCGTAGTGCTGTGCACCAGGGCATGTAGGTGGGTGCCCGTTACACCAGGGGGAAGCTTGCCGTAAGTTCCCTACGTGCCCGTACCCCATAACACACAGGTCACGTAAAATGTCCCCACAGCAGGCGGATACCCCACACACACACACACACCGCATAGTGATGCCTTGACCTAGATGCAGTACCCCTCACCCTAGCACCACACCGTGGAGCCCATGCAGCCCCCTCCCCATACACGGCAGGTGGTACAACCCGGTGCGGTGCTGCAGCCCCCCCCCCACAAGCCTGCAGAAGCGCTGATCCAATCCCCCTCCCCCCCAAGGGGGCACCTGTCCCGGCAAGGTGGCTAACTCCCAGCACAGTGGTGCGATATTTTAACCCCATACACCCCATCCGCCGGTGGACCCCCCCTCTCAGCCGTGTACGGCACCCCTCACCCAATGCCCATATGTCTGCCGGTGCCACGGACAGAGACAGCTAGAGGCACAGCCCCATTCACACCTCCACGGCCGCCGGCCATCAAACATATGCAAGGGCACGCAGCATTGTGGCATGTGGAGGACTGTGCTTCTGGCCATCTCTGTCCACGGCACCGGTGGGCATTTGGGGTATTTGGTGGGGGTTGCTGGTGCCACGGCAGAGAGGGGGTCCACTTGCAGATGGGTGTGTATACGGGGTTGGGGTACACCACCCCACTGTGTGTGTGTGGTTGTGGGGGATTTGACCTCTGCTGTCTGAAACCAGTGGCCTCTACTGGGCGGGGGACACCGTGTGGACGGGGAAGGTCAGCAGTGCCCTATGGGTGTTTTGGTGTGGTGGGCGCAGATGGGCTATCGGCATGGGGGCACGAGGTCCCATGCGCCTGTGGGTGCTGTGCAGCACCTGGACCTCGCCCCCAGCATGAGGATTCCGTGGGGGCGGCTGGGGTTAGATGCAGATCCAGCATGGGCATCCAGTTGGGATGCCAGGCTGGTCCGTGACTCCACCTCCGGCCACCCTACGGAGTCCTGCGCGTGGGGGGGGGGGGCAGGCCTGCAAACAGGTGTTGGCCATTGACAGATATGGCCAGTGCGCATCTGTCCGCAGGTGCAGAGCTACGAGGGCAGGATACGTGCCCCTGATGCATAATTACCACCCAGTAGTGCTTAGGGGCCAGTATTTTTTATAGTGTATGGTGCCCAAAAATATATTTTAAATGCTTGTATTTTGAATAGAAAAATCCAGTTTGGCTGCTTCGTATTAGTCCGTGTTACTGGCTGGTCGCTAGGTTCATTGGTTGTTGCTAGGGAACCAGACCAGTATACTTTGCTAGCGCATCTTTCAATTGACTGGTGGTTTCATTAGGACGAGTCTTAGCAAAAAAAAAAAAACAGATGGTGAACATATTCTTGCTAAGCAAGAGAGCAACTGTTCACAAAAGTAAATATAATATCTGGTTGATCCTGTCTACTTATCTGGTTGATCCTACTAGTACTGAGTTTGTAGCAGAGGTGCCACCAATGCCAGGATGGGTTATCTGGTTGATTCCTGCTGTTATCATGGAGTGCAGCGCGTGTGCCTACCTGAAGCCTCTTGAAGCAATAGGTTGCTGCTCTGCTGATACGGGCTGAACAGTGTTCCAAGAACTGTTTTTATCTGTGCTGAACAGCTTTTCAGCATGGATAAAAAATGAACAAGTACAACATTCCACCATACACTATAAAAAGGAACAAAATCTGGCCAGAGCCGATAGGCTGCAGGAGAGGAATGTGGGTCATCCTTAGGATACGAGGAAGCTCATAAGGTTACAACTGGCAATACAGGTAATGAAAAGTATAACAGCAGACCTGGTATTAACTACCCACAAGGCATATTTTCAACAGTTGGTTAGAAGATGAAAATATTAAAAAAAAGTTTATATACAGTATAAACCACAATAATAGTAAATATAAATTTATATTGAAGTCCGTTTTGCACATGTTGGGGTGAAGCACTGAGAGTATAAAATGTTTAGGTGTTCATCCATATATATATTCCTTCTCTTGAGAGACATTTTCTCTTGCACTGTGGATCCAATGAACTCTGCGATACAGAATACAAATGACAAGCATGTATTTCATAAAAATAAAAAACAGCAGGACATTATTATATCAGATGCCCATTTAGTCATAATCATACTGTAATACAATAACAACAATAAAAACACTTATGTTGCAAAGTATGCCTGCCATCTTTATATACGGAAATAAAGACTGTCTATAGAAATCATTCACTCCTGGGCTATAGCGAGCCCCCAAGGTATAGATCCATTATGGCTGAGCATCTGATATAATAATGTCCTACTTGTTATCCAATGTTTTAAAATAGATTCCTGATATTTGGAATAATTATACTGCATAGTCCATTGATTCCACAGTTCTAAAGAAAATGTCTCTCAAGAGAAGTGATAGATGAATGAATATTTGTCAATTTTATATCTTCATTGCTTCACTTCAACATCCACAAAATGGATATCTGTACAGTTTATATTTCCTGATATTGCAGTTTATATGTAAAGCTTTTTATATAATTACATGCACTAACCAACTGTGAAAATATGCCTTTTGGGTAGTTTAAACCAGGTTTGATGTACTTTTCATTATCTTCATTGCCGGTTGTAATTTGTCGAGTGCCTCCTCGTATCTTGAGGATGCATCATATTCATCATTTCAAATTTTGTATTTGTACACATCATTGGTGGTGGATAATATAATAACCGGTTACAATAGTGCTACAAATATACCATAAGGAAAAAACAGCGATGTCCAAATGGTGTACCACAGACATAGACAGGGATTAAACAGTGCTGTGCAGTAAGCACTACCCAGGTTGCTGTCCATAGTACTAGGAAGAAGACAAGGGCTGGGAAATAGAAAATGGTGGATGAGCTGCTCCTGTGGCAGAGAGGACTGAGACATGGAGCTGCTTGGTAACAATGGTGGTGGAGATCAGGGATCTAATCCTGGCATTCAAAATTTTGTTTCAAACAACATAAAGTCTTGCTGTATTCTGACTATATGCAGTTAGCCCCAGCATTTGAACTGCTCCAGAGAAGAAAGAGTTAACTCTATGCAGAAGCATAGAATGTTGAGCCCGAGATCTATTTTCAAACCTCTGTCTCTGGTACTCTGCAGTGTAACCGTCAGATTTCTTACTTTGACTAACTGTGAAGTCGCTCCGGAGATCTCGCCTGCGTTTTGGTTCAGTTTTAGTTTGAATCGTATGTTTTTTCAACTGCAGTCCTCATCCTGTTGGTATTCTTACCTCTGTTTTGGTAACAGTAAGTGGTAGTAGTAGGTAGTGTGATTTTTGTGTTAATTTGAGTAGAAATTGATTTTGTTTTCGATTATTTTCCGGTTGCTCTGGTTTAGAACTGAAATCAGTTGTAACTTGTATTTATTTGTGTTTATCTTGTGGTTTCTGGTACTTATCGGTTCCTAAAAAATCTGGTTTGTGGGATTTTTTTAACCGACTTGTGACATGGTTGGAACCGATAAGTTTTTCAGTTGCCTGGCTTAACTCTGTATAGGGTGACTTTTTGGTAATATTAATCATGTCTGAGAAACCCAAAAAGAAAATTGGCCCCACTTGGTTTCAGCACTGTACTGAGTGTAAGGAGGCTTTTGCTAAGACCAATCCTTACCTCATCTGTGTATATTGTCTGGGGTATGAACACCTCAAAGAAGACTACCAGATTTGTAAGAACTTTCCCAAAGCCACTCTTGAAAAAGTTTGAGTAGGCTGAGGGAGAGGGAAGCAGAGAAGTCCGCTGACCCGGATGGCCAGCCCGGTTCGGTTGTGACCGAACTTGAGGAGGTGCCCACTGACCTGGGTGATTCCTCTTCAGGCAAGAGGAGAGCCGACTGTGCGGAGTTGGTTCTTACTAAGAGAAAAAGGAAATCAGCCGGTTTGGATCCAAAAACCCATGTTCCAACCACTGAGGAGATAGCGAAAGCGATTTCTGTTGTACAATCGCTTTGCCTGGTTCCGAACAAACCAACATCGGTTGAAATGCGGTTGGTTCGGTCGTAAGTTAGTGCCTCAGAAATTGACCCAGAAGCATATTATGAGGGTGATTGGGAGGAGGAAGAAGATGAAGAAGGAGAGTTTGCAGACCTAGATGAGCCAGTAGAGTCTGACATCTCCCCAGACAGGCCTTCCAGTGTTTACCCTCCCAGGCTTTCTGAGTCCCCCCTCCCACTTCTTGTTTTACAAGCAGGTGGCTGAGACTCTTCAGCTTCCGATTATATGGAAATAATGGATGTTCCAGAGTGAAAGAGAGTGTCTAGCCCTTTGCATAAATCCCTGGGGAAACAGACACAGAAAATAATGCAGTTTCCTACTTCCATTCCTCCTGTGGATAAAAAAATGGACAGGAGGTATGCCCTATCAGGTCCTGGTATGGAATTCCTTACAGCACATTGCAGTCATGTTGGGGTAGTGCAAGCTGCAGCCTGTAACAAGGCTAATATTCCCCTGGCATCTCACCCCCCAGATAAAGATTCCAGGAAAGTGGATGCCATGGCCAAGAAACAGTACTTGGCATCCTCTTTGGGGCTCAGGCAATCAAATTATATGGCATATACAGCCAGGTACCAGAATTCGATGTGGGATATGGTTCTGGAGTTGTCCAGGAATGCCCCTCCCCAGCTAGCCAAAGAGCTGGAGCAGGTGGCTGTAAATGGTATAGAGGCATCCAAAGTTCAGTTTCATGCTGCTGTGGACTCAAATGACGTCCGTTCTCGAGTCATGGCTACATCTATCTCCATGAGGTTGGCTTGGCTTAGGTGTACCAGCCTTTCACAAGATACCCAGACTAAGGCCATGGATTTTCCTGTAACTGGTAATTCTCTGTTTGGTGAGCAAACAGAGAACTACATGAAGAAGATGAACGAATATAGGACCACCTACAGGAGTGCTGCAGCTAAAGAAAAACAGACCACTCCTCATAGGCAGCAATTTAGGGGCAGGCCTTTTCATAGGCCTTTCTACCAAGCTCAGGCCTCCTCCTCTTCCTTCCAACAGAGAGGGTTCTTAAAGGGAGGAGGCAGGTGTGGGATGACTAGGACCCTATCATCCATGCAGTCTAAGCCCCTTGCCAAGCAGACACCCTGAGGTGTCAGTCAGGGTCGCCTCCCCGTTTCCAGTAGGGGGCAGGTTGGCTCACTACTCCCAGGCTTGGGAGTCTATTACTTCAGACAAATGAGTCCTGGAAGTAGTGAGGCAGGGACTTGTTCTCAGTTTCAAAAGGTTCCCAAAAATGAGAGCAAGGTCCTTCAGTCCTTCCTCTCCCTTGGAGACAAAGGCCGTAGAGGCAGAAGTCTCCTTTCTTTTGCTTCTGCAAGCAGTAGAGAAAGTACCTCTTTGTCACAGGGGAAAAGGACTGTATTCCAGATACTTCCCTACCCCAAAACAGACAGGGGAGTGATGACCCATCCTTGATTTAAGGTACCTGAACAAACATCTGACAAAACCAAAATTCAAGATGGTGACTCTGGGAATAATTCTTCCCTCTCTGAGACCATAAGACTGGCTAGCTTCTCTGGATTTCAAGGATGCCTACTTCCACATACCTTTCAGACATTCCCACAGAAAGTACCTCAGGTTCGAGTTGCCCTCAGGCCATTACCAATTCAGAGCTATGCCTTTGGCTTAACATCTGCTCCAAGGGTGTTTACCAAGTGTCTTGCAGTAGTGGTGGCATTCCTCAGGAGACAGGGTATCCTTTTGTTCCCATACTTGGACGAGTAGCTCCTAGTGGGCCAGTCTTTGGACCAAGTCAAGTCAACCTTAGAGGTCACTCAAAGACTTCTAGAATCCTTGGGCTTCATTCCGAACCTGGAAAAGTCTGTTCTGGAACCAGCCCAGCTTCGCACCTTCATAGGGGTGGAAATAGACACTATTCAGGCAAAGGCATTTCTCCCTCTCTCAAGGGCTCAGTCCCTGGTCACTCTGGCTTCCTCTTTTCGTCCTTTAGTTTCTCATCCAGCCAGACACTTTCTGCAGTTGCTGGTCCACATGGCAGCATCCACAGCTGTGATCCAGGGAGCAAGGTTTCATCTCAGATCTTACTGGTCTCAGAAAAGAGACCCTCTCTCCAAATTGGTTCCAGTGTCTCAAACTCTAGTCCAGGCCCTTCATTGGTGGCTAGAGGTGGAGAATCTTCGACAAGGTGTCCCATTTATCATTTAGGCTACTTCAGTGATTCTCACCACAGATGCCTCTCTACTAGGTTGGGGGGCTCACCTAGATCAACTTACAGCTTAGGGAACCTGGTCACACAGGAGTCCCTTCTGCAAATAAACCTTTTCGAAATGAGAGTTGTCTTTCTAGCACTTCAGACATTCTCAACTTTGGTTCAAGGGAAAGTGGTGCAGATCAGGAGAGACAATACCACAACCATATGGTACATCAACGAGCAGGGAGGCACTCGATCCTCGGCTTTGTGCACAGAGGCCATGAAGATAGGGTCTCTGGTTTATTTCCTTCAGGCTTTCCTGATGGCTGTGCATCTCCCAGGGAAGGACACTATTTTAGCAGATGCTCTCAGCAGGATTTCTCAGGGTCATTACGAATGGACCCTGAATCCTCTAATTCTTCAGGTCATTTTCAAGAGGTGGGGCACTCCAGAGATAGATCTCTTTGCAGCCCCGGACAATCACCAACTTCCTCTTTTTTGCTGCAGACCACCTCTTCTGGGCCCTGTTCCTCCGGATGCTCTCTTGTTGGATTGGACAAGCAGGTTTCTCTATGTATTTCCTCCTTTTCCTCTGATGTTCAGGGTCCTGATCGAGATCAGGTCTCAGCCTTGCAAGGTGATTCTAGTGGCTCCAGACTGGGCCAGACAGCCTTGGTACCCCCTTCTCTTGTCACTGTCAGTGACAATGTCTCTGTGTCTTCCCAGTTCAATCTCCTTACCTCCTCTTTGGGGAGGATCCTTTACCCTAACCTTCAGACTCACAGGCTCAAAGGGTGATTCTAGTGGCTCCAGACTGGGTCAGACAGCCTTGGTACCCTCTTCTCTTGTCACTGTCAGTAACAATGCCTCTCTGTCTTCCCAGACAGTTTAATATTCTTACATCTTCACAAGGGAGGATCCTTTACCACAATCTTCAGACTCTCAGACTCAAGGCCTGGCTCTTGAAGAGCTAGAATATGCAAGTCTAAACCTTTCTCAATCAGTCTTGGACATTCTAAAAGTTAGCAGGAAACCTGCTACCAGAAAGACATACAACTCCAAATGGAAAAGATTTGGTTTTTGGTGTCCCCAGAAACCTGTTCAGCCAGAGTTGGCTAATATTGCTACTGTGCTGGACTATCTGGTGCATCTTAATAGCTTAGGCCTCTGGCCTACTATTCTCAAGGTACATTTGGCAGCTGTGTCTGCCTTCCTTTTTGCTGGCAAGGGCTCTTTCCTAGCTTCCCATCCAGTTTTCAAGAAATTTTTCCAAGGGTTTAGTACATGTTAACCCTCCCTTTAGGAAGCCTACCCCTTCTTGGGATGTGAATATCTGTATAGCACAGCTTATGTAACCCCCTTTTGAGCCTTTATCCTCAGCTGAGCTGAAATACCTGACTTGGAAAACTGTATTCCTGGTAGCCATTACCTCCGCCAGGAGAATCAGTGAATTACAGGCTTTATCAGTGGAACCTAATTTCATTTCATTCCACAGGGATAAGGTGGTCCTTCGCACCAACAGAAAGTTTCTCCCTAAGGTGGTGTCAGACTTTCATTTTAATCAATCTGTGTCATTTCCTGTATTTTTCACTGATCATTCTTCCTCCGGAGAGAGAAGATTACGCAGTCTTGATGTAAAGAGGGCTCTTAGTTACTATGTGGAGCATACTAAGGCCCATAGGAATGACTGTTCTCAGTTGTTTCTCACTTATGGAGAAGGTAAACCTGCTACCAAGAGAACAGTTGCCAGGTGGATTATCTCCTGTATCCAGTTCTGCTATTCAAAACTTGGGAATGAGCCTCCTTCAGGCATGAGGGCTCATTCTACCAGAGGTACAGCTGCTTCAGTTGCAGCAGCTAGAGATATACCTTTAGTGGACATCTGTAAAGCAGCCACCTGGAAATCTGTTCACACATTTATCAAGCATTACTCTTTGGATATTCAGTCTCAAAGTGATGCTAGGTTTGGCACGGCTGTGCTGCAGAGCCTGATCCCAGAATAGGTTATGTGACTCCCTCCTCCAAGGGGGTACTGCTTGGTAGTTTGCATATAGTCAGAATACAGCAAGACCTCATGTTGTTTGAAGAAAAAATTACTCACCTCAGTAATTATGTTTCTTCTAATAGAGTCTTGCTGTATTCTGACCTCCCTTCCTGCCTCTCCTCCTGGAACCTAGTAGTTTTGGGATGTGGTTTGGCAGGCACAGTGCTATACCCGAGAGGTGTACCTGGCATGCCCTTATCTTTTTAAGGGTTTTTTCTGGATTTTTATTATGAATGTTGGTTGTTTCACTACCTGCTTATATTCTTTTTCGGGTTCTCGACTTAAATCTTTTGACCCTAAAAATCTGTTATTGCCATTTGGCTCAAAATTTAAAAAAACAATTTCTACCTATTGAGTTAGTTAGTTTAGTGCTCATAAGAATCTGATGGTTATACTGCAGAGTACCAGAGACAGAGGTTTGAAAAGCGAGCCCGAGCTCAACGTTCTATGCTTCTGCACAGAGTTAACTCTTTCTTCTCCGGAGTAGTTCAAGTGCTGGGGCTAACTGCATATAGTCAGAATACAGCAAGACTCCATTAGAAGAAACAACATCACTATGGTGAGTAATTTTTTTTCTTTTCTCCCGTAATCCAACTCCAACTCAGAGTTGATTATCTTAGTTAAGGGGGTGTGGGGGGGCAGAGCCCCCACTAAAAATAAGTGTTTGGACTGGTAACAGTCATCAGTGTGCTTTATGGCCACTACCAGTGGCATTACTTTTACTTGCCTCATTTGTTCCTGCCACTGTTCTTCATTGTGCTGTTATTGACAGTGCTGTTCATACATGTGTTAGTCAGACCTAGTGACAGATAATATAAGGGCATTTCTGCATTAAGTTACTAACTCTGATAAAACTCTGCTTCTGGAGTGAAACAGTTGTTTTTGCCCCAATCTGGATAGCATTGTTCCCTGATATTCATTGCACTACTGCACTTTTGTTGTTTTTAGTATTCATCCTATGAATTCCCATATGTTTTTCTATTAAGCGGGTTAAAGTTTTACTGCTGACTATGGAATAACACTGCTTTTTATTTGATGTACAAGTGGCAAGTACACAAATGTGCAATAGTACAATGAGTAGCAGGGAGCAGTGCTGCAATAGATTAATGCAGAAAACAACTAACGTTTCTTTCTAAAACAGCACTGTAGATGGGCTCCCATTGTCTGCTTACTTTTTTTCATTGACTGTTGGATCGGGGGGCTAGGCACCTAGTGTTAGAATGGAGGCTTGGCAGCACTGGGGTTTCGCTGTCATTGTTTGCTTACTTTTTTCATTTACTGTCTGACTCTAGATTTAGGCACTTGGTGTCAGAATTGGGGAAGTCTTGTGGCAACAGGGTTCAGCAGCAGGTGGCTACATAGAAACACAGAAGTTGACGGCAGATAAGGACCGCAAGGCTCATCCAGTCTGCCCATTTCTTTTTCTACCTTATGAATGTGCCATAGGCCTTTGCTCTGTCAATGGCCTATCTATTCATACTCATCTGTATTGCACCCTTATGCCTATCCCATGCCTGTTTGAAGCCCTACACTGTATTCATATCTACCACTTCCTGAGGTAGGCTGTTCCATGCATCCACCACCCTTTCTGTGAAAAAGAACTTCCTCACATTACCCGTTAATCGGCCTCCCTCTACCTCATGCTGTGTCCTCTTGTCTTGCTATTTTTCTTATATTGAAACATGTTAGACTCTTTCACCTTGTTAATGCCCTTAAGGTGTTTGAATGTTTCAATCATATCACCTCTCTCCCTCCTTTGCTCTAGGGTATACATATTGAGCTCAGTTAATCTGTCCTCATATGTTTTCTGATGCAGTCCCTGCACCATTTTGGTTGCCCTTCTCTGGACTGCCTCAATTTGGTTAATGTCCTTGTAAAGGTGTGGCCTACAGTACTGCACACAGTACTCCAGATGGGGCCTAACCAGTGTCTTGTAAAGAGGGATTATTACCTCCCTCTTCCGACTTGTGATACCTCTACTAATACACCCCAACATCCCTCCAGCCTTATCTACTGCTTTAGTGGTCTGCTTGGATGATTTCAGGTCATCGGTGATGATGACGCCCAAGTCACTTTCTTCCTTTGTGACTGCCATCAACTACCCTCCCAGCCTATAGGTGGCTTCAGGATTTCTCTTCCCTATGTGCATGATCTTGCACTTCTTTATGTTAAACCCCAGTTGCCACTCTTCTGACCATTTTGCTAGTTTATCCAGATCTCTTCTCATTCTGCCCACCCCATCTGGATCATCTACTCTGTTGCAGATCTTAGTGTCATCTGCAAACAGACAAACCTTACCCTCCAGTCTATCTGCAATTCACTGATGAAGATGATGAAGATATTGAAGAGGACTGGCCCCAGGACTGATCCCCGAGGTACCCCAGTTGTGACTTGCATCTCTTCTGACTGTATACCACCACTTTCTGTTTTCTGCCCGTCAACCAGTTTGCCACCCAGTTGACCAACATCTGACCCACTGTGAGCCTACCCAGCTTGTTAATCTTCTATGTGGAACAGTATTGAAAGCTTTGCTGAAGTCAAGGTAGGCAACATCAACTGCTCCCCCTTGGTCCACCACTCTGGTTACCTAGTCAAAGAAATCTGAGATTAGTTTGACAGGACCTTCCTTTTGTAAACCCATGCTGTTTAGGGTCCTGTGCTCCTATATATTCCAGGTGTTGCACTATACTTCCCTTAAGGAGTGTCTCCATAATCTTGCCCACTACTGAGGTAAGACTGACTGGTCTGTAGTTCCCTGCCTCCTCCCTGATACCACTCTTGTGGAGCGGGATCACATGAGCCCTTCTCCAGTCTTCTGGGACCTCTCCTGTGCTCAGAGACTCACTAAACAGCTCTGCTAATGGCTCTGCTAGTTCCACCCTTAGCTCCTTTAGTACCCTGGGGTATGCCATTAGGCCCCATTTCCTTGTCCACCCTGAGTTTATCAAGCTCTTGTAGGACCCTTTCTTTTGTGAAGGGACTAGTGCACACCTCCCTCACCCCTGTGTCCATGGTGCAGAGCAGTGGTCTCTGCCCTATGTTCTCTTCAGTAAATACTGAGCAGACGTTTCTATTTAGGATAGATGCTTTTACATGGTCCTCCTCCTCACACGCCCCCTTCAAACAACATGAAGTCTTGCTGTATTCTGACAATAGCAGTGAGTCCCAACCTTCGAACTGCCCCAGAGATGAAAGAGTTAACTTTCCATGCCAGGCATGGAACGCTGAGCTCGAGCTCGGTTGAGACTCTGTCTGTTGCTGTTTAAACTCAAACCGTCAGATTCTTTATCGCCTCACTGAACAGTCGCCCGAGATTTCTCCTTCTGCTCGGTTCAATTTGTCAGTTAAAGTACCACTTTCTCGGTTTTCGACCAAATTTAAACCGTAACCTGTCAGTTCAGTCTCTGTCTGTGGTATTTGTGAGTACTAGATAGGTTATATATTAATTCCTATTCTGTGTGCAACTTGTAAACGGTTCATTGGTTCGGTTTGAACCGATCAAGTTGTTTTTAAAAATCTTAAATTGTACTTTTAGAGTGTGGTTACTGGTTCTTATCGGTTCTAAAAAAACCCGGATTTTATTACGTCTTTTTCCACAACCCGTGACACGGTCAGGAACCGATAAGAGGGTCTTGCCTGGCGGATTGCCATTAAAAGGGTAAGTTTGGTTAGGACTGGCACTATGTCTGAGAAACTGAAAAGAAAAATTGGGCCCACTGGGTTTCAACACTGTAGTGTGTGTGTGGAAGTCTTTGCTAAGGCTGACCCCCACACCACCTGTGTTTATTGTCTGGGGTTTGACCACCTCAATGCAGACTGCCAGATTTGTAAAATTTTCCTGCAGCTACCCAGAAAGAGAGTTGGTAGGCTCAGGAAAAGGAGGCCAAAAGTCCGCTGAACCGGATGGCCAGCCCGGTTCGGTTCAGACCGAACCAGAAGGAGTGCCCTCTGACCAGGGCGAGACTTCATCGGGCAAAAGGAGAGCCGATTCTGAGGAGTCGGTTCCGGCTAAGAGAACTAGAAAGGAAAAATCAGCTGGTGTGGAGCCAAAACTTTCCTCTCCAACCGCTGAAGAAATAGCCAAAGCGATCAAAATTGTGCAGTTGCTTTCCCCGGTTCCGACCGAACCGGCACCATCAGGGAGGTGCTCGGTTTGGCCGGTTCCACCGGTTCAAGATTATGATTTAGAGGAGTATTATGAAACGGAGGAGGAGGAAGAGGAGTATGAGGAAAGTGAATGTGGTTTTGAAAGTCTGGATGTGCCTATTGACCCAGACATCTCCCCAGACAGACCTTCAGGAGTGTCTCCTCCTAGGCTTTCTGAGTCCCCCTCCCATTTCATGTTTTATAAAAAAGTGGCTGAAACCCTCCAGTTTCCTATGGAAGAAGCTGTGGATGACCAGGAGGAGCCTAACCATGTGGAAATGATGGATATCCCAGAGTCTAGGAGGCTGTCTAGTCCCTTACACAAATCTTTTGGGAAACAGACATTTAAGATTTTAAAGACTCCTAATACTATACCTCCTGTGGATAAGAGAATGGACAAGAGGTATACATTGTCAGGCTCAGATATGGAGTTCCTTACACAACAATGCAGCCATGTTGGAGTAGTGCAGGCTGCAGCCTGTGATAAGGCAAATATTCCCTTGGCTTCACACCCCCCAGACAAGGACTTCAGGAGGATTGATGCCATGGCAAAGAAACAGTACATGGCAGCATCCTTGGGACTCAGACAGGCCAATTATATGGCCTATACTGCTAGGTATCAAAAATCCAGATGGGACACTGTCATGGCTTTAGCAAAACAGGTCCCTGGCCAGCTTGCCAAGGAGCTGGAGCAGGTGGCTTCTGATGGTATTGAGGCATCCAAGGTGCAATTCCATGCTGCAGTGGACTCCAATGATGTGTCATCTAGAGTCATGGCTATATCTGTGGCACTTCGTAGAATGGCTTGGCTCAGATGTACTAGCCTGTCACAGGATACCCAGACTAAGGCCATGGATTTTCCTGTTGTGGTAACTCTCTGTTTGGGGCGCAGACAGAGAATTACATGAAGAAAATGGACGAATATAGGACCACCTATAGGAGTGCACAGGCCAAGGAAAGGCAGGCCACTCCTCAGAGGCAGCACCCCAGGGGCAGGGGCAGGCCTTTCCATAGGTCTTTCTACCAAGCCCAGGCCTCCTCTTCTGCCTGTGCTCAGAGGGTGTTCTTTAGAGGGAGAGGCAGAAGGGGCACAAGCAAAACCTGCTTCCACCCCTCAGCCAAAACCCCCTGCCAAACAGGCACCCTGATGGGTTGGCCAGGGCCGATTCTCCACTACCTGTAGGGGGCAGGCTGGCTTACTTTGTCCAGGACTGGGAGTCTCTAACATCAGTAAAGTGGGTCCTGGAAGTAGTAAGCCAGGGACTGGTTCTGAGCTTCCAAAAATTTCCAAAGCTGAGAGCCAGATCCTTTCCACCTGCAAATCCCTCAGAGGCACTTGCCCTAGAGGCAGAGGTCTCTTCCCTCCTGGCTCTCAGAGCCGTGGAAAGGGTTCCTCCCCTACACCAGGGCAAAGGGTTGTACTCCAGGTACTTCCTTACCCCAAAAAGACAGGAGAATGGCAGCCCATCCTGGATCTCAGATACTTAAATAAGCACCTTTAAAACCAAAATTCAAATGGTGACTCTGGGAATTATTCTACCTCTCTGAGGCCAGGGACTGGCTAGTGTCCCTGGACCTCAAGGATGCCTACTTCCATATTCTCATCAGAAGCTCCCATCGAAAGTACCTCAGGTTCGAGCTGCCCTCAGGCCATTACCAGTTCAGAGCAGTCCCTTTGGTCTGACCTCTGCTCCAAGGGTATTCACAAAATGCCTGGTAGTAGTAGTTGCTTCTCTAAGAAGGCAAAGGATTGCCATCTTCCCTTATCTGGACGACTGGCTCATAGTAGGCAGTCCCAGACCAAGTCAAGTTATACCTACAGATAACTCAGCAACTGCTCACCTCTTTGGGTTTCCTTCTGAATCTTTCAAAGTCAGTTCTAGAGCCTGTCCAGCTCCTCACCTTCATAGGCGCAGAGCTAGACACAAAAAAAGCCAGAGCTTTCCTTCCCTTGGACAGGGCAAGGACCCATATCTCTCTGGCCTCCTCATTCACCCTGCAGGTGTCTCGACCAGCAAGGCATTTTCTACAGCTCCTGGGGCACATGGCTGCTTTCACAGCAGTGGTGCAGGGAGCAAGATTTCAGATGAGGGACATTCAGTTCCATTTGAGAGCCTTTTGGTCTCAAAGGAAGGACCCTCTGACCAAATTGATCCCAGTGACTCGAACCCTGATCCAGGCCCTACAGTGGTGGCAGGATCAGAACAATCTGAGACAAGGAGTTCCCTTTGTCACTCAGTCTCACTCTTTAATCCTTACTACAGATGCCTTCCTCTTGGGGTGGGGGCTCACTTGAGCGACCTGACCACCCAGGGGTTGTGGTCCCCTCAGGAATCTCTGCTTCATATCAATCTGTTGGAACTCAGAGCAGTATTTCTAGCACTTCAAGCTTTTTCCAAATCTGTTCAGAACAAAGTTATCCAGGTCAGAACAGACAATACCACCACAATGTGGTACATCAACAAGAAAGGAGGCACTCTGTCTACGGCCTTGTGCACAGAAGCAATGAAGTTGTGGTCTCTGGCTTATTCCCTGAACACCTCCCTCACAGCAGTTCACCTCCCAGGCAATGACAATGTCCTGGCAGATGCTCTCAGCAGGATATCCCAGGGCCATCACGAATGGTCACTGGATCCCCTGGTCTTGGAGGTGATATTTTCCAGATGGGGCACCCCTCGGATAGATCTTTTTGGAGCCCCAGACAATCACCAACTTCCCCTTTTTTGCTGCAGGCCCCCAGTGTTGGGCTCAGTCCCTCTGGATGCCTTAGTTCTCAGTTGGGAAGGGAAGTTCCTGTATGCTTTCCCCATCCCTCTCCTGTTCAAAGTGCTAGTCAAAATCAGATCTCAACCCTGCAAGATGATCCTGATTGCTCCAGACTGGGCCAGACAGCCCTGGTATCCACTCCTACTGTCCTTAGCAGTCCATCTTCCCTTGTGTCTTCCCAGGAATTACAACCTGTTAACCTGTGCTCAGGGGAGGGTTTGGTACCCGAATCTCAAATCTCAAGGCCTGGCTCTTGAAGAGTTAAGAGTTTTCTGATTTACACCTCTCCCAAGGTGTAATGGATATTCTGAAGGCTTCTAGGAAACCTTGCACCAGGACTACTTATAATTCCAAGTGGAAAAGATTTTCCATATGGTGCTCTGGATAGCATATTTCCCCCCGAGTCTGCCGATCTGCCCACAGTCCTTGATTATATGGTCCATTAAATAGCTTGGAGCTTAGACCAGCTACACTGAAGGTGCATCTGGCAGCTGTTTCTGCTTTTATTTCAGCAGGTAAGCCCTCTTCTCTTTCAGCTCACCCTGTATTCTCCAAGTTTTTCAAGGGATTGCTTCATACCAACCCTCCATTCAAACACCATGAAGTCTTGCTATATTAGGACCATTGCAGTCATTCCCCCAGTCTTGAACTGCCCCGGAGAGGAAACGGTTAACTCCAGAGTGATCTGGAGTTCCACAGCGCGAGGGCGCTGTTCAAAGCTCTATCTGGCCAGTTTCAAATGAAACTGCCAGATTCTTTACTCCGCTTCACTGAACAGTCGCCCGGATATCAGCTCCTTCAGCTCGGTTCATTTCTCTGGTTCAAGCGAGTATTTTCGTCATTGAACCGCAATAAGTATTTATTTTACCGCATTTCGATTAAAAAGCTCTATCTGGTAAACCGTGGTACAGAAATTAAGTCTGTGTGGAAAGTCATTATCGGTTCGGTTTCGAACCGATTGGTTGGTTGAATACATATGTTTTAAACTGTTTAGTTGGCTTTTAGAGTGGGTTCCTGTTCTATCGGTTCTAAAAAACTAACTTTATTGGGGTTTTTCAATACCGTGACACGGTTAGGAACCATAAGGGGTCTTGCCTGGCACTGCCATCAAAAGGCAAGTTTTTGGTTAGGCTGGCATTATGTCTGAGAAACCCAAAAGAAAACCGGCCCACTGGGTTTAACACTGTGATGTCTGTGGGGAAGCTCTTCGCCAAGGCTGACCCACACACCACTTGTGTTTATTGTCTGGGGCTGACCACCTCCTGTCAGACTGCCAGGTGTGTAAAATTTCCTGCAGCCACCCTGGAAAAGAGATTGGGCCGCTCAGGAACGAGAGGCCAAAAGTCCGCTGACCTGATGGCCTGCCCGGTCCAGTACCCACTAGACCAGAGGGAGTGCCCTCTGACCAGGGCGAGACTTCCGGCAAAGGAAGGCTGGTTCAGAGGAACCAGTCCCAGCAAAGATAAAGAAATCAGCAGGTCTGGAGTACAAAATTGTCTCTCCAACTGCTGCAGAGATAGCTAAAGCCATTCAGATTGTCCAGTCTTTGTCCTCAGGCTGTCGAGCCCCTGCATCTGGGAAAAGGGTGGCTCTGTTCAGTCTCAGTGGTTCAGGATTATGATGTTGAGGATTTTTATGAACCACATGAGGGGAGGAGGATTTTGATCAGTATGTTTGTGATTGGGAAGGTCTGGACGTGCCCATTGAACCGGACATCTCTCCAGATAGACCTTTAGAATCTCCCCTATGCTGTCTGAGTCCCCTTCTGTTTATGTTTTACAAAAGGTGGCAGAAACCTCCAGCTTCCCAGAAGAGGCTGTGGATGAGCAAGAGGAGCCTGATTATGTGGAAATGATGGATATTCCAGAGACTAGGAGGTTGTCTATTCCTTTGCATAAGTCATTTAGGAAGCAAACAACAAAGATTTTAAAATCCTCATTCTGTCCCTCCTGTAGATAAAAAATGGACAGAAGGTATACTTTGTCAGGCTCGGATACAGACTTCCTCACTGAGCAGTGTAGTCATGTAGGTGTGGTACAAGCTGCAGCCTGTGACAAGGCTAATATTCCCCTGGCCTCACATCCTCCTGACAAGGATTCCAGGAAGATTGATGCCATGGCAAAAAGCAATATATGGCAGCTTCTTTGGGACTCAGGCAGGCTAATTATATGGCTTATGTTGCTAGATATCAGAAATCTAGATGGGACACTATATTGCAGTTAGCTAGCAGGCCCAGGCCAGCTGGCTAGTGAGTTGGAACAAGTGGCTGCTGATGGCATTGAAGCCTCTAAAGTTCAGTTTCATACTGCTGTTGATGTTAATGATGTTTCCTCTAGGGTCATGGCCACTTCTGTAGCTTTCAGTAGGTTGGCATGGCTCAGATGCACTAATCTGTCCCAAGATACTAAGTCAAAGGCTATGGATTTTCCTGTATCGGGAAATTCTCTGTTTGGTGATCAAACAGAAAATTATATGAAAAAGATGGATGAATATAGAACTACCTACAAAAGTGCCCAAGCTAAGGAAAGGCATGCCACTCCACAAAGGCATGCCCCCAGGGGCAGGGGTAGGCCTTTCTACAGGCCTTTTTACCAAGCTCAAGCCTCCTCTGCTTTTTCACAGAGGGGTTTTTTCAGAGGCAGAGGTAGACGGGGCACAGGGAGACAGTCGCCCTCCCCTCAGCCTAAAGCTCCTGCCAAGCAGGCACCCTGATGGGGTGCCCAGGGCCGATTCTCCTGTACCAGTGGGGGGCAGGTTGGCTTATTTCAGCCAGAACTGGCTGTCCTTAACTTCGGACAGGTGGGTTCTGGAAGTAGTAAGCCAAGGCCTGGTTCTCAGCTTCAAACAGTTTCCAAAGATGAGAGCCAGGCAATTTCCACCCGCAAACTCTTCAGAAGCCCTTGCTTTGGAAGCAGAAGTTTCTTCCCTCCTGAATTGCAAAGCAGTGGAAAGGGTTCCCTTGCCATCAGGGCAAGGGACTGTACTCAAGATATTTTCTTACCCCAAAAAAGACAGGAGAATGGCGGCCCATCTTAGACTTAAGGTACCTGAACAGACATCTATTAAAGCCAAAGTTCAAAATGTTAACTCTAGCAATGATTTTGCCCTCCCTGAGGCCAGGGAACTGGTTAGCTTCCCTGGACCTCAGGGACGCCTATTTTCATGTCATGATCAGGCCTTCTCACCGAAAGTACCTCAGGTTCGAACTGCTCTCGGGCCACTACCAGTTCAGAGCAATGCCCTTTGGCCTAACCTCGGCGCCAAGGGTATTCACAAAATGTCTAGCTGTGGTAGTGGCTCATTTAAGAAGGCAAGGGATTGCTGTGTTTCCCTACCTGGACGACTGGCTACTAGTGGGTCAGTCTCCAGACCAGGTAAATCTCACTTGCAGGTCACCCAGCAGCTTCTCACTTCCTGGGGTTCCTGCTGAACTTACCAAAGTCAGTTCTGGAACCTGTTCAGGTTCTAACTTTCATAGGTGCAGAGTTGAACACAAAGTTAGCCAGGGCATTTCTCCCCTCGGAAAGAGCGGACAGGCTCATTGCCCTGGCATCCTCCTTTACCCTGCGGGTCTCTCGACCAGCAAGGCATTTTCTGCAACTCCTAGGGCACATGGCTGCTTCCACAGCTGTCGTGCAGGGAGCAAGATTTCAGATGAGGGACATTCAGTTCCACTTGAGGTCCTATTGGTCCCAAAGGAGGGACCCCCTTACCAAATTAGTTCCGGTGACCAAAACCCTGATCCTGGCCCTTCAGTGGTGGCAGGATCAAGGCAATCTGTCTCAAGGGGTTCCCTTTCTACCCGTTTCACACTCCCTCACCCTCACCACGGATGCCTCCCTGTTAGGGTGGGGGGCTCACTTGGGCGACCTTTCCACTCAAGGAGTGTGGTCCCCCCAGGAATCTCTGCTCCACATCAATCTTTTGGAACTCAGAGCTGTTCTTTTAGCTCTTCAGGCTTTTTCAGCTGTTGTCCAGAACAAAGTAGTTCAAATCAGGACAGACAACACCACAACAATGTGGTACATCAACAGCAAGGGGCACTCGGTCTTCAGCCTTGTGCATCAAGCAATGAAGTTGTGGTCTCTGGCTTACTCCTAAACACCTCCCTGATGCAATTCACCTTCCAGGAAAGGACAATGTCTGGCGGATGCTCTCAGCAGGATTTCCCAGGGCCATCACTGAATGGTCTCTGAATCCTCAGGTATTGGGGTCGGTTCTTTGCCAGATGGGGTACCCCTCAGATAGATCTCTTCGCAGCCCCAGACAACCATCAACTTCCTCTATTTTGTTGCAGGCCTCCAGTGCTGGGCTCAGTCCCCTGGACGCCTTCCTGCTGGATTGGAAGGGAAATTCCTATGCTTTTCCCCTTCCTCTCCTCTTCAGGGTATTGGTGAAAATCAGAACTCAGCCCTGCAAAGTGGTTCTGATCGCTCCAGACTGGGCCAGACAGCCCTGGTATCCTCTTCTCCTGTCCCTGACAATCCACCCTCCCTAACCTTGCCCAGGACCCACGACTTGCTGACCTGTGCACAGGGAGAGTGTGGTACCGGACCTCAAACCTCCACCTCAAGGCTTGGTTCTTGAGGAATTAGAATTGCTGATTTACACCTTTCTCAAGGGTCATGGATATTTTAAAGGCTTCTAGGAAGCCTTCCACCAGGGCTACTTACAATTCTAAGTGGAAGAGGTTTTTCTTCTGGTGTTCGGAGAAACAAATTGTGCCAGAATCTGCTGACCTGGCCACTTTACTGGACTATTTGGCCCATCTAAATTCCCTAGGCCTTAGACCAGCTACCTTGAAGGTTCATATGGCAGCTGTTTCTGCCTTTGTTTCCGAGGGAAGCCTGTTTCTCTTCCTCTCACCCTGTGTTTTCTAAGTTTTTAAGGGTTACTTCATACTAACCCTCCTTTGGGAACCAGCCCCTGCCTGGGACCTGAATGTTTGCATTGCTCAGTTAATGCAACCTCCCTTTGAGCCCTTTCTTCTGCAGATCTCAAGTATTTAACTTGGAAAACTGTTTTCTAGTGGCTATCACTTCTGCCAGACGTATAAGTGACTTGCAAGCCCTTTCGTGGAAAAGGATTTTATTTCTTTTCACAGGGATAAGGTAGTCCTCAGGACTAACAGAAAGTTTTACCCAAAGTGGTTTCAGATTTTCATCTGAACCAGTCCATTCTCTCCAGTGTTTTCACTGAGCATTCTTCCTCGGGTGAGAGGAAACTACACAGCCTGGACGTTAAAAGAGCCCTAATCTACTATGTGGAGCGTACCAAGGGTCACAGGTTCGAATCCTCCAACTCTTCCTTACCTATGGAGAGGTTGGCAAGGGAGACCTGCCACTAAGAGGACAATTGCAAGGTGGATTGTCTCTTGTATCCAGTTCTGTTACCAAAACTAGGTAAGGACCCCTCAGGACTGAGGGCCCTCCACCAGGGTACAGCTGCATCTCTAGCGGCTGCTAGAGATATTCCCATTTTGGAAATTTGTCAAGCTGCTACCTGGAAAACAGTTCACACCTTTACTAAGCATTATTCCCTGGACGTCCAGTCCAGGAGAGAGATCGTTTGGCACAGCTGTTCTTCAGAGCCTATTTCCTAAGTAGGTTCTGACCCTCCTCCATGGAGGTACTGCTGTGTATCTGTAATGGTCCTAATATAGCAAGACTTCATGGTGTTTGAAGAAAAAATTACTCACCTTAGTAATTGCTTTTCTTCTCATGGAGTCTTGCTATTAGACAACCCCTCCTACCCCTCCCAGAACTCCTACTTGGGTATGGGGTTGGCAAATTAGTGCAAGCACTGTGTCATGCCATTTAGTCTCTCTAGTTGGGTTAGGGAACTAGGTATTTCTGTTTTGTTAAGTGGTAGAGGGTCCCTCTCTAGACTTGAGTTTTGGGGAGAGGGTCCTATTAGTGCTTGTAAGGAGTGTTCCTAACAATAAATATTGTTGTTGTTATTCTGTGATTGTTCTTATTCTTCTAATGATAGGTAGCCAATGGCTAGTGTAGAGCTTTTCCACACAGACTTGCTATGTTAGTTTAGCTCCGTAAAGAACCTGGCAGTTTCATTTGAAACTGGCCAGATAGAGTTTTGAACAGCGCCTGGCTGTGGAACTCCAGATCACTCTGGAGTTAACTGCTTCCTCTCCGGGGCAGTTCAAGACTGGGGGAATGACTGCAATGGTCCTAATATAGCAAGACTCCATGAGAAGAAAAGCAATTACTAAGGTGAGTAATTTTTTCTTCAGGGACCCTGCCCCTGCTTGGGACCTTAATGTTTGCATTGCTCAGCTTATGCAACCCCCTTTTGAACCTTTGTCTTCAGCAGAGCTTAAGTACTTGACTTCGAAAACTGTGTTTCTGGTAGCCATCATTTCTGCCAGACGCATAAGTGAATTACAAGCTTTGTCAGTGGAGCCTGATTTTATCTCATTTCATAGAGATAAGGTGGTCCTCAGGACTAACAGGAAGTTTTTGCCTAAGGTGGTTTCAGATTTCCACCTTAATCAATCTGTGTCTCTTCCTGTGTACTTCACTGACCATTCCTCCTCTGGTGAGAGGACGCTGCACAGTTTAGATGTGAAAAGAGCCCTTAGCTACTACATAGAACGTACCAAGGGTCACAGGTTTGACTCCCTCCAACTGTTCCTCACTTATGGTGAGGTTGGTAAAGGGAAACCTGCCACTAAAAGATCCATTGCCAGGTGGATTGTCTCTTGTATCCAATTTTGTTATGAAAAACTGGGTAAGGTTCCCCACTCAGGCCTGAGGGCTCACTCTGCCAGAGGTACAGCTGCTTCCCTGGCTGCTGCCAGGGATATCCCTATTCTAGAGATATGTCAAGCAGCTACCTAGAAAACAGTTCACACTTTTACCAAGCATTACTCCCTGGATATCCAGGCTAGGAGTGATGCTCGGTTTGGCACAGCTGTGCTTCAGAGCCTATTTCTTAAGTAGGTTCTGTCCCTTCTCCATAGAGGTACTGCTTGGTAGTCTGCTATTGTCAGAATACAGCAAGACTTCATGTTGTTTGAAGAAAAAATTACTCGCCTTAGTAATGTTGTTTCTTCTAATGGAGTCTTGCTGTATTCTGACCTCCCCCCCACCTGCCCCTCTCAGAACCTCAGTTTTTGGGATGTGGGTGGGCAGTGGCAGTGTTGGCAGTCAGTAGGTGCCCACCTTGTTGTTTTCACCCCCTTTTTCTTGGGTGACTGGGTGTTGTGTTTTTCATTTTTTGGGTCTCCTGACTTGAGTCTTTGTTTTGGGACCAAAAAATGTGTTTTTATGTTTAGTAGCCGGTTGGCTAGTGTAGGTTTACAGCTTCCACACAGGACCTTAGTGAGTTTAGCTCGTAAAGATCTGAAGGTTTGAGTTTAAACAGCAACAGACAGAGTCTCAACCGAGCTCGAGCTCAGCGCTCCATGCCTGGCATGGAAAGTTAACTCTTTCATCTCCGGGCAGTTCAAGGTTGGGACTCATGCTATTATCAGAATTCAGCAAGATTCTTGTAACCCCCCCGGCAATGGGGGGTTCCCAAAAGACTTCAGGAGCTTGCTTGAATGCTCCAAGCCTGAATGGTGTTTGGCATTTAAGCCATTTATCAGTGAGTGTTTTAGAACCTCTGGTACTGTCTCTTTAAGAGCTGTCTGCTTGCAGACATAATTAGTTTGTATGGGGACTGTGTGTTTCTTTGATTGAGTACCACTCAAGCTGCTGCCAATTCACTTCATTTTTGCAGTCACTAGGAGTGCAAAGGAACCTATCTGAAAGATGTAACTTTTGCCAGAAATTATTTAGAGTAATAATGAAATTACAGTTTGTCTAACCTGCTTTCTTTGCAGTCAGAACTGTGTCTGCTAGTTCCCATTCTAGTTTTGAACTGCTGAACTGGACCAATCAGTGTGGGGTAAGCTAGCTCTAAAATGGTGCCTTGGACGAATCAGAACTTGGACTCATAATCTGAGCCAGCCACAGAGGATTGTATGGGCAGTGACTCTGGGAGATGTAGTTTAGACTTCAGTGCCTTTTGGACCAACAGCAGCAGTCTATTGTGAGTGACAGCCAATCCAGTCAAGAACTGGGAGGAACTCAAAGGAAGTGCCCGGTTTTGTCGGTTGGAGTTTCAGTTGAGCTTTGGCAGTGAAGAAGGAAGGAGCCCTGTGCTTTTCAGTGTGCAGTTTTAGTCAAAACATGTGTAAGGCCCAGAGTTCCGGTCTGCAGCTTGTTAGGACTGAATCCGTCCTGTGAAAAGAATCAAAGGATCTCTGAAGAGTAGAAACCAGGCTCACCCTGTAGAAGACTGGAGGAATTGCTGAAAATTATACTCGGTCTGTCAGGAACTGAATCTGCTGTGTGTTCTCCCGGGTATTGTGCAGTAATTGCGATCGGGATACAGATGCAGCCTGCCTGGTATAGTGCTTTCTTTTATATGGATGTGTGAAGAGGTTTGTGTACCTCAAGTGAGCCCTGCTGACATTGAAGGACCCTATCTTATTTGGAGGTCGTGAGTACTAATTCAGGGTTGCTCCCTGTTGAATTGCCACATTAAATCCAAATGGAATTACTGTACTGCTGACTGTTTAATTCTCCTTTTCTCTGTGTGAAAGGGCCCCTACCAGCTGCCATGGTTTGGACTAGCCACTAGGGCTTGGGTACCCAGGGACAGTAACTGATAGGGATAGGCCTGTGCACAGAGCCATAGGCAGATTATTAGAGTGATAAGCTAATTAACCTGATTTCCCCCTGTCCTTGTTATATCCCCTAAATAAATCAGAGCTGCTTGTTTCAGCAAAGTTATACTGCCTGAGGTATTTGTCTGTGTTAAAGTACTGTACTGTGATTGTTGCACTGTATCTCATTTCACAGGAGGTCCCAGTGCCGGAACCAGACCTGGGGTAAGTGTATACTGTGAAGGTAATTCTGATATATTGTGTGGGCCACTAGTGGGAAGAAAGGGGTTGCAGTGTCCCAGAGGGCTGTGACCAAGTTAGTTTAACTATTGCAAACCCTGACCTCTGGGTGGAGGCACCCGCCATTGGATCCAGGCCCCTCAACCTGTTAGTGGCAAATCAGGCAGGGGTAGTAGCCCCTGGGATAGCGCCATCCAGGGGTTACACTCTATTAGAAGAAACAACATTACTAAGGTGAGTAATTTTTTCTTATCCCCTTTGATCTTAGCAGTACCCCCTCTGGACTTTCACCTTTCACTAATGTGTCTATAGAAAGTCTTGTCACCTTCTTTTACTGTTTTTGCAAGTGTTTCCTCAGTTTGGGCCTTTGCCTGCCTTACTGCCTTCCCTGCTTTCCTTAGGGAAATTTGATATGCCTTCCTATCTTCATCTTGCTGCGTTGCCTTATATTTCCTGAAGGCCAGCCTTTTGGCTCCGACCTTTTCTGCTACTGTGTTTGAGAACCAAAGTGGTTTCCTTTTTCTTTTGCACTTCTTTTTCTCACTAACAGAATGGGATGTTGCTTCAAGTATTGCATCTTTAATGCTTGCCCACTTTGCCTGTGCCCCCTCACCTGTATTTCTTTTTGCCAGGGCTAGCTTAACTATGTTGGCCATCTTAATCAAAGTCAGCTCCTCTGAAGTCTCATATTTTTGCCTTGGAATGGGATGATTTTGTTCTAGTGGCCAAATTGAACCATACCTACTACTTGCTTTAATTTTAGTTTACCACCCTACCCCATAATTGGGCACCCAGTGTTGGGAGCAGGGAGTGGCACTGCGGCTTGGCTCCTAGTGACTGCCTAGCTGCCTGAATCAGGAGAGTTACCCAGCCAGCCATGCCCACCAAACCAGAACAGCATTGCCATTGCTTGCAAGCTACAGCACAGGAGCCCCAGCCCATAAGTATAGCCAACCTTAAAGAGCTATACTATGCTGTGCCTTTTTCATAAAATACTAGAGCACAGTCTGGTCGGTAATGAGAGAGTGCAGAACCAGCTAGCCACCCTGCTCAGCTAGTAGCTGCAGCACAGAGTCAGACCCTCAAGTAAAAGTCCTGCCAGGAGCAAAAACAGCCAAGAAAGAAACTGCCTGTAGAACCAGAGTGACAGGGTTCTGACTGCTTGTGCCTTTTCTTTAAGGTAAGTTGATGGGTTTGTTTGAAAAAAGTCTCAGTACTGTGGGGAGAGGAGGGGAGAGACTCAAAAGAGAAAATGCATGCCCTCGATCTCCTGGTCTGCCACTGCGGGTGGGCAATCAATTGAGGACCATTTTGATAGGTGAATACCTGCTGTGAAGGGTCGGGATGGCCATTTCTTCTTGTTTGGGTGACAGGGAAGGCCCTATCCTGCCCTGGGGGAATAGCTTTGCTTTTCCTGGTTGGGGGGGGCTGATTCCCCCAGCTTTGGGGGGGTGAGGATGGCCCTGTTTCTTTTGGCTTGGGGGAAGGGTATCTCATTGTTTCTCCTGGCTTGGGGGTGGCCCTGATTTTCGTGGTTTGGGGGGGGTGGCCCTATCTTTTGGATCATGTGGCCCAGCTTCTCCTGCTAGAGAAAGCAGGGGGCAGGGCCACCCCCCTGAGCCGGGAGAAGCAGAGCCATCCATCCCAAGCCAAGAGAAGCTGAGCCATCCATACCCCCCCCCCCGAAGACAGGAGAAGCAGTGCCATCCCCTGCAAAAAAGTAAAGTGGAATTTGCATTTTTATTTTTAGAAACATAACATTCATCTTTAGTTCAAATACTCCAAGAAGCAAGCATGAATATGCACATATGCGTTTCCATTCCAGTTTCAATAGGTGTCCTGGTTTCCAGCTGTAGTGCCTAGCCCATGCCCTGGTATCCAGTGGAAGCTGGAGCTGCCACTGTTGCTAGCCTTACATGCTGTGAAACTTGATCAAATATAAATAAAAAATGTAAATGTGGAGGTGGACATTGGACAGAAAAATGAAATAAAAGCGGAGAGGAATTTGCAAAAAATTCTGCAAAAACACAATGCCTTTATGGTACTGAAAAAGAAAACAAAATGTCAACGTTTATGTATATAAAAGCACACAAGAAGGCTGAAGAAAACATGACCAGCATAATCAAAGTTTAAGACTCAAATGTATTGCAATGTAATCTGAGAACAGGGGGAGTTGAAACCATTAAAATATCAGAAAAGGCACACAACTACATTAACTATCTAATTATTACAAATATCTTCGTTTTAAAGACACATTTTGCAGGAAATCAACACATATACTGCAGAATCAGCTAAACATGCTACAGTGCAGGAAAATAAGTGCCATTGAAAAGAAATTATCTTTTCATTGTTTATGGAAGCTTTTCCCACAGCTATTTATGTTACATGCCCTTAAAATGATGAATGTGTTTCAACAGAAATTACAGCCATTACTGCCTTAAGCTCTTTTAAGAGGCACAAGAGGCTCTAGAAACAGTGCTATATACAGCACTTTAGGCAGAGTAGAAGGATATACTGAAAACTCCCCAAATGTGTGCCATGGTACTCCATTGTTCCTGCTACAGACAGCAAGATGGCTGTATGCAGCCCTCTTGCATTAGCTCTAAAAATGCTGTTTACTAAGTTAGATTCAAATGAAAACAAGGCTGGGTAGGATAAGTGATTCTCCAGATGATTTGTTTCTTAATCCCTAGGCTGCAGAAAGAACTAGAATGAATCTATTTGATTGAGCTCTGGGATAGATATTCAGTCTGCAGTACTGCATGGGTTAAACTGAAGGACTGCAATGAGGTGGAAGGATCATTTGAAAACTCCAAAGGAAGTGTTCTACAGTCTGAATCTTGTAGCTTATTTTTAGAGCTGATACAGTAGGGTTGCAGGCTCCATCTACCTGCAGCCCTAAAAAGCGAAATTCGCTGTTGACACCAAAACTGAAACTGAAACAAGACAGTATTCATTATAATATCATTTTAAACGTTCACTTCTCATGACCAATTACACCATAGAAATAGTAGGTTAATGCCAAATATGAACTGTCCACATACATTTGAGCAAAATCACAAGTAAGTTACTTGTAAACATGATTTTAAATCAATTACATCATTGAGAACTGCTGGATACAGTGCCTAATGCCATTATCCATTTAGATTTGCTTGAGAACTGCTGGATACAGTGTATCTAATGCCATTATCCATTTAGATTCTCTTTGAGCAAGCTTCTCAGCCTGTCCCCTCCATGAACTGGTGTTTGGGGAGATATGGTCCAAGGGTCTAAATTTGAACCCTACAGTAGAAAATCCATGTGCCTCCCTAGAGTGCACACCCAGGGAATTATTTTCATTTTTATTGATGATCAAATTAAATCAAATGTTATTTATAATGCGCATTTCTAAAAACCAAAGCACATGCACAATACAATCTCAGATCAAACATACACAATATAATATAAAATCAAATATACAATCTAAAAAAGATATAAATATAAAAAGGCAGCAACAATAAAACTAAATATTGTCCCCAGAAGCTACATTAAATAAATACGTTTTTAATGAGGACTTGAAGGTCTTGGCGGATAGGCATGCTCTAATCCGACGAGGTAGAGAGTTCCACAGAGTCGGGCTGCAAAAGAAAATGCCCTAGCACCTGATGTTTGAAGACGGACCCTGGGAACCTCTAGTAAGGCCGAGGAAGGTCTTGCGAGTAACCTGGTCCCTGTCCATATAGGGTCTTATAGATGCTCTTGGATGTGGCACGTCAGAGAGTGAATTGTGCATCCTACATAGATGTTATTACAGGGACGCCAGCAGACCTAGACAGAAAAAGGCGTTTGACAGTCTACATAATTTTGAAGTTTTAAAGTTTCTCCGTAACAGGATGTATGATTTGATAACTGGTAACTGCATAATTATACACTTTGCGTCTTCTGCATTTGTTAAAGCCTATCCTTGTGCTGGTAACCATGGATCTCTGTGTCATACAGTGACTGCTAGTGACATGATTCTCTATTGTTTTCCCTCTCCTAAAGGACACTTAAGGGGCAGGTCCCACCAAAGGGCAACCATAGTCATCAGCTGTTAGAACTGACCATCTGTTGGATGCAGTTTGCGTGAACCAATGTAATAAGTTGATCTTACTTCGAGAGGGCTCTTGCAGTAGGTAATTACAAATAGGACTGAAGTCAGCAGGTGTCAGGACCCGCGGAAACATTTCTAGCTAGCAGTCTCTGGAGGGGGACTGCCCCCACGTCAGGTGACCGACGTCAAGCGATGTCAGTATAAAGGGGTGTTCCCCCCACGCCCGCCTTTCAGTTCTTTCCCGCCGTTAGCTTGTGTAAGTGCCTTGCAGTTAAGTTCAACTCCTCGTCAGTCTGTCGTCGGTAGTTTTGCCATCGTTCTTTTCTTGAATTATGTCAGCTATTTCGGTGGTGTATGTTGTCCCCTACACACTCCGAGCACAAGAATAAGTGCGACTTGTGCAGCGCCCAACTCCCACACAAGAACGGACACTCCCAGTGCCTCTTCTGTCTAGGCCTGATCACCCCCCGTGGAGAAGTGCCAGCATTGCCTGAAGTTCCACGCCGCCACCCGCAGACGGAGGCTGCAGTCCCTGGAGGTCCACATCCTTAGAAAGAAAATGACCTCCATGGAAAAGGAGCTGAAGAAGCTTCGTCAGGCCTCAACTTCACCTGAGGGTCACCGTAAAAAGAAATATAAGGAGAAGCACCGGGATTGGGACTTCTCTTCCTCAGCCACCACGACTCTGGCTGGAGTCGCCGTGCTCAAAGTAACATGCTCCAGGGGGACCGTTCCACAACGGCAGTCTTGGCTGGTCTCTTCGCCATACTGGCTCTTCGGCGCCTCCGGTTGAAGGAGGCCTCCACTCCCAGCAAGGCCGCTACCTCGCGGTCTACTGGTGTGAGTGGCTCCGGTAAGCTGGATGTCGGCTCCTCTGACATCCTCCCGGAGAAGGCCGTTAAGTCGCTCGACCCTTCAGGGCAGCGCATGGCCCCTAAGCTGCCCGACCAGACTGCACCTCCATCGCGGCCTGCCTCGGGCGATGGTTCCTCTAAGTCGGATGATGGCTCCTCCAACGTACGCCCGGGCTCCGCCGGTAAGTCGAACGTCGGAGGCGCATCCCTCCAGTTGTACCGCTCCACAATTTCTATGCCGTTCTGGAAAAGTGTGGTTTCTCTATGGAGGCACCCACAGTGGAGACCAGGGAGGATGCTGGGAACCTCCACAAAGGAGACCCACAGCAGGGTGGCATGGGACCCCACAGGGGAAGGAAACAACTCCTGGTGGGGGACTCCATTGTTAGGAAGGTAGAACTTGGGGAGGAAGGGGAGAGGGAGGTAAGGTGCCTGCCTGGCGCCATAGCTTGGAGGGACAGGGAGTGAATCCTCAGGATCACAGGAGCAGCTGCACAGGGGAGGGAGCTGGATGTCATTGTCCACCTAGGGACAAATGACCTGGCTTAGAAAGGGATCAGAGCAGTGCAAGAAGCATTTGTGGAGATGGGAAGAGGCCTTAGACAAATAGCACACACGGTAACCTTCTCGGAGGTGCTGCCTGTCTATAGCATGGATGAGGCTATGGTGCTCCACACCATGGGATTCAATCAGTGGTTGAAAAACTGGTGCAGAGTTCAGAGATTTGGCTTCATTGGGGACTGGGGGTCCACCTGGACGGATGCAGGCCTATACTGGCGTGATGGTCTGCATCTGTCCAGTAGGGGAACCAGGATCCTAGGTGATAGGTTTAAATACTTCACTAGCAAGCATTTAAACTAGCCAAGGGGGAGGCACTGTAAAGGAGCAGGGAAATCCTAGTCCCCCCCAAAAAATCAGGGTACTAAGTGAGGTAGACACCAACATAGAGTTGTCAATAGGGAGAAGCGCTGGGGTAAATGGAGAAAGTGACAAATGCAGTAAGGACAGGAATGGGGCAAAAAGGGGTAAGGCCTTCAAGAAATGGAGGGTAATAAGTACCAACACCAGTAGTCTGGGCAACAAGAAACCTGAACTGGTGGCCTTGATGGAAGAGGGATGCCTGGATATCGTAGCAGTCACAGAAACATGGTACACAGAGAACCATGACTGGGATGTTAACATACCAGGGTACACAACCTACAGGAGAGACAGGGAGGGCAGAAGGGAGGGAGTAGCGCTCTATGTAAGGGAAGGGATAAAAGCAACTGAACAAAAGAGTAAACAGGGAGGAGAGGAGGCACTATGGGTCACCTTAGAGACTGGAAATGGCACCACAATCCGCACAGGGGTTGTACACAGACCCCCATGTCAGGGGGAAGGTATGGGCAAGGATATGATAGAAGGCATACTTAGAATGGCAGAGAAAGGGGAGATACTGTTGATGGGGGACCTTAATATGCCAGATGTTAACTGGAGCACCTTTGATGCAGCCACATCCAAAAGCAGGGCCATTCTTGATGCCCTTCAGGTGGCATGCCTCAGACAGCTAGTTTTGGAACCTACTCATGAGGGAGCAATCTTAGACCTCGTACTCTCAAATGGGGACAGTGAGAGGATCTCAGATCTAGAAGTGGGTAGCCATCTGGGAACAAGTGACCACCAAACCGTGTGGTTCACGATAAACTCAGCTACAGAGTCAAGCCATACAAAAGTGAGGGTTCTGGACTTCAGGAGGGCTGACTTTGACTAGATGGGAGAGTGCCTTAGAAAAGCACTAGCAAATAAGCTAGAAGGAAGGGTGGAGCAACAATGGGGAAATATCAAAACTGCCATCACAGAGGCAACAAGCCTTTGTGTGAAGCAAATAAATCAAAACGAAAGAAGAAGCCACTATGGTTCTCAAAAGAAGTGGCGGTGAAGGTTAGGGAGAAAAAGACAGCATTTAGGAAGTATAAGGAAACACAGAAGGAGCAGGACAGAGAACTGTACCAGTTAAGGCAGAAGAAAGCAGGGAGGGTAGTCAGAATAGGAAAGGCACAAACTGAGGAAAAGATAGCCAACTCGGTTAAGAAGGGGGATAAAACCTTTTATAAGTATATCAGGGAGCGTAGAAAGACAAAGGGAGGGATAGTGAGGTTGAATAGAATGGATGGTGGGTGGGCAGAGAGTGACAGTGAAAAAGCAGGGATACTGAATGAATACTTCTGTTTAGTATTCACAAAAGAGGAAGTGGAGGAGGTGCCTAATCCAATTATCAGAAGCACTCTGGAGAGGGGTCGATCCCAGTCCTTTCACAGAAGAAAGGGTTCTGAAAGAACTCCTAAAACTGAAGGTGGACAAAGCAATGGGGCCAGATGGAATTCACCCCAGAATTCTAAAAGAATTAAGCAGAGAACTAGTGACACCACTGACTACCCTTTATAACAAATCATGGGAGGATGGTGTGGTACCTGAGGACTGGAAGAAGGCTGATGTGATTCAAACAACATGAAGTCTTGCTATATTATGACAATTGCAGTATGACTGCAGGTTAGAACTGCTCCGGAGGTGAAATAGTTAACTTCCATTCAAGGCATGGAATCTTGAGCGCGAGCTCGGTTAAGGAAGCTCTGTCTGCTTGCTTTCAAACCAAAACCGTCAGATTCTTTACTCCGCCTCACTGAACAGTCGCTCCAGAGATTTCTCCTTTTGCTCGGTTCATTTTCGCAGTTTAAAACAGTTTAAAAATAATAAATTTAACCACAACCGTTCGGTTCAAGCTCTGTCTGTAGTAACGTAAGTAATAGATAGGTTTTACATTCAATTTCTGTGTGGAACTTGTAAAACATTTATCGGTTCGGTTTGAACCGATTAGGTTGCATTTTTCAATTGCTAGTCCTTTTTTTAGAGTGGTGTTCCCGGTTCCTATCGGTTCTAAAAAAACAGATTTCATTACGTTTTTTTCCACGGCCCGTGACACGGTTGGTAACCGATAGGAGAGTCTTGCTTGGCGGATTGCCATAAACGGGCAAGTTTTTGGTTAGGCTGGCATAATGTCTGAGAAACCCAAAACAAAAACCGGGCCCACTGGGTTTCAGCACTGCGATGGCTGTGGGGAAGCCTTTGCCAAGGCTGACCTACACCACCTGTGTTTATTGCCTGGGGTTTGACCACCTCGATTCAGACTGCCAGATTTGCAAGAATTTCCCTGCTGCCACCGTTGAAAAGAGTTGTGTAGGCTCAGGAAAGAGAGGCCAAAGTCCGCTGACCCGATGGCCGCCCGGTTCGTGCCAACCGAACCTGAGGGAGTGCCCTCTGACCAGGGCCAGACTTCCTCGGGCAAACGAAGAGCTGGCTCCGAGGAGCCAGTTCCTGCAAAAAGGACTAGAAAGTCTGCTGCTGTGGAAAAAGTCCTGTCCCCAACAGCTGAAGAGATAGCCAAAGCAATCCAAATTGTCCAGTCTCTTTCCCCGGTTCCTGAACCATCCCCATCTGGGAGACGTTCGGCTCACCAAGTCCCATTGGTTCAGGATTATGATTTTGAGGAATTTTATGAACCATGGGGGGGGGGGGAAGAGAGTATGAAGACAGTAATTTTGGTCTGGAGGATCTGGACGCTCTTATTGAGCCAGATACCTCTCCAGACAGACCTTTAGGGGTCTCCCCCAGGCTTTCTGAGTCCCCTGATCATTTCATCTTTTACAAGAAGGTTGCTGAAACTCTTCAGCTTCCTGTTGAGGAAGCTGTGGATGATCAGGAAGAGCCTGATTATGTGGAAATGATGGATATTCCAGAATCTAAGAGACTGTCTATTCCCCTTCATAAATCTTTCAGGAAACAGACAGTAAAGTTTTAAAACTCCTCATTCTATACCTCCTGTGGATAAAAGGATGGACAGAAGGTATACTTTATCAGGTTCTGACATAGAATTTCACACAGCAATGCAGCCATGTGGGTGTAGTGCAGGCTGCAGCCTGTGACAGGCAAACATCCCCTAGCTTCACATCCTCCTGAAAAGGACTCCAGGAAGATTGATGCTATGGCAAAGAAACAGTACATGGCAGCATCCTTGGGGCTCAGACAAGCAAATTACATGGCTTATGCTGCCAGATACCAGAAATCCAGATGGGATACTGTGCTGGCTCTAGTCAAACAACTCCCTGACAAGTTTGCCAGGGATCTGGAACAGGTAGTTTTAGATGGTATCGAGGCATCAGAAATGCAATTTCATGCTGCGGTGGACTCTAATGATGTATCTTCTAGAGTTATGGCTACTTCTGTGGCTCTTCGCAGAATGGCCTGGCTCAGATGCCAATACATTGTCACAGGATACCCAGTCGAAAGCCATTGATTTTCCTGTGATTGGCAATTTTTGTTTGGGGAGCAAACAGAGAATTATATGAAGAAAATGGATGAATACAGGACCACCTATCGGAGTGCACAGGCCAAGGAAAGGCAGGCCACTTCTCAGAAGCAGCCCTCCAGGGGCAGAGGCAGGCCTTTTCATAGGCCTTTTTATCAGGCTGAAGCCTCCTCTTCCTCCTATACCCAGAGGGGATTCCTTAGAGGAAGGGGCAGGAGGGGTTCAAGCAGGCCTGCTTCCACTCCTCAGCTCAAAGCCCTTGCCAATCAGGCACCCTGATGGGGTAGCCATGGCCACTTCTCCTCTACCGGTAGGGGGCAGGCTGGCTTACTTTGTCCAGGACTGGAAGTCTCTCACATCAGACAAGTGGGTCCTGGAAGTAGTATGCCAGGGACTGGTCCTCAGCTTCAAGAAATTTCCGAAGCTGAGGACCAGATCTTTTCCTCCTGCATCTCCATTGGAGGCACTCGCCTTAGAGTCAGAGGTCTCCACCCTCCTCGCTCTCAGAGCCGTGGAAAGGGTTCCACCCCTACACCAGGGCAAAGGGTTGTACTCCAGGTACTTCCTTACCCCAAAAAAGACAGGAGAATGGCAGCCCATCCTGGATCTCAGATACCTAAACAAGCACCTTTTAAAACCAAAGTTCAAAATGGTGACTCTGGCAATCATTTTACCTTCCGTAAGGCCAGGGGACTGGCTAGCATCGCTGGACCTCAAGGATGCCTACTTCCATATTCTCATCAGAAGCTCCCACGAAAGTACCTCAGGTTCCAGCTGCCCTCAGGCCATTACCAGTTCAGGCAATGCCCTTCGGACTCACTCTGGCTCCAGGTGTTTACCAAGTGCCTGGCAGGCAGTGGCTTGCCTAAGAAGGAAAAGGATTTCCGTCCTTTCCTTATTTGGACGATTGGCTCATAATAGGACAATCCCCAGATCAGGTCAACCTACATCTTCAGATAACCCAGCAACTGCTTACGTCACTAGGTTTCCTTCTGAATCTCTCAAAGTCAGTACTGGAGCCTGTCCAGCTCCTAACCTTCATAGGCGCAGAGCTGAACATCCAGGAAGCCAGGGCCTTCCTCCATATAGACAGGGCAAACGCCCTTGTCTCCCTGGCCTCTTCATTCACCCTGCAGGTTTCTCGACCAGCAAGGCATTTTCTGCAGCTCCTAGGGCACATGGCTGCTTCCACAGCAGTAGTGCAAGGAGCAAGGTTTCAAATGAGAGACATTCAGTTCCATCTGAGGGCTTTTTGGTCACAAAGGAAGGATCCTCTTACCAAATTGGTCCCAGTTACTCGAACCCTGATCCAAGCCCTTCAGTGGTGGCAGGATCAGAGCAATCTGAGAAGAGGAGTTCCCTTTGTCACTCAGCCTCACTCATTAATCCTTACTACAGATGCATCCCTCTTGGGGTGGGGGGCCCACATGGGCGACCTCACTACCCAGGGACTGTGGTCCCCACAAGAATCTCTGCTCCACATCAACCTGTTGGAGCTCAGAGCAGTTTTTCTAGCACTTCAAGCTTTCTCAGAATCTGTTCAGAACAAGACTGTGCAGGTCAGAACAGACAACACCACTACAATGTGGTACATCAACAAGCAGGGGGGCACTTGGTCTACGGCCTTGTGCACCGAAGCCATGAAGTTGTGGTCTCTGGCGTACTCCCTGAACACCTCCCTTTCAGCAGTTCACCTCCCAGGCAAAGACAATGTCCTGGCAGATGCTCTCAGCAGGATCTCTCAGGGCCATCACTAGTGGTCCCTGGATCCCCGGGTTGTGGGAGTGGTATTTGCCAAATGGGGCACTCCGCAAATAGATCTCTTTGCAGCTCCAGACAATCATCAACTTCCTCTCTTTTGCTGCAGGCCCCTAGTCTTGGGCTCAGTCCCTCTGGGCGCTAGCCCTCAGCTGGGAAGGAAGTTCCTCTGTGCCTTCCTCCTTTTCCTCTCCTGTTCAAAGTGCTAGTCAAAATCAGAGCCCAATCCTGCAGGGTCATTCTGATTGCCCCGGATTGGGCCAGGCAACCCTGGTATCCTCTCCTCCTGTCCTTAGCAGTCCATCCTCCCCTGTGCCTTCCCAAGAATCACAATCTGTTAACATGTGCCCAGGGAAGGGTTTGGTACCCGAATCTCAAGTCTCTCAATCTCAAGGCCTGGTTCTTGAAGAGCTAGAGTGTGCTGGCCTACACCTCTCTCAAGGTGTAATGGATATACTCAGGGCTTCTAGGAAGCCTTCTACCAGGGCTACTTATAACTCCAAATGGAAAAGATTTTCCATATGGTGCTCGGAAAAGAATATTCCACCAGATGCTGCTGAATTACCCACAGTCCTAGATTATATGGTCCATCTAAACACTTTAGGGCTGAGACCAGCTACCCTGAAGGTGCATTTGGCAGCTGTCTCTGCTTTTCTTTCAGCAGGTAAACCCTCTCCTCTTTCATCTCACCCTGTGTTTACCAGGTTTTTTAAGGGTTTGCTTCACACTAACTCTCCATTCAGGGACCCTGCTCCTGCCTGGGACCTCAATGTTTGCATTGCTCAGCTCATGCAACCTCCTTTCGAGCCCTTGTCTTCAGCTGAGCTTAAGTTCCTGACTTGGAAAACTGTGCTTTTGGTAGCTATCACCTCTGCCAGACGCATAAGTGCATTACAAGCATTGTCAGTGGAGCCAGACTTTATCTCCTTTCACAGAGATAAGGTAGTCCTTCGGACTAATAGAAAGTTCTTGCCCAAGGTGGTTTCGGACTTCCACCTTAATCAATCTGTTTCTCTCCCTGTTTACTTCACTGATCATTCTTCCTCTGGTGAGAGGAGGCTGCACAGCTTAGATGTGGAAAGGGCCCTTAGCTACTACGTAGAGCATACCAAGGGTCACAGGTTTGACTCCCTCCAACTGTTCCTCACTTATGGTGAGGTTGGAAAGGGGAAACCTGCCACTAAAAGATCCATTGCCAGGTGGATCGTCTCTTGTATCCAATTCTGTTATGAAAAATTGGGTAAGTCTCCCCTCAGGCCTGAGGGCTCACTCGACCAGAGGTACAGCTGCTTCTCTGGCTGCTGCCAGAGACATCCCCATTCTAGAGATATGTCAAGCAGCTACCTGGAAAACGGTTCACACTTTTACCAAGCATTATTCCTTGGTCATTCAAGCTAGGAGTGATGCTCGGTTTGGCACAGCTGTCCTTCAGAGCCTATTCCCTAAGTAGGTTCTGTCCCTCCTCCATGGGGATACTACTGTGTAGTCTGCAATTGTCATAATATAGCAAGACTTCATGTTGTTTGAAGAAAAAAATTACTCACCTTAGTAATGTTGTTTCTTCTAATGGAGTCTTGCTATATTATGACCTCCCTCCCTGCCTGCCCCTCTCAGAACCTCGTTTCTGCGCTGTGGGTGGGCATCACAGGGTTGCACTCTGTTTTTCTTGCCACTTTGTTGTTTTGTCTCACCCTCCCTAGGGTGAGTGTGTTTTTATTTCATTATTGGGTCTCTTGACTTGAGTCTTTTTTCGAGACCAACAAGTGTGTTTGTTAGGGTAGTAGCCAGTTGGCTAGTGTAGGTTTACAGCTTCCACACAGAACATTAGTGAGTTTTAGCTCGTAAAGATCTGACGGTTTTGGTTTGAAAGCAAGCAGACAGAGCTTCCTTAACCGAGCTCGCGCTCAAGATTCCATGCCTTGCATGGAAGTTAACTATTTCACCTCTGGAGCAGTTCTAACCTGCTGTCATACTGCAATTGTCATAATATAGCAAGACTCCATCAGAAGAAACAACATTACAAAGGTGAGTAATTTTTTCTTCCCGTTCACAAAAGTGGGAGCAAGACAGAGGCAGGAAACTACAGACCTGTCAGTTTGACCTCTGTGGTAGGGAAAGTGATGGAATCACTTCCTAAGGAAAGAATTGTTGAGTACCTAGAGGCCAGTGAGGCACAGGACTCAAGGCAGCATGGATTCACGGCAGGAAGGTCATGGTAGACGAATCTAATTGATTTCTTTGACTGGGTGACCAAAGTAGTAGACCAGGGAGGGGCTGTGGACATGGCCTACCTAGACTTTAGCAAGGCATTTGACACAGTCCCACACAAAATATTAGTAGTCAGATTAACCAGCCTTGGAGTGGGTACCAGGGTGGTAGCCCGCGTAAAACATTGGCTGAACAACAGGACACAGAAGGTAATTGTAAATGGAGTCCACTCTGAAGAAAGAGGGGATCTTACTTCGAGATACAGCTCTTGCAGCAGGTTACACCATTAGGACTGAAGCCATCAGGCGCCAGGACCCCTCGGAAATCTTTCTAGCTAGCTATCTTCAGCGGGGACCACCCCCGGCGTCGGTCCCGCCTCTGACGTCAGGCGTGGTACAAAAGGGGGCAGTCCCGCCAGAATCCCCAGTTCTTTCCGCCGTCGAACTGCATGCCTCGACCCTACGGTTCTAGTCTAGCGCACGACGCTGTGGTACAGAATTCGTCCTTCGCTTCTGCTCGGTCACATGGCTGCGCTATTCTTACGGGTAATTTCTCAAGGGCTCCATGCGGATAACGCAGTGGATGCTCAAGGTGCAGTGGGATCAGAGGCAAGACCATTTGCAGCACCAGTCAGAGTCGAGGCGTGTGGTTCAGGACTGGCAATGGTGGTTAGCCCCCGGGTCGCTCTCCAAGGGCGTCCCTTTTGCAGCGCCGTCCCCGGAGATAACCCTCACCACAGACGCTTCAGGTCTCGGGTGGGGAGCTCACCTGGATGGGGTGAAGTCTCAGGGTGTATGGAGCCCACTGGAAGCTCATCTTCACATCAATGTTCTGGAGATGAGAGCGGTCCTCTATGCACTCCAGGCTTTCCAGTCCATGATCCCACCGTGTACCATCCTGCTCCAGACGGACAACACGGCGGTGATGTATTACTCAACAAACTATGAGGCGATACTCACTTTGCAGGAGGCCATGAGAGTGGGGATTGGGTAATCGGACACGTGCAAGCCTAATCGTGGTTCATGTTCCCGAGTGGACAACACGATCGTCCGGACGGTCTGAGTCGCACTCAGGCCAGAGTCCACGAGTGGGAACTTCTTCAGGAGGTAGCAGAGGATCTGTTCCTTCGATGGGGAACTCCAGAGCTAGATTTATTCGCATCCCCATCCAATGCAAAACTGCCCAATTTTTGCTCGCTAGATCCAGGGCCTGGAGTTTTCTGGCGAGACGCGTTGTCCCTCTCCTGGGAGAACAGATTCCTCTACGCTTTCCCTCCTTTCCCGTTGATCCAGAGAGTTCTCCTCAAACTGCGCAGGGAGCGCGCACGGTTGATTCTGGTGGCCCCATTCTGGCCCAGACAGATCTGGTTCCCATTGCTGGCTCAACTATCCCGGGAACCTCCGCTCCCGCTGCCGAGCAGTTCTCACCTTCTGTCTCAGGAGCAAGGTTCATTGTTGCACCCGGATCTGCGTTCTTTGAACCTGCGCGCATGGCTCCTAGAGCGTAGCCATCATGCGACATGGGGTCTGCAAGAGGTTGCGGAAGTTCTCTGCAGCCAAAGCCGGCTACACGCTACTACGCCATGAAATGGCGCCTGTTTTGTCTGTGGTCACGAGCCGTGACCTCTCCCCTTTAGGTTGCCCTGTGAGGGCAGTCTTGGACTACCTCCTTTCCTTTTTCACTGGGGTTAGCCTACCCTCTATTAAAGTACATCTTTGCTTATTTCGCCTATCACCTGCCGTGGGTTAGCGACTATTGCTCAGCTTGACGCTTCTCGGGAGTTCCTGAGAGGGGTGTTACACTTAGGCCTCCTATCAAGGATCCGGTCCCTCCTTGGGATCTCCTTTTTGTTCTGGAGCAGCTCACCTTCCTCCCTTTGAACCAGCAGCGGATTAGAAACTCGTTTTCTGTCATGGAAGGCGTTGTTTTTGTTGCAGTTACTTCAGCCAGAAGGATTCTGAGCTTCATGCCCTCATGTGTAAAGAGCCTTATTTGGTTTTTCACCGAGACAGAGTGTCTCTGAGAACAAATCCTAAGTTTTTGCCTAAGGTGGTCTCAGCTCTCACCTTGAATCAGGATATCGACCTTCCGGTCTACTTCCCGAACTATTCAAATAGAGGGGAGGCTTTGCTCCACACTCTGGATGTTCACCGCAGCCTGAGGTATTACCTCCATAGGACTAAGCCCTTTCGGGCTTCTGATCAACTCTTTGTTTCTTTCGCACAGAGAATGAGAGGACGGCCAGTGTCTAAACAATCCTTATCCCGCTGGCTCGTGCAATGTATCTCTCATTGCTATCAATCCAAGCAAAAGCCTCTCCCGGGTTCCATCTGGGGCCATTCCACTAGGGGTGTGGCCATTTCCTTTGCAGCCCTCAAGAAAGTCTCAACCTTAGCTATTTGCGCTGCTGCTACTTGGAGCTCTGTGCATACCTTTATCAGGCACTACAGTCTGGATATCGCCTGTAGGCGAAGGGCTGGTTTCGGCCAGGCCGTGTTGCAGGGCCTCTTATCCTGAATCGGAACAGGTTGGTCCTTCTCCGTTTCTTCCTCTTCCTCCTCCCGATGTTTGTGGGACAAGCATTATTGCTTGGGAATCAGTCCTAATGGTGTAACCTGCTGCAAGAGCTGTATCTCGAAGTAAGATAGTACAGTTACGTAAGAACTTACCGTAACAGTAGATCTTCGAGAACAGCTCTTGCAGCAGGTACCTTCCCACCCTCCGTGTCCCCCTTGGAGGAAGGATGGCTCGTGGCTGTTTTTAAAAAAAAAAACAACAAGAACAAACAACACATCAGGGAGCAAGTAAAAAAAAGGAGAGGGAACCCTTTTTCCTCCTGAATGGCTGAACGAGAGTAGAAGTCGTATATTCACTTGGGAAGAGTGAATTGAGTTTGGTTGCCTTTTGACGGTGGATCCTCGGTCTCCCTTTCTAATGTCATCCTGTGGCCGGGAGTCTCCAGCGGGAGAACTGGGGATTCAAACACCATGAAGTCTTGCTATATTATGACATATAGCAGTTAGCCACAGCACTTGAACTGCCCCAGAGAGGAAGGAGTTAACTCCAGGCTGACTGGAGTTCCAAGCGCGAGCGCCTTGCTGAAAGCTCTATCTGGCTAGTTTCAAATTGAAACTGTCAGATTCTTTACTCCGCTTCACTGAACAGTCGCTCCGGAGATCTCTCCTTCAGCTCGGTTCATTTCTCGGTTCAAACGAGTGTTTCTCGGTTCATTTTAACCGGCAAAAGTAATTATTTTACCGCATTTCGGTTCAAAGCTCTATCTGGTAAACCGTAAGTACAGGATTTTAAAGTCTGTGTGGAAATTCATTATCGGTTCGGTTTTGAACCGATCGGTTTGCAAAAATACTAATTTTAAACAATAATTTGGGCTTTTAGAGTGCGGTTCCCGGTTCTTATCGGTTCTAAAAAAACCTAACTTTTAAATTGGGTTTTTTCAAATACCCGTGACACGGTTAGGAACCGATAAGGGTGTCTTGCCTGGCACTGCCATAAAAAGGGCAAGTTTTTGGATAGGCTGGCATTATGTCTGAGAAACCCAAAAGAAAAACCGGGCCCACTGGGTTTCAACACTGTGATGTTTGTGGGGAAGCCTTTGCCAAGGCTGACCCACACACCACATGTGTTTATTGTCTGGGGGCTGACCACCTCCTGTCAGACTGCCAGGTGTGTAAGAATTTCCTGCAGCCACCCTGGAGAAAAGATTGGGCGGATCAGGGAACAGAGGCCAAAAGTCCGCTGACCTGGATGGCCAGCCCGGTCCAGCACCCACTGGACCAGAGGAGTGCCCTCTGACCAGGCGAGACTTCCTCGGGCAAAGGAAGGCTGGTTCTGAGGAACCGTCCCAGTAAAAAATCTAAGAAATCAGCAGGTCTGGAGTGCAAGATTGCCTCTCCAACTGCTGCAGAGATAACTAAAAGCCATACAGATTGTCCAGTCACTGTCTCAGGGACGGCCGAACCACCAACAGCTGGCAAAAGTTGGTTCGTTCAGTTCCAGTGGTTCAAGAGTATGATGTTGAGGAATTTTATGAACCACAGGAGGGGAGGAAGATTTTGATCATTATGTATGTGGCTGGGAGGGTCTGGACGTGCTATTGAACCGGACATTTCTCCAGACAGACCATTAGAATCTCCCCCATGCTGTCTGAGTCCCTTCTCATTTTATGTTTTACAAAAGGTTGCAGAAACCCTCAGCTTCCCTTGGAAGAGGCTGTGGATGAGCAAGAGGAGCCTGATTATGTTGAGATGATGGATATCCCAGAGTCTAGGAGGTTGTCTATTCCTTTGCATAAGTCATTTAGGAAGCAAACAACAAAAATTTTAAAAATCCTCATTCTGTTCCTCCTGTAGATAAAAATGGACAGAAGGTATACTTTATCAGGCCCTGATACAGACTTCCTCACTGAGCAGTGTAGCCATGTAGGTGTGTGTACAAGCTGCAGCCTGTGACAGGCTAATATCCCCTGGCCTCACATCCTCCTGATAAGGATTCCAGGAAGACTGATGCCATGCGAAAAAACAGTATATGGCAGCTTCTTTGGGACTCAGGCAGGCAAATTATATGGCTTATGTGGCTAGAATATCAGAAATCTAGATGGGATACAGTGTTGCAGTTAGCCAAGCAGGCCCATGGCCAGCTGGCTAGTGAATTGGAACAGGTGGCTGCTGATGGCATTGAAGCCTCTAAAGTTCAATTTCATACTGCGGTAGAAGTTAATGATGTTTCCTCTAGGGTCATGGCCACTTCTGTAGCTTTCCGTAGGTTGGCATGGCTCAGGTGCACTAATCTGTCACAGGATACTCAGTCAAAGGCTATGGATTTTCCTGTGGTGGGAAATTCTCTGTTTGGAGAGCAAACGGAAAATTATATGAAAAAGATGGATGAATACAGAACTACCTACAAAAGTGCCCAGGCCAAGGAGCGGCATGCCACTCCACAGAGGCACACTCCCAGAGGTAGGGGCAGGCCTTTCCACAGGCCTTTTTATCAATCCCAAGCCTCCTCTGCTTTTGCACAGAGGGTTTTTTTCAGAGGCAGAGGTAGACGGGGCGCAGGTAAACTGTCCCCCACCCCTCAGCCTAAGGCTACTGCCAAGCAGGCACCCTGATGGGATGCCCAGGGCCGATTCTCCTGTACCAGTTGGAGGCAGGTTGGCTTATTTCAGCCAGAACTGGGTGTCCCTAACTTCGGACAAATGGGTTCTGGAGGTAGTAAGTCAGGGTCTGGTTCTCAGCTTCAAACAGTTTCCAAAGATGAGAACCAGACATTTTCCACCTGCAAGCCCTTTAGAGGCCTTTGTTTGGAAGAAGAGGTCTCTTCCTCCTAGACTGCAAAGCAGTGGAAAGGGTTCCTCCTTGTCACCAGGGCAAGGGCTGTACTCCAGATACTCCTTACCCCAAAAGACAGGAGAATGGCGGCCCATTCTAGACTTAAGGTACCTGAACAAGCATCTTTTGAAACCAAAGTTCAAAATGTTAACTCTGGCAATGATTTTGCCCTCCCTCAGGCCAGGGGACTGGCTAGCCTCCCTGGACCTCAAGGATGCCTATTTTCATGTCCTGATCAGGCCTTCTCACCGAAAATACCTCAGGTTCGAACTACCCTCAGGTCACTACCAGTTCAGAGCAATGCCCTTGGTCTTACCTCTGCTCCAAGGGTATTCACAAAATGTCTAGCTGTGGTAGTGGCTCACTTAAGAAGGCAAGGGGTTGCTGTGTTTCCCTACCTGGACGACTGGCTCATTGTGGGTCAGTCCCAGATCAGGTAAAATCCACTTGCAAGTCACCCAGCGGCTTCTCACTTCCCTGGGATTCCTGTTGAATTTACCAAAGTCAGTTCTAGAACCAGTTCAGGTACTAACTTTCATAGGTGCGGAATTGGAACAAAGTTGGCCAGGCATTTCTCCCTCGGAAAGGGCAGAGAAGCTGATTGCCCTGGCATCTTCTTTTCACCCTGGGTCTCTCGACCAGCAAGGCACTTTCTGCAACTTAGGGCACATGGCTGCCTCCACAGCTGTAGTGCAAGGAGCAAGATTCCAGATGAGAGACATTCAGTTTCATTTGAGGGCCTATTGGTCCCAAAGGAGGGACCCCCTTACCAAATTGGTTCCAGTGACCCAAACTCTGGTTCTAGCTCTTCAGTGGTGACAGGATCAGAGCAATCTAAGACTAGGGGTCCCCTTCATTCCCATTTCTTATTCCCTCACCCTCACCACGGATGCCTCCTTGCTGGGGGGGGGGAGCGCACTTGGGCGACCTTTCCACTCAGGGAGTGTGGTCCCCCCAGGAATCTCTGCTCCACATCACCCTGTTGGAACTCAGAGCTGTCTTTTTAGCTCTTCAGGTTTTCTCAGCATCTGTCCAGAACAAAGTAGTTCAGGTCAGGACAGACAATACCACAACAATGTGGTACATCAACAAGCAGGGGGCCACTCGGTCATCAGCCTTGTGCACCAAAGCAATGAAGTTGTGGTCTCTGGCTTATTCCCTGAACACCTCCCTAGTAGCAGTTCACCTTCCAGGGAAGGACAATGTCCTAGCAGATGCCCTCAGCAGGATTTCTCAGGGTCATCACGAATGGTCTTTGAATCCCCTAGTGCTGGGGTCAGTTTTTGCCAGATGGGGCACTCCTCAGATAGATCTTTTCGCAGCCCCAGACAACCACCAACTTCCTCTGTTCTGTTGCAGGCCTCCAGTAATGGCTCAGTCCCCTGGACGCCTTTTGTTGGATTGGGAAGGAAGTTCCTGTATGCCTTTCCCCCTTCCCCTTCTCTTCAGGGTGTTAGTAAAATCAGATCCAGCCCTGCAAAGTGATTCTGATTGCACCAGACTGGGCCAGGCAACCCTGGTACCCACTGCTTCTGTCCCTGTCAGTCCACCCTCCCTGGGCCTTCCCAGGGTCCACAACCTGCTGACTTGTGCCCAGGGAGAGTTTGGTATCGGACCTCAACCCTCCACCTCAAGGCTTGGCTCTTGAGGAGTTAGAATTTGCTGAATTACACCTTTCTCAAGGTGTCCTTGATATTTTAAAGGCCTCTAGGAAGCCTTCCACTAGGGCCACTTATAATTCCAAATGGAAGAGGTTCTCCATCTGGTGTTCTGGGAAGCAGATTGTCCCAGAATCTGCTGATTTGCCCATTTTGCTGGACTACTTGGTCCATCTTAATTCCTTAGGCCTCAGGCCAGCTACCTTAAAGGTTCATCTGGCAGCTGTCTCTGCTTTTGTATCAGCAGGAAAGCCTGCCTCCCTTTCTTCTCACCTGTGTTTTCCAAGTTTTTAAGGGTTACTTCACACTAACCCTCCTTTTGGGACCCAGCCCTGCCTGGGACCTTAATGTTGCATTGCTCAGTTAATGCAACCCCCCTTGAACCTCTGTCTTCAGCAGACCTTAAGTTCCTAACTTGGAAAACTGTTTTCCTAGTGGCCATCACTTCTGCCAGCGCATAAGTGAGTTGCAAGCCCTGTCAGTGGAAAGGATTTTCTTTTCACAGAGATAGTAGTCCTCAGGACTAACAGAAAGTTTTTACCTAAAGTGGTTTCAGATTTCCATCTTAACCAATCCATCTCCCTTCCAGTATTTTTCACTGAGCATTCTTCCTCGGGTGAGAGGAGATTGCACAGTTTGGACGTTAAAAGAGCTTTAAGCTACTATTTGGAACACACCAAGGGTCACAGGTTCGAATCCCTCCAACTCTTCCTTACCTATGGCGAGGTTGGCAAAGGGAAACCTACCACTAAGAGGACAATTGCCAGGTGGATTGTCTCTTGTATCCAATTTTGCTACCAAAAACTAGGTAGAGAACCCCCCTCAGGACTGAGGGCCCATTCCACCAGGGATACAGCTGCATCTCTAGCGGCTGCTAGAGATATTCCGATTCTGGAAATCTGTCAAGCTGCTACCTGGAAAACAGTTCACACCTTTACCAAGCATTACTCCCTGGATGTCCAGTCCAGGAGAGATGCTCGGTTTGGCACAGCTGTGCTTCAGAGCCTATTTCCTAAGTAGGTTCTGGCCCTCCTCCATGGAGGGACTGCTGTGTAATCTGCTATATGTCATAATATAGCAAGACTTCATGGTGTTTGAAGAAAAAATTACTCACCTTAGTAATTGCTTTTTCTCATGAGTCTTGCTATATTAGACTCACCCCAACCTGCCCCTCTCAGAACTTCTACTTGGGTAAGGGGTTGGCAAATTGGTGCAAGCACTGTGTCATGCCATTATAGCTCTTTTTTCCTTTTTTCCCTTTTCTTTAGGATTAGGAAAACTAGGTATTTCTGTTTTACTTGTAGGTTTGGCCCCCCTCCTGGACTTGAGTCTTTTGGGGAGGGGGGGCCTAATAGTGCTTGTCAGGGTGATATTGTTGTTGTTTCTGTTATTGTTATTTCTTCTAGTAGGTAGCCATTTGGCTAGTGTAGAGTTTTTTCCACACAGACTTTTACTTAGTGTTGGCTCCGTAAAGATCTGACAGTTTCAATTTGAAACTAGCCAGATAGAGCTTTCAGCAAGGCGCTCGCGCTTGGAACTCCAGTCAGCCTGGAGTTAACTCCTTCCTCTCCGGGGCAGTTCAAGTGCTGTGGCTAACTGCTATATATCATAATATAGCAAGACTCCATGAGAAGAAAAGCAATTACTAAGGTGAGTAATTTTTTCTTCTGGCGGGACCGCCCCCTTTTGTACCATGCCTGACGTCGGAGGCGGGACCGACGTCGGGGGCGGTCACCGCTGAAGATAGCTAGCTAGAAAGATTTCCGAGGGGTCCTGGCGCCTGACGGCTTCAGTCCTAATGGTGTAACCTGCTGCAAGAGCTGTTCTCGAAGATCTACTGTTACGGTAAGTTCTTACGTAACTGTACTTTACTAGTGGGGTACCGCAGGGTTCAGTACTGGGTCCAGTCCTTTTTAATGTCTTTATAAGTGACATTGCAGAGGGGACTGGAAGGAAAAGTATGCCTCTTTGCAGATGACACAAAGATCTGCAACAGGGTTGGTACACAAGGAGGCATGGAAAGGATGAGAAAGGACTTGGCAAGGTTGGAGGACTGGTCAGAAGTATGGCAGCTTGGATTTAATGCAAAGAAGTGCAAAGTAATGCACCTGGGAAACAAAAATCCAGGGGAAGATTACATAATTGGGGGGGGTTGAGGTAGTAACAACAAAAATGGAAAGGGACCTAGGGGTAATCATATCAGATGACCTTAAGGTTGGCAAGCCATGTGAGAAGGGGTAGGGAGGGCTGGGGGGGATACTGAGATGTATAGGGAGAGGCATCACCAGCAGAAAACAGGACGTTTTTATCCCCCTGTACAGACAGTTGGTGAGACCCCATCTGGAGTACTGCATCCAGTTCTGGAGACCCCATCTCCGCAAGGACATAGACCGGATGGAGGCAGTTCAGAGGATGGCAATAAAATGGTGCTGGGTCTGCAAGAGAAGCCAAACGAGGAGAGGCTAAAGGAGCTTAATATGTATACCCTTGAGGAAAGGAGGGAGGGGGGGGACATGATAGAAACGTTTAAGTACCTCAGTGGAATCAACGAAGTCCAAGAGGGTAGCATCTTTCAGAAAAAGAGATGTGCAAGAACAAGGGGATATAATTTGAAGACAGAGGGGGGACAGCTCAGGGGCAATGTGAGGAAGTATTTTTTCACAGAGAGGGTGGTGGACGCATGGAACAGCCTTCCTGAGGAGGTTGTGGGGTCTGAAACTGTGGGAGAATTCAAGAATGCATGGGACAGACATAAGGAAATTTTTGTGGGGGGTAGGAAGAAATAGGCTGTTGGTTAAATAGGATCTGCAGCTTAACCTGTAGGTAGGGAAATGGGCAAACTAGGTGGGCCAAGTGGTCCTTATCTGCCATCAAAGTCTATGTTTCTGTGTTGGCCCTTCCAACGGTCGCACGGCGTCGGAGCCGACGCCGGACCCTAATGTTCTGTCCGCCGTCCCCGGCTCCCCGCAGCATTTGCTGTCCTCCGAGGTCTCAGCGTCCCCTCAGCTTGACCCCGGGGATTTTGCCCCTCCTTCTCCGGGCGATGCGGAGGATGTAGGTATGCTCCCATCAGGTCTCCCTTCTGCTGGGCCGGACGACCTGATGTCGGTCCCTCAGATGCTGGCACCGACGCTGGTCTTGCCGACGCTGGGCGACATCCCTCTCCCTCCCTTCCTGGGATGGTGTCCCTACGCCAGGCCTACCGCCCGCTAGGTCTCCTGTTCCAGGCCCGCCTGCCGGGCATTTTCCCGTGCCGTCTGCTACCCCCAGTACTGCTGGTCCCCGGGTTTCAAACAACATGAAGTCTTGCTATATTATGACATATGTAGTGAGTCCCAACCTTCGAACTGCTCCGGAGGTGAAAGAGTTAACTTTCCATGCCAGGCATGGAACGCTGAGCTCGATCTCGGTTGAAACTCTGTCTGTTGTTCTTCAAACTCAAACCATCAGATTCTTTACTCCGCCTCACTGAACAGTCACTCCGGAGATTTCTCCTTCTGCTCGGTTCATTTTGTCGGTTAAAGTATTGTTTTTCTCGGTTTTCAACCGAATTTAAACCGCAACTGATCGGTTCAGACTGTGTCTGTGGTATTGTGAGTACTAGATAGGTTTTACATTAATTTTTATTCTGTGTGGAACTTGTAAACGGTTTATCGGTTCGGTTTGAACCGATCAGGTTGTTTAAAATATATTAATCTGTCATTTAGAGTGTGGTTACCGGTTCTTATCGGTTCTAAAAAAAACAAAACGGATTTTATTACGTTTTTTTCCACGACCCGTGACACGGTTGGGAACCGATAAAGGGGTCTTACCTGGCAGATTGCCATAAACGGGTAAGTTTGGTTAGGCTGGCATTATGTCTGAGAAACCCAAAAGAAAAACCCGGCCCACTGGGTTTCAACACTGCAGTGTCTATGGGGAAGTCTTTGCCAAGGCTGACCCCCACACCACCTGTGTTTATTGTCTGGGGTTTGATCACCTCAATGCAGACTGCCAGATTTGCAAAAATTTTCCTGCAGCTACCCTGGAAAAGAGAGTTGCTAGGCTCAGGGAAATGGAGGCCAAAAAGTCCGCTGAGCCGGATGGCCAGCCCGGTTCGGTTCCAACCGAACCGGAGGGAGTGCCCTCTGACCAGGGCGAGACTTCCTCGGGCAAAAGGAGAGCCGACTCTGAGGAGTTGGTTCCAGCAAAAAGGACTAGGAAAACAGCTGGTGTGGAGCCAAATCTTTCCTCTCCAACCGCTGAAGAAATAGCCAAAGCGATTAAAATTGTCCAGTCGCTTTCCCCAGTTCCGACCGAACCGGCACCATCAGGTAAGCGTTCGGTTTGGCCGGTTCCACCGGTTCAAGAGTACGATTTAGAGGAATTTTATGAACTGGAGGAGGGGGAAGAGGATTATGAGGAGAGTGAATGTGGATTTGAAAGTCTGGATGTGCCCATTGAACCGGACATCTCCTCAGACAAACCTTCAGGAGTGTCTCCTCCTAGGCTTTCTGAGTCCCCTTCTCATTTTATGTTTTATAAAAAAGTGTCTGAAGCCCTCCAGCTCCCTATGGAGGAAGCTGTGGATGATCAAGAGGAGCCTGATTATGTGGAAATGATGGATATCCCAGAGTCTAGGAGACTGTCTATTCCTTTGCATAAATCTTTTGGGAAACAGACAGTAAAAATTCTAAAAAGTCCTCACACTATACCTCCTGTGGATAAGAGAATGGACAAGAGGTACACATTGTCTGGCTCTGATACGGAGTTCCTTACACAACAATGCAGCCATGTTGGAGTAGTGCAGGCTGCAGCCTGTGACAAGGCAAATATTCCCTTGGCTTCACACCCCCCCTGACAAGGACTCCCGGAGGACTGATGCCATGGCAAAGAAACAGTACATGGCAGCATCCTTGGGACTCAGACAAGCAAATTATATGGCTTATGTTGCTAGATACCAGAAATCCAGATGGGATACTGTTATGGCTCTAGCAAAACAGGTCCCTGGCTAGCTTGCTAAGGAGCTGGAGCAGGTGGCTGCTGATGGTATTGAGGCATCTAAGGTGCAATTCCATGCTGCAGTGGACTCTAATGATGTGTCATCAAGAGTCATGGCTACATCTGTGGCACTTCGCAGAATGGCTTGGCTCAGATGTACTAGCCTGTCACAGGATACCCAGACTAAGGCCATGGATTTTCCTGTTGTGGGTAATTCTCTGTTTGGGGAGCAGACAGAGAATTACATGCAGAAAATGGATGAGTATAGGACCACCTATAGGAGTGCACAGGCCAAGGAAAGGCAGGCCACTCCTCAAAGGCAGCCTTCCAGGGGCAGGGGCAGACCTTTTCATAGGCCTTTTTACCAAGCCCAGGCCTCCTCTTCTGCTTACGCCCAGAGGGGGTTCTTTAGAGGGAGAGGCAGACGGGGTACAAGCAGGCCTGCTTCCACCCCTCAGCCTAAAGCCCCTGCCAAGCAGGCATACTGATGGGGTGGCCAGGGCCGATTCTCAACTACCTGTACGGGGCAGGCTGGCTTACTTTGTCCAGGACTGGAAGTCTCTGACATCAGACAAGTGGGTCCTGGAAGTTGTAAGCCAGGGACTGGTTCTCAGCTTCAAAACATTTCCAAAGATGAGAACCAGATCCTTTCCACCTGCAAATCCATCAGTGGCACTTGCCCTAGAGGCAGAAGTCTCTACCCTCCTGGCTCTCAGAGCCGTGGAAAGGGTTCCACCCCTACACCAGGGCAAAGGATTGTACTGCAGATACTTCCTTACCCCCCAAAAAGACAGGTGAATGGCGGCCCATCCTGGATCTCAGATACTTTAACAAGCACCTTTTAAAACCAAAATTCAAAATGGTGACTCTGGGAATTATTCTACCCTCTCTAAGGCCAGGGGACTGGCTAGCGTCCCTGGACCTCAAGGATGCCTACTTCCATATTCTTATCAGAAGCTCCCATCGAAAGTACCTCAGGTTCGAGCTGCCCTCAGGCCATTACCAGTTCAGAGCAATGCCCTTTGGCCTCACCTCTGCTCCAAGGGTATTCACAAAATGCCTGGCAGTAGCAGTTGCCTCCCTAAGAAGGCAAAAAATTGCCATCTTCCCTTACCTGGACGACTGGCTCATAGTAGGCCAGTCTCCAGACCAAGTCAAGTTACATCTGCAGATAACTCAGCAACTGCTCACCTCTCTAGGTTTCCTTCTGAATCTTTCAAAGTCAGTTCTAGAGCCTGTCCGGCTCCTCACCTTCATAGGCGCAGAGCTGAACACAGAGAAAGCCAGAGCCTTCCTTCCTTTGGACAGGGCAAGGACCCTGGTCTCTCTGGCCTCCTTATTCACCCTGCAGGTCTCTCGACCAGCAAGGCATTTTCTACAGCTCCAGGGGCACATGGCTGCTTCTACAGCAGTAGTGCAGGGAGCAAGATTTCAAATGAGGGACATCCAGTTCCATTTGAGAGCCTTTTGGTCTCAAAGGAAAAGACCCTCTAACCAAATTGATCCCAGTAACTTGAACCCTGATCCAAGCCCTACAGTGGTGGCAGGATCAGAGCAATCTGAGACAAGGGGTTCCTTTTGTCACTCAGTCTCACTTCTTCATCCTTGCTACAGATGCATCCCTCTTGGGGTGCGGAGCTCACATGGGTGACCTCACTACCTAGGGACTGTGGTCCCCTCAGGAACCTCTGCTCCACATCAATCTGTTGGAACTCAGAGCAGTTTTTCTAGCACTTCAAGTTTTTTCCAAATCTGTTCAGAACAAAGTTGTACAGGTCAGAACAGACAACGCCACCACAATGTGGTACATCAACAAGCAAGGAGGCACTCGGTGTACGGCCTTGTGCACCGGAGCAATGAAGTTGTGGTCTCTGGCTTACTCCCCTGAACACCTCCCTTACGGCAGTTCACCTCCCAGGCAAGGACAATGTCCTGGCAGATGCTCTCAGCAGGATTTCCCAGGGCCATCACGAATGGTCACTGGATCCCTGGTCCTGGAGGTAATATTTGCCAGATGGGGCACCCCGCAGATAGATCTTTTTGCAGCCCCAGACAATCACCAACTTCCCCTTTTTTGCTGCAGGCCCCCAGTGTTGGGCTCAGTCCCTCTGGATGCCTTAGTTCTCAATTGGGAAGGGAAGTTTCTCTATGCTTTTCCCCCCTTCCCTCTCCTGTTCAAAGTGTTAGTCAAAATCAGATCTTAATCCTGCAAGATGATCCTGATTGCTCCAGATTGGGCCAGACAACCCTGGTATTCATTCCTACTGTTCTTAGCAGTCCATCTTCCCCTGTGTCTTCCCAGGACTCACAACCTGTTAACCTGTGCTCAGGGGAGGGTTTGGTACCCAAACCTCAAATCTCTCAATCTCAAGGCCTAGCTCTTGAAGAGTTAGAGTTTGCTGATCTACACCTCTCCCAAGGTGTAATGGATATATTGAAGGCTTCTAGGAAACCTTCCACCAGGGCTACCTATAATTCCAAATGGAAGAGGTTTTCCATATGGTGCTCTGGGAAGCATATTTCCCCAGAATCTGCTGATTTACCCACAGTCCTGGATTATATGGTCCATTTAAGTACCTTGGGGCTGAGACCAGCTACCCTAAAAGTACATTTGGCAGCTGTGTCTGCTTTTATTTCAGCAGGTAAACCCTCTTCTCTTTCAGCTCATCCTGTATTCTCCAAGTTTTTTAAGGGATTGCTTCACACCAACCCTCCATTCAGGGACCCTGCCCCTGCCTGGGATCTTAATGTTTGCATTGCTCAGCTTATGCAACCTCCCTTTGAGCCCTTGTCTTCAGCAGAGCTTAAGTACTTGACTTGGAAGACTGTGTTTCTGGTAGCCATCACTTCTGCCAGACGCATAAGTGAATTACAAGCTTTGTCAGTGGAGCCTGATTTTATCTCCTTTCATAGAGGTAAGGTGGGCCTCAGGACTAACAGGAAGTTCTTGCCTAAGGTGGTTTCAGATTTCCACCTTAATCAATCTCTGTCTCTTCCAGTGTACTTCACTGACCATTCCTCCTCTGGCGAGAGGAGGCTGCACTGCTTGGATGTGAAGAGAGCCCTTAGTTACTACATAGAGCATACCAAGGGTCACAGGTTTGACTCCCTCCAGCTGTTCCTCACTTATGGTGAGGTTGGTAAAGGGAAACCTGCCACTAAAAGATCCATTGCCAGGTGGATTGTCTCTTGTATCCAATTCTGTTATGAAAAGCTGGGTAAGGTTCCTCCCTCAGGCCTGAGGGCTGACTCTACCAGAGGTACTGCTGCTTCCCTGGCTGCTGCCAGGGACATCCCTATTCCAGAGTTATGTCAAGCAGCTACCTGGAAAACAGTTCACACTTTTACCAAGCATTACTCCCTGGACATCCAGGCTAGGAGTGATGCTCGGTTTGGCACAGCTGTGCTTCAGAGCCTATTTCCTAGTAGGTTCTGTCCTCCTCCATGGAGGTACTGCTGTAGTCTGCATATGTGATAATATAGCAAGACTTCATGTTGTTTGAAGAAAAAATTACTCAACTTAGTAATGTTGTTTTTCTAATGGAGTCTTGCTATATTATGACCTCCCCCGTCTGTCCCTCTCAGAACCTCTGTTTTTGGGATGTGGGTGGGCAGTGCAGTGTTGGCACTTAGTAGATGCCCACCTTGTTGTTTTCACCCCTCCTTTTTTGGGGTGACTTGGTGTTGTGTTTTTCATTTTTTGGGTCTCCTGACTTGAGTCTTTGTTTTGGGACCAAAAAATGTGTTCTTATATCTAGTAGCCAGTTGGCTAGTGTAGGTTTACAGCTTCCACACAGGACCTCAGTGAGTTTAGCTCGTAAAGATCTGACGGTTTGAGTTTGAAGAACAACAGACAGAGTTTCAACCGAGCTCGATCTCAGCATTCCATGCCTGGCATGGAAAGTTAACTCTTTCACCTCCGGAGCAGTTCAAAGGTTGGGACTCACTGCATGTTTCATAATATAGCAAGACTCCATTAGAAGAAACAACATTACTAAGGTGAGTAATTTTTTCTTCCTCCCCGAACCCAGTTCCAATCTGGTACTGCTGTCAGATTCAAACAGCATACCACCTGTCGTTTGCAGAAAGGCAGGGGTGGGGGGCTTACACGTATCACCAGCTACCAGGGATGTTTTTCTCAATATGAATATGTTCTTTGGCATTCACTCAAAGCAATGGTAGAAGCTCTGCCCAAATATGAGGTCAACTCAGAGCTACTACAGACCATAACTACAGGTATCGAGTCTAATAATCAGCAAATTAAAGCTGCAATGGACGCCTTCGATACTGCCTTCCGAGCTGCGGCAGCTGGCATTTGCAGCTGGCATTTGCAGGTCATGGCCTTACAGGCACTAGAGGAGGCACAGAAGACTAGGTCTGCCATAAAAACAGCTAGACCTCCGCTGGCTCCCTCGTGAATAGGTGGGAACAGGCATCAGTTTCACAGCAGTCAGTCCTTTCGTGGTAAAGGCAGAGGGGGCTTTACCAGAAACCAAAACCCTCAGCCACAAAATAAAACGTAGTAGAAAGCACAAGGCCCCATAGCACCCACTGCCACCTTCTGAATTCCTGGCCCAGGTCCCACCTCAGCTGCCCGAGGAGGACTCAACCTCGGCAGTGGGAGGACATCCGACTCAGTTTTATGGGGTCCTATGTGATAACGGTGAACACCATAAGGCGAACACCGTTTTCATTCAGTCAGAGTGGCAAACACATTTTTGGCACTTTGACATCCCCAGCGCATCAGCACAATGTTGCCAGGACATATTTTTACTGCGTTCTGTAGGGGTGCTGTGCACCTCCCACACCCCCCTACTTAAGGATTCTCAACTCCGGGGGGGTGCATGTCTGGGGGGGAGCAGTTAAAATAAAAAGGTTTGGGCCGGGCACAGTAAAAATCGCACCAGCGCCTGGACCCGAACCCAGTACCTCAGCCACTAGCCAATCCCCAATGCCACGACGCACCTCGACCAGCACCTGCAGCACCACCCCCTACATCTTCTCCATCCCCTCCCAGCCCTTGCTCGCCGTGCTTGCTCTCACCCCCACTGTGTGCGTACATATAGTGACATCCTGTCGCCTAGTTCGCCCACCCCCTCATCCCGTCGCCCTACCTTTCCTTTGCCTTGAGTGGATTGCACTGGGAAGGTGTCGCCGTAATGGACGGTGCTCATCCTCATGCGCCGACTTCACGGGTTACCGTTCTACAGTCAGTGGAACTGTATACTGTAACATCAGTCAAATGGGTCCACACGATAATCCATGAGGGGTACTCTCTCAATCTGTCGGAAACCCCTCCGGATCATCCTCCCAAACGGCAGCCCAGGCTGTCTGTGACACAGTCTGACCTTCTTGCTTCCGAAATACAAGACCTTCTGAAAAACAAGGCAGTAGAAGTAGTTCCGTTGAATCAATGAAACACAGGTTTCTACTCCCATTACTTTCTGGTTCCAAAGAAAACTGGCGGCATGCACCCTATTCTGGATCTCAGGAAGGTAAACAAATTCCTTCTCAAGGAAAAGATGATATCACTCGGTACCCTTCTACCTCTGATTCATCAGCACGATTGGTTAGCCTCCCTGGACATGCAGGATGCCTACCAACACACTGTCATACACCCAAAGCACCACAAATACCTAAGGTTCAGGGTGTAGTGTCAGCACTATCAATTCAGAGTCCTGTCCTTTGGGCTATGTTCGACGCCTCGAGTTTTTACAAAGTGCAGTGCAGTTCTCGTGGCACACCTAAGGAAAATCAGAATCCAAGTAGTCCCATATCCAGATGACTGGCTTCTAGCAAGCCCCTCCAGGCAGGAGACTCTGGAGGCCGTGGCCACGGCCTCAGACTTCCTCACGTCCATGGGAGTCCTGCTGAACTTCAAAAAGTCACAGTTGCAGCCCTCTCAGAAGCTCTTTTTCATAGGAACCCTTCTGGACACTTCCCTTTTGAAAGCTTTTCTTCCTCTGGACAGAAGGAACGATATCTTACAGATGGCCCACTTCATCAGAGAACACAGCTCAGTGCAAGCTCTCTCGATGCAGCGGATGCTGGGTCTCATGGCATCCTCGGTGTTCACTGTACTTCTGTCTCGTTTCCACATGAGAACCTCCCAGTGGATGCTCACTACTCAGTGGTCTGCAGCCACTCACCCTCAGTCCTTTCTCATCAAAGTGATGGAACCTCTAAAGAGGTCACTCACCTGGTGGTCTCAGGATGACAACATTCTGGAAGGATATCCCTTCACCCCTTTGGATCATCAGATCTCCATTACCACGGATGCTTCCCTGATGTGTTGGGGGGGCTCACTGCCAGAATCTCCGCACCCAGGGTACTTGGGCTCAGGACGAGTCTCAGCTTCATATAAAGGTCCCAGAAATGAGAGCCGTCCTCTATGCAGTCCGAATGTTGAAGGACATACTCCTTCACGAGAACATTCTCCCTCATATGGACAACAGGGCTGTGATGTATTACATCAACAAACAGGGTGATGCACACTCTTACCCATTATGCAGGGAAGCAATGAGAGTGTGGGAATGGTGCGTAGAGCACAAGGCTCTGATTCGGGCGGTTTACCTGCCAGGTGTACAAAACGACTGGCAGACCGTCTCAGCAGAACAAAGTCGGATCCTCCAAAGTGGTCTCTTGACTTAACCGTCTTTCAGTCACTCTTCAAAGAGTGGGGAACTCCAGACCTGGACCTTTTTACGTCCCTACTCAACGCAAAACTGTCTCTGTTCTGCTCCAGAAATCCAGGACCTGGCGTTTTTTGTCAAGATGCATTCAGGCTGCAGTGGACGAAATGCTTTCTATATGCATTTCCTCCTCTTCCCCTAATTTAGAGGGTGCTGCTCTAACTAAAGGCACAGGGGGGCAGAATAATTCTCATAGCCCCATTCTGTCCTCGTCAGCTCTGGTTTCCCCTAATCAACAGATTATCGGAAACCTCTCTGAAACCTCTTCCCCTTCAGACAAACCTTCTGACCCAGGGCCCTGTAGTCTTTCCCAAATTGAGGTCTCTTCACCTCCATGCTTGGCTCCTGAGGAGATAGAGGTGAATTGGTTCAATGTTTCTCATAAGGTTTCGGATATTCTTTTGACCTCATGCAAGCCAGCCACTAGAAAAACCTACACAGCCAAATGGAAATGTTTTGTCTAGCTGGTGTGCAAAATTCTCTTGGGACCCTTGTTCCTGCCCACTGAATAAAGTCCTGGAGTATCTATTAGACTTCTCAAACTCAGATCTGCAATTCTCCACGGTCAAAGTTCATCTTTGTGCGGTTTCAGCATATCATGAACCAGTACTCTCTATGTCACTGGCTCAGCTGCCAGTAGATAAGAGGTTTCTTAGGGGGATTCTGCATACCAGACCACCTATTAGGCGTCCAGTTGCAACCTGCGATATCAACCTTGTGCTAGACATGCTCACTCATAAACCTTTTGAGCCTCTAGCTACTTGCGAATTGAAATTCCTTTCTTGGAAGACAGCCTTCCTGGTGGCCATTACTTCTGGGCGTAGAGTATCTGAAATACAGACTTTGGTCACAGACCCTCCGTATACTGTATTTCACAAGGACAAGGTAGTTCTTAGGACTCATCCTAAGTTCCTTCCTAAGGTCATCTCAGAATTTCATCTGAATCAACCCTTAGTCCTTCCTACCTGCTTTGCTAATTTTCAGAATGAAGGAGAGCGTGCCCTTCATTCTTTAGGTGTGAAAAGAGCCTTGTGATTGTATCTGGATAGAATGAAGGAAATTTGCAAAGCTCAACAATTGTTTGTTTCCTTCAGCACGACCTGCCTGGGTCAGCCTGTTGCTGTCAGATGCATTTCAGCATGGTTAGTGGCATGCCTTCACCATTGCTACTCCATGGCACAGGTCAAGCTGGAAGGCAGAGTGTACACTCACTCTACCAGAGCAGTCACATTATCTCTGGCGGAAATCCGTAATGTCCCCATTGCAGATATTTGCAATGCAGCTATCTGGAGCTCAGTGCATACTTTTGTTAAGCACTATGCCTTGGATGTCCATGCCAGAGAACATTAGTCTTTTGGCAAGACAATTCTTAATGGACTTCTGTCCTAAAAGTGAGCTCCTCTCTCCTGTCTCCTGTCTTGGGGGAATTTTTAGCTTGGTACTCTCCCATTAGTGTGAATGAGTGGTGGAAACTTTATATCCAGGAAGATATGGAAATTACGTACCTACCGTAATTCTTGATCTTCTTGGATGAAGTCTCCATCACTCATTCACACGTCCACCCACCATCCCCTGAGCTCACGTCTCTGTTTTTGGTCTTCACCCCCTCAATGGCTGGGCTGTGAAAACTTTGTTGTTGACCCTTCTTACACAGGTCATTTGGACTATCTTATGTCTGAATTTTAGGTTAGTTATGCTGCACCTCCTCGGGAAAAGAAGGTAATGAGGTGGTTGGTGGGTCGTCGCTGAGATAGTCTATACCGCACAAGCTTGGCTTGTGGTGCTGCTTCTCGCGGCTCCATCTCAGCGCTGGCCCTCCTGAAAAAGTGTGGCTCCCGCTGGGTCCTTGTGCCTCCGTCTTACTTCCATTAGTGTGAATGAGTGGTGGAGACTCCATCCAAGAAGATCAAGAATTATGGTAGGTACGTAATTTCCATTTATGTAACTAACATAAATACAGTTTCATAGCTTTTGAAAAATGTAAACTTCAGCCTTTCACTTTCAAATACCAGTCTTGCTTGCCCCCTAAAATGTCTGCCAAGTGTGTTAAGTGATGAGTCATGATGACATCATTGGAGCCAGAGCTAGGACTCACATGGCTCCCTGTACATAGAACATAGAATTTGACGGCAGATAAGGACCGCTTGGCCCACCTAGTCTGCCCATTTTCCTACCTAACAGATAAGCTGCAGATCCTAGTTAACCAACAGCTTACTTCCTCTTACCCGCCCCTAGGACTGCCTTATGCCTGTCCCATGCATTCTTGAAGTCCCCCACTGTTCTTGACTCCACGACCTCCTCAGGGAGGCTGTTCCATGCATCCACAACCCTCTCTGTGAAAAAATGCTTCCTCACATTACCCCTGAGCCGTCCCCCCTCTATTTTCAAATTGTGCCCCCTTGTTCTTGCACATCTCTTTTTCTGGAAGATGCTACCCTCTTGGACTTTGTTAATTCCCTTGAGGTACTTGAAAGTTTCTATCATGTCCCCTCTCTCCCTTCTTTCCTCAAGAGTATACATATTAAGCTCCTTTAGTCTTTCTTCGTATGTCTTCTGGTGCAGACCCTGCACCATTTTGTATGTCTAAAGTAGTGCTAAGTAGTTCTTCTTTCCCCCTTTGTTTTGAATTGTTCCACTAGAATGATCAACACCATGTGTTAATATGTGGATTATTTTGATGAGTACACGTTAGGCTATGGTTTTGTTAATTTTGTTTACTTGAACTTGCTGAAAATGTTGTATAATCCAGCTGATCTTCACTTTGGCAAACTACAATACAGTACAACACTTCAAATAGCTGATCTAGTGGTTATGTGATGCCCTGAAATTTGTAGGAAAGTGCTGTTCTGGCCCAATTTCAAAGCTCATGCTTTCTTGGTAATCCACAAGTAAGCTTCTCTTGTAGTCTTTTTCCACATGAACCCCCTGCACCTAGCCTGCCTTCTGTTGAACACCCCACTATCCATACTCTGTCCTTAGTACTGCCTGGGGCTGCAAATGAGCTTTTGGTCCCATGAAGAGAATTATCACATCTCAGATTGTAATCTTGTACCTCAGAGAGTTGTGCGCACCTATGCTGATACGCTTCATCAGCTGGCAGTGTTGCAAAATGCCTCCCAAATCACTCTCCAGTCCAGTTTCTCAATGTGTGACTTCTGCTCCCACATTAAACATTGAGTGGATCACCACCCTTCTGCACAGCGAAAGCAATATGTACAGTCCCCCGTTGTGTTTTTTTCCGGCCTCATTAACCAACAACTAAGTCTTCCTGGAGGGCCAAGCAATAAGCATCAGGACACACCAGAAAAATTGCTGTTCATACCCTCATAAGGGCTGCACTTACTATGGCTAACAATATTATTAGCAGGAGAGGCATACTAATGCCTTGAGTGAATCCACCCGGCTTCCAGTGTTGGTCTTCTCCTTTACCTGTGATCTGCAGAACCCCACAGAACAGTTCCCTGCAATTCTTCTCTGGTACTTTTCTGTGCCCTACTCCACAATGCAAGTTGGCTGGCTACCACCCTTCCGAATTTTGAATGGGCTATACACAGCTCCCTTGATACTGTCCTAACAAACGTCAACACCCCCCTCCCACCAGAGGGTAATCTCCCTACACTGAATTCAAGTAACAGTTTAGGCGCAGCCCTGCCAATCTGAGTATTTGTCATTGCTGGCTATTCTCATCCACAGACAAGTAGTGATCATGGTGCTGGCACCCCACATCTCAGATCTCACGATGATCTGTGCAACTTCCCCCTTCCTGTTTTTCCCTAACCTGAATATAGCTGTTCCCTGTTGGAAAGGCCTCTTCAGTCCCTCTCTGGCATTCGTTCTTCTCACCTGCTCCCCACACCAAAAACTGGTGAGCTCACTACCTTTCTGGAATGTGGTTAGCACAGTCTCCTGTGTTATTTTTACGTATTAATAATAAATGTGATCGTCTGGTAAGCCAGGCTGATAGCAGCAGGGCACAAGGGAAAAAATAGGCTTTCCTAACCATATAGGATCTAAGCCACCTATGATTAGGCACAGTTAAACGATGTACATAATGATGCGCACACCTGTCATTTAATAATGCCTAATCAAAGGTAACCTAGATCTTTTAAGGATAGGAAAGCACATCTTTCCCCTTGTTCCCTGCTGCTATCAGCCTGACTTACTGGAAAGATTTGTTTATTTTTGATATGTCAAAAAACCCAGAGACTGTACTATCTGTATTCATGATGCAGAATGGTGATGAGCTCACTTTTTTTTGACGTGGGGAGAAGGAGTGAAGAATGAATACCAGAGGGGGACTGAGAAGGCCACTCCTGCAAGGTACTGTGATGTTTAGAGACAGGGGAAGACAGAAGGGGAGAAATATGAGCAGTTCACTGTGAGATATAAGATGTGGGGCTGTCAGCACCATGATCACTACCTGACCCCATTGACTTAGCCAACATTCCTCTTCCCAGAAAACCAGTTCATACAATTGTCCAAGGCTGTGTGTGGGTATTGATGTGTGAAATGGCTACCACTACACATTTAGTCACTTCACGGCCAGTCTAGCACTGCTTACAAAGCACTTTGGGATGCAATGTGTATGAAAAGCACTAGATACTGTAAAAGCAGATTCTTCTTATTATTTCCCATGGAAAAAGACAAGACAAGCATATTTTTGATTTCCAAGAAAGTATGAACTCTGGCATTGGACTACACAAGAACTTTTTTTTTTTTTTTTATTTAGTTTAACCAGGTATAGCACACTAAGCTGGAAGCTTTTTTACAGGAGCAACCTGGGAGCACAAGGAGGTTAAGTGACTTGCTCAGGGTCACACAGTATGCTAGTGGAAGCTGTGGGATTCAAACCCAGGTCTGGTCTGCTGGATGTCACCAGATTTGCAGCTCAGAGCCTTAGGCCTCTGCGCTATACTGCCTCAACTTTGCTACAAACAAGTGGTGGATCTAGGGGGTGATGAAGGGGGCGGCTGCACCCTCCCATCCCATTGTAACTTACTTGCTTGCTGACGCTGCATTTCACTTTGTTGAAGAAGTCTGATTTATTGATTGTACAAATATTTACATTCAAAAATATGGATTACATTTGTAGGTTCTGTCAAAAACGTACTAAAAAAGAATAATAGCAGACAATATAAAGGTTTAATACAAATGTTAAAAAGTGCATATCAAGTGTGCTTACCACCCCAGCAGCCCCCATTGTAACATTCTTGATCCCCTATAACCACTAGACCACCAGGTTATTTAAGATTTGTACTGCACAGTGGTTTGCCATAGAGAAAGCTGGTTGGATTAAAACACAAATCTTACTTCGAGACACAGCTCTTGCAGCAGGTTACTCCACCATTAGGACTGAAGCCGGCAGGCGCCAGGACCCCACGGAAAAATTCTAGCTAGCTATCTTCAGCGGGGACCGCCCCCGACGTCGGTCCCGCCTCCAACGCCAGGCGTGGTACATAAGGAAGTGTCCTTCAGATTCCTGTTTTCCGCCGACTTGCATGCCTCACTCTTCGGTCTTTAGTCTAGCACACGATGGTTTCAGAGCTTCCTAAGGAATTTCATTTTCTTCAAATATATTACCGCTGATGTCCTCTCCGACCTCCGGTCATCCTCAAAGTGTGCTTGGGAAGCAGATCCCCTTCAAGGACCCCCACACGGCCTGCGTCAGGTGCCTGGGCCCAGACCACGATACCCGGGCCTGCTCTTTCTGCCAAGGGTTCAATAGCCGTACCAGGATCCGGCGCCAGAAGGCTCTTCAAGCATTCTTGTTGGAGGAGAAATTAAAAGCTATGTCCTCCAAGGGGGAATCGTCCGCAAAATCCCACAAGCACGCGGAAAAGAAAAGAAGGGAGAAGGCCCCTTCCAGGTCCCCGACCAGGGCCTCCCGAGTCCCGCAGCTCCGGGTCAAAGTCCGACCGCTCTCCATCCAGGGCCAGTTCTCTGCCTCCCCCGGCTGCGGTTTCTACACCTCGCTCTTCTCAGGCCCATTCCACCAGGCTGCCGTCGTCCTCTGCCTCCAAGGCCTTGGCGAAGTCCAGGGAGCGCCACCACCACCACCATAGGTCGGGTTCCTCGCCCTTCGGCACCCGACGTCCGGTCGTCTTCTGTGCCACCCCGAAAGACGTTGGAGCTTACTCCCCTGAAGAGGCCGGTAGACCCGGCGCTGACTCGTGTCGACCCGTCCGTCACTCCTCCCTGGAGCCGTCGTCTGCCGGGAGACTGTCGTCGTCTAAGCCTTCCCAGCGGACGCCGGTTGGGGGACCGACGTCTGCCTTGCCTGAGAAGAGGGCTCCTGCGCCTCCGACCGTCGTCGGGCAGGAGTCGCTGACGGAGGAAGATCTGACGCAGCCCGAGGACCAGATGGGCAACCCAGGCCTCGTACAGTCTCCCAGGGCTCCCTCGCCTCCGCCCGAGGCCCCTGTGGAGCCGTCGCCGGGACCCGACGACCGCCCTCCGGGGCCGTCGTCGGGACTTTCTTTAGCGGAAGTGAAGGATCTGCGTCACTTATTGGTGGGACACCATTAAGAGGATGTGGTCCCTCTACTCTTCCTCCTCCTCCTCCACCATCGGTGCAGCCCTTCGCCTTGAGGATGACGCAGCTTAACTCCCCCCCGGGAGCTCAGATCCTCTCCCAGGGGACGGTCGGAAGAACGGAGACCTCCGTCAAGATCTTCTTCTGGATCACCCAGCCCCAAGAGGTCCAGGAGACACCGACGTTCGCCGTCGACGGAGGACACGGGATCAGTTTACACCTCCTCTAGATCCCCATCTCCATTCTCCATCTCTTCTCCGGACCCACGTGAGACGCCGAGATCTCCTCCGGATGACCCCTCGTTCATGGATATTATGCGTCATATCCAGGAGAACATGGGGTGGGATGTGGAAGAATTAGACCCCGAAAGGTTACGCCTTGCCAAGTATCTTCGGCAAAAGGACCCCAAGCCTTTGGTGGTACCACCCTTGGTGGACACTTTCGTGGATGTCACCAAGGCTGCGTGGAAGCATCCACATTCGCTCCCAGCGGTGCCGAAGAAAGCTGACCGTCTGTACAAGGCTCCTAAGGAGGACCAGTACCTGACGCAGCAGCCTCAGGCCGACTCTCTGGTCATCACAGCCTCACATGACCGGTCATAGAGGCTGCAACATCTGAGCACCCTGTCACCGGACCCAGAATCCAAGCAATTGGACTCTCTGGGCAGGCGCACATATGCTTCCGCTACCTGCGCCATCAGATCCTTAAACTACCTATCCCACATGGTTCAGTTTCAGAACGCTTTGTGGGAACAGGGTCTGGAGGCAGCTGAAAAGCTACCCGAAGGTGAGCAGAAGGAGGAGATGCTCCAGCTCCTCCGCACGGGTTCAGACGTGGGGACCCAAGTGCTTCGAGCCGCGTACGATTCCGTGGACTCATCGGCCCGAGCAGCAGCTTCTGGCGTTTGCCTCCGGAGACACTCCTGACTCACAGCGTCTCGGTTCACCCCGGACGTCCAGAAAAACATTATGGACGCTCCTTTCGAGGGAGAAGTTTTATTTGGTAATCCTTCTGAGAAGATCATTACCAAACTTCAAGAGGCCGGGAAGGCGGTGAGGTCGGTCTAGGCCATGTACCGACCTAGGCTTGGTTCCTTTCGTAGGAACTAAAGCCGTTTTCGTGGGCGGACACAGAGGCAGCAGCCTCGCTCCGCTACACATCAGAGGGGCTCTGGTTTCCGTATAACCCAGGGTAAACAGCCCGCTGGCCGAGGTCAGCATTCCCCTAGGCCAACCCAGCCAACGGGCCCATCTGCCGCCACAGCCTGACTCCTTTCCGGCCCCCGCCCCTCAGGATCAACGGGAAATCATGGTCGGGGGTCGCATCGCGAACTTCCTGCCGGGATGGCAGGCTATCACCACCGACAGGTGGGTTCTGCAGTTGGTCAGTCTTGGCCACTTTATAGAGTTCGCAGAAAAGCCACCCTCGAGGCCTCCTTTGCTCTCCCGGTATCCGGGTCAGCACAAAAGCTTGATTTGGCAAGAGGTACTCGCGCTCCTAAGAAAGGGAGCGATAGAGTACGTCCCGGAGAACCAGAGAGGACAGGGATATTATTCTCACTTCTTCCTGGTTCCCAAGAAATCAGGGGACCTCCGTCCAATTCTGGACCTCAGCGACCTCAACGTGTCGGTCGCCTACAAAAGATTCCGCATGGTGACTCTTCCGGGCCTTATTCCCATGCTGAAACAAGACGCCTTTTTAGCGTCCCTAGACATGCAGGACGCGTATCTGCATATCCCCATAGCTCATGCGCACCAGAGGTTCCTGCGCTTTCGAGTTCCTCGACCACCACTTTCAGTTCCGAGCTCTTCCGTTCGGACTGTCATCCGCACCAAGGGTCTTTACCAAGTGCATGGCAGTCGTGGCAGCATCTCTGAGGAGACAGGGCCACTATGTGTTCCTGTACCTCGACGACTGGCTTCTCATGGCCGCCTCCAGAGAGGCGTTGTTGCTCGCGGTCCAGAGCACCCAAGACTTGTTCCAATCTCTGGGCATTCTCATAAATTACGAGAAGTCTCTCTTGGTACCGTCGCAGAAACTGCAATTTATAGGTGCAGTACTGGACACTGTTCAGGGAAGAGCTTTTCTTCCGGATGACAGAGCGGAACGCATCAGGTCCCTCATAAGGGATTTGTCATCGAACAAGATCGTGCCTGCCAGGTCGGTCCTTCTCCTGCTCGGACACATGGCTGCGGCCATTCCTACTGTCCCTTTCACAAGGCTCCACATGCGGGTAACCCAGTGGATGCTCAAGGTGCAATGGGACCAAAGGCAAGACCACTTACAGCATCCGGTCAGGATCACGAACTCAGTGATCCGCGACTGGCAGTGGTGGCTAGCCCCCGGGTCGCTTTCCAAGGGCGACCCGTTTGTAGCGCCGTCCCCAGAGGTAACCCTCACCACGGACGCCTCAGGTCTGGGGTGGGGGGCACACCTGGATGGGGTAAAGTCCCAGGGTTCGTGGACCCCGTTGGAGGCTCATCTCCATATCAGTGTCCTAGAGATGAGGGCGGTCCTCTACGCCCTGCAGGCTTTTCAGTCAGTAATCCCACCGTGTACCCTTCTGCTTCAGACGGACAACACGGCAGTGATGTATTACCTCAACAAACAAGGAGGCGCACACTCTTACCCTTTGCAGGAGGCCATGAGGGTGTGGGATTGGGTAATCGGACACGGCGCAAATCTGATCACTGTGCACGTTCCCGGGGTGGACAACACGATTGCAGACGGTCTGAGTCGCTCCCAGGCCAGAGTCCACAGTGGAACTTCTTCAAGAGGTAGCAGAGGATCTGTTTTTTCGATGGGGAATTCCAGAACTAGACTTGTTCGCATCCCCATCCAATGCAAAACTGCCCAATTTTTGCTCGCTAGATCCAGGGCCTGGTGTTTTCTGGCGAGACGCGTTATCCCTCTCCTGGGCAAACAGATTCCTCTATGCTTTCCCTCCCTTCCCGTTAATCCAGAGAGTTCTTCTCAAGCTGCGCAGGGAGCATGCACAAATGATTCTGTTGGCCCCATTCTGGCCCAGACAGATCTGGTTCCCCTTGTTGATGCAACTATCTCGGGAACCCCCGCTCCCGTTGCCGCTCAGCTCCCACCTACTGTCTCAGGAAAGGTTCATTGCTCCATCCGGATCATTCTCTGAACCTGCATGCTTGGCTCCTAGAGACATAGCCATCTTTGCGCCACGGGTCTCTGCAAGAGGTTGCAGAGGTTCTTCTGCAGCCAGAAAGCTGGCAACGATGCGACGTATGCCATGAAATGGCGCTGTTTTTGTTTATGGTCACGAGCTCGTGATCTTTCCCCTTTAGGTTGTCCTGTGGGAGTAATTTTGGATTACCTCCTCTCCCTTTTTCATTCAGGCCTAGCCTACTCCTCTATTAAGATGCACCTCTGTGCCATTTCTGCCTATCACCTCCCGGTGGGACATCGTACAGTAGCTCAATTGGACGGCTCTCGGGAATTTCTTAGGGGAGTGTTACACCTTAGGCCTCCCATTAGGGACCCTCTGCCTCCATGGGATCTGCTCTTTGTCCTGGAACAGCTCACGCTTCCTCCCTTCAAACCTGCCGCGGATTGCGAGCTACGTTTTCTGTCATGGAAGACGTTATTTTTAGTTGCTGTTACTTCAGCGAGAAGAATTTCTGAGCTTCACGCTCTCATGTGCAAAGAGCCTTATTTAGTTTTCCACCGGGACAGAGTATCCCTGAGGACGAACCCTAAGTTTTTACCTAAGGTGGTCTCTGCACTCACTCTAAACCAGGATAGTGACCTTCCGGTCTATTTCCCGAGTTATTCGAATAGAGGAGAGGCTTTGCTCCACACCCTGGATGTTCACCGCAGCCTGAGGTATTACCTCAACAGAACTAAGTCCTCTTGTAGTTCTGATCAGCTTTTTGTTTCCTTCTCTGAGAGAATGATGGGCCAATCAGTATCCAAACAGACTTTGTCTCGCTGGCTTGTCCAGTGTATTTCCTACTGTTATGATATAAAACAAAGCCCCTTCCGGGTTCTATCCGGGGTCATTCTACTAGGGGTGTGGCCACATCCTTTGCAGCACTCAAAAATGTTTCCATCTCTGCTATTTGTGCTGCAGCCACTTGGAGTTCTGTGCATACCTTTATCAGGCATTATAGTCTGGACATTGCCTCTCGGCGAAGAGCCGGTTTCGGCTTAGCGGTGCTACAGGGTCTCCTGTCCTAGGTTTAGGACCTGGAATGTACTTTCTATTTACCTCCTCCCAGAATTTCTGGCAGCGTTACTGCTTGGGAATCAGTCCTAATGGTGTAACCTGCTGCAAGAGCTGTGTCTCGAAGTAAGATAGTACAGTTACGTAAGAACTTACCGAACAGTAGATCTTCGAGAACAGCTCTTGCAGCAGGTACCTCCCGCCCACCTTCCCCCTTGGAGGAGGCAGGGCTCTGCCTTTTCATGCTGGGATCTCCTCCCTATTGTCTTCTGACGGTGGATCCTCGGTCTCCCCTTCTGATGTCATCCTGCGGCCAGGAGTCTCCGGCGGGAGAACTGGGGAATCTGGCGGGACCACCCCCTTATGTACCACGCCTGACGTTGGAGGCGGGACCGACGTCGGGAGCGGTCCCCGCTGAAGATAGCTAGCTATAATTTTTCCGTGGGGTCCTGGCGCCTGCCGGCTTCAGTCCTAATGGTGGTGTAACCTGCTGCAAGAGCTGTTCTCGAAGATCTACTGTTACGGTAAGTTCTTACGTAACTGTACTTTTCAGCATGTTAAAGTAAACAAAATGAACAGAACCATAGCCTAACATGTGTATTGATCAAAATAATGCAAATGGTTTTGAGCATTTTGGTGAAGCAATTCTAAACAAAGGGAGAAAAGAAACAGTTAGCACTATAGAGAGCCATATAACTCTCTGACTCTGGCTCCAATTATGTCATCATTTAACACATTTGGCAGTCATTTTAGGAAGCAGTTAAGGCAGTTTTTTTGAAATTGGAAGGCTGATTTTACATTTTTCTTTGTTGTTAATAAGTTTTATTGATTTAACTTATTGAAGCATTACATGAACTAAAACATCTGGATACATTGTGAGATTTTACATTTTTCAAATGCTTTGGAACTACATTTAGGTAAATTATATAAATGTAGTTTTAGCATTAATGTGTATAGCAGCATTTCCTTTAGTCCCATATGAAGTCAGATTTTTGAATAGTTTGTTGTCAAAATGTTGTTTAGGTATCCTTTAATATGTATACCCTTGGGGAAAGGAGTGAGAGGGGGACATGATAGAAACTTTCAGCTACCTCAAGGGAATCAACAAAGTCCAAGAGGGTAGCATCTTTCAGAAAAAAAAGATGTGCATGAAAAAGGGGACACAATTTGAAGATAGTGGTGGGATGCTCAGGGATAATGTGAGGAAGTATTTTTCACAGAGAGGGTGGTGGATGCATGGAACGGCCTTCCTGAGGTTGCGGGGTCAAAAACAGTGGGGGAATTCAAGAATGCATGGGACAGACATAAGGCAATTCTGGTGGGGGGGGGTAGGAAGAAATGGGCTGTTGGTTAACTAGGATCTGCAGCTTATCCAATAGGTAGGGAAATGGGCAGACTAGGTGGGCCAAGTGGTCCTTCTAACCCCAGGAATCATTCATTGTGATTAAACTGATGCAGTCAGCCTCCTGTGTTGGACTGCCCAGAGAGATGGAATCATATGCAAATGAAGGAACTCTCAATTGGTTCATGACAATTTCAAACTGCTGCCCTAGCAACTGCTGCATTCTGAGTACTTAAGATTCTTTACTCTGCCTGCCTAGTGAAGACGTCCTGGAGAGCTCCCCTTCAGTTTCTTCAGAATCCATTTATCTGGTCGATAAGTAGTATTTTTAGTATATATTTCAGATTGCTGCCTTAGTTTTTAGTTTATTTTGTAATTTGTTTGAATATTTTGTGTGATTAGCAGTTCTTTCAAGGTTCCTTGGAACCAAGGGTTCCGCTATTTCTAGTGAGGTTTTTACCTCAATTTTGCTATATTTGTTAGTTCTTGCAGTCGGTTCCTTAACCACATATACGTGTTTAAATTTGTTGGTTTCTCGGTTCCCATTTTTGTCAGGAACCGAGTAGCGCTCGGTTCCCGGAACCATTAGCGGTTATTTAGATTTGAAATATTCGGTTCTAAGGAACTGATAATTATATATATTTTCTTTAGCAATTCCTGCTTAATGTCAGAGGTACCTGTTGTTAAGGCTAAAAAACGCACAGGACCCACTGGTTTCAAATCGTGAGTCTTGTGGTCAGATCATAACTAAAGCAGACAGACATTTGTTGTGTGTTTTTTTTTTTTTGTCTGGGCACTAGCCATGTTTCCGCAAATTGTGATATTTTTAAAACATTTTTTCCTAAAACTCTAAAGAAAAGGTCAAACATTTTGGAAGAAATGGCCTCTGCTTCTACTAGTACTGGTGATAGTGGCTCCTCCACCTCTGGCACAAAAAAGGCTGGAGGTAAAGCTAAGGATCCTGATAAAGGATCAGATAAAGTTGAGCAGGGTAAGTCATAGAGGACAGTGGACTCAGGAACTGAACCTGTTCCACTTAAGAAAAAAACGTAAGGAAAAGCATGTCGCTGCGCCTCCGGCCGAGAAGGCTAAGGAGCTCCCAGCTGACAAAACTGGTATGCCCTCGGCTGAAGAAATTGCCAAGGCCCTACAGGTTTTGCAGGCACTGCAAGCTGCAGTACCAGTTCCAATACTGACTGCCCCGGTTCCTGTGCCGGTTCCACCTTCTCAGGAACTGCAGCCATCCTTTCCTGAGGAGGATATTGATGATTTTGAGTAGGAACCGATAGATCCAGAGGTTTCTCCAGAACAGGAGTTTGGTCCCCCCACCCCCGGGGTCCCGACGATCATACCTCATGTTATGCTTTTGTTAAAAGCATGGTGGAAACACTCAACCTCCCTCTGCAGGAGACAGAGGAGGATGTAGAGGAAGCAGAATTTGTGGATATGATGAGGCTAACCCCCACAAAATGCCTACTACTGCCTCTGCATAAGTCCTTGAAAAAGGCAGCGTTACAGATATTCCAAACTCCTAATTCTATCCCAGGAGTTGACAAAAAAGCTGATAAGAAATATCAGCTTGATAGGACAACAGCTGATTTTCTGTTCAGCCACCCTGACCCTGAAGGAGTTGTGCAGGCTGCTGCCTGTGACAAAGCCAGAATTCTCTTGGCTACCCATCCTCCAGACAAGGATTCTCGGAAGATGGATGCAGTGGGGAAAAAAGGGTATATGGCTGCCTCGCTCATACTTAGACAGGCCAATTATGTGGCTTATGCAGTGCAATACCAGAAGGCTCTCTGAATGCAGTGTTAGCCTTGGCTGACAGAGTGCCAGGTGAGGTGGCAGTGGGCCTACAGGATACAGCAAGAGCTGCTTTAGATGCCACAAAATACCAGTTCCACATGGCTGTGGACACTTAACGATTCTGCAGCCTGGTTGATGGCACTGTCTGTCTCCCTTAGGAGATTTGCCTGGCTCAGGGCCACAAACCTGACCTTGGACACCCAGGCCAAGACTATGGACTTTTCATTTGAGAAAAATGTGCTGTTTGGTGACAAAACAGAGGCCTAGATGAAGAAGGTAGAAGAATACAAGGCCACCTATAGAAGTAATTCGAAGGATAGGCCTTCCACATCCTATAGAGCCCAAACTAGGGGAGGCAGAGGTAGGAGATCCTATCCTAGACCATTTTTCCAGGCTCAGGCCTCTCAGCTGCAACAGCAGCCTAGAGGATATTTTCAAGAAAGGGGCAGGAGAGCAATGAGGAGAGCTTCTCCTTCCCCTGTGATTCAAGCACAGCCCACTCAGAACCCCTGACAGGCTAGTACAGGTTGCATCTCCTGCCATAAATCCACCAGTGGCTGGCAGACTGGCTCATTACCTCCAGGATTGGTATACCATCACCACAGACAAGTGGGTCCTGGAGGTGGTGAGCCAGGGTCTGGCACTCAGCTCCAAATCTCTCCTCATGCTGAGAGCAAGAACGTTTGCACCAGTCACATCTGCAGACAGAATCGTACTGGAAGCAGCAATAAAACATCTGCTAGCAATCAAGGCAGTGGAGCTGGTGCCCTTAAGCCAGAGGGGCAAAGGCTTCTACTCCACATACTTCCTTGCAAGAAAGAAAAACGGGGATTGGCCACCTATCCCGGATTTAAGACTTCTAAACAGACACATTCTGAAACCAAATTTCAGAATGGTCACCCTTGCACTAATCATTCCCACTTTGCAAAAGGTAGACTGTCTAGCTTTCCTAGATTTAAAGGATGCTTATTTTCACATCCCCATCAGACCTTCTCACAGAAAGTACCTGAGATTCAGATTGCCCTCAGGCCATTATCAGTTTGCAGCCCTTCCTTTTGGTCTGACTTCTGCCCCAAGGGCTTTCACAAAGTGTTTGGCTGTGAAAAAACAAGGGGTGTCAGTCTTTCCCTACCTGGATGACTGGTTTGTAGTGGGTCTATCTCTACAACTAGCAGAGCAGGCTTTAACACTAACAAAGTCTACTCTGAAATCCCTGGGTTTCCTCATAAATTAGCAGAAGTCTCAGCAAACACCAGTTCAGGTACTCGAATTCATTGGTGCAGAACTAAACCCCAGTCTGGGCAGAGCTTTTCTGCCACAGGACAGGGTAAACAGCATTCTGCAGGTTGCAAGCTCATTTGTGCCAGGGAAACCCAAACCAGCCGGAGAGTTCCTCAGGCTCCTGGACCACATGGCAGCTGCCACCACAGTGGTACTAGGTTCCAGATTCCAAATGAGAGGCATCCAGTTCCACCTGAGACAATATTGGTCGCAGAGGACAGATCCTCTGTCGAAACTGGTCCCAGTCACCCACAGCCTGCTACAGGCACTGCAGTGGTGGCTGGACGAGCACAACCTTCAGGTAGGTGTGTCTTTCACAAAGGAACAACCTTCCTTACTTCTTACAACAGATGCATCCCTTCTGGGTTGGGGAGCACACGTTGGATTATACAGCAAGTGGCACATGGTCTCCTCAAGAATCCTGTTACACATAAATCTGCTGGAGCTCGGAGCAGTGTTCCTAGCCCTGCAGGCATTTGCTCCACATCTTCGAAACAAAGTGGTGCAGGTCAGAACACACAGCACCACTACTATGTATTATATAAACAAACTGGGAGGAACCAGATCAGCCCCACTGTGCACAGAAGCAATGAGGCTGTGGTCCCTGGCTTGCTCCATGAAGGTATCCCTATCAGCCATACATCTTCCAAGAAAGGACAGTGTGCTGGCAGACTCCCTCAGCAGGATAAGTCAGGACCACCACGAGTGGTGCCAGAATCCTCAAATACTCAGTTCTATTTTCAGACGATGGGGCACTCCAGAGATAGATCTCTTCGCCTCTGTAGAAAATCACCAGTTACCAGTATACTGTTGCCGGCCTCCTCTCAGGGGCACACTACCCCTGGATGCATTGGCACTGGATTGGACGGGGAAGTTCCTGTATGCCTTCCCTCCTTTTCCACTGATATTCAGGATTCTGCTGAAATTGAGGTGCCAGTCGGCGAAAATGATACTGGTGGCACCAGATTGGGCGAGGCAACACTGGTATTCACTTCTGTTGGCTCTATCAGTAGTACCTCCAATTCATCTGCCCAGGAGGCACAACCTGTTGACATCGTCTCAGGGCAGGATACTGTACCCCACCCTCAAATCACTAAGGCTCAAGGCCTGGCTCTTGAGGACTTAGAGTATGCTAATCTTAAACTGGCAGAACAGATGCTGACAGTACGTAGGGGTTCCAGGAAACCTGCCACTAAAAAGACACACTCTGCGAAGTGGAACAGGTTTTCCATATGCTGTACAGGTAAGGGTGTTAACCCATCCAGGGCTGCCCTAGCTATTCTCCTGGATTACCTAACACATTTGCATTCTTTAGGTCTGAAGCCTTCGACATTAAAGGTCCATTTGACTTCAGTTTCAGCTTATTTGTCAGCTGGTAAAGAGAGATACATGGCCGCTCATCCGGTCTTCAGGAAGTATTTTAAAGGCCTTAACCTCTTGTACCCTCCTTTGAGGGAGCCAGTTTCGGCCTGGAATTTGAATATCTGCATTGCCAAGCTCATGGATGCCCCATTTGAGCCGATGACAACAGCAGATTTGAAGTATATCACTTGGAAAACTGTGTTTCAAACATCATGAAGTCTTGCTGTATTCAGACATAATGCAGTTATCCCCAGCACTTGAACTGCCCTGGAGAGGAAAGAGTTAACTCCGTGCAGAAGCATGGAACATTGAGCTCGAGCTCGGTTTTCAAACCTCTGTTTGTGGTACTTCCCAGTGTAACCATCAGATTCTTTACTCCGCCTAACAGTGAAGCTGCTCCGGAGATTTCCTCTGCTCGGTTCGGTAAAAGTAAAGCGTTTGGTTTAAAACTTCTTCTTTATTGTTTTTTCAGATTTCCAGCCTCTGTCTATGGTACAGGTAGTGTGGTAGATAGATAGTGACTATATTTTATTCTAAATAACTTGTGGAAATTGTTTCTTCTCGGTTGGTCCAGTTTGGAACCGACCTTGTGTTTCCTTCTATTTTTAAATTTATTTTTTGATTAGAGTGGTGTTCTGGTACCGATCGGTTTCAAAAGAACCGGGCCTTTACTCACTTCTTTTCCAAACCCATGACATGGTTGTTACCGATCGGTTGGTATTACCTGGCTTGAACGCTTCTATAGGGTAATTTTTGTAGGTTGGCCATGTCTGAGAAAACAAAAAGAAAACCGGTTCCACTGAGTTTCAACACTGTATTGAGTGTGGGGAGGCCTTTGCCAAGGCCGACCCCCACCTCATCTGTGTTTATTGTCTGGGGTTTGACCACCTCCAGTCAGACTGCCAAATTTGCAAAAACTTTCCCAAAACAACTCTAGAAAAAAGATTGAGTAGGTTGAAGGAAAGGGAGGCCGAGAAGTCCGTAGATCCGGATGGCCAGCCCGGTTCGGTTACGGCCGAACCTGAGGAGGTGCCTACTGACCTACAGTAGGTGATACCTCCTTGGGCAAAAAGAGAGCTCACTCTGAGGGGTCAGTTCCATCAAAAAAGAAACGAAAGTGCGCTGGTTCGGATCCAGTACCGCATACTCCTACCGCGGATGAGATAGCCAAAGCGATTAGTATTGTCCAATCGCTTCGCCCGGTTCCGTCTGAACTGGCGCTTCCGGTAAGGCAGTCGGTTTGGTCAGAACTGGCTCCTTCGGATTACGATCTGGATGCTTTCTATGAGGAGTGGGAGGGAGACGAAGATTATCCCGATGAAGACAACAATGACTACAACCAGGGGGGTCTGGATGTGCCCATTGAACCGGACATCTCCCCAGACAGGCCCTCTGATGTCTCCCCTCCTAGGCTTTTTGAGTCCCCTTCACACTTCTTGTTTTACAAGAAGGTGGCTGAAACCCTCCAGCTCACTTTGGTTGAAGCTGCTGAGGAAGAAGAGCCTGATTTTGTGTAGATGATGGACACCCCAGAGTCCAAAAGGTTGTCTATCCCCCTTCACAAGTCCTTGGGGAAACAGACACAAAAGATTCTACAGACTCCTAACTCTTTACCTCCTGTAGATAAAAGAATGAACAGGAGATGCATGTTATCAGGCTCAGCTGTGGAGTTCCTTTATTCACATAGCAGCCATGTTGGGGTAGTGCAGGCTATAGCCTGTGACAGGCAAACATTCCTTTGGCTTCACACCCACTAGACAAGAACTCCAGGAAAGTCGATGCCATGGCCAAGAAACTATATTTGGCATCCTCTTTGGGACTTAGGCAGGCAACTTATATGGTCTACACAGCCAGGTACCAGAAGTCCAGGTGGGATACAGTTCTGGAACTGGCTAAAAAGGCCTCCCCCCAGCTAGCCAAAGAGCTGGAGGAGTGGCTGTAGATGGAATTGAGACATCCAAAGTACAATTTTTCACGGTACTGTCGACTCCAGCGATGTGGCATCCAGAGTCATGGCTACATCTGTGTCTTTCAGAAGGCATGCTTGGCTCAGATGTACTAGCCTATCACAGGACACCCAGTTTAAGGCTATGGATTTTCCTGTAGTTGGTAACTCTCTGTTTGGGGAGCAGATAGAGGCTTACATGAAGAAAATGGACGAATATAGAACCACTTACAGGAGTGCACAGGCCAAGGAAAGGCAAGCCACTCCTTGGAAGCAGCAGTCCAGGGGCAGGGGCAGGCCTTTTCACAGGCCTTTTTACCAAGCTCAGGCCTCCTCTTCTTACCCACAAAGGGGGGTTTTCCAAGGGAGGGGTGGAAGGGGGATGAGTAGAGCTGCTTCCTCCTCCTCCCAGTCTAAGGTTCCTGCCAAGCAGACACCCTGAGGTGTCAGCCTGGGTTGACTCTCCAATCCCAGTAGGCCTCGAAGTCTGTTACCTCAGACAAGTGGGTCCTGGAAGTAGTATGCCAGGGACTGGCCCTCAGCTTCAAAAGGTACCCAAAACGGAGGGCCAAGTCTTTTCCACCTGCATCAATTTCAGAAACCCTTGCCCTAGAGGCAGAGGTTTCCTTTCTCCTGGCTCTCAGAGCTGTAGAGAAGGTTCCTACTCAACACAGGGGAAAAGCCTGTACTCCAGGTACTTCCTTACCCCAAAGAAAACGGGAGTGGTGACCTATCCTGGATCTAAGATATCTGAACAAACTCATTTCAAAACCCACATTCAAAATGGTAACTCTGGGAATAATCCTTCCCTCTTTTAGGCCAGGAGATTGGCTAGCATCACTGGATCTCAAGGATGCCTACTTCCATATCCCTATCAGGTGCTCCCAAAGAAAATGCTTCAAGTTTGAGTTGCCTTCAGGCCATTATCAGTTCAAGGCCATGCCTTTTGGCCTAACATCAGCTCCAAGGGTGTTTACAAAGTGCCTTGCAGCAGCAGTGGCTTACTTCAGAAGACAGGGTATCACCATTTTTCCATATCTGGAGGACTGGCTCCTAGAAGGGCAGTCATCAGACCAGGTCAGGTCAGCTCTGCGAACCACTCAGTACTTACTCAGTTCTCTGGGGTTTCTTCTCCATCTGCCAAAATCTGTTCTTGAACCAGTACAGCTTCTCACCTTCATAGGGGTGGAACTGGATACTATTCAAGCAAAAGCTTTCCTTCCTCTGGCAAGAGTGAAGGCCTTAGTAGACCTTGCTTCCTCCTTTCGGCCTCAGGTTTCTTTTCCAGCGAGACAGTTCCTCCAACTCCTGGGCCACATGGCAGCCTCCACTGCAGTGGTTCGGGGAGCCAGATTTCAGATGCGAGACATTCAGTTCCATCTAAGGTCCTTTTGGTCACAGAGAAGAGATTGTCTCACCAAACTGATTCCAGTTACCCGAACTCTGGTCCAGGCTCTCCAGTGGTGGCTGGACCAGGACAGCCTCAGACAAGGGGTTCCATTTCTCCCTCAACTTCCATCAGCAGTACTGACTGCGGATGCTTATCTCCTAGGCTGGGGAGCCCACCTGGGAACCCTAACAGCTTAGGGGATCTGGTCCTCGCAGGAGTCTCTTCTTCATATCAACCTCCTGGAACTCAGGGCAGTTTTTCTAGCCTTTCAGACCTTCTCAGATTCATTCAAGGGCAAGGTGGTCCAAGTCAGGACAGACAACACTACCACAATGTGGTACATCAACAAGCAGGGAGGCACTTGGTCCATGGCCTTGTGCACAGAGGCCATGAAGATCTGGTCTCTGGCCTATTCCCTTCAGACTTCCCTGGTAGCAGTTCATCTTCCAAGGAAGGACAATGTGCTGGCAGATGCCCTGAGCAGACTTTCACAGGGGGATCACGAATGGTTCCTGAATCCTCACATTCTAAGGATCATTTTCTCCAGGTGGGGCATTCCAGAGATAGATCTATTCGCAGCACCAGGCAATAATCAACTTCCTCTGTTTTGCTGCAGACCTCCAGTCCGGGGGCCAGTTCACCAGGATGCCCTCATTCTGGACTGGAAGGGCAGGTTTCTCTATGCCTTCCCTCCTTTCCCTCTCCTGTTCAGAGTTCTGATCAAGATCAGGACTCAACCCTGCACAGTGATACTGGTGGCTCCAGATTGGGCTAGACAACCCTGGTATCCTCTACTGCTGTCGTTGGCTGTCTCACGTCCCCTATCGCTTCCCAGGAGACACAATCTTCTCTCCTGCTCCCAGGGGCTGATCTGGAACCCCAATCTCCAGTCTCTCAACCTCAAGGCCTGGCTGTTGAAGAGTTAGAATATGCAGCACTACATTTCTCTCAAGGAGTTCTGGATATTCTGAAGGTTTCCCGGAAACCTTCCACTAGAAAAACTTACAATTCCAAATGGAAGAGGTTCAGTATATGGTGCTTTCTGAAAGGTATTGTGCCTGATTCTGCAGGCATTTCCATAACCTTTGATTATCTAGTTCATCTGAATAGTCTAGGCCTTAGGCCTGCCACTCTGAAGGTTCATCTAGCAGCTGTGTCTACATTCCTTTCAGCAGAGAAGGGCTCTTCCCTGGCATCTCGTCCTGTTTTCAGGGAGTTTTTCAAAGGCCTGGTTCACATTAACCCTCCCTTTAGGGAGCCTACTCCACCTTGGGATCTTAATGTCTGCATTGCTCAGCTTATGCAGCCGCCCTTTGAGCCTATGGCTTCGGCTGAACTGAAGTACTTGACCTGGAAAACTGTGTTCCTGGTGGCTATTACTTCTGCCAGGCGGATTAGAGAATTACAGGCCCCGTCAGTTGAACTTGACTTCATATCCTTCCATAGGGATAAAGTGGTCCTAAGAACTAATAGGAGGTTCTTGCCTAAAGTGGTATCGGATTTTCACGTAAACCAGTCTCTATCTCTTCCTGTGTTTTTCACTGACCATTCTTCCTCAGGGGAAAGAAGATTATGCAGTTTGGATGTTAAAAGGGCACTTAGCTACTACATAGAGCATACTGAGGCACACAGAAATGACTGTCTTCAACTGTTCCTCACTTATGGTGAAGTGGGAAAAGGTAAGCCTGCCACTAAGAGAACTATTGCCAGGTGGATTGTTTCCTGCATATAATTTTGCTATAACAAATTTGGTAGAACACCCCCTTCAGGCCTGAGGGCTCACTCAACTAGGGGTACAGCTGCTACTCTAGCTGCGGCCAGAGATATACCCTTGTTAGAGATCTGTAAAGCAGTCACCTGGAAAACAGTGCATACATTCACCAAGCATTACTCTCTGGACATCCAGGCTAGGAGTGATGCTAGGTTTGGCACAGCAGTACTGCAGAGCCTCTTCTCAAAGTAGGTTCTGCATTCCCTCCTCCATAGGGAACTGCTTGGTAGTCTGCATTATGTCTGAATACAGCAAGACTTCATGTTGTTTCAAGAAAAATTCACTCACCGTAGTAATGTTGTTTCTTCTAATGGAGTCTTGCTGTATTCAGACCTCCCTCCCTGCCTCCCCTCTCAAAACCTGTTTTTGTGAAGTGGGCTGGCAGGTACAGTGTTGCACCTCAGGGGTACACCTTGTACCATCCTTCTTGGTGGGGTAACTGTTATGTTCTTTCTTTCTTGTGTTGCATAGTTTGAATTGTCACTACCTTATTTCTTCTTGGGTTCTCGACTTGAGTCTTTTTTGGACCCCAAAACGTATTTTGCCTTTTAGCTATGTGTTTCAAACAATTTCCATATTTAAGTGTTAAGTTAGTTGCTCGTAAGAATCTGACGGTTACACTGGGAAGTACCACAGACAGAGGTTTGAAAACCGAGCTTGAGCTCAACGTTCCATGCTTCTGCATGGAGTTAACTCTTTCCTCTGTGGGGCAGTTCAAGTGCTGGGGCTAACTGCATTATGTCTGAATACAGCAAGACTCCATTAGAAGAAATAACATTACTATGGTGATTAATTTTTTCATCTGGTAGCTATTACTTCAGCCAGAAGAATCAGTGAGTTACAGGCCCTGTGCACGGATGTAGACTACATCTCATTCCACAGGGATATAGTGGTCCTCAGGACCCATAGAAAATTCCTTCCTAAAGTGGTGTCTGATTTCCATTTTAAATCAGTCCATCACTTTACCTGTCTTTTTTTACAGAGAACTCCAGTTCTCCAGAAAGGAGGCTTTACTCCCTTGATGTCAAAAGGGCACTTAGCAACTATATTGACAGAACTAAATCTTACAGACCAGGCCAGACACAGCTCTTTCTTACCTATGGAGAAGTAGGTAGGGGCAGACCTGCCACAAAATGTACAATTGCTCGCTGGATAGCGGCATGTATACAGTTTTGTTATAGTAAAGTGGGTAAACAGGCTCCTCTGGGCCTGAGAGCACATTCCACCAGGGGCACAACTGCTTCAGTGGCAGCTTCAAGAGAGATTCCACTATTGGAAATCTGCAAAGCAGCTACATGGAAAACAGTACACACCTTCACAAATCATTACAGCCTGGATCTACACTCCAAAAGTGATGCCAAGTTTGGTACAGCGGTACTGCAGAACCTGTTTCTTAAATAGGTTTTCTGCCCAACTGCCAAAGGTACTGCTTGGTAGTCTGCATCAGTTTAATCATAATGAGTGATTCCTGGGGTTAGAAGAAAAAATTACTCACCATAGTAATCTTGTTTCTTCAAAGGGATCGCTCATTATGATTAAAGCACCCACCCTGCCTCCCCTACTAAAACCTATGAAAGTTGTTCTGCATCCCTGTTTTAGGGTGTTTTTCCTTGTAGGTCAGGTTAGAGATTCACCTTTCATTAACCAGTTGGTTCCCATGTGGTCTCAAGTTTTTTAGGTTTACTTCTTGGGATGTTTTTTTTGACCTGAGAGGACAAAAACAAAATAATTATTTTATAGAAATATTATTTTAGCTAGTGAGTCTTATAGCCAGTTTAGGCTACGTAAGAATCTGAAGCACTCAGAGTGCAGCAGTTGCTAGGGCAGCAGTTTGAAATTGGCATTCTGAGCCAATTGAGAGTTCAGTCATTTGCATATAATTCCATCTCTCCGGGCCATCCAACACAGGAGGCTGACTGCATCAGTTTAATCATAATGAGTGATCCCTTTGAAGAAACAAGATTACTATGGTAATTTTTTATTTTCTGCCGTCAAAGTCTGTGTTTCTGTGTAACCATAGTGGTCACTGTCCTCTTGCTTTTGCTTACTCGCCTGATGCAGAGGTTTGTTGCCTTCACTGTGGCCCCTTTTAGTTTCTCTCACTGTTCCTACTTTCTACCCAAGACTTTTCCCCATGCCACAGCATCCCTGAGGCATTCCCTCATCTTTGTGAAATTGACCCTCCTGAAGTCCAGGACCCTCACCTTTGTGTGGTTTGATTGTGCCACAGTACTTATCTTGTACCATACCATACGATGAACACTTGTCCCCAGGTGGCCACCCACTGTGACGTCTGCAACACTGCCCCTGTCGGTGAGTACAAGGTCCAATATTACTCCCTCATGAGTGGGCTCTCTTACTAGTTGCCTGAGGAACGCCTCCTGCAAGGAATTCAGGATATCCCTGCTCCTAGTTGAAGCTGCAGCTCGGATGCTCCAATCCACATCTGGTAGATTGAAGTGCCACCCCAACTGCAGCTCCCCCTTATTTGCCATGTCCCATACTCTCCCATGCTCAGGTTGTCAGTGTCACAGGCAGTAGTGCTACTGCTGTGCCAGTGGGTCTGTGGTATAGTATAACTCTGAGTTTGTCTTCAGTGTAAAACTGAGGAGGTATAATGCCACCCATGTTATATAGGTGATGCTGATGTACGTCACTCTGGGATGTTCCTACTAAGGAAAAGTTTCCAGGAGGTTCTGACACTGACAGCTCACAATTCCAAAGGTCTGGCTGTAAGTGGAAGATTCTCTTAAAGATCTACTGTTACTATTAATGAACTAAATAGAGAATAAAGTATAGGTCTGGGTGTGCAAAAGAATTTACACACCCGAGGGGTTATATAACATCTGCTTGAGGGGTGTGTAAATTAATTATTACACCAGAACCATACTTTATTTTATGTAATTGTCGGGATGTCCTTTTTCCCACAGCAACTATGTAAAATAAAAAAGACGTTGTTGTGCAACGCGCAGTCTGCTTAGCTGTCAGCTGCGTTTCACGCTTGTCGGTCGCTTGCTTTTTATTTCTTTTTTATTTATTTGAGGGTATTTCCTCATTTTTGAGTCATTTCTGCGTGCCAGCACTTACCGGAGTTAAGAGTAGCGGTCCAGAGGGGGAAAGATGAGGCGGACAGTGGCTGGGAGGAAGAGTGTCAGAGGTGAGGGTGCCTGCGCAGTGCGAGGGAAACCAGGCGCATGTTCGCCATTATAAACGCTCCTTTATAACGGCGAATTACGCCATGGTTTCCCAATGGGAAAAAGGACATGCCAGTTATTATTCTTTGTTTATATACACATTGGGGTGTGGGATTTTAGTATTGAGGAATCTTCGATTCTGGCAATTTTCCTAATCCAGAGTCCTGTGAACGTTGTACTGCACTCAGTCGGTGTAAAACATATGCACAGTTTTTACACCAATAAATCTAAGGAGCAGCTCTTTGTGTCCTCTGATCCTGATGGCATAGGAAAACCTGTCTCCATATGATGCCTACCCACCTAGATTGTTAGCATCATTAATTCTCATTCGAGGAAAGCATCTACAAGGCCCAGCCCATTCCATGCAAGCTGTAGCTACAGCTGTGACGTTAGTGCTGCTTCAGTTGCAAATGTCCGCAGAGCTGCTGCATAGCATGACTTTATTACTCCTTGGATTGCAAAATAGATCATATGCAAATTCTGGGTTGGTGATACTACAGTGTTTACTCTGCTCATTAGTCCTGTTGAGTTGCCAATCACCATTCTCTGAGGGATTTTTTTTGTACTGCTGGCAGCTATTGAGCAGTAGTTTTTTCTCTCCTTTGTAACAAAAAAAAAAAGGGAACTGAGTGGTTTGGGTTGGCTACACAGTATATACTATCTGAGCACATGGAACTGTTTGTTTGAAACCACACACATCGCATGCTCTGGCCCCCAAAATTCTGGCTTCTGTTGTGTCTTTGTAGCTCCAGCTTAAAAGAGTGTGGCTCTGTGGTGATTTCACTCTAGAAGAGCAAGAGTTACAGGTAGGTAATTTTCCTGGTTTTATACTGTGTATATAGACTCCATAAACCTTAACCGGCATTAATAAATACATTGATATTTTTTACAGTTGGGTATAAGGAAAGATGTGGAATAGAGGACTGCAACAGGCCTTGGAATGTTTGCAGATTTAATATGCCTGCTTACCTCAACTGCACAGCTGAAGGCCGTTATGGTTTTCCTGATGGAGAACCCTGCATCTTTATAAAAATGAACCGTATGATTGGGTATCGTCCCCAGGTAACCAAATATTTAGTAACATTGGTGTGTGCATGCAGACTAACAAGTAGCTGCCACCAGCATGTTTGTTTCTCTACTTTTGGCACGTATTTACTTTATTAAAATATAAAAATATAAAATGCTTAAGCATTAAGGCAGGACAGGGTGCACATTGTGGGATAACAGCATGATTTAAAGTGGGGTATTTAAATTTTAAAATGTTTCCACTGATTTTTCGTTTTAAAACGGAGTAATGCAGTTTGGAAAAGTAAGCAGTTCTGACCTGTGCTGTTGTGCTAGAGTAAACCAAGATCATGTAACTACATTTGACCAATCATTTTTATCTCACCCATTTTATTGTCTTATATAACCAATAGGATGAAAATCTATATCACAGATAACAGGGAGGGTGTAGTCCTATACACACTTAGTTTTCTATCTTATAGGGTACATTACTAAGTGAATGTCCTGATTTATAGGCCAGACTGTTGATGGACACACTACTACTACATACTAAAGCTTATCTCACTCTTTACTTGTTTTAATTGCGGTTCTTCTGCTTAAGGGTTAATCTTAAGAATGGAAAACGTATCATCCCTGCCATTGTTAGGGAATGTATTTTATTTTCCATGTTATATTAAATGCTGTTGCTAGTTCTGATGTTACGGCCATTAAATAGGGAGGGGGTATGCTATCCTAGTTTCTGTCCTTCTATCAGTAGTTTAGCTAAAGATGAATTCAGTGTCATTTGTTGTTTTTGGAATGTTATTGATGAATCCATTCAAAAGTAGTGTCTGCATACCGTATACCTGGATAACCTTCAATACATTGTAGACAGAGCTCTCTGCCTTATGTGTTCTGGCCACAAAGGTCCGATATATGTTTTCTGCCTTTTCTTGATTATTGTGCACCTGTATTCCTGGTTCCTGTAAAATATGGTATATGCATGCTTTAGTTATTCTGTATGGCGGAAGATGCTGTAGGTGTGTGTAACATTTGATTTATAACATTTGGTTCTCCTTCACAACTCCTGGTAGTAAATTAGAATCCTGCTTAGTTATCAGTTTTTTTTGTTGTAATTTCAGAGATTTTGCATTTCTACTCGACGTATTGTTTCCAACCCATTTGTAAGTCAGTGCTCCATTGACGCTTGCAGTGGAACCAAGGAGGAAGATAGGATTTAAGAGGTGCATAATGTGTAGGTTCAGCATGTCCACTACAGATAGCCATACCTGCATGTACTGCCTGGACTTTGCCCAGGATAAGGTACATTGCCGCTGGTGCCATATGATGCACCTGCAGATGCTCGATGAGCATTGGCTGCAAGAGTTAGATGGCAGGTCTGCTTCTGTGCACAGCCCATCAGCGGTGCAGAAATAGGCCCAGGAGGCAGACTGCCTGGCCCTCTAGGATTTTCTGGTCCTGAAGTTGTTGATGGTGGAGGAGGAATAAGTGATGAATCTTACTACTCCACATGATGTCACGACCACTAGGCAGCATCCTATTTGTCTTTTGTCCAGGGACTATCCACAGGGCATCTGGACCCTCTTCGACCCTTGGATCAGTTATCAAGGTCACAGCAGTAATCCTGCTCTTGCTCTTAATACCATCATCAAGCTCTTCCTCCTCATCTGGCTTCTGCCATTGGCCTTCTGTTTGGCAGCAGTGGACGTATGGAGTGTTTGGTCATGGTTTATGATAAACTGGTGATGCTGGTGGACCCGCCTCAGCTATGGCTGCCAGTCCTCATATGACCCTGGTCATGTGCCCTGCAGCTCCACCCCTGGGTCTGCCAGCTATACAGCAGTGACCGTCACTGGCTGTGCCGTTACCTCTGCAGCTGCTGATGAGCACGCAAATGAACTACAAGCCAGAATCCAGACTTCCTTATCTCCTATGGATGCTGGTTGCTTCCATGGGGCTCTACTCACAAATGGACAGGATGTTCACATGATTTGCATGTGCAGAGCCTGAACAGCTCTGCACCCCAGGACAGGCATGCACCAGCCGGTATTCATCATTGCCAGCCACCTGTCTGTGACCCCCCCCCCCCAGCACACAGCTGTGCGGGTGTGGATCGCGGCTGTACAGAGCAGATCGTGGGACCTGGGAGGGCATCCAGTTAGATGCCCATCCTGGGTCCCAAACTAGATCCCTTGCTACACGCATGCAAGGATTCCTGGGCAGGCACGGACCTTGTCCGATGGACAACTGTCTGAATGGTTGCCTCAGTCCTCCCTGGCAGCCCGGTGGGCTGGGGCAGCAGTGTAGCAGGGGTGTCATTCCTGATGCTCCTGGCAGGTGTTTGTTGGGGGGGGGCATGTAGGTGTTACGGCAGGATCCCCATCATATAATTTGTGCCCCTCTAGCCTGGCACTCTGTGCCTTAATGAATGGCACAGAGTGCAGACATGCCCCCAGACTGCCTGTGGTGTGTAGTTGCAAAAGTGGTCGGGAGATCTGGTGCACAAGGCACTAGTGCACCTGCAATAAATGCAGCTGCAGGTCTGCTGGACCCTGCTTACGAGGCACTCAGTCATCATAAGCATGCATATAAGCGGCATGTAGGCATTAGCGAATAGACCCCATCAAGAGGATCAGCAACACTGCTTTATCCAGACTCTGATTCGGATGTATTAACCATCCCATCAGTCTCATATTGACAGTATGGCAGCCAGATGACTTGACCTTCGAGGACCAGGCCATGTCTCTGGACACGCCACTGGAGGAGATCCAGAAGAAGGCGGCACACCAACAGTTGGACATCCTGGAATGGAATTTCTCACTGGGGTGGCTTTCCTTCTCACTCCAGCAGTGCTGAGCCCTGAACTTAGCATCTGTACAGTCCCATTGGTGGGTTACTTGGGTTTTTGGAGCAACCATCACAGGAGGGCCTCCTAGCAGATGCAGTGTTCTGCGAAGCAAAGTTGCAGGCAAGTCAGACAAGCTGCCGGACAAAGAGACCCAAGAAGCGGGCCCACTATAGTCATAAAGTGTGTACAGCTGCATCCATGGGCATCTTGAGGGCAAGTTGTGTGGTGCTAATGGTTCACCACAACCATGAGCTCTTCGAGAGGTTCTTCGACCTGACTGCTTATTTTCCAGAACCGAGCCAACAAGATCTCTGGAGATCACAGACCTAGGGTTGATGGTTATCAAGCACCATTTGTAGGATTCCTTGGATCTGGTTGACAGGTCAGGTTGAGTGGTTGCTGGGACGTTCTCTGTGCACCGCTGCACCTCATTAGAGCATTTGTCCTTCATTCAGGAACTTTAACAAATGGTGGTGGATCGTCACTTCACTGTGATGGATCTATTTAGGCCAGGGTTAAAGAGGATCTCAGAGATATTTAGAAGTCCAGTGTAACCCTGGATTTAGTGATGTTGATCACTAACCCAAAGCAGCAAGCCAAAACTTGGCTAAGGCTCTAGTTTCTTTTGTGGTCCCCTACCGGGGTTTACTGGGCCCACAGGAGAAATAAAGGCAGCAGTTCCAACAGCATCACTCAGCTAAACTCTTCAATAAGTCTTGGAATCAGAGCCAGGGCAAGGGCAAAGGAGGTGGTTCCTCCTGAATGAAGTTCTCAGCGGTCACCTCCAAAGGCAAGACGTGACAGGATGAATAGCTCTGTCACCTTCCTACCTCAGCTTCTGCTACAGCTCTCAATTGGGGGGGCTGATTTTCCCACTTCCTTCCATAGTAATTCCTTATTACTTCAAACAAGTGAGTTCTTTAAGTGGTGGGATTGGGGTTTTCTCTGGCATTCGAGATCTTACCCCATGTTGTTTTGAGCACATTAGGGGACATGGGACATGTTGTAATTGGAGTATCCTCTCCTCTCGTTATGGAGCAAGGTTCAACAGCTCTGTGAAAGTCTGTCGCAAAACACTGAGCTTATCAGGAGTTTGTATTATGGTGCTTGCTGGAACCCAGTTGGACTTAGGATTGGTGCCCCGTTTCCGACCTGCAAATCTTGAAAATGTCACTTGCATTTGGAGGTTTTACATGGTAACACTGCATCAGGTCATTCTGCCCTTGGAGTCAGGAGCTTTGTTTTGCCCACTGAACATCCAAGATACATACTTTTACATTACCACCCATTTACAGTATGTCACTGATATTTCACGTGCTTTCGGGTGGATAGAACCCTTTACCAGTTCTGAACCATACTGTTTGACCTGTCATCAGCACCCAGGGTGTTCACTAAATACCTGTTGGTCTTGGTGACCTTTCTCCAGCATAGAGAAATCAAAGTTTTTTGTACCGCAATGATTAGCTTATCATGGGCAGCTTGATGCAGGATATGGAATGATCCAGGGACCTGGCTGAAAGAACATTCGGGGACCTCAGCCTATTGATCATCCTGGCTAAGTCCCAGCTGAACCTGAACACACGTCATGGTCTTCAAATGTAAACAGTCTGTCACACTGTCTTAGGCGATCAACACTCCATTCAAACAACATGAAGTCTTGCTATATTCTGACTATGTGCAGTTAGCCCCAGCACTTGAACTGCTCTGGAGAGTAAAGGGTTATCTCTATGCCAAGACATAGAATGTTGAGCTCGAGCTCGGTTTTCAAACCTCTGTCTGTGGTACTCTCAAGTCTAACCATCAGATTTCTTACGCCGCCTAACTGTGAAGTCGCTCCGGAGATCCCTCCTGCGCTTCGGTTTGTTAAAAGTTTGAATCGGTCTGTTTTTTTTTTCAACCGCAGTTCGTAAATTCATCGGTATTCTTACCTCTGTCTTGGTAACAGTAAGTGGTAGTAGAAGGTAGTGGTATTTTGCTGAAATTGTTAGAAATTGTTCTGTCTTCGCTTCTTTTCCAGTCAGTCCTGTTCAGAACTGAAATCTATTGGTTTTTCTGAATTCTTTGTACAAATATTTGTGGTTTTCTGGTACTTATCGGTTCCTTAAAAATCTGGATTTTTGTGGGATTTTTTTAACCGACCCGTGACACGGTTGGAACCGATAGGTTTTAGTTACCTTGCTTGAAAGCTGAGAAGGGTGACTTTTTCTGGTATTCCGCATGTCTGAGAAACCCAAAAAGAAAACCGGTCCCACTGGGTTTCAGCACTGTACTGAGTGTGGGGAGGCCTTTGCTAAGGCTGATCCCCATCTCGTATGTGTTTATTGTCTGAGGTTTGATCACCTCAAGGTAGAGTGCCAAATTTGTAAGAACTTTCCTAAGGCCACTCTTGAAAAACATTTGAGTAGGCTGAAGGAAAGGGAGGCCGAGAAGTCCGTTGACCCAGATGGCCAGCCCAGTTCGGTTGCTACCAAACCTGAAGAGGTGCCTACTGACCTGGGCGATACCTCTTCGGGCAAAAGGAGAGCCAACTCTGTGGAGTTGGTTCCATCAAAGAGAAAAAGAAAATCAGCCGGTTCAGATCCAAAACCTCTTGACCTGACCGCTGAGGAAATGGCGAAAGCGATCTCTGTAGTGCAGTCGCTTTGCCCAGTTCCGACCGAACCAACATCGGTTCAAAGGCAATTGGTTCGGTCGGAAGTTTTTGCCTCAGATACTGATCCGGAGGCATTCTATAAGGGCGATTGGGAGGAGGAAGAAGAGGATGAAGAAGGAGAGTTTGAAGGCCTAGATGAGGCAGTAGAGCCTGACATCTCCCCAGACAGGCCTTCCAGTGTTTCCCCTCCTAGGCTTTCTGAGTCCCCTTCCCACTTCTTGTTCTACAAGAAGTCCCCTTCCCACTTCTTGTTCTACAAGAAAGTGGCTGAGACTCTTCAGCTTCCTATGGAAGAGGCTGATCAGGATCAGGAGGAGCCTGATTATGTGGAAATGATGGATGTTCCAGAGTCAACGAGAGTGTCTATCACTTTGCACAAATCCCTGGGGAAACAGACACAAAAATCATGCAATTACCCACATCCATTCCTCCTGTGGATTAAAGAATGGACAGGAGGTATGCTTCATCAGGCCCTGGCACGGAATTCCTTTCAGCACATTGCAGCCATGTTGGGGTAGTGCAAGCTTCAGCCTGTGACAAGGCTAGTATTCCCCTGGCATTTCACCCCCCAGATAAGGATTCCAGGAAAGTGGATGCCATGGCTAAGAAACAGTACTTGGCATCCTCTATGGGGCTCAGGCAATCAAATTACATGTCATATACAGCCAGGTACCAGAAGTCTATGTGGGATATGGTTCTGGGTTGGCTAGAATGCCCCGGCTAGCCAAGGAGCTGGAGCAGGTGGCTGTAGATGGTATAGAGGCATCAAAGTGCAGTTTCATGCTGCTGTGGACTCAAATGATGTGCATTCTAGAGTCATGGCTACATCTTTCTCCATGAGGAGGTTTGCTTGGTTTATATGTACCAGTCTTTCATAGGATACCCAGACTAAGGCCATGGTTTTCCCTGCAACTGGTAATTCACTGTTTGGTGAGCAAACAGAGAAATACATGAAAAAGATAGATGAATATAGGACCACCTATAGGAGTGCTGCAGCCAAGGAAAAGAAAAGCAGGCCACTCCTCGGAAGCAGCAATTCAGGGCTGGCAGGGGCAGGCCTTTTCACTGGCCTTTATACCAAGCTCAGGCCTCCTCCTCTTCTTCTTTCCAGCAGAGGGGGTTCTTTAGGGGAAGAGGCAGGTGTGGGATGACCAGCACCCCATCATCAACGCAGTCTAAGCCCCCTGCCAAACAGACACCCTGAGGTGTAGGTCAGGGTTGCCTCCCCAGTTCCAGTAGGGGGCAGGTTGGCTTACTACTCCCAGGCCTGGGAGTCTGTTACTTCAGCAAATGGGTCCTGGAAGTAGTGTGCCAGGGACTTGCTCTCAGTTTCAAAAGGTTCCCAAAAATGAGAGCAAGGTCCTTCAGTCCTCCCTCTTCCTTGGAGACAAAGGCCTTAGAGGCAGATGTCTCCTCTCTTCTGCTTCTGCAGGCAGTAGAGAAGGTACCTCATTGTCACAGGGGAAAAGGACTGTACTCCAGATACTTCCTTACCCCAAAAAAGACAGGGGAGTGGCGACCCATCCTAGAGTTAAGGTACCTGAACTAAAACTTAAGAAAACCAAAATTCAAGATGGTGAGTAATTCTTCCCTCTCTGAGACCAGGAGACTGGCTAGCCTCTCTGGATCTCAAGGATGCCTACTTCCACATACCTATCAGACATTCCCACAGAAAATACCTCAGGTTCGAGTTGCCCTCAGGCCATTACCAATTCAGAGCTATGCCTTTTGGCCTAACATCTGCTCCAAGGGTGTTCACCAAGTGTCTTGCAGTAGTGGTGGCATTCCTCAGGAGACGGAGTATCCTTCTGTTCCCATACCTGGACGACTGGCTTGTTGTAGGCCAGTCCTCAGACCAAGTCAAGTCAGCCCTAGAGGTCACTCAGAAACTTCTAGACTCCTTGGGTTTCATTCTGAACCTAGAAAAGTCTGTTCTGGAACCAGCCCAGATCCTCACTTTTATAGGGGTGGAACTAGACACTATTCAGGCAAGAGCATTTCTCCCTCTCTCAAGGGTTCAGTCCCTTATCACTCTGGCTTCCTCTTTTCGTCCTCTAGTTTCTCGTCTAGCCAGACACTTTCTGCAGTTGCTGGGTCACATGGCAGCATCCACAGCGGTGGTCCAGGGAGCAAGGTTTCAGATGAGAGATATTCAGTTTCATCTCAGATCTTATTGGTCTCAGAAAAAGAACCCTCTCTCCAAATTGGTTCCTGTGTCTCAAACCCTAGTTCAGGCCCTCCAGTGGTGGCTGGAGGAGTACAGTCTTAGACAAGATGTCCCCTTTATCAGTCAGGCTCCTTCAGTGATTCTCACCAGAGATGCCTCTTTACTGGGGTGGGGGGCTCACCTGGATCAGCTTACAGCTCAGGGAACCTGGTCTTACCAGGAGTCTCTTCTACACATAAACCTTCCTGAACTGAGAGCTGTCTTTCTAGCACTTCAGACATTCTGAACTGCTGTTCAGGGGAAAGTGGGGCGGATCAGGACAGACAATACCACAACCATGTGGTACATCAGCAAGCAGAGAGGCACTCGGTCCTTGGCCTTGTGCACAGAGGCCATATGAATATGGTCTCTAGCTTATTCCCTTCAGGCTTCCCTGATGGCTGTGCATCTCCCCGGGAAGGACAACATTCTAGCAGATACTCTCAGCAGGATTTCCCAGGGTCACCACGAATGGACCCTGAACTCTCTAATTCTTCAGGTCATTTTCAAGAGGTGGGGCACTCCAGAGATGGATCTCTTTGCAGCCCCGGACAATCACTAACGTCCTCTTTTTTGCTGCAGACCACCTCTTCTGGGCCCTGTCCCTCAGGATGCTGTCTTGTTGGATTGGATAAGTGGGTTTCTCTATGCATTTCCTCCTTTTCCTCTGATATTCAGGGTCCTGATCAAGATTAGGTCTCAGCCCTGCAGGGTGATTCTAGTGATTCCAGACTGGGCCAGCCAGCCTTAGTACCCCCTTCTCTTGTCACTGTCAGTAACAATGCCTCTGTGTCTTCCCAGACAGTTCAATCTCCTTATCTCCTCTCAGGGGAGGATTCTTTACCCCAACCTTCAGACTCTCAGGCTCAAAGCCTGGCTCTTGAAGAGATAGAATATGCAAGCCTGCATCTTTCTCAGTCATTCTTGGACATTTTAAAGGTTAGCAGAAACCTGCTACTAGAAAGACTTACAACTCCAAATGGAAAAGATTTGGGTTTTGGTGTTCCCAGAAGCATGTCTTTCCAGAGCTGGCTAATATATTGCTACTGTATTGGACTATTTGGTGCATCTTAACAGTTTAGGCCTCTGGTCTACTACTCTCAAGGTATATTTGGCAGCTGTGTCTGCCTTCCTTTCTGCTGGTAAGGGCTCTTCCCTGGCATCTCATCCAGCTTTCAAGAAATTTTTCAATAGTCTGGTACATGTTAATCCTCCCTTTTGGAAGCCTACCCCTTCTTGGGACCTGAATATCTGTATCGCACAGCTTATGCAACCCCCTTTTGAGCCTCTATCCTCAGCTGAGCTAAAGTACTTGACTTGGAAACCTGTATTCCTGGTAGCCATTACCTCTGCCAGGAGGATCATCAGTGAATTACAGGCTTTATCAGTGGAACCTTGCTTCATTTCATTTTTCAGGGATAAGGTGGTCCTCCGAACCAACAGGAAGTTTCTTCCCAAGGTGGTATCAGACTTTCATTTGAATCTGTATGTGTCATTGCCTGTATTTTCACTGATCATTCTTCCTCTTGGGAGAGAGAAGATTACACAGTCTTGATGTAAGGAGGGCTCTTAGTTACTATGTGGAACACACTAAGGCCCATAAAAATGGCTGTTCTCAGTTGTTTGTCTCTTATGGGGAAGTGGGAAAGGGCAACCCTGCCACCAAGAGAACTATTGCCAGGTGGATTGTCTCCTGTATCCAGTTCTGCTATTCAAAGTTGGGGAAAGAGCCTCCTTCAGGCCTGAGGGCTCACTCCACCTGAGGTACAGCTGCTTCGGTCACAGCAGCTAGAGACATACCATTAGTGGAAATCTGTAAAGCAGCCACCTGGAAAACTGTTCACACATTTACCAAGCATTACTCTCTTGACATTCAGTCAAGAAGTGATGCTAGGTTTGGTACAGCTGTGCTGCAGATCCTGTTCCCAAAATAGGTTCTGTGACTCCCTCCTTCAAGGGGGTACTGCTTGGTAGCCTGCATATAGCCAGAATACAGCAAGACTTCATGTTGTTTGAAGAAAAAATTACTCACCATAGTAACGTTGTTTCTTCTAATGGAGTCTTGCTGTATGCTGACCTCCCTTCCTGCCTCCCCTCCTGGAACCTAGTAGTTTGGGGATGTGGTCTGGCAGGCACAGTGCTGCACCCCAGAGGTGTATTTGGCATACCTTATCTTATTAAGGTTTTTTCTGGTTTTTATTATAAATGCTTTGATTGTTTTCACTACCTGCTTATATTCTTTTTGGGGTTCTCGACTTGAGTCTTTTTGACCCTAAAAATCTGTTTGGTGCCTTTTGGCATAAATATTTTAGAAACAATTTCTAACTATTGAGTTAGTTAGTTTAGTGCTTGTAAGAATCTGACGGTTAGATGTCAGAGTACCACAGACAGAGGTTTGAAAACCGAGCTCGAGCTCAATGTTCTATGCCTTGGCATAGAGTTAACCCTTTACTCTCCGGTGCAATTCAAGTGCTGGGGCTAACTGCATATAGTCAGAATACATCAAGACTCCATTAGAAGAAATAACATTACTATGGTGAATAGTTTTTTTCATATAGGTCTTTAGGGTAAACCAGCTGTTTTAAATGTAAAGAAATTACAGCTGAAAGCGTGTTTACATTTTTGAAAAATTTAAAGGTTGTCATAGTGAGGGGCCTGGATAATTTCCCAGCAAACTTTATTAGGATCAGGGCAGCTGAAATAATTTTTCAACTTCAAAATTTTTGTTTTATTAAAGTTTCCAGGAGGGACTCTTTTCCTCAGTGGAAAATAAGTAAGATTATACAATGTATACTGTTTATAGCAGACTGATTTGTGTGTTTCAATTTTATTTGCTCAATACAATGTCCGTTAAAGTTGGAGTTCTGCACTGTATGTGCAGAGAGCATTGACGGTACTGCATGATCAACATTGAAACACACAAATCATTCAGAGTGGGTACTGTAGATGGTACTGAGCTTGATGACTGATGGGGTTATAGTGAATTTTTGTACTGTATAGTGATTTGAGACTTTACAGATTTTGTGCTTGTGCTGACTGACTACACAAGACGGTAGGAAGCTGGCAGGGTGAGAAAGCAGAGGGTGTGGTTGATTACTATTGGGATTAGTGATGGGGTTTTAGTGAATTGTAGTGTTTTAGACTACATATTTTGTACATGTGCTTACTAAAAGCCTTTATTATTTTCAGGGCAACAATTTTTAGTGTGGGTGGTGCTCGGTGTGTTGGTGGTGGTGGTGGGGGTTCAAACAGTTTACTTTATGTATTCCTTCTTTTTAAAATCTTTATTCAAACAACATGAAGTCTTGCTGTATTCTGACTATTGCAGTTAGGTCCTGCCTTTCAACTGTCCCGGAGAACAACGAGTTAAACTTTCCATGGCCAGCATGGAATGTTCACCGCAAGCTCGGTTGAAGCCCCTGTCTGCTGTTGTTTAAACTCCAACTGTCAGATTCTTTACTCCGCCTCACTGAACAGTCGCTCCGGAGATTTTTCCTTTGCTCGGTTCAAAAAAGTCGGTTAAAGTGTCATTTTTCGCTCGGTTTCTACTGAATTTCTGCTACCGAATCTGTCTAAGTCTCTGCCTGTGGTACCGTGAGTACTAGATAGGTTTTGCATTTAGTTTCTGTGTGGAACTTGTAAATGTTGGATCGGTTCGGCTGAACTGATCAGTTTAGGTAAAAAAAAGTTTATGAATTTATTTAGAGTGTGGTAACCGGTCCGTATCGGTTCTAAAAAAAACAGATTTTATTACGTTTTTTTCCAAGACACGTAACAGGGTCAGGAACCGATAGGGGAGTCTTGCCTGGTGGATTGCCGAAAAAAGGGTAAGTTTTGGATAGGATTGGCCATGTCTGAGAAACCCAAGAAAAAAAACGGGCCCACTGGGTTTCAACACTGTAGTGTGTGTGGGGAAGCCTTTGCTAAGGCTGATCCCCACACCACCTGTGTTTATTGTCTGGGGTTGACCACCTCGATTCAGATTGCCAAATTTGTAAGAATTTTCCAAAAGCTGCCCTGAATAAGAGAGTAGGTAGACTGAGGGAAAGGGAGGCCGAGAAGTCCGCTGACCCGGATGGCCAGCCCGGTTCGGTTTCGACCGAACCAGAAGGAGTGCCCTCTGACCAGGGCGATACTTCTTCAGGCAGGAGGAGAGCCAATTCTGAGGAGTCTGTTCCAGTTAAAAGAAAAAGAAAAGATAAATCGTCCGTTCAGATCCAGAAATTCGTACTCCGAACGCTGATGAGATTGCCAAGGCGATAAGAATAGTGCAATCGCTTACTTCGGTTCCGGCCGAACCGGCACCATCTGACAGGGGTTCAGTTTGGTTGGTTCCCCCGGTTCCGGATTACACCTCAGAAAAATTTTATGAACCGGATGAGGAGGGAGAGTATGACTATGAGGATAGTGATTATGAAAGTCTGGATGTGCCTATTGACCCAGACATCTCCCCAGACAGACCTTCAGGTGTTTCTCCTCCTAGGCTTTCTGAGTTCCCTTCCCACTTTATGTTTTACAAAAAAGTGGCTGAAACCCTCCGGCTTCCAATGGAAGAAGCAGTAGAGGATCAAGAGGAGCCTGATTTTGTTGAAATGATGGACATCCCAGAGTCCAGGAGACTGTCTATTCCCCTCTATAAATCTTTCGGGAAACAGACAAATAAAATTGTTAAGACTCCTAACTCCATACCTCCTGTGGACAGATGAATGGACAGGAGGTACACTCTTTCAGGCTCAGACACCGAGTTCCTTTCTCAGCAGTGCAGTCATGTTGGGGTAGTGCAGGCTGCTGCCTGTGATAAGGCAAATATCCCCTTGGCATCACACCCCCCAGATAAGGACTCCAGGAGGATTGATGCCATGGCAAAGAAACAGTACATGGCAGCATCTTTGGGACTCAGGCAGGCTAACTATATGGACTACACAGCTAGATACCAGAAGTCCAGATGGGACACTGTGCTGGCTCTGGCTAAACAGGCCCCTGACCAGCTTGCCAAGGATCTGGAGCAGGTGGCTGCAGATGGGATTGAGGCATCCAAGGTGCAATTTCATGCTGCTGTGGACTCCAGTGATGTTTCATCAAGAGTCGTGGCTACATCTGTGGCCCTTCGGAGGATGGCTTGGCTCAGATGTACTAGCCTATCACAGGATACCCAGGCTAAGGCCATGGATTTCCCTGTTATTGGTAATTCTCTGTTTGGGGAGCAGACAGAGAACTACATGAAAAAGATGGACTAGTACAGGACCACCTACAGGAGTGCTCAGGCCAAAGAAAGGCAAGCCACTCCTCAAAGGCAGCAGTCCAGGGGCAGGGGCAGGCCTTTTCAAATGCCTTTTTACCAAGCCCAGGCCTCTTCTTCTTCTTATGCTCAGAGGGGGTTCTTCAGAGAGAGAGGCAGACGGGGAATGAGCAGGCCTGCATCCACCCCCTCAGTCTAAAGCCCCTGCCAAGCAAACACCCTGATGGGTCTGCCCGGGCCGATTCTCCAGTACCTGTAGGGGGGCAGGCTGGCTTACTTGTCCAGGACTGGAAGTCTCTGACATCAGACAAATGGGTCGTGGAAGTAGTAAGCCAGGGACTGGTTCTCAGCTTCAAAAAATTTCCCAACATGAGAACCAGATCCTTTCTACCTGCAAATCCATCAGAGACCCTTGCCCTAGAGGCAGAGGTTTCTTCCCTCCTGGCTCTCAGAGCCATAGAGAGGGTTCCCACCCTACACAAGGGCAAAGGATTGTACTGCAGGTACTTCCTAACCCCCAAAAGTCAGGAGAATGGCAGCCCATCCTGGACCTAAGATATCTGAACAAGCACCTTTTAAAACCAAAGTTCGAAAGGTGACTCTGGGAATAAACCTGCCCTCTCTAAGGCCAGGGGACTGGCTAGCCTCCCTGGACCTCAAAGATGCCTATTTTTACATTCCCATCAGGTGTTCCCACAGAAAGTACCTCAGGTTCGAGTTGCCCTCAGGTCACTATCAATTCAGAGCAATGCCCTTTGGCCTAACATCAGCCCCAAGGGTGTTCACAAAGTGCCTGGCAGTAGTGGTTGCTTTCCTAAGGAGAAAAAAGATCTCCATCTTCCCATACTTGGATGACTGGCTCATAGTGGGTCAGTCTCTAGACCAAGTCAAGTCACACTTGCAAATAACTCAGCAAGTGCTCACTTCCTTAGGATTCCTCCTCAACCTTCCAAAGTCAGTTCTCGAGCCAGTACAGCTCCTCACCTTCATAGGGGCGGAGCTGGATATAGTAAGGGCAAGAGCCTTCCTTCCCCTGGACAGGGCAAGGACCCTTATGGAACTGGCCTCCTCATTCACCCTACTGGTGTCTCGACCAGCAAGGCAATTCCTTCAGCTTCTGGACCACATGGAAGCCTCCACAGTAGTGGTCCAGGGAGCAAGATTCCAGATGAGGGACATTCATTTCCACTTAAGAGCCTTCTGGTCCCAAAGAAAGGATTCCCTTACCAAACTAGTCCCAGTGACTCGAACCCTGATCCAGGCTTTGCAGTGGTGGCAGGATCAGGAGAATTTGAGACAAGGAGTTCCTTTTGTCACTCAGTCTCATTCAGTGATACTCACCACAGATGCCTCCCTGCTGGGCTGGGGAGCCCACCTGGGGGATCTTACCACCCAAGGGCTGTGGTCACCTCAAGAATCTCTGCTTCACATTAATCTCTTGGAACTCAGAGCAGTGTTTCTGGCACTGCAAGCCTTTTCCAAATCTGTACAGAACAAGGTGGTCCAGATCAGAACAGACAACACCACCACAATGTGGTACATCAACAAGCAAGGAGGTACTGGGTCTACGGCCTTCTGCACAGAAGCAATGGAGTTGTGGTCCCTGGCCTGTTCCCTGCAAACCTCTCTGATAGCAGTTCACCTCCCAGGGAAGGACAATGTCCTAGCAGATGCTGTCAGCAGGATATCCCAGGGCCATCACGAATGGACCCTAGATTCCCTAGTTTTGAAAGTGATTTTCTTGAGATGGGGCACTCCACAGATAGATATTTTTGCAGCCCCAGACAATCACCAACTTCCTCTCTTTTGTTGCAGACCCCCAGTCTTGGGCTCAGTCCCTCTGGATGCTTTGATTCTGAATTGGGAAGGGAAATTTCTGTATGCTTTTCCCCCCTTCCCTCTCCTCTCCTGTTCAAGGTGCTAGTCAAGATAAGGTCACAACCATGCAAAGTGATTCTGATTGCTCCAGACTGGGCCAGACAGCCCTGGTACCCCCTGTTGCTGTCCTTAGCAGTCCACCTTCCCCTGTCTCTTCCCAGGAATTACAACCTGTTGACATCCTCTCGGTGGAGGATTTGGTACTTGAACCTCAGGTCTCTCAGTCTCAAGGCATGGCTCTTGAAGAGTTAGAGTTTGCTGATCTGCATCTTTCTCAAAGGGTTCTGGATATCCTTAAGGCTTCTCGAAAGCCTTCCACTAGAAAGACTTACAATTCCAAATTGAAAAGGTTCACTATTTGGTGTTCTAATAAGGATATTTCTCCAGAATCTGCTGAGTTGCCTACGGTTCTGGACTATATGATCCATCTCAATGGCCTAGGCCTTAGGCCAGCCACACTTAAAGTGCATTTGGCAGCTGTTTCTGCCTTCTTGTCAGTAGGCAAGCCCTCTCCTCTGTCAGCCCATCCTGTGTTTTGTAAGTTCTTCAAGGGATTGCTGCACACCAGTCCCCCCTTTAGGGACCCTGCTCCTGCTTGTGACCTTAATGTTTGCATTGCTCAGCTTATGCAACCACTATTTGAGTCTTTGTCCTCTGCAGAGCTTGGGTACTTGACTTGGAAAACTGTGTTTTTGGTAGCTATTACCTCTGCCAGGCGTATCAGTGAATTGTAAGCCCTGTCAGTGGAGCCTGATTTCGTCTCTTTCCATAGAGATAAAGTCCTAAGAACTAACAGGAAGTTTTTGCCTAAGGTGGTTTCAGATTTCCACCTTAACCAGTCTATGTCTCTCCCTGTTTTCTTCACTGACCATTCCTCCTCTGGAGAGAGGAGGCTGCACAGCTTGGATGTTAAAAGGGCCCTCAGCTACTACATAGAGCGCACCAAGGGTCACAGGTTTGAGTCCCTCCAGTTGTTCCTCACAAATGGAGAGGTTGGTAAGGGAAAACTTGCTACTAAGAGATCTATTGCCAAGTGGATTGTTTCTTGTATACAATTCTGCTATGAAAAACTGGGTAGAACCCCACCCTCAGGCCTGGGGGCTCACTTACTAGAGGTACAGCTGCTTCCCTGGCTGCTGCCAGGGATATTCCTATCATAGAAATTTGTCAAGCAGCCACCTGGAAAACAGTCCATACATTCACCAAGCATTGCTCTCTGGATATCCAGGCTAGGAGTGATGCTCGGTTTGGCACAGCAGTACTTCAGAGCTTGTTTCCAAAGTAGGTTCTGTTCCTCCTCCATGGAGGTACTGCTTGGTAGTCTGCAATAGTCCGAATACAGCAAGACTTCATGTTGTTTGAAGAAAAAAATTACTCACCTTAGTAATGTTGTTTCTTCCAATTGAGTCTTGCTGTATTCTGACCTCCCCCCCGCCTCCCCTCTTAGAAGCTGTTTTTTGGGATGTGGGTGGGCAGGAGCAGTGTTGGCACCCTAGGGGTGGCCCTTTTTCACCCTCCTTTATTTTGGGTGAGTGTTGTGTTTTGGGATGTGTTTTGTTTTTTGGGTTTCCTGACTTGAGTCTTTGCTTTGAAACCAAAAAACCCTTTTTTTATAAATTTAGTTGCCAGTTGGCTAGTGTGAGTTTTACAGTTTCCACACAGAACTTCTAGTGAGTATTGCTCATAAAGATCTGACGGATGGAGTTTAAACAGCAGCAGACAGGGGCTTCAACCGAGCTCGCGGTGAACATTCCATGCTGGCCATGGAAAGTTTAACAGTTGAAAGGCAGGACCTAACTGCAATAGTCAAAATACAGCAAGACTCCATTAGAAGAAACAGCATTACTAAAGTGAGTAATTTGTTCTTTTTGCTTGTTGAGCTTAGGAAGTTTTGTATTTTTTTTCCATGATTTCTCCATTTTCAATAGGAGCTGCCACTCGGGTTCAGTGTTGATGCACTGTGAACATTCAGTGCTTGTCTAATATCGTAAGTGGAGACTGCTGGATTTTCAGGTTCATCGTCTAACTTCACCCTCGTCATTAGCCATTGCTGGGCTAGATGTTGGCTTCAAGGCTTCCACAACACGAGAAGCCTCATCGAGGCAGTTTGGGCTTGGGATCTTTGTCTCCAAGGTGTGACAAGCTCTCAAACTATGTCTCTGTTAATCCATTAGGTGGGGTAGTCCGGTCTTCAGGAATGGTAACATCCTGCAGTTCTTCTTGGAAGTCAATGATAGCAGCAATGCAGAATCCTGCTTTGGTGAAGCTGTTCGCGATTGTGTGTGTTGACATATTGTCCTAAAAAGTTTTCCAAAGCCAGACAGTATCCAGCAGCGTTATGTGCTTCACACACTTTGCGGCTGTCAGTTCAGCTCCACTATCTATCTCAGACAGGACACAATTTCTCATTTCTTGAATGTAGTGACGCTTTAGTGAATAGATGATGCCCTGATCCAGCGGCTGGATTATGGAGGTCGTGTTTGGGTGTTCAGGGGCAGAGAAATTAAGTTGCTGTTCCATAGTCCAGGCACATCTGGATGACCACTAAAGTTGCCTAACACAAGTGCTATCTTACGCCTCTTGAGTTTCTGATCCCAAAGCCTCCCCCACATGGTGAAAATCTCACTGGTCACCCACGCCGTGCGGTTGTTATGGTATAGCACAGGCAAGTGGCTGATTACTCAAAAGCACCTTTCCTGGGCAGACTTCTGTAGTACAAAAAAATCCCTTTTTTTTCCAGTGCCAGACATGTTGCAGCGCACCTACACAGGCAACCTTTCCTTTGCCTTTTTTTGTCCCTGAGGAAGGTCCTCTTTAAATGTTAGTGTGTCATATTCTAAGCTACAGAAGAAAAGCCCCATCTTGTCTGCATTAAAAATATCAGATGGCCCATAGCCTGCAAGCAGATCTGGCAGACTATCCCTTACCCAGGAACTCGCTCCAGGGCCATCAGCATTCTGCATTTCACCATGGACTTGATAAAAGCAGATGTTGTGATGAACTTTCCATTGTTGGGGCCACTAGTCTGTAGGGTTGAAGTTGGGTTTACACACTGTAGAGCAACATAAGGCTAGTTTGCTTTCTCCAACAGTAAGGGGCAAGTCACCATGGTACCAAAGCAGTATAACCTCCTTTACCTCCTCATCTTTCCTCTCCCTCTTCTGTTTTCTTTGGGGATTATGATTACTCTGCCACTCTGTTAGCAAGTTGTCCTTTTAATGCATTAAACCTGATACCGTGGATTTTGGCAAGCAAAGTTGAACCACAAGATCCCACACACTCATCTTCGGCAGGCTTTCCATTTGCTGAATCAGTTCAACTTTGCAGGAAAGGGGGATGGTGGCACGCTTAGAAGAGGCCATGTTGCAGGTAATGTAAGGTCCCACTACTGCAGCAGCATGTAGAGAATAAGTCAGGATGGGGAGGAGAGGCCATGATAGGTTAAGTACAGTCCTTCATTCGTGCAATTATCCCCAGCTAATGAGGTGTAAATAGGAAGTGCAATGGCTTGGCAGACCAGAGTACTGTAATTAAGTGTCTGCAATTGGTGGCATATAGAGTTAGCTGTAACAGATCATTTTAACACTGATTCCTATGAATGCAGTTTGGGCAACTTATTTCTGTCTGTTTAAACCGACTGTCCATTTTAACCATGTCCATTTAAAGTGTAGTGCACTCTACCTATTCCAGGGGAGGAACTGCTATGGATTCCTCAAATTATAGACCTATATCACTGCTGTCCACCCTTTCAAAGTTATTAGAACATCATGTGCAAATTTATGAATATTTAGAAAGCAATAAGTATGCTGCAAAATATCAACATGATGTTAGATCAAGTCACTCTACAGACACTCTTAGTTGATGATATAAATTTAATTGCGGAATCATTGCATAAGAAGAGGGAAAGTGGGGCAACGTTCATGCATCTGACTGACTAAGGCTTTTGGCCTGGTGGACCACCCCTTAATTTTAATCAGAATTTATTGACTTGTCAAGATGCAACCATAAATATAACATTAAACGCAACAAACAAAATGTTACAGTTCCTGGGACAGTTAATTAAACAAAGAAAATCATATGGCACTCTCATGCTATCTGTAATTAATATGTAAAAAAAGTTAAATGTTAACGTTTCTCATTTTTAGAATTTCCAAAGTTTTCAAAAGTGCAGTCTGCAGGCCTGAAGTAGAGGACCAGAAGGTCCCGATATTTGATTAAAAAAAACTCCCATATCATAGGCTATGGATAGGGATAAAGTTATCCCATTCAAGGCACAAAAGTAGGTTCCCTGGCCATGACAAACAGAAGCCAGCGGATCTACCTGTTCCTCGCTTTTCCTCCTGCTGTCACATAGCATGTGTCATATTTTCTGTAGTATAGATAGAGTTAACCAATGTTATCTGTTCTTCTATGGTTGGGATTCACACCGTGAGAAACGTTTTGTGATACATTTCTCACCATTAGGATAAAACAAAGAAACGAGCATAGCACCCACTACTAAAAAGATCACATAACCACAGAGTTCATCTTCATCGTTTTAATATAAACTCTGTGCAAAACATGTCCATATGCAGCAACAGCAAAAAACAAGAAAAATGTTGTTACAGCAATCATGTGACCATAGAATGATGTTTTATACACATCCCCAGGTGCCCTTATATACAATCCATTTAATTAAAATAATTTATCATACTCGGTATCATACTCAGTATCTTAGACAGGTAGAAGGCTAAAAGCCCATAAAGCATCTCTCCCCATTAGGGGTGTATGTAATCCTGGATTGTACAGTAAGTAATTAGTAAGTACATATCCAGTTTTCTCTTAAACATCTGAAAGATTTCTGCCTCACCTGTGTCTCTAGGTAACGTATTTCAAAGGCTAACTATTCTCTGGGTAAAGAATGATCTTCTACGGTTACTTCTTGGATATGACAATTTGAGTCTCTAGTGGATATGGTCGCAGTGTCACTAGTCTCTCATTATAGGTCTTATGTTGCAGACCAGATATCGTCCTAGTTAGGTTTCCTTGTACTCTCTCCATGAGGTTTATATCCCTTCTCAAATTGGGGCTCCAAATGGGTTACAGTAATCCAAATGGGGTCTAATTAGATTCTTATAAAGTGGTAACAGGCATGTGCTATGTCTGGTTATGAATGGTTTCATAATTGCCCTTATAATTTTGTTTACCTTTTCTATTGTAGTTAAACAGTGCTTTTCAGATTACAGGTCTTTACTTATAATGATACCCAAGTCTTTCTCAGTTTCAACCACTCTTAACCTTGTATTATTTAGGAAGTAATTCTGTTCCCTATTACTTGCTCCCAGGTGCATGACTGCACACTTATCTGTGCTAAATTCCATTTTATTTCTTAATACCCATTCCTATTGATTGATTGATTGATTAAAATTTTATTTTTATACAGGTATATTTGATTAGTGCAAAAAAACACTGTTTACAATCAAGTCCTGTATAGATGATACATAAATAACATCAAAACACTCAAAATACAAATACTTCACAAAGTAATAACATATATGACATTATCCATAACATGCACACACACATCCCTTCTGCAAATATTCAAATAATTTATTTTTAAAACTAGAAAAGCTGGCTATATTATGCAAGTGCTTGGGTAAATTATTCCATGATAAAAGCAAGTCTATTTTGTAACTTCATTTCTCCTACATTACTACAATATTTGAGCAAAGGTACCCTATTTTCAGACTTTCTTGTACATAAATTATAACTATCCAGGGTCTGTAACTTAATATACTTAAATAGTGGATGATTATTTTTGGCATATATTAACTTATGACAATTTAATAGCCAAGTATAATTCCTCTGTACTTCAGGATGCAGCCAATTTAATCTTTCATATAATTTACAATGATGCATTTTATATTCGCCCTTAATAATAAATTTACCTAATCTATAAATTGTTTGATTAACTTTTTTTTAACACTTTCTGTGAAGCATTCATATATATTGGCACTCCATAATCAAGTACCGGGATTAACATTTGCTTAACAAGTTTTTCCCTGGCTAATTTAGGTAATACATTTGTTAATCTTCTAAATGCCCCCAATCTTTGATTAACTTTTTTTATCTGCATATCAACATGACTTTCAAATGTCATACCAGAATCTATGTACATACCCAAATACCTATAACCTTTGACTTCCTCAATTTGAGTGCCATTTGTCAAATGAACATTTAAATGAGTTTGTTTTTTTCAACTTATGCCCCAAACTAAAATGCCTATAGCTTATTTAGATAACTTTGGAGCATTTCTGCATTTTCACTACTTGGAACTTCATTACAAATTTTAGTATCGTCAGCAAATTTAACACATTTCTTGCAATGCCATTGTTAAAATCTGAGATAAATAGGGAGAACAGTACCAGCCCCAGCACAGAGCCTTGCGGCATGCCACTTGAAACCTTTTCATACCCCATGTGTCCCCTATTCCTTACTCTCTGGGTCCTCTTGGTCAGCCAATTGTGCACCCACTGTGTAAGTGTATTTATATTAAATGAACCCATTTTACTTATTATTATTTCATGAGGGACCTTATCAAAAGCCTTTTTGAAGTCCAAATAGACAGTATCCACTGGTTTACCTTCATCCAAAAGCTGGCTGACCTTATTATAAAAGACTAACATATTTGTTAGACATGAATGATGCTTTTTAAACCCATGCTGAGTCTTGTCTAGTTGTCCCTAGCTTTGCATATCTTTCTCTAACCTTTCTCCAATAAGCGATTCCAGTACTTTACCCAAGATCGATGTTAGACTTGTAGGTCTATAGTTCCCTGTCTCTGACCTACATCCCTTTTTGTGTACTGGAACCACAATAGCAGTCCGCCAGTCTTGGGGTACATCTCCACTATTGAGTGATGAATTGAAGATTTGGTACATGGGCTGTACTAACCACTCCTTGTTCTCAAAAAGCAATTTTGGATGAAGTCGGTCCGGGCCGGGCGACTTGGAGACATCTAGCTTATTTAACTTTTCTCTAATCTCCTGTCTAGAGATGTGCTCTGTGTCCCTGGTATTAAGCTTTAAATTAGTTTTTATTTGATCTGTATTGTAGACAGAAGCAAAATATGAGTTGAAGGCCTCAGTCATATTCTTGGTATTTTCTTTTTCTAACCCCATGTATTCTTCTCATATTTATAACTCTCTGCAGTTAGCCTGCTCAGTAGAACTGCCTGGAAAATGGAACTATATGCTAATGATGGAATCATTGGCACATGACAATATTCAAACTGCTGCCCTTATCTGCTGTACACTCTATCAATGTCTCAGATTTCTTACTCCGCCTCACAAGTCTAGACACCCAGGAGATACCTCAGGTCATTGTTGGCTTATTGCAAAGTATAATTTCTTAATTATACATAATTTTCTTTCTGCTGCCTCCATTTATTGTTCAATTTTACTCTAACGTCTAGTTTATATTAGTTTAGTTAGATTTAGCGTTTATTTCTCGGTTCCTCACGTTTCGGTATAACCTTTGAGGAACCGAGTAGTTAATTATTAGTTGCGGACTTTTTCCGCTTTATTTTCTCTATTTTCGTTTAAGAATCTTTACTATTTAAAGTTATATGTGTCTTTGTTGAAACCGCTAATCCGGTTTCTTTTTAACAGCTAACCCGGTAACTGTAAACCATTGTATCGGTTCCGAGAACCGCTGACCCGGTTCCGAATTCACTAAATTTATCGGTTCTTTTGGGGCCTAATTGGTTCCTGAACGGACCGCAAAACAAAAAAATCTTTTGCGGTTGAGGTTTTTTCTCCTGAAAACGGAGCACTCTGAAAAACCTAAGAAAAAGACTGGTCCCCCAAGTTTTAAAAACTATGTGAAGTGTGGGGAAGTGTTTGCCAGGGCGTACAATCATGACATTTGTGTGTTCTGTCTAGGAACTGACCATTTGAATTCTGACTGTAAGATTTGTAAATCTTTCTCACAGAAAACTGTGGAAAAAAGGATGGAGAGGTTGAATAAAAGGTTAGGTGCTTCAGGCTCTAAGCAGCCAACACCTTCAAAATCAGCAGGTGAAACCTCAGCTTCTTCTTTTTACCACCCCTGACAAGGGTGAATCAACCTCTTTAAAGAGACTGAGTGGGTCATCTGACTCTCTGGTCCCCTCCAAAAAATCAAGGAAGACCAAGCACGTTGAACCCCAGGAAAAACCTACAGGGGATTCTTCTGTGCCTCACAGTCTGCCTACTGCTGAGGAAATTGCCAGGGCTATTAAAGTCATTGAGGCAATTCAGAGGTTTATACCTTCTCCAACCCCTCCTCCTCCAAGGGTTCAGGAGATTACTCCATGCTCGGACCCCCAGTCTCAGGAGATGGATACTGGGGAGTATGATTTACCAGAGCAAGATGAAGGTGAGCCCACTGAACCAGAAATCTCACCTGAGCAGGAATTTGGCTCTCCTCCTAGGCCTGAGGATTTTTCCTCTCACTTTTCCTTTGTGAGGAAAATAGTAGATGCCCTTGACCTGGCTACCACCGAGGTCATAGAGGACGAGGAGGAGGCAGAATATATGGAAATGATGGGGTTAACACCCACTCAAAAGATTTTTCTGCCTATCAATAAATTCTTCAAGAAGGATTTATTCACATTCCTGCAGAACACTAACTCTGTCACACCTCTGAATAAGAAGGCTGACAAGAAGTACCAACTGGACAGGAAAGGGTCTGAATTCCTCTATTCTCACCCTGATCATCATGGTATAGTCCAGCAGGCAGCCTGTGAGAAGGCAAGGGTTCCTTTATCTTCTCACCCACCTGAGAAGGAGTCAAGGGAGATGGACAGTATGTCAAAGAAAGGATATTTAGCTGCCTCTCTGGGGGTCAGACAAGCTAATTACCAGGCCTACTCTGCACAGTATCAAAAGACACTGTGGCAGTCTGTTTTGGCCATGTCAGAGAAGGTTCCCTCTCCTATCTCTGATGACCTAGCAGAAACAGCCAGATTTGGACTAGAATCATCCAAATACCAGTTCCAGATGGCAGCAAATGCCAGTGATAATGCTGCTAGGATTATGGCTCTGACTATAGCCCTGAGAAGGTTTGCTTGGCTAAGGGCTACAAATCTAACACAGGACACCCAGGCTAAGGCCATGGACTTTCCTGTTCAAGATCATTCTCTCTTTGGCAGACAGACTGAAGAGTACATGAAAAAGGTGGATGAATACAAAACTACCTATAAGAGTAATTCATCCAAGGACAGGCCTTCTACTTCTTATAGGCCTTATGGAAGGGGAGGTAGAGGAAGGTCCTATGGTAGGCCCTTCTAGCAGCCTTAAGCTGTTTCACAGCTGCAGCCATACCCGAAGCAGACTGGGTATTATAGGGCCAGAGGCAGGAGGGGCTCCAGGAATGGTTCCCAATCTGCCCAGGCTCAGGCCCCACCAAAACAAAATCCCTGACTCCTTTGCCAAGGCTGCCTCCCTTATACCAGTAGGGGGCAGACTGGCTCACTTCTTTCAGGCCTGGCAGGCCATAACCACAGACAAGTGGGCTTTGGAATTAGTGAGCCAAAGACTCTCCCTGAATTTCAAGTCCTTCCCTCCTCTGAAGTCAAGGCTATTCAAACCAGCCTCCCTTCTTGAAGAGCAGCTCCTGGAAAAAGAGGTTCAAACCCTGCTCAGCATAAAGGCAGTAGAGCAAGTGTCAATCCTTCAGAGGGGCAGATGGTTTTACTCCCGGTATTTTCTTACCAAAAAGAAAAATGGGAAATGGTGGCCTATTCTGGACCTAAGGCGTCTGAACAAATACCTGGCAAAGCCAAAATTCAGATTGGTGATTCTACCGTTAACTTTACCTGTCATTCAGCAGGGAGATCGGCTGGCATCTCTAGACTTAAAGATGCCTATTTCCACATCCCCATAAGGGGGTCTCACAAAAAATATCTCAGGTTCAGACTCCTTTCAGGTCATTACCAGTTCTCAGCCCTGCCCTTTGGTCTAACCTTAGCACCAAGGGTATTCACAAAATGTCTGGCAGTGGTAGTGGCATTCCTACGTAAACTAGGAATTGCATATCTTCTTGGACTAAGTCTCCATCACTCATTCACACTATTGGGATAGTGCTGGAGGTGCTAGGACCAAGCGGGAGCCAAAATTTTTCAGAAGGGTCGGCGCCGAGACAGGACCACACATCCGTGGCACTGCAAGACTAGTTCGCGCCTGTGTAGGCTATCTTGGCGTCGACCCTCCAACTGCCTCAGTTCCTTTTCTTCCACCGTCGAGTGTGCTTGGATGTCGACGTCGCTTGTCTGCCGGAGTCAACGTTTTCATCTATATGACAGCAGCTTTTAGTGTTTAATTTAACATTTTAGCAGTATTCATTTCTTATTTTACAAACAAGAAAAGAAGATTATGGAGAAGAAGAAAAAGAAATTCTCACCTGCCGTCAACGGAGTCGTCCTTAGACGGAAGCGGTGACTGTAGGAAGACTTTGTTTGAAAGTTGTTGTGGCAGAGGGGCTGTGTCTGGTCCGCCGCCCTTTGATGAATGGGATGGGTCTGACTGCGGACAGTCCTGTGCTCCAGGGAGGAGGACAGTCCACCGAAGCACGAATTAGCGGTTCCGGGGATCCGGCTGTGCTTAACCTCGAGCTCTTCTTCCTCGTTGAGGAGAAGAATCGGTGCCACTTCGAGTTGCCCTCCTGGTGCGTCTACACGAGGATTGTTAGTTGGGGGGGGTGTTAGGCCTGAACCGTCTGTAGTGGGTTCCCCTTGCCCCCGCTCCTAATGGCCGCATTCTTCAACTCCAGACTCCATCTCTGTCCTCGTTGTAGCTCTGGTGAGCAGTTTCACCTTTGGGCCACTCCTGTGGAGCAGGGGGTTCAACTTCTATCCTTTTTTCCTGGGCACTGTTCCCGATTTCAGGGCCTCAGGAGCTGCTGGACTGGGTCGATTGGATCAGAGTGAGCACGGTGCCCTCTTGGTGCCTTCGCCATCGTGTCGACCCCTCATGCCCCCCCCTTTCCAGGCAGGGGCCAGCATGGGCACCATCTTTTTCCTTCTCCCCTTCTTCTCAGGATTCTCCATTGGCATTCCCACGGTGATGTTGTCCTGGCACCATACCGGACGCCATGGGTGGTGCCGCAGGTCCGGCACCGTGGCCGCTGGTTTGGGCGTCAGTGCCATGGGCAGCACCGCTGGCATTTGGGTTGGTGCCGGGAGTTGGCACTGTGGGTTGGTGCTGTGTGGCTCGGTGCCATCGCTCTGTGTGGCGCAGCGGGTGCTTTTGTTGGTGCCGTTGGTTGCCGGCACTGCTGGTGGTGCCGCGGGTGTCTCACGGTGCCACGGGCAGGGTGCTGCTGAGCACCCATGGGTGGGAACGAGCACCTGCAGGTGGAACTGTGGGCACACGTGGTTGGTGAGGGCACCCACAGGTGCCATGTGTGGTGCCATGAGTGTCATGGGTGCCATGAGCCCATGGGTGCCACAGGTGCCCTCGGGTGCCAGTGGTGCCATGAGTATCATGGGTGCCACTGATGCCATGTGTACCATGGGTGTCATGGGTGCCCTGGGTGTGGGGGTACCTGCGATTGCCCTCGGGTGTCACCCAGGTTGGCATAGGCACTGCTTGGTGCCCACCTATGCTACGAGTGATGCTGGTGCTGCAGGGGTGCCAGTTGGTGCTGTCCAGCAGAACTAGTGACTGATTTCCTGCTGCAGACTTCTTCTGCGGAACTTGTGGCAAGATGTCCACAGAATGAAGTCCTGTTCTGCAGATTATTTTTCCACACATGTTAGTGAGTGATGGTCTGCATGGGATCTTGTGACATCCAGCAGTTTTCCGCTAATATAACTCTTCTGTTACTGTTCTGCTAGCGGAATCTCTCATTCTGCTCAGCACTTTCTAGGCTCCCTATGTGGTGCCGAGCTCCTTGACATCCTTCCTGGTGGCGGAGTCTCTAGTGGCTCTTACCTAGACCTCCCTTAGGGTTCCTTCTGGGGTAGAAGTGCATCTAGATGAGTCTCTCCCTGTCCTGGTCAGTGATACAGCAGATGACTCATTTTATATACTGAAGGGCACTCCCTCTCTATCATCAGAGTCCGTGATGGAAGATCTTTTCAGTAGTTCCTCAGTGATGGGGTCCACCATAATATTCAGACTGTATCCGTGGACCATACACCTCCGCATCTAGACTCTTTCAGTCGTCAAGACAATTACACTCTGTGGAACATTCTAATTCAATGGTTGGGAGCCGCACAGACTCTTCCGCTCCTATGATAGGGGTATATAGCCCCCTTCCGATACTACCCCTTCAGTGGCTTCTTCGGCACAGGTGGTTAACATCTCTTCAGCTGTGATTATTAGTTCGATCACCATTTCAGTTATGGACGCTCAGGCTCCTCCTGCCTCTCAGAGGGATGACATCTTTGTCATTTTTGTATCAGGCAATCCTTGCGAGATAGCAGCCTGAAACCTTGACAGGCTCAGACTAATGGTAAAAAAAAAAAAGTTAAAATTATCACAGCACAGAACCTAGCAGAAATTACCCGATACCACACTTTTGGATCTGGTCAGGTTCCACCTCAGCCCTTGAGGTGGTCGTCTCTAAACTACGGTAAAGAGTAGCTGACTTCTTCTATGCCTAGGAGGAGTCCGATCCAGTGGAGGTATGGGTCATCTCTTTTCTCCAAGAGAGATTTCTCTTATTCCGAGATATTTCCTAGACCTAGGCGATTGCACAGTCTGTTGGTCCCCCTTTTTTATCAGGCTTTCTTCTCTTGATCAGAGCCTTGCAGCAACAGAAGTGACTCTTCAGTGAGTCGGAACTTAGGTTCCTACTTCCTTGCTTGCTTCAACTTAACAGACGACATGCTCCTTTCAGACAACATGAAGTCTTGCTGTATTCTGACAATTTGCAGTTAGCTCCAGCTCTTGAACTGCCCCGGAGAGTGAAGGGTTAAAATTCTATGCCAGGCATAGAACATTGGTCTCGAGCTCAGTTGAAAACTCTGTGTCCTTTTGAAACCAAACCGTCAGATTCTTTACTCTGCCTCACTGAACAGTCGCTCCAGAGATTTCTCCTTCTGCTCAGTTCAAACGCGGTTAAAGAGTCGGTTTTAGTTCGATTTTTCGTTCCATTTTTCAGTTCGAGACTCTGTCTGTGGTACCGTAAGTACTTAGATTAGTACTATGGGCAGGTATTGTGTGGAAATTGTAAATTTGTTCGATCGGTTTGGCTGAACCGATCCTGTAGTAAAATCCTTGTAAAAAAAGTTAGTGTGTGGTTACCGGTCCATATCGGTTTTAAAAAAAAATGTAATTTGAGCGTTTTTCCATCCGCAGCGTGATGCTGAAAAAGCGATGGGGAGTCTTGCCTGGCGGTTGCCATATAAAGAGGTAAGTTGGTTAGGTTGGCCATGTCTGAGAAACCCAAGAAAAAAACTGGGCCCACTGGATTTCAGCACTGCAGTGTGTGTGGGGAGGTCTTTGCTAAGGCTGATCCCCACACCACCTGTGTTTACTGTCTTGGGTTTGACCACCTCGATTCAGACTGCCAAATTTGCAAAAATTTCCCTAAGTCTACCCTGGAAAAAAGGTTAGGTAGACTTAGGGATAAGGAGGCCGCGAAATCTGCTGACCCGGAAGGCCAGCCCGGTTCGGTTCCTACCGAACCAGAAGAATGCCTTCTGACCAGGGTGATACTTCTTCGGGCAAGAGGAGAGCCGATCCTGAGGGATCGGTTCCTACAAAAAGAAAACGAAAGGATAAATCTGCCGGTTCGGATCCAGAACTGCATGTTCCGACCGCTGAAGAAATAGCCAAAGCGATTCGGATTGTGGAATCGCTTCATCCGGTTCTGATCGATCCGGCGCCTTCTGGCAGGGGTTCGGTTCGGTCGGTTCCCACGGTTTAGGATTATTCCCCTGAAGATTTTTACAAACCGGAGTTTGATGAGGAGGGGGATTTTGAAGAGAATGATTACGATGGTGACAGTCTGGATGTGCCTATGGAACCGGACATCTCCCCAGACAGACCTTCTGGTGTTTCCCCTCCTAGGCTTTCTGAGCCCCCTCCCCACTTTCTGTTCTACAGAAAAGTGGCTCAAACCCTCCAGCTTCCTATTGAGAAGGCTGTAGAGGATCAAGAGGAGCCTGACTACATAGAGATGATGGACATCCCAGAGTCTAAGAGACTGTCTATTCCCCTTCATAGGTAATTTGGGAAACAGACACAAAAAATTCTTAGGCCTCCCAACTCTGTACCTCCTGTTGACAAGAGAATGGACAAGAGGTGCACCTTGTCAGGCTCAGATATGGAATTTCTTTATCAGCAATGCAGCCATGTTGGGGTAGTGCAGGATGCTGCCTGTGACAAGGCAAACATCCCCTTGGCTTCACACCCCCCAGACAAAGATTCCAGGAAGATAGATGCCATGGCAAAGAAACAGTACTTGGCATCATCTTTGGGACTCAGGCAGGCTAACTATATGGCCTATACAGCCAGGTACCAGAAGTCCAGGTGAGACACTGTACTGGCACTGGCTAAACAGGCCTCCCCCCAGAAAGCCAAGGAGCTGGAGGAGGTGGCTACTGATGGGATTGAGGCATCAAAGGTGCAATGTCATGCTGCTGTGGACTCCAGTGATGTGTCATCAAGAGTCATGGCTACATCTGTGGCTTTTCGGAGAATGGCTTGGGTCAGAGGTACTAGCCTTTCACAGGGCACCCAGGCTAAGGCCATGGATTTCCCTGTAGTGGGTAATTGTCTGTTTGGGGAGCAGACAGAGATTTACATGAAGAAAATGGATGAGTACAGGACCACTTATAGGAGTGCCCAGGCAAAGGAGAGGCAGGCAACTCCTCAAAGGCAGCAAGCTAGGGGCAGGGGCAGGCCTTTTCACAGGCCTTTCTACTAAACGCAGGCCTCATCCTCCTCTTCTCAGAGGGGTTCTTCAGAGGGAGAGGCGGAAGGGGGATGAGCAGGGCTGCATCCACCCCTCAGCCTAAGGCTCCTGCCAAGCAGACACCCTGATATGTCAGCCCGGGTCAACTCCCCCATTCCAGTAGGAGGCAGACTGGCTTACTTTGTCCAGGACTGGATGTCTGTTACCTCAGACAAGTGGGTCCTGGAGGTTGTAAGCCATGGGCTGGTTCTCAGTTTCCAAAATTTTCCAAAACTGAGGCCCAGATCCTTTCTACTTACAAATACTTCAGAAACCCTTGCTCTAGAGGCAGAGGTTTTGTCTCTACTGGCCTTAAATGCCATAGAGAGAGTTCCTACCCCATACAGGGGCAAAGGTCTGTACTCCAGGTACTTCCTTACTCCAAAAAAGACAGGGAAGTGGCGACCCATCCTAGATCTAAGATACCTAAACAAGCACCTAATAAAGCTAAAATTCAGAATGGTGACTCTGGGAACAATTCTTCCCTCTCTGAAGCCAGGGGATTGGCTAGCCTCACTGGACATCAAGGATGCCTGTTTTCACACTCCCATCAGGTGCTCCCACAGAAAGTACCTCAGGTTCGAATTGCCCTCAGGCCATTATCAGTTTAGAGCAATGCCCTTCAGTCTAGCCTCAGTTCCAAGGGTGTTTACAAAGTGCCTAGCAGTAGTGGTGGCCTTTTTAAGAAGGAAAAGGATTTCTATTTTTCCATATCTGGATGATTGGCTTCTGGTGGGCCAGTCTCCAGACCAAGTCAAGTCAGATCTGCAGGTCACCCAGCAAGTTCTCACTTCCCTGGGGTTCTTTCTCAATCTTCCCAAGTCAGTTCTCGAACCAGTACAGCTCCTTACTTTTATAGGAGCAGAGCTGGACACCCTCAAGGCAAGAGCCTTCCTTCCTTTGGAAAGGGCAAAAGCCATCTCTCAGCTGGCCTCTTCCTTTCTCCCTCTGGTTTCTCGACCAGCAAGGCATTTTCTGCAGCTTCTGGGCCACATGGCAGCTTCCACAGCAGTGGTTCAAGGGGCCAGGTTTCAGATGAGAGACATTCAGTTCCATCTGAGTACCTTTTGGTCCCAAAGGAAAGATCCTCTTACCAAGCTAGCCTGTTACACAGACCTTAATTCAAGCCCTTCAGTGGTGGCAGGATCTGGACAATCTGAGGCAAGGTGTTCCATTTGTCTCTCAGACTCACTCTGTGGTTCTTACCACAGATGCTTCCCTTTTGGGGTGGGGAGCCCATCTGGGGGCTCTCACGGCCCAGGGACTGTGGTCCCCTCAGGAATCCCTTCTTCACATCAACCTTCTGGAGCTCAGGGCAGTACTTCTTGCCCTACAAGCTTTCTCTCAGTCAATACAGAACAAGGTGGTTCAGGTCAGGATGGACAACACTACCACCATGTGGTATATCAACAAGCAGGGAGGCACTCAGTCCACGGCCTTGTGCAGGGAGGCCATGAAGGTATGGTCCCTGGCTTATTCCCTGCAGACCTCTCTAGTAGCTGTCCACCTCCCAGGAAAGGACAACGTGATAGCAGATGCATTGAGCAGGATTTCCCAGGGCCATCACGAATGGTCTCTGGATTCTTTGGTGTTTGAAGGTGATCTTCTCAAGGTGGGGCAATCCAGAGATAGATCTTTTTGCAGCTCCAGACAATCACCAACTTCCTCTGTTTTGTTGCAGACCCCCAGTCTTGGGCTCATTCCCTCTGGATGCTCTGATTTTAAACTGGGAAGGGAAGTTTCTTTATGCCTTCCCTCCTTTTTCTCTATTGTTCAAGGTTCTAGTCAAGGTAAGGTCACAACCATGCACAGTGATTCTGATTGCTCCAGACTGGGCCAGGCAGCTTTGGTACCCCCTGTTGCAGTCCTTAGCAGTCCATCTTCCCCTGTATTTTCCCAGGAATTACAATCTGCTAACCTCCTCTCAGAGGAGGATTTGATACCCCAATCTCTAGTCACTCAGTCTCAAGGCATGGCTCTTGAAGAAGACACTGCTGAGTTGTCTACAGTTCTGGATTACATGGTTTGCCTTAATGGCCTAGGCCTCAAACCAGCTACTCTCAAAGTTCATTTGTCAACTATTTCTGCTTTCCTGTCAGTGGGGAAATCTTCCTCTCTGTCACCTCACCCTGTATTCTGTAAATTTTTCAAAGGATTGCTTCATACCAATCCCCCTTTTAGGGATCCTGCTCCTGCCTGGGATTTGAAAATGTGTATTGCTCAGCTGATGCACCCCCCTTCGAGCCTGTGTCCTCAGCAGAGCTCAAGTACTTGACTTGGAAAACTGTGTTTTTGGTTGCCGTTACTTCTGCCAGACGTATCAGTGAATTCCAAGCCCTGTCAGTGGAGCCTGACTTCATTTCTTTCCATAGAGATAAGGTGGTACTTAGAACCAATAGAAAGTTCCTACCTAAAGTGGTTTCTGATTTCCACTTAAACCACCTGTGTTCTTCACTGATCACACCTCTTCAGGGGAACGGAGGCAACACAGTTTAGATGTTAAAAGGGCCCTTAGTTACTACATAGAACGTACAAAGGGTCACAGGTTTGACTCCCTCTAGTTGTTCCTCACTTATGGGGAAGTAGGGAAGGGAAAACCTGCCACCAAGAGAACCATTGCCAGGTGGATTGTGTCCTTTATTCAATTCTGCTGTGAAAAACTGGGAAAAACCTGCACCCTCAGGCCTGTGGGCTCATTCCACTAGAGGTACAGTTGCATCTCTGGCTGTAGCTAGGGATATCCCGTTGTTAGAAATCTGTCAAGCAGCCACCTGGAAAACAGTTCATACCTTCACCAAGCATTACTCTGGATATCCAGGCTAGGACTGATGCTAGGTTTGGCACAGCAGTACTTCAGAGACTATTCCCAAAGTAGGTTCTGTCCCTCCTCCTTGGAGGTACAGTACATTCTCGTTTATCCGACCGCCTTCGGAGACATCCAAAATGGTCGGATAAATGAGAAACGAGGTGATAATCAAACTGTAAAGCACTCTACAGGTAGCCTTCTGAGTAAGGTAGCTGGTTTTCTGAGCATTAATGGGATCCTCCTGAACGGCTTTGCAGTATACGCTATGGTAATTTAAACAGCCCTGCTACCGCCCAGATTCAATCGGGGATATACAGTACATTTAAACTTGCCCATCTTACTTTTCTTGTTTCATTGCTGAAGTCCTGGAAAAGCTGAGTAGAGGGAGTGAGAGTTGCTAGTCGGAAGCTGCATTGTGGAGTGAAGTCTGTCCTTTGGAGAGATCCCGCTGCGGTTGGACTGTCCAAGTGTGAGATCATTCAAGCTTTTGGTGCAATCTAGCCTGTCTACTGGTGGAGAGCCCGAGTGTGGGCTCTGAAATTTATCTCCGTGGGGTTGGCTGTTGGCGATACAAGTGGGCTCGACTCCATCAGACATCTAACAGCTGGATTCGCTGTTACACGGGAGATTGGGTCCTAGATCAGCCAGGGAATAACAACAAAAAAAAACACAGTTCTTTGGAGGTCTGCAAAAATTCAGTGTGTGGGGGACAATCCGACCGTCCGTTAGTTAGGGAGTTCAGATGAACGGAAGTCGGATAATCGCGAGTATAGTGTACTGCTTGGTAGTCTGCAAATTGTCAGAATACAGCAAGACTTCATGTTATTTGAAGAAAAAATTACTCACCTTAGTAATTGTGTTTCTTCTAATGGAGTCTTGCTGTATGCTGACCTCCCTCCCTGCCTCCCCTCTCAGAACCTGATTTGGGAAGTGGGTGGGCAGTTGCAGTGTTGCACCCCAGGGATGTCTTTAGCCCACTCCTGTTGTGTTGGGTGCTTTGTATTTGTTTAATTAAGGGTTTTTAGTTCTTATTACCTGTTTTTTCTTCTTTGGGTTTCCTGACTTGAGTCTTTTAGGGAATCCAAAGTCTTTGTTGCCAGTTGGCTACTAGGAGTTTTTACAATTTCCACATTATATAGCCAGTGAGTTTAGCTTGTAAGAATCTGATGGTTTGGTTTCAAAAGGACACAGACAGTTTTCAACCAAGCTCTAGCCCAACGTTCTATGCCTGGCATAGAATTTTAACCCTTCACTCTCCAGGGCAGTTCAAGAGCTGGAGCTAACTGCAAATTGTCAGAATACAGCAAGACTCCATTAGAAGAAACACAATTGCTAAGGTGAGTAATTTTTTCTTCTCCACCGTAGGTCAAGTAGGTCTTTTTCTGTGATGTCTTCTCAAATATTCACACCTTTGGTTCCTGCGCACTGGTTCCATGCCAGTCGCACACAAAGTAATCCTCTCTGAGTGCGTGACGGAGCTGTGATGTTTGTTTTTCAGCAAAGCAAACTAGAGTCCTTCCCACTTCCTTCAGGGAGGCTGGAGCGAGTGGTGCCTCACCGCATTGAGTCACTTCTGCCGCTATTCAGTCACTTTCAATGAGTGGGTTAGCCCTAACTTGGTCCTGCTGTGTTCCTCCTCGATGCACATCTGCCTCTATTTGCCTTAGAAATCCAGACCCTTTTTTTTTTCTGTCAGAATGTTTTTTCCGCAGTGGACATGTCCTCCTGTACACTCTTCCATTCTTCCCTGAGTTCAGAGACTGCTACTAGAGTTGTACACACAGGGGCAGGATGATTCCTTTTTGGAATATGCAGTGGGTAGGATCTGGTTCTACCAGACCACCACAAGAGGCTTCTAAGTTGTGCTTGGCCTTCCATCAGGAAGGTTTCAGTGACTAAGTGGAAATCATTCTCCTTGATGGGTTAACCCCACCTGGACCTTCTTTGCTCACCGAGTAAGGGATTCAAGTGCTCCTGGACCTGTTGTTTGCAGGTTAGCCATACTTGATAGTGGGGGTTCCATCTGCGCTTTTTAGTCTACCCTGAACCAGTAGACTTTACCTCCGGCTCTTTCAGTTCCTGAGGTCCTTTTACATTAGATTGGTTCATGTCTTTGACGCTATTAATTTTGGTCCTATACCAAATTGTGAGTTCGGGTTCTCGACACTCTCCTAGAGTGGTTGCGGCTTCCTGGCAGAGTTTCATTTTGTGTCCATTGCAGTCGTCTGCAAAGTGGTGAATTACAACTCAAGTGCTTATCTTGTAAGCACTATATTCTAGATGCTCTTTCCAAGACAGCTCTTTTTATAAGCAGGACAGTCCTTGACCATCCTTTCTGAGTGAACCCCTTCTCCACCCTACTCAGGGTTGTTGATTTTAGCTTGGTACTCTCCCAATAGTGTGTATGAGTGATGGAGACTTAGTCCAGGAAGATATGGAAATTACATACTTACCATAATTGTTGATCTTCTTGGACAGTCTCCATCACTTATTCACACGCCCACTCACCATCCCCTGGGTTCACTGATTTTCTTTCCTGGTCTTCATGGTCCTATGGTTCAGGCTGTGAAGACATTGTTCTTTGACCCTTCTTGCAAGGGCCTTCAAACAACATGAAGTCTTGCTATATTATAGACATTAGCAGTTTGTTCCAGCTCTAGATCTGTCCCGGAGTGAAATGGTTAAAACCATTCCAAAATAGAATTTTGGCACGAGAGCAGCTCTATCTGTGTCATTTCAAACTTGAACTGTCAAGATTCTTTACTCCGCCTCAGTGAACAGTCGCTCCGGAGATTTCTTCTTCTGCTTCGGTTCATTTCTCGGTTTAAAAGTGTTTTCTCGGTTGGATTTAACGAGAATAGTTTTATTTAACCTAAAACCGTTCGGTTCAAGCTCTATCTGTGGTGACCGTAAGTAAATTAAGGTTTTGTCTGTGTGGAACTTGAAGTTATCGGTTCGGTTTTGAACCGATCAGTGGGTTTAAAACTCATTTAAAACTAAAAGTTACTATTTTAGAGTGCGGTTCCTGTTCTTATCGGTTCTAAAAACGGATTTATTAAGGTTTTTTCCAATACCCGTGAAACGGTTAGGAACCGATAAGGGTGTCTTGCCTGGCACTGCCGTTAAAAGGGCAAGTTTTTGGTTAGGCTGGCATTATGTCTTGAGAAACTCAAAAGAAAAACTGGGCCCACTGGGTTTCAACACTGTGATGTTTGTGGGGAAGTCTTTGCCAAGGCTGACCCACACACCACATGTGTTTATTGTCTGGGGTTTGACCACCTCCAGTCAGACTGCCAGGTATGTAAGAATTTCCCTGCAGCCACCCTGGAAAAAAGATTGGGCAGGCTAAGGGAACGAGAGGCAAAAGTCCGCTGACCCAGATGGCCAGCCGGTTCGGTGCCAACCAGACCAGAGGAAGTCCCTCTGACCAGGGCCAGACTTCTCGGCAAAGAAAAGCTGGTTCTGAGGAACCAATTCCAGTAAAGAAAACAAGAAAATCAGCATGTCTGGAGTCCAAAATTCCTTCTCCAACTGCTGCAGAGATAGCAAAAGCCATACAAATTGTCCAGTCACTGTTTGGGGTCCGTCCGAACCACCACTATCTGGTAAAGGTCGGTTCGTCCGGTCCCAGTGGTTCAGGATTATGATATTGAGGAATTTTATGAACCAGAGGGAGGGAGGAGGATTATGAACAGTATGAATGTGGCTGGGAAGGTCTGGGTGTGCCCATTGAACCGGACATCTCCCAGACAGACCTTTAGAATCTCCCCCATGCTGTCTGAGTCCCCATCTCATTTTATGTTTTATAAAAAAGTTGCTGAAACCCTCCAGCTTCCCTTAGAAGAGGCTGTAGATGAGCAAGAGGACCCTGATTTTGTAGAAATGATGGATATTCCAGAGTCTAGGAGATTGTCTATTCCTTTACATAAGTCTTTTAGGAAACAAACAATTAAAATTTTAAAAGCTCCTAATTCTGTTCCTCCTGTAGATAAAAAGATGGACAGAAGGTATACATTGTCAGGCCCTGATACAGAATTCCTTTCTCAGCAATGCAGTCATGTTGGGGTAGTTCAGGCTGCTGCCTGTGAGTGGGCAGACCTGCTCCCACCCCCCAGCCTAAACCTCCTGTGAAACAGGCACCCTGATGGGGTGCCCAGGGCGATTCTCCTGTACCAGTGGGGGCAGGCTGGCTTACTTCAGTCAGAATTGGGCTTCTTTAACCTCAGACAAGTGGGTTCTGAAGTAGTGAGCCAGGGTCTGGTTCTCAGCTTCAAAAAGTTTCCCAAGTTGAGAAGCAGACTTTCTACCTGCAAGTGCTTCAGAGACCCTCGCTCTGGAAACAGAGGTCTCATCCCTGTTAGCTCTCAGAGCAGTAGAAGGGTTCTTCCCTGCATCAGGGCAGGGTCTGTATTCAGATACTTCCTTACCCCAAAAAAGACAGGAGAATGGAGGCCCATTTTAGATCTCAGATATCTGAACAAGCATCTTTTGAAACCAAAGTTCAAAATGGTAACTCTGGCAATGATTTTACCTTCCCTAAGGCCAGGGGACTGGCTAGCCTCCCTGGACCTCAAGGATGCCTATTTCCATGTCCTAATCAGAAGATCCCATCGAAGAGTACCTCAGATTCGAACTGCCTCAGGTCATTACCAGTTCAAAGCAATGCCCTTACGCCTTACTCTGCTCCAGGGTATTCACAAAGTGTCTAGCAGTGGCCCACTTAAGGAGGCAGAGGATTGCTGTTTTTCCCTATCTAGACGACTGGCTCATTGTAGGCCAGTCCCCAGAACAGGTAAAATCTCACCTGCAGGTCACCCAGCAGCTTCTCACCTCCCTGGGTTTTCTGCTAAACCTACCAAAGTCGGTTCTGGAACCAGTCCAGTTACTCACCTTTATAGGGGCAGAATTGGACACAAAGCTAGCCAGAGCCTTTCTTCCCCCAGAAAGGGTAAGGAATTTAGTGGCTGTGGCCTCTTTCTTCACTCTGCAGGTCTCTCGACCAGCAAGACACTTTCTGCAGCTCCTGGGGCACATGGCTGCATCCACAGCTGTTGTGCAGGGAGCCAGATTTCAGATGAGACATTCAGTTTCACTTGAGAACCTTTTGGTCTCAGAGAAGAGACCCTTTCCAAGTTGGTCCCAGTGACTCTAACCTTGATCCTAGCTCTCCAGTGGTGGCAGGATCAGAGCAATTTAAGAGGGGGTCCCTTCATTTCCCTTCTCACGACTTGACTCTCACTACAGATGCTTCCTTCTGGATTGGGGAGCCCACATGGGCGACCTTTCCACTCAGGGAGTTTGGTCCCCCCAGGAATCTCTGCTCCACATCAATTTGCCGGAACTCAGAGCTGTCTTTTTAGCTCTTCAAGCTTTTTCTGCATCTGTCCACGACAAGGTGATACAAGTCAGAACAGACAACACCACAACAATGTGGTACATCAACAAACAGGGGCACTCGGTCTTCGGTCTTGTGCACCGAGGCAATGAAGTTGTGGTCTCTGGCCTATTCCCTGAACACTTCCCTCATAGCAGTTCATCTTCCAGGGAAGGACAATGTCCTAGCGGATGCCCTCAGCAGGATTTCCCAGGGCCTTCACGAATGGTCCCTGGATCCTCAAGTGCTGGGGATAGTTTTTGCCAGGTGGGGCATCCCTCAGATAGATCTTTTTGCAGCCCCAGACAATCAGAAACTTCCTCTGTTCTGTTGCAGGCCTCCAGTGCTGGGCTCATTTCCCCTGGATGCCATTCTTCTGGATTGGGAGGGGAAGTTCCTCTATGCTTTCCCCCCCTTTCCTCTCCTATTCAAAGTACTAGTCAAAATCAGATCTCAGCCTTGCAGGGTGATTCTGATTGCCCCGGATTGGGCCAGGCAGTCCTGGTACCCTCCTTCTGTCTCTGACAGTCCATCTTCCCCTGTGCCTCCCCAGGAATCACAATCTGTTGACTTGTGCCCAGGGAAGGGTTTGGTATCCGGACCTCAAATCCCTCAACCTCAAGGCCTGGCTCTTGAGGAGTTAGAGTTGCTGATTTACACCTCTCTCAGGATGTTCTTGAGATCCTAAAGGCTTCCAGAAAGCCTTCCACTAGGGCTACTTATAGTTCTAAATGGAAAAGGTTTTCCATTTGGTGTGCTGGGAAAAATATTTCCCCAGAATCTGCTGAATTGCCCATTTTGTTAGATTACATGGTACATCTTAATTCCTTGGGTCTCAGACCAGCTACCCTGAGAGTTCATTTGGCAGCTGTGTCTGCTTTTGTGTCAGCAGGAAAGTCATCCTCTTTTCCTCTCATCCTGTGTTTTCCAAGTTTTTAAAGGGATTACTCCATACTAATCCTCCTTTAGGAACCGCCCTGCTTGGGACCTTAATGTTTGCATTGCCCAGTTAATGCAACCCCTTTGAACCTCTGTCTTCTGCAGAGCTTAAGTACTAACTTGGAAAACTGTTTTCTAGTGGCTATCACTTCTGCCAGACGATAAGTGAATTGCAAGCCTTGTCAGTGGAGACTGACTTTATTCTTCCACAGGCATAAGGTAGTCCTTAGGACTAATAGGAAGTTTTTGCCTAAGGTGGTTTCAGATTTCCATCTTAATCAATCTATCTCCTTCCAGTATTTTTCACTGATCACTCCTCTTCGGGTGAGAGGAGGTTGCACAGCCTGGATGTTAAGAGAGCTCTTAGTTATTATATAGAGCGTACCAAAGGTCACAGGTTCGAATCCCTCCAACTTTTCCTTACCTATGATGAAGTTGGGAAAGGCAAACCTGCCACTAAGAGATCAATAGCCAGGTGGATTGTCTCTTGTATCCAATTTTGTTATCAGAAAGTGGGCAGAGCCCCCTCGGTTTGAGGGCTCATTCTACCAGGGGTACAGCTGCGTCTCTAGCTGCTGCCAGACATATCCCTTTATTAGAGATTTGCCAGGCTGCTACTTGAAAACGTACACTTTTACCAAGCATTACTCCCTGGATGTCCAGGCCAGGAGAGATGCTCGGTTTGGCACAGCTGTTCTTCAAAGCCTATTCCTAAGTAGGTTCTGCCCTCCTCCATGGAGGTACTGCTGTGTATTCTGCTAATGTTCTATAATATAGCAAGACTTCATGTTGTTTGAAGAAAAATTACTCACCTTAGTAATGTTGTTTCTTCTAATGGAGTCTTGCTATATTATAGACCTCCCCAACCTGCCCCTCTCAGAACCTCTACTTGGTGGGGTGCGGGCAACTTAGTGTGGGCACTACTTATGTCCTGTTAGCATTTTGTCCCCTTTGGGACTTTGGGGTGTGTATGTGTCAGCTGTGTGTGTGTTTTATTATACTTATGTTCCATTTTCATATTATTAGAATGGTGTTAGTATTTCTGGTCCCCTGACTTGAGTCTTGGGTGTTGGGACCATCAGTGGTTGTTATTATTTAGGTAGCCATTTGGCTAGTGAGGTTACAGCTTCCACACAGACCTTAGTGAGTTTGGCTCGTAAAGATCTGACAGTTCAAGTTTGAAATGACACAGATAGAGCTGCTCTCGTGCCAAAATTCTATTTTGGAATGGTTTTAACCATTTCACTCCGGGGCAGTTCTAGAGCTCGAGCAAACTGCTAATGTCTATAATATAACAAGACTCCATTAGAAGAAACAACATTACTAAGGTGAGTAATTTTTTCATCTGGGCCCTCTCAGGCCCAGAAACTCAGGATAAGTTATTTTCATTAGTTACGCTGCACCTCCTTGGTCGAAAAGGTACTGAGGCAGTTGGAGGGTCAACGTTGAGATAGCCTACACAGGCGCGAGCTAGTCTCGCAGTGCCACACATGCATGGTCCTGTCTCGGCGCTGACCCTTCTGAAAAATGTTGGCTCCCGCTTGGTCCTAGAGCCTCCGGCGCTATTCCAGTAGTGTGAATGAGTGATGGAGGCTGTCCAAGAAGATCAACAATTACGGTAAGTACGTAATTTCCATTTTTTCCCTGTCTCGACGACAGGCTAATAGTGGGAAAGTCATTCCAGCAGGTGCAAACACACCTGGAAATAACAAAAGATTTGTTACAGCCTCTGGGCTTCCTGCTAAACCAGGAAAAATCCATTCTCACACTGGTTCAATTCCTGCATTTCATAGGAGCAGAACTGAATATCTTAAAAGGAAGAGCTTTTCTTCCAGAGGACAGAGTTCAGTCCATACTGCAACTGATTGCCTCATTCGAATTGGGAAAGCCATGTCCTGCAAGAAGATACTTGCAAATACTGGGACATATGGCTACAGCAACAGGAGTGGTCTTGGGAGCAAGACTTCGCATGAGAAACATACAGTTTCATCTACAGACACACTGGTGCCAAAGAAAAGACCATATGTCAAAATTGATCCCTGTAACTTGGTCAGTGATCCAGTCCCTGCAGTGGTGGACAGATATCCACAATCAAAGGGCAGGAGTTCCTTTCCAGAGGGAAAATCCCTCAGTCATTCTTACAACAGATGCTTCTCTGTTAGGATGGGTTGCTCATATGGGAGAGCACACTACCCATGGCAGTTGGTCAAGCGTGGAGTCTCTCCTCCGCATAAATTTGCTAGAGCTCAGTTTTTCCCAGTTAATACAGGGCAAAGTGGTGCAGGTCAGAACAGGCAACACCACTACAATGTTTTACATAAACAAGCAAGGGAGAACAAGGTCGGATTCCCTATGCAGAGAGGCCATGAAAATTTGGGAACTTGCTTACTCTCTAAAAGCTTCCTTGCAAGCCATTCGAGTACCAGGCAAGGACAATACCCTGGCGGATGCTTTAAGCAGGATCAACCAGGCACATCACGAATGGTCTCTGAACAGACAGCTACTGGCCTTGAGTGTTCAGACGATGGGGCACTCCAGAGATAGATATCTTTGCCTCTCACGAGAATCACATGTTGCCCCAATTCTGTTGTAGGCCACCAGTCAGGGGCACAATTCCCTTGGATGCTCTGGCCTTGGACTGGTTAGGAAAGCATCTATATGCCTTTCCTCCCTTCCCTCTCATCTTCAGAGTGTTACTCAAACTCAGATCACAGCGTGCGTCCATGATTCTGATAGCACCAGACTGGGCCAGACAGCCATGGTATCCCCTCCTGCTGTCAATGTCGGTGTCCACACCAATCCTCCTACCCAGGAGGCACAACCTAAAAACTTCCCACCAAGGGAAGATCCTGTATCCGAACCTCAGGTCTCTCAGACTCAAGGCCTGGCTCTTGAGGACTGAGAGTTTGCAAATTTGCAGCTTTCCCGGGCTGTTTTGGATATCCAAAAAGGATATAGAAAACCTTCTACTAAGAAAACCTATAATGCAAAATGGAAAAGGTTTTCTGTCTGGTGTGATGCCAAACATGTTTCTCCTTCTCTGGCAGAGATTCCACTATTATTGGAATATCTTACTGAACTGCACTCTCAAGGCCTCAAACATACATCCCTGACGGTGCACTTGGCATCAATTTCAGCTTTTATCTCAGCAGGGAAAACTGTTTCCCTTGCATCTAACCCTATTTTCAAAAAATTATTTAAAGGATTAGCCCACTTACAGTCTACATAGAAACATAGAAACATAGAATTTGACGGCAGATAAGGACCGCTTGGCCCACCCAGTCTGCCCATTTCCCTACCTGATGGATAAGCTGCAGATCCTAGTTAACCAGCAGCCTACTTCTTCCTACCCCACCCCCTAGAATTGCCTTATGACTGTCCCATGCATGCTTGAATTCCACTACTGTTTTTGACTCCACAACCTCCTCTGGAAGGCCGCTCCATACATCCACAACCTCTCTCAGAAAAATACTCTCAAATTACCTCTGAGCCGCCTCTTCTATCTTCAGATTGTGCCCCTTGTTCTTGCACACCTCTTTTTGAAAGATGCTACCTCTTGGACTTTGTTGATTCCCTTGAGGTACTTGAAAGTTTCTATCATGTCCCCTCTCCGTCCTTTCCTCGAGGCTATACATATTAAGCTCCTTAAGCTCTCTCTTCATATGTCTTCAGGTGCAGACCCTGCACCATTTTAGTTGCCCTCCTCTGGACAGCTTCCATCCTGTCTATGTCTTCTTGGAGATTGGGTTTCCAGAACTGCACGCAGTACTCCAGATGTGGTCTCACCAGCTGTCTGTACAGAGGGATAATAACTTCTTGTTTTCTACTGGTGATGCCTCTCCTATGCATCCCAGTATTGCCCAACCCTCCTTGCTGCCCTCTCACATTGCTTGCCCACCTTTAGGTCATCTGATATGACTACCCCCAGGTCCCTTTCCATTTTTGTTGTTGTTAGTATCTCACCCCCCATTGTGTACTCTTCCCCTGGGTTTTTGTTTCCCAGGTTCATTACCTTGCACTGCTTAGCATTGAATCTAAGCTGCCATACATTTGACCATTCCTCTAACCTTGCCAAGTCCCTTCTCATCCTTTCCACCCCACCTTGTGCATCAACTCTGTTGCAGATCTTTGTGTCATATGCTAAGAGACATACTTTCCCTTCCAGTCCCTCTGCAATGTAACGCATAAAGACATTGAAGAGGACCGATCCTAATATTGAACCTCATGTACCCACTACTAACCCCTTTTTTCAGAGTGGACTCCATTTACTATTACCCTCTGTGTCCTATTCTCCAGCCAATTCTTTACCCAGGCTGTCATCTTGGGACCCACTCCCAGGCTGGCTAACTTGTATATTAATCTTTTGTGTGGGACTGTGTCAAATGCCTTGCTAAAGTCTAGGTAGGCCATGTCCACAGCCCCTCCCTGATCAACTACTTTGGTCACCCAGTCAAAGAAATCTATTAGATTTGTCTGGCATGACCTTCCTGCCGTGAATCCATGCTGCCTTGGGTCCTGTGCCCCTCTGGCCTCTAGATACTCAACAATTCTTTCCTTCAGAAGTGATTCCATCATTTTCCCTGCCACTGAGGTTAAACTAACAGGTCTGTAGTTTCCTGCTTCTGCCTTGCTCCCACTTTTGTGAAGGGGAATCACATCTGCCCTCCTCCAGTCCTCAGGTACCACCCCATCCTCCCATGATTTGTTAAAGAGGGTAGTCAGTGGTGTCACTAGTTCTACCCTTAGTTCTTTTAGCATTCTGGGATGAATCCCATCTGGCCCCATTGCTTTGTCCACCTTCAGTTTTAAGAGCTCTTTCAGAACCCTTTCTTCTGTAAATGGGCTGGTATCAACTTCTGTATCCAGAGTGTTTCTACTGTTTGTTTTAGGTACCTCCCCCTCTTCCTTTGTAAATACTGAGCAAAATATTTGTTTAGTATCTCTGCCTTTCACAGTCACCTCTGCCACCCTCCCTCCCCTTTATTAAGCCTCACTATCCCTCCCTTGGTCTTCCTTCGCTCTCTGATGTACCTATAAAGGTTTTATCCCCTTCTTAACTGAGTTGGCTATCTTTCCTCGGTTTGGGCCTTTGCTGTTCTGACTGCCTTTCCAGCTTCCTTTTGCTTTAACTGATACAGTTCTCTGTCCTGTTCCTTCTGTGATTCCTTGTACTTCCTGAATGGTTTCTTTTCTCTTGAACCTTCACTGCCACTTCCTTTGAGAACCATAGTGGTTTCTTACCTCGTTTCGTTTTGTTTATTTGCTTTACACAAAGGCTTGTTACCTCTGTGATGGCAGTTTTTATTATTCCCCATTGTTCTTCCACCCCTCCTTCCTGCCCATTTGCTAGTGCATTCCTTAGGCACTCACTCATTTTGGCAAAGTCAGCCCTCCTAAAATCCAGTACCTTTGTCTTTGTATGGCTTGACTCTATTGCTGTGTTTATTGTGAACCATACTGTTCGATGGTCACTAGTTCCCAGATGGCTACCCACTTCTACATCTGTGATCTCTTCATCTCCATTTGAGAGAACCAGGTCTAAGATTGCTCCTCTTGAGTGGGCTCCAATACTAGTTGTCTAAGGCATGCCCCTGTAGGGCATCTAGAATAACCCCACTCTTAGAAGTGGCTGCTGCAACTGCACTCCAGTTAACATCTGGCATATTCAGATCACCCATCAGCAATATCTCCCCTTTATCTGCTTTTCTAAGTATACTTTCTATCATTTCCTTGTCCATTTCCTCCCCCTGAGAGGGGGGTCTGTATACAACCCCTGTGTGGATTGTGGTGCCATTGCCTGCCTCCAAATTGACCCACAGTGCTTCTTCTCCTCCCTGTTTACCCTTTTGTTCTGTTGCTTTGATTTCTTCTCTTATGTAGAGAGCTACTCCTCCTCCTCTTTTACCCTCCCTGTTCCTCCTGTAGATAGTGTATCCTGGTATGTTTACGTCCCAGTCATGGTTCTGTGTGTACCATGTTTCTGTGACTGCCACGATATCCAGATCTTCCTCCTTCATCAAGGGCAGTAATTCAGGAAGCTTGTTACCCAGACTACGGGCATTGGTACTCATTGCTCTCCATTTTTTGATGATCCTCCTATTAAAGAACAGTCCCAGTATGGAATCTGAATATTTGCATTGCTTAGCTTATGAAACCTCCATTTGAGCCAACGTCATCAGCACATTTCCAATATGTCACATGGAAAACTGTTTTTGGTAGCAATCACTTCTGCTAGAAGAATAAGTGAGTTGCAAGCATTGTGTGTGGAAAAGGATTATTTATCTTTTCATAATGATAAAGTAGTACTTCATACTAACAGAAGGTTTCTCCCTAAGGTGGTTTCTGATTTCCACTTGAATCAGTCCATGACACTGCCAGTCTTCTTCACAGAACATGCCAGTTCAGGAGAGTGCAGGCTCCACAGTGTGGATGTTAAAAGAGCATTGAGTTGTTATCTAACACACCAAAGATCACAGAGCTGATAAACAGCAACTTTTTCTAACTTTTTGGGATGTGGGAAGGGGCACTCCAGCCTCTAAGAGATCAATCTCTCGCTGGATAGTTCAGTGCATTCAGTTTTGTTACACACAATCTGGAAAACAGGCCCCAGCAGCCCTCAGGGGCCCACTCTACTAAGGGCACAGCTGCTTCTATAGCAGCTTCTAGAGATATCCCCCCTTACTGGAGAGCTGTAAAACAGCTACCTGGATGTCGGTACACACCTTTACTAAACATCATCGTTTGGATTTGTAGTCTAGAAGTGATGCCAGGTTTGGCACAGCAGTCCTGCAGAGTCTCTTTCCTAAGTAGGTTCTCTGCCCACCTCCAAAGGTACTGCTTTGAAGTCTGCAGAGAGTTATGAATATGAGAAGAATACATGGGGTTAGAAGAAAAAATTACTCACCTTAGTAATCTTGTTTCTTCCAATGTATTCTTCCATATTCATAACTCTCCCTCCCTATCTCCCCTTCCAGAACCAGAGCCTCTGAATGGTCTTCTCACTTGACAGTCCCAAACACAGGCATACTTATTTTAATCCTGTGGGGTTGTTTTTTTACTTTTACCTTTCTTTTTCCCAGGTGATTCTGAGTGTTTCAGGTAGGTCTGATACCACAATCATTAGTATCAGTGGTAGGGGTAGTGATAGTACATAGTTGTCTGTATCAAGCAGTTTTTAGTTGAGTCACTTAGTTAGGTTGCCTTGTGGGCTTCCTAGAAATATGAGACGTTGATAGAATGTGCAGCAGATGAGGGCAGCAGTTTGAATATTGTCATGTGCCAATGATTCAATCATTAGCAAATAGTTCCATTCTCCGGGCAGTTCTACTGAGCAGGCTAACTGCAGAGAGTTATGTATATGGAAGAATACATTGGAAGAAACAAGATTACTAAGGTGAGTAATTTTTTCTTCTCTCCGATTTAGTTTAAGTGGTCCAATCAACCTATTTTCTGATCTGTTGTTTATTTATTGATTTATTTAGATTTTGACGAGCGGGTAAACCCACTGAGACCACTGGTCCCTTTTTCAGGGGTTTATATATGCGAATGTTTTGCCACCATCTTTTATATGGGCTGCCCTAAATTCTGCAGCCCTCTTGTGGCTCTTAATCATGTATTTTGTAACTCTTAACTGTTGTTTATATTTATAGACATTGTATTCTGTCCTGTCCCTTCTCATCGCCTTATAGCTTAACTTTTTTATTGCTATCTGTCTTCTCAGTTTTTGGGAAAACCATACTGGTAATTTCCCTCGTTTGTTATACAAGATTTTTTCAGGTACATAAAACTGTTCTAATTCTAGAAGTTTGTCTTGTAATCTTATTCCAAAGATCAGTAGGGGTGTCACATCATTCACTCCATTTCCATCCATTTAGTTCTCCCCTTATTTTATTAAAATCAGCTCTACTATAGTTCCTCACAGCAGTTCTTCCTTGACACTTATTTATTCCTATCTTAAGGGTACACAATACCACGTTGTGATCACTCCCCAGTAATGGCTCCAGTATCTCCACATTGTTAACTTTGTCTCTCATATTTGTCAGGATTAGATCGAGTATATTGTTTTGCCTGGTAGGTCTATCAACCATTTGGTACAATCCATTTGCTGCTCAAACTTCTAACAATAGTTTTTCTTGTTGATTTGACGCTGAATCCTTGTGCCAGTTTATTCCTGGGAGACTGAACTCTCCCATTATAACAGTGTCATTTCCACTAGCTATGTTGTTAATACTATCTATAAGCATCGAATGGTCATGGCTGTTTATATCAGGTGGTCTGTATAGTACCCCCAGTTTTATTTTTTTGTGACTTTCTACAGTGATTTCTATCCAAAGACAGTCTGCTGACCTTAATTGGGCAACTTCCTCGTGCACTTGTTTACATATAATATGGTCCTTAATAAACATAGCTACCCCCACCTCCTTTCCTACCCTCCGTTTCCTTACTAAATGTTACATAACCTAGTAATGACCATCCCAGGCGGGACTCCTTGTTCCACCAAGTTTCTGTAATGGCCACTATATCAACATCATGTTCCAGTAGTAGCAGCTCCAGGTCATCCTTTTTGATGCTATTTTTAGGCTCCTGGCATTTGTATGCAGGATTTTTAAAGCAGCAGTGCAACGAAAATGGGCAAACATTTGACTCCACTTTTTTTTCTTCCTAATCGATGCCAGATGTCTTCCAGTTTATTTTAGTGGTGAAATTTTCAGTTTCTGTTAGCATTTAAAAAATTTTATGAAGGTTTTAAAATTATTATTTCTCAAGAAAAAAAGATTGCCACCTCATTTTTGCATAGAAATAATATTGCAGACCTGAGGCAGGTAAGAATCCAGACAAAAATCAAATGTACAGTACACCACATAAGAAGCATCCAGAAAACCCAGATCAACAGTTCTGCCAATATTTTTCATAACCGTACCAGAAAATTAGCTTTTCGGAATACATTTTTTCATTGCACTGCTGCTTTAACTGCTTAATCACTCTCCTCTTGGGCTTAGTAGTTTTTGTCTCCACATGGTACTTACCCCTTCTCCCCCATTCTCTTAGTGTTTTGTGGGGGGTTGACCTTATTAATTAAGTCATAGAAAAGGTTTCCTAGTTTTTTAATTCCCTTTTTATTAAGGTGTGCCCATCATAACTGTACAAGTCTCAACAGTCAATAAAATCTTCATATGTTTTAAGACATTCTACCCCATTTTCCAGGCACCATTTTCGGAGCCAATTATTATACGTCTTTGTTCTGTTTATTCTGGCCTTACCAGCTCTTGGTACTGGAAGTACTTCGGAAAACATTATCCGAGCCTGGTGTAACTCTACAGTGTGGTATATACTGTAGTTCTACTGTTTCATTTATAGCTTCCTCTACTGTTCCACTACCTAAATTGTTTGTGCTTAAATGTGATAATATCATTTTCGATCCTGTTTCATTTTTTTCAATATGATCGGGATCATTTGTGTGATGTCCCTAATTTTGGCCCCTCTATAGCAACAGTTGATAACATTTTCTTTGTTGCCCCTTGTGGAATAGCGGTCAGTATACTTTACTAAGGAGTCCCCTAGGATATAAATCTGCTCCTCATTTTCCTGAGAAAGCTGCAGTGATGATAGATTTATCTCATTTACTAGGGTAGTGGTTGTCTTGTTACTATCCTCAATGTTACTATTGGTACTGCTTTTCTCTGCACCACCATGGTCTATTGTGGCGTTTTCATTTAGGATTTTGTCATTTTCTTCAGGGTATTCCCTGTCATATCCCTCTGTTTCATTTTCAACTGTAGTGCTTGCTATCCATATTAAATCATCAACTTGTGAATTTATATCATCCAACAAGCTTGAAAGAGGTTCAAATTGATTTTGGTGTTCAGTGATGTTACCAAATGCTCTCCTCCTATAGCTCTTCAGTTCAACACTGACCCCTCATGTCAGTGTATCCTGGTCAGACTCTCCCCCTTCTGCCCCCTCATTTCTTCTTCTCTTAGTACAAGTGACTTCAGTACCTTTAGATTTATTTATTGTCTGCTTACTGTGTTCTAATTTCCTCTTTAACTTCTCAATCTGCTTGTCCTTACTGATCAGTAGTGCCTGCAACTCTTTCAGCTCTAAACAGTTTTCACAGGTAAATATTGCAAAACTGCTACCTGGGTGTATATTAAACAATCCACAAGACTGGCATTTTACTCCTTTCTTACCAGTAGCTAACTGTAACAATTGCTGATCAATAATGGCTTACCTATAACGCTGTTATGGCGTGGGTTTCTAATTCCCTGGCTGTAATGGGATACACCTATTGTTCCTGCTGTTCCCGCTGGTCATGCGTGTGTCATTAAATTGTATACTAGAAAATTAATTTAAAACATGAAAGTCGCTTGAAGTTCTCCAGTTATATTTAGTATTTTAACAAGTGGCCATCAGGCATGAACTTTTAATCTTACTTCGAGAGGGCTCTTGCAGTGGGTAATTACATATAGGACTGACGGCGGCAGGACCCCATGGAAAAAATTTCACCTTCTGCCAGTCCCTGGCGAGGACTGCCCCTACATGTCAGGTGACCGGGGTCATGAGACGTCGGTGTAAAAGGGCGGTCCCTGACGCCCGCCTTCCAGTTCTTTGCCGCCATTAGTGATTTTTCACAAGGAACGTGTTGCTCTTCACACGAACCCTAAGTTTCTCCCTAAAGTAGTAGCGGAGTCTACTCTTAATCAGTCCATAGAGTTACCCGCCTTTTTCACACAGTACTGTAATCAAGGGGAGTATTTACTCCATACTATGGATGTTCACCGGATTGTGAGATACTACACCAACAGGACGAAGGGTCTCAGAAAGACTGATCAATTGTTCATCTCTTTTGCTCATAAAAGGGAAGGCAATGCTGTTTCTAAGCAATGCCTATCTAAGTGGTTGGCTCATTGCATCACTTTCTGTTATGACAAATACAACAAGACCCTCTCGGGTCAGGTAAGAGGCCACTCCACCAGAGGAGTAGCTGCCTCAGCAGCTTATTTTAAGAAATGTGTCTGCGGCTGAACATCTGCGCTGCCGCCACCTGGACTTCCGTTCATACCTTTACTAAACACTACAGTTTGGATGTTGCCTCTTGCCGTAGAGCGAGGCTTGAGCTGGCTGTTCTGCAAGGCCTCTTGTCTTGAGGGCTTGCAGGCTAGACTGCTTCTTGGAGTGGTTTTCCTCCTCCCGTGCCTCTCTTTGTTCCAGACTGCTTGGGATTCAGTCCTATGTAATTACCTACTGCAAGAGCACCTCAGTAAGATAGTACAGTTATAAGAAACTTTACCGTAACAGTAGATCTTCGAGAGAGGCTCTCGCAGTAGGTAATACCTTCCCACTCTCCATCCCCCTAGGCTGTTTCAGCTCCTTTTCCAGTGATGGAAATATCTGCTCCTCTCTTGTCCAGCCTTTTCTGGCCTGTGGCAGGAAAGAACTGGAAGGCGGGTGTCAGGGACCACCCCTTTATACTGACGTCTCATGACGCCGGTCACCTGACACGGGGGCGGTCCCTCGCCAGGGACTGCTAGCTAGAAATTTTTCCGTGGAGTCCTGCCGACGTCAGTCCTATATGTAATTACCTACTGCAGGAGCCTCTTTCGAAGATCTACTGTTATGGTAAGTTCTTACGTAACTGTACTTTCCTGTGATGAACAGATCATATGTCATATAGGTTAAGTAAAACCCATATATCCAATGCATCTTTTTTTTTTTTTTTTCTAGTAACTGCATCTTTCAGCCCTATCGGGTATAACATAAACATGTATAGGTGTTCAGTTAGGAGCATTTGTGGGCAGAAAATATCTTTCAAGGCCCCTCCTACAGATTTGAAAACGTGGGTCAAATGGGACAGACCCAGAAAATATGGTGGTGGTCTGCTTGATCCTCCCCACATTGTCTCCAGCGGTGAGGGAGGGTGGGTGGCAGTTTTACAGTGAACCTTCTGTAGTGGAATGAGAAAAAAATGGATGAGACATTTCCAGCTAAACTCACACCATATATGTATATATGTCGGTGGCTCAGTAGGTAGCACACTCGCCTCTGAGGCCGGGAGATCAGAGTGCTGTGGGTTCAGTTCCCACATCTGGCACTTGGGTTACTATCCCAGTACTGACACTGTAGTGCAGCATGAGAGGGGTGCTGCACTTCCGAGGTGCCGTCTTTCGGATGAGATGTTAAATCGAGATCCCATCTGTCTGGATTGGTGGTAGTTCAGGTGGATGTTAAAGATCCCATGGCACTTATCGAAAAGAGCAGGGGAATTTCCCCAGTGTCTTGGCCATATTTCCCTCATTCACTAAACATACCACCAACAGCTTAATCTGGTTCAAGGTCAGCTGGCATTCATCTGTATCCCCCACCCCCGGGTCGTGCCTGAAAATAGGCCGGATTTGTCTAGTGCACTTACCCGGTCAACAAAAACTAAATAAAAAATAAAAATTATCAATGATGTGATTTTATGGGCATTGGTGCAGGCCATCCGCCATTGATCTGGAGTGAGGGGTGTTGCAAGTTCTCTATTCCATTTATCTAATACTGGGACAGGGGAAGGGCCTTGGAATTGGTTAAGGGTCAGACGTAAGCGGGAGACCAGGTGAGGCAGAATGTCTCCTTGTATGGCAGATATTGTTATCGTTACCAGAGGATTTTGTGAGTCTGGCAAGGGGCCTTGTTGGATCCAAGAAGAAAGGAGTGTCCTAGACTGAAAATACCAAAATAAGTATTTTTGAGGTATACCTAAGTTTTGCCTAACTGCCTGAAATGATTTTACCCTATCTCCCTCTAATAATTGGTAAGGATATTGTAGGCCTGTGGCATACCATCCCCGGTATCTGGCATCCACCCTGGCCAGGAAGAAGTCCTTTTAGAGGTGTAGCGGAAGTAACCAGAGCTTCTGCTCTTGAAGTCCCGCTCTCTGCAGCCATCTTTTCCAGACTTGAAGTGGGGTAAAAATGAAAGATGAGTTACAGTCTGTGAAGAAATTAGTCTGATGGTAATCTAGCATGTCTATCTCCGGAGAAGACATGGATAGGGCCACTCCTTCAAGTTGTGCCCACTGTTGAGTTGGATCATTTCTAAGCCATTGCACTAGTGATTCTAATTGTGTGGCTTCATAACACTCTTAGTTACAGCGAGACTTCTCTGCACTCGAGGGTTGGACCCTAGAGAACCACCTGGGGCTGAATGCCAAGAAAACAAAGGCTGTCTTCTTTGGCTCCAAAAACTCTGGCTGGGACAGAACTGCCCTACTCTCTCCTGTAACCTCACCAGGTTCACCTATTGAGGTTGTACCCACTCTCAAATACCTTGGATTGACGCTCGACCAATCCCTTACATATAAAGCACATGTGGATTAGGTCACCAGAAAATTACACCAGAAACTAGGACTCCTTTACAGATTAAATACCCACCTCCTCCTCCCAGAGTCTAGAATTGCCATAGCTAATAGTGTTCTTATTCCCAATCTTATATATGCTGCCCCTGTGATGCAGTCTCTAGGCAAATCTGGGAGTAATAGACTGGAACTGCTCCCCATAAAATAGGATGCTTTGCCGCTATGACCCATAATAGGAAACACCACTTTGAGGTGTTGACCTCCCTAAACTGGCTGTCCTTCGCACATAGGCTACAGTACTCTGTACTATGTACCACTTACAAACCCCAGGAAATCTTTACTGTATTCTGACATATGCAGTTAGCTTTCACCATTCAACTGCCCCAGACAACAAGGAGTTAATAGAACCTATGCTAATAGTGGAACGTTGATAGGCTCGAGCTCGGTTTTCAAACCACTGTCCCTGGTGCATTCTATGCAACCATCAGATTATTTACTCCACCTGCCTAGTAAGACACCTCAGAGACTTCTCTTTTAGCTCACTTGAAGATTTTACTTTATTTTCTTGGTTTTCGTAGTACCGATTAATTTTATTTTGGTTTTTGGAAGCACTGTCCTCAGTACAGGTAAAATAGCTTAGATTTAGTGTTATTTTGTTAAGTGTTGTGGTCCCTCTTATGGTTCCCAGCAACCGGAAAGGAATCTGACCATTTCTTACTTTTTTAAGGTAAAGTCTTTATTTTACTTAAGCTCTCTGTTAGCCGGATATTCCTGTATAAGTGTGTTTTTTTTTTTACTGAGTTTCATCTCAGTTTATCGGTCGCTGAACCGACCGCAAAAAAATTAAAAATAAATATATATATACAGAATATATAGATAATATAATTATATACTGACAGAGAACTTTTAGTTTTTCCTGAGTACCCACGCTTTATTTTTTAGGTAATTCCTAAAAAGAGATCCGGCCCTACAGGTTTTCAGCATTGTACTGAGTGTGGAGAATCATTTGCCAAGGCTGATCCACACCTTATTTGTGTAGTCTGCCTAGGGTTTTACCACCTTAAAACAGACTGTGATATTTGCAAGAATTTTCCTCAGTCCACTTTGGACAGACGTTTAAACTGGTTGAAAAACAAAATGTCTGAAAAAGCTGCTGACCCGGCTTCTGGACTTTCAGCTCCCTCGCAGAGCAAAGATAAACTGAAGGTACTGGAGGGGAAGCCTTCTGACAAGGGCAAAATTCCCCCAAGTGCTAAGAGGAGCGCTGAATTGGCCGCAGAAAAGAAGAGGGAAAAAAAGCACACAGCGCATGAACCACAACCGAAAGAACCAACGGTTCCTACTGCTGAGCAGATTGCAGATGCTTTTAGAATAACTCAGCTGTTGCAGTCCAGTACCTCGATTCCAGTTCCACAGAAGTAACCACAATCTGTTCTAACACCGGTTCCCTCTATTCTTCCTGGTTCATTTGAAAATGAACCTTACTATGAGGAGGAGGAAGAAGATTATGGTGTACCTCCCGAACCAGAGGTTTCTCCAGAGAGGGATGAGTTTGAATCACCTCCCAGACAGCCTGAAGATTATTCTTCACATTTTTCCTTTGTGAAGAAAGTTGCAGAGGCTCTGGAGCTCCCTACTGAGGAAACTACTGAGGAGTAGGAGCCGGATTACATGGAGATGATGGACGTGCCAGCAACTAAAAGGTTGCTTCTCCCTGTCCATAAATCTCTGAAAAAGCAAGCTACAAAAATCCTGCAAACTCCCACTTCTATCCCTCCTGCGGATAAGAAGATGGAGAGAAAATACTTGGTTGCCAAGGGAGGAGCTGAATTCCTCCTAGGCCATCCCAGCCACGAAGGGGTAGTACAAGCAGCTGCTTGTGATAAAGCAGGCATACCTCTATCCTCCCATTCCCCTGAAAAGGATTCCAAGAGGATGGATTCCATGGAAAAAAAGGCCTATTTAGGAACTTCCCTAGCTATCAGGCAAGCTTCCTACATGGCTTATGTTTCCAGTTATCAGAAGAACCTGTGGAATTCAGTTATGGAGATGGCCAAGGCAGCCCCTCCCCACTGGCAAATGACCTCATGGAAGCTGTAAAGTGTGGTATTGAAGCTTCCAAGTACCAATTCCACATGGTAGTGGATTCTAATTTATTTATTTATTTAGCTTTTGTTGACCAGGTAAGTACACTAGACAAGTTATATGCCTATTTTCAGGTACAGTTAATGATACAGTGGCTATAGTAATGGCAAACTAAATATTCCCTGAAGAGGTTTGCTTGGCTCAGGGCCACTAACCTATCTCAAGACACACAGGCTAAGGCCCTGGATTTTCCCTGTGAGCCAACCTCGCTGTTTGGTGAACAGACAGAGGCCTACATGAAGAAAATGGATGAGTACAAAGTGACCTATAAGAGTGCGGCTGCTAAAGAGAGAGCATCCGCCCCCCCCGGAAGCATCACAGTAGGGGAGGTAGAGGGAGGCCTTAACCCCAAGCCTTTCTACCAGAACCAGGCTTTCCCAGAATACCACCGGCAAAGAGGATATTTCAGAGGCAGGGGAAGAAGGGGCAGCAGTCGTGCTGGACCCTCTCCCCAGCCCAGTACACAAACAAAACAGAACCCATGAAGGGCTTGTCAAGGTCGCCTCCCCAATTCCAGTAGGGGGCAGGCTGACTTACCACTTCCAGGCATGGCAAAACATCACCACAGACAAGTGGGTTCTGGAAGTGGTAAGCAGAGGCCTTGCTCTCAGCTTCAAGGTTATACCAAGGTTGAGGGCAAGGCTATTCAGACCTGCCAATCCAACAGAAAAAATACTACTGGAATCAAAAGTAACCAATCTTCTCCTCGAGAAGGCAATGGAACCTGTCCTCCTGGATCAGAGGGAACAAGGTCTGTACTCAAGGTACTGTTCTTCCTAACTTGAAAGAAAACTGGGGAGTGGCGACCCATTCTGGATGTCAGACACTTGAACAGACACCTTACAAAGCCAAAGTTCAAGATGGTCACTCTGGCAGCTACTCTCCGCACACTCAGGCAGGGAGACTGGTTGGCATCTCTGGACCTTAAGAATGCCCACTTTCATATTCCCATCAGGCAGTCCCACAGAAAGTATCTCAGATTCATGTAGCCATCAGGCCATTATCAGTTCAGAGCCCTACCCTTCGGCCTAACTTCTGGTCCAAGAGTGTTCACAAAGTGCCTGGCAGTGCTGGTGGCACATTTGAGGAGGCAAAGGGTGACAGTCTTCCCTTACCTAGATGACTGGGTAGTCATGGGGCAGTCTCCTCAGCAGGTCAGAGATGCTGTAACCCTTACACAGGACACCCTACAGTCCCTGGTAAACCTGAAAATGTCAGTCTTGCAACCAGTTCAGCTCCAGGAGGTCATTGGAGCAGAGCTGGACACATTTCAGGGAAAGGCATTCCTCCTTCAAGGAGGGGTGGACACACTGGTGCAGCTGGTAAGTTCCTTCCAGCCCCACACCCCAATACCAGCAAGGCATTTTCTGCAGCTGTTAGACCATATGATAGCCTCAACAGCAATAGTACCAGGAGCCAGGTTCCAAAAGAGGGACATTCAGTTTCACCTCAGAACTTATTGATCCCACAGAAAGGACTCTCTGGCAAAGCTAGTCCCAGTCACAGGAACCCTCCTTCAGGCACTTCAGTGGTGGCGGGAAAGGGACAACCTCAGACAAGGTGTGCCATTCCTGAAGCAGTCCCCACCAGTAGTCTTAACAACTGTTGCCTCCCTCCTAGGGTGGTGCCCACCTGGGAGAACACACCGCACACGGTATGTGGTTTCAGCAGGAATCTTTGTTCCACATAAACCTGCTGGAACTCAGGGCAGTTCTCCTGGGCATCCAGTCTTTTGCAACAATGCTCCAGGGCCAGGTAGTGCAAGTAAGAACGGACAGTACAACTACCATGTACTACATAAACAAGCAAGGGGGCAAAGGTCAACCTTGCTGTGCATGGAAGCTATGAAAATATGGAGTCTGGCTTACTCTTTCAGAATTTCTTTAATAGCAGTTCATCTGCCAAGGAAGAACAATGTCCTGGCAGATGCCCTCAGCAGGATCAGTCAGAACCATCATGAGTGATCTCTGAACAGACAGGTACTTCAAACTGTTTTCAGAAGGGTGGGCCTCTTTGCGTCCTCAGACAATCACCAGCTGGCACAGCACTGCTGCAGGCCTCCCACACTGTGCACAGTGCCAGTGAATGCACTTCTGCTGGATTGGACAGGGACGTTTCTGTATGTCTTCCCTCCATTTCCTTTGCTGCCCAGGGTACTGAACAAGCTCAGGACTAGCCAGCAACAATGATCCTCATGGCACCAGACTGGGTCAGACAGACTTGGTACTCACTGCTCCTGTCCCTTTCAATCTCCAATCCAATTCATCTCCCCAGGAGGCACAACCTGCTGACGTCCTCCCAAGGGAGGATCCTTTACCCTAATCTCAGATCCCTCAGGCTCAGGACCTGGCTCTTGAGGACCTAGAATATGCTAGTCTGTATCTCTCAGAAGGGGCCGTAAAGATTCGTAGGGTCTCTAGAAAACCCTCTACCAGAAAGACTTACACTTCCAAGTGGAAGAGGTTCTCCATTTGGTGCCAGCGGAAGGACATAGATCCTCATCAGGCTGGGTTGCCAGTATTGTTGAACAATCTAGCCCATCTCCATTCCCTTGTACTGAAGCCATCTACTCTCAAGGTATGCTTGGCAGCTGTCTCAGCCTATCTCTCATCAGGGAAGGGTTCTTCCCTGACCTCCAACCCCATTTTCATGAAGTTTTTTAAGGGACTGCTGCACATGCACCTCCCACACAGGGAGTTGACCCCTTCGTGGGACCTGAATATATGCATTTCACAGCTGATGCAGCCCAACTTTGAGTCCATGATTTCAGCAAAGCTCAAGCATGTGATTTGGAAAACAGTGTTCTTGGTAGCAGTCACTTCAGAAAGGAGGATCAGTGAACTGCAGGCCTTGTCCTTAGAACCTAACTACATTTTAGTTCATAGGGACAAGGTAGTGCTCCGGACTAATAGGAAGTTCCTCCTCAAAGTGGTTTCTGACTTCTACCTTAACCAGTCCATTACCCTTCCTGTGTTCTTTACTGATCATTCCAGTTCAAGGGAACGTAGGCTACATAGTCTTGATGTCAAGAGGGCTATTAGCTACTACCTGGACCACACAAAAACCTATAGGCAGGATAATAGGCAGCTTTTCCTGACGTATGGGTAAGTGGGGAGGGGCAAACCAGCTACAAAGTGGACCATTGCATGCTGGATTGTTGCTGTATTCAGTTTTGCTGCGGCAAATTGGGCAAAGAACCCCCTGTGGGCCTCAGAGTCCACTCTACCAGGGGTACAGCTGCCTCCATAGCAGCTTCCAGAGATATTCCTCTGTTAGAAACTTGTAAAGCAGCTAGCTACCTGGAAAAATATTCACACACTTACTAAGCACTATTGCCTGGACGTCCAGGCTAGAACTGATGCCAGATATGGCACAGCAGTATTGCAGAGCCTGTTTCCTAAGTAGGTTCTCTGCCCAACTCCAAAGGTACTACTTGGGTAGTCTGCATATGTCAGAATACAGTAAAGATTTCCTGGTGCTTGAAGAAAAAATCAGCATATAAATCCCCACTCTGTTAGCACCTACCATCAGGGCTGATTCCACCAGTTCGACCCTGGAGACCCCCTGCAAAATAAGGTTAGACACAGCAGGTAACGAACAGTACAGTGTTTCTTGTACAAAATGGAACCACAGTCAAGTTAAATGCAAAAAGAATTAAGTCTGATTTATTCAGGGGGAATGAACAAGGGAAGGGCGTAATTTAGCTGATTAGTTCTGTAACTGATTCAATCAGGCAATCATGCATGCACTTTAGAGTCCCTTCACAGTCACACACTCTGGGTACCCAGTTGGAAAAAAGGTGGGCTATCCTGACACATTGCCTGGGGTAGGCCGGTGTTGCAGCTGGTTGGGGCCCTGTGATGGAATGTAGGAGCATGCAGAACCACACACAATTTGTAATCCGGAGCCTGGAGGCTCAGTTCATGACAGGAAAACAATTGAATCAGATGACAACACTTTTGATTTAGCTGATGTTTACTCACGCTATCCAATACGAAACACAAGAGGGATGAAATGGAGACTGCATGTCGACGAGCTGGTATGCCAGGAGAAGCAGGGGCCACATGATTCACCGAGGTGTCGTTCAGATGACATGAAGTCTTGCTGTATTCTGACAATATGCAGTTAGCCCCAGCACTTGAACTGCTCTGGAGAGGAAAGAGTTAACTCTGTGCAGAAGCATAGAACGTTGAGCTCGAGTTTGGTTTTAAAACCTCTGTCTCTGGTATTCTGCAGTGTAACAGTCAGATTTCTTACTCCGCCTAACTGTGAAGTCGCTCCAGAGATCCCTCCTGCGCTTCGGTTCGGTATTAGTTTGAATCGTTGGTTTTTCAACCGCAGTCCTCATTCTATCGATATTCTTACCTCTGTCTCGGTAACAGTAAGTGGTAGCAGTAGGTAGTGTGATTTTTTTGTGTGTTAATTTTATTAGAAATTGTTTTGTCTTTCATTCATTTTCAGTCGGTCCGGTTCAGAACCGAAACCTATTGTATTAAAATATATTTTTTCTTCATTTTCGTGGTTTCCGGTACTTTTCGGTTCCTAAAAAAAATCCTGTTATTTGAGGGATTTTTTTTAACTTAGTTGCCTGGCTTAATGCTGAATAGGGTGACTTTTTGTAGTATTCGGCATGTCTGAGAAACCCAAAAAGAAAACCGGTCCCACTGGGTTTCAGCACTATACCGAGTGTAAGGAGGCCTTTGCCAAGGCTGATCCTCACCTCGTCTGTGTGTACTGTCTGGGGTTTGACCACCTCAAAGAAGACTGCCAAATTTATAAGAACTTTCCCAAAGCCACTCTTCAGAAACGTTTGAATAGGCTGAGGGAGAGGGAAGCCTAGAAGTATGCTGACCCGGATGGCCAGTCCGGTTCGGTTGCGACTGAACCTGAGATGTCCACTGACTTGGGCAATACCTCTTCGGGCAAGGGGAGAGCTGACTCTGCAGAGTCAGTTCCGACTAAGAGACAAAGAAAATCGGCCGGTTCGGATCCAAAACCTCGTGTTCCAACCGCTGAGGAGATAACAAAAGCGATTTCAGTAGTATAGTCGCTTTGCCCAGTTCCGACCAAACTGACATCGTTGAAATGCGATCAGTTCGGTTGGAAGTTATTGCCTCAGACATTGACCCAGAGGCATATTATGAGGGCGATAGGAAGGAGGCAGAAGATGACGAAGAAGGAGAGTTTACAGGCCTAGATGAGCCAGTAGAGCCTGACATCTCTACAGACAGGCCTTCCAGTGTTTCCCCTCCCAGGCTTTCTGAGTCCCCCTCCCACTTCTTGTGTTACAAGAAGGTGGCTGAGACTCTTCAGCTTCCAATGGAAGAAGCTGACCAGGATCAGAAGGAGCCTGATTACATGGAAATGATGGATGTTCCAGAGTCAAAGAGAGTGTCCATCCCTTTGCACAAATCCCTGGGGAAACAGACACAGAAATTTAAGCAATTTCCTACTTCCATTCCTCCTGTGGATCAAAAATGGACAGGAGGTATGCTTTATCTGGCCCTGGCACGGAATTCCTTTCAGCACATTGCAGCCATGTTGGGATAGTGCAAGCTGCAGCCTGTGACAAGGCTAATATTCCCCTGGCATCTCACCCACAGATAAGGATTCCAGGAAAGTGGATGCCATGGCTAAGAAACAGTACTTGGCATCCTCTTTGGGGCTCAGGCAATCAAATTACATGGCATATACAGCCAGGTACCAGAAATCTATGTGGGATACGGTTCTGGAGTTGGCTAGGAATGCCCTCCCCAGCTAGCCAAGGCGCTGGAGCAGGCGGCTGTAAGTGGCATAGAGGCATCCAAAGTACAATTTCATGCTGCTGTGTACTCAAATGATGTACATTCTAGAGTCATGACTACATCTATCTCCATGGGGAGGTTGGCTGGCTTAGATGTACTAATCTTTCACAGGATACCCAGACTAAGGCCATGAATTTTCTTGTGACTGGTAATTCAAACAACATGAAGTCTTGCTGTATTCAGACATAATGCAGTTAGCCCCAGCACTTGAACTGCCCTGGAGAGGAAAGAGTTAACTCTATGCAGAAGCATAGAACATTGAGCTCGAGCTCGGTTTTCAAACCTCTGTCTGTGGTACTTCTCAGTGTAACCGTCAGATTCTTTACTCCGCCTAACAGTGAAGTCACTCCGGAGATTTCCTCTGCCCGGTTCGGTGAAAGTAAAGCGTTTGGTTTAAACCGTATGATATTTTGTTATTTTTGGATTTCCAGTCTCTGTCTACAGTACAGGTAGTGTGTAGATAGGTAGCGACTGTGTTTTATTCTGTGAAAAAGTTGGAAATTGTTGTTTTCTTCAGTTTCTTTCCGGTCAGTCCAGTTTGGAACCGACCCATTCTGTTTAAATTTACTTCTGGGATTAGAGTGGTGTTCTGGTACGATCGATATCAAAAGAACCAAGTTTTTTCGCTGGTTCTTTTAAAAAGCCTGTGACACGGTTTGTAACATTGGTTATTGCATTACGTGGCTTGAAAGCTGCAATAGAGTAATGTGTTAGGCTGGCCATGTCTGAGAAACCCAAGGAGAAAACTGGTCCCACTGGGTTTCAACACTGTACTGAGTGTGGGGAGGCCTTTGCTAAGGCTGACCCCCACCTCATCTGTGTTTATTGTCTGGGGTTTGACCACCTCAACTCAGACTGCCAAATCTGTAAAACTTTCCTAAATCTACTCTAGATAAAAGACTGAGTAGGCTGAAGGAAAGGGAGGCCAAGAAGTCCGTAGATCCGGATGGCCAGCCCGGTTCGGTTGCGGCTGAACCTGAGGAGGTGCCTACTGACCTAGGTGATACCTCCTTGGGCAAAAGGAGAGCCGATCCCGAGGGGTCGGTTCTATCAAAAAAGAAGCGTAAGTCTGCCGGTTCGGATCCGGTATTGCACTCTCCAACCGCGGACGAAATAGCCAAAGCGATTAGCATTGTTCAATCACTTAGACTGGTTCCGTCCGAAACAGTACCACCAGTTAGGCGGTCGGTCGGTTCGGTCGGATCCGTCTCCTCCGGATTATGATTCAGACGCTTTTTATGAGGGGTAGGAGGGGGATGAAGACTATCCCGAGGATGATGATGACGACGATGACCGGGGGGGTCTGGATGTGCCCATTGAACCGGACATCTCCCTAGACAGGCCCTCAGCTGTCTCTCCTCCCAGGCTCTCTGAGTCCCCTTCACATTTTTTGTTATACAAAAAGGTGGCAGAAACCCTGCAGCTTCCCTTGGTTGAAGCTGCAGAGGAGGATGAAGAGCCTGATTTTGTGGAAATGATGGACATCCCAGAGTCCAAAAGACTGCCTATCCCTTTTCATAAATCCTTGGGGAAACAGACACACAAGATTTTACAAACCCCTAATTGAATACCTCCTGTGGATAAGAGAATGGACAGGAGGTATTTGTTATCAGGCTCAGCTGTGGACTTCCTTTATAGTCAGTGCAGCCATGTTGGGGTAGTGCAGGCTGCAGCCTGTGACAGGGCTAACATTCCTTTGGCTTCACCCCGGATAAGGACTCCAGGAAAGTGGATGCCATGACCAAAAACCAGTATTTGGCATCCTCTTTGGGACTCAGGCAGGCTACTTATATGGCCACACAGCCAGGTGCCAGAAATCCAGATGGGATATGGTTCTGGAAATGGCTAAACAGGCCTCTCCCCAGCTAGCCAAGGAGCTGGAGGAGGTGGCTGCTGATGGAATTTGAGGCATCCAAAATGCAATTTCATGCTGCTGTGGACTCCAATGATGTGGCATCTAGAGTCATGGCTACATCTGTGTCTCAGACATGCTTGGCTCAGATGTACTAGCCTTTCACAGGATACCCAGACTAAGGCTATGGATTTTCCTGTAGTATGTAACTCTCTGTTTGGGGAGCAGACAGAGGCTTACGTGAAGAAAATGGATGAATAAAGGACCACGTACAGGAGAGCACAGGCCAAAGAAGGGCAAGCCACTCCGCACAACAGCAGTCTAGGGGCAGGGGCAGGCCTTTTCAAAGGCCTTTTTACCAAGCTCAGGCCTCTGCCTTCCCACAGAGGGGTTCTTCAGAGGGAGGGGCAGGAGGAATGAGCAGAGCTGCTCCCTCCTCCTCTCAGTCTAAGGCTCCTGCCAAGCAGACATCCTGATGTGTCAGCCTGGGTCGACTCCCCATTTCCAGTAGGAGACAGGCTGGCTTACTACTTCCAGGCCTGGAAGTCTGTGACCTCAGACAAGTGGGTCCTAGAAGTAGTAAGCCAGGGACTGGCCCTCAGCTTCAAAAAATGTCCAAAAAAGAGGGCCAAGTCTTTTCCACCTGCATCACTCTCAGAAACCATTGTCGTAGAGGCAGAGGTTTCCTCTCTTCTAGCTCTCAGAGCTATAGAGAAGGTTCCTACTCAGCACAGGGGAAAAGGACTGCACTCCAGGTACTTCTTTACCCCAAAGAAAACAGGGGAGTGGCGGACCTCATCCTAGACCAAAGGTATTTGAACAAACACATTTCAAAGCCCAAATTCAAAATGGTAACTCTGGAATAATCCTTCCCTCTCTAAGGCCAGGGGATTAGCTAGCATCTCTGGTCCTCAAGGATGCCTACTTCCATATTCCTATCAGGTGCTCCCACAAAAAATACCTCAGGTTCGAGTTGCCTTCAGGCCATTACCAATTCAGAGCTATGCCATTCGGCCTAACATCAGCTCAAAGGGTGTTCACAAAGTGCCTTGCAGTAGTGGTGGCTTACCTCAGAAGACAGGGTATCACCATCTTCCCATATCTGGATGACTGGCTCTTAGTGGGTCAGTCACCTTTACAGGTCAAGTCAGCTCTTGAAAAACTACCCAGGACCTACTCAGCTCATTGGGGTTTCTTCTCAGTCTTCCAAAGTCTGTCCTCGAACCAGTTCAACTTTTCACCTTTATAGGCATAGAGCTGGACACTGTACAAGCAAAAGCCTTCCTTCCCCTGGCAAGGGTGAAGGCCTTAGTGGATCTCGCTTCCTCCTTTCGACCTCAGGTCTCCCGCCCAGCAAGACAGTTCCTCCAGCTCCTGGACCACAAGGCAGCTTCCACGGCAGTGATGCAGGGAGCAAGGTTCCAGATGAGGGACATTCAGTTTCATGTAAGGTCTTTTTGGTCTCAAAAGAAGGATTCACTTACCAAACTGATCCCAATGACTCAGACTCTGGTCCAAGCTCTCCAGTGGTGGCTGGACCAGGACAACCTCAGACAAGGGGTTCCATTTCTCCCTCAAGTCCCATCAGTATTTCTAACTACGGATGCTTCTCTCCTAGGGTGGGGAGCCCACCTGGGGGCCCTGACAGCTCAAGGAGTCTGGTCCCCACAAGAGTCTCTCCTTCATATCAGTCTCCTGGAACTCAGGGCAGTTTTCCTAGCCCTGCAGAGCTTCTCGGATTCAGTCAAGGGCAAGGTGGTCCAAGTCAGAACGGACAACACCACCACAATGTGGTACATCAACAAGCTGGGAGGCACTCGGTCCTTGGCCTTGTGCACAGAAGCCATGAAGCTGTGGTCTCTGGCCTATTCTCTTCAGACTTCTCTGGTAGCAGTTCACCTTTCTGGGAAGGACAACATAGTAGCAGATGCTCTGAGCAGAATATCACAGGGACACCATGAATGGTCTCTGGATCCTCACATACTGAAGGTCATCTTCTCCAGGTGGGGCACTCCAGAGATAGATCTCTTTGTAGCACTGGACAATCATCAAATTCCTCTGTTTTGTTGCAGACCTCCAGTCCTGGGGATGGTTCCCCAGGATGCTCTCATTTTGGACTGGAAGGGCAAGTTTCTCTATGCCTTCCCTCCCTCCCTTCCCTCTGCTGTTTAGAGTTCTGATCAAGATCAGGACTCAACCTTGTACAGTGATACTGGTGGCTCTAGATTGGGCCAGACAGCCGTGGTATCCTCTACTGCTGTCCTTGTCAGCGTCACGTCCCCTGTCTCTGCCCAGGACATACAATCTCCTGTCCTCCTCCCAGGGGCGGATCTGGTACCCCAATCTCCAGTCTCTCAATCTCAAGGCCTTGCTCTTGAAGAGTTAGAATATGCAGCACTACACCTTTCTCAGGGAGTTCTGGATATTCTGAATGTCTCCAGGAAACCTTTCAACTAGAAAAACTTATAACTCCAATGGAAAAGGTTCAGTATTTGGTGCTCTCAGAAAGGCATCCTGCCTGATTCTGCAGACATTTCCACAACCTTAGACTATCTAGTTCATCTGAATGGTCTAGGCCTTAGGCCTGCCACTCTGAAGGTTCATCTAGCGGCTGTCTCTGCATTCCTCTCAGCAGGGAAGGGCTCTTCCCTGGCATCTCATCCTGTTTTCAGAAAGTTTTTAAAGGACTGGTTCACATTAACCCTCCCTTTAGAGAGCCCACTCCGACATGGGATCTTAATGTCCGCATAGGTCAGCTTATGCAGCCACCCTTTGAACCCCTGGCTTCGGCTGAATTGAAGTACTTGACCTGGAAAACTGTGTTCCTGGTAGCTATTACTTCTGCCAAGTGGATTAGTGAGTTACAGGCTCTGTCAGTTGAACCTGACTTCATCTCCTTCCATAGGGACAAAGTGGTCCTAAGAACCAATAGGAGGTTCTTGCCCAAAGTGGTATTGGATTTCCATCTGAACTAGTCTATATCTCTCCCTGTGTTTTTCACTGATCATTCTTCTTCAGGTGAAAGAAGGTTACACAGTCTGGATGTTAAGAGGGCCCTTAGCTACTACATTGAGCATACTAAGGCACATAGAAATGACTGTCTTCAGTTGTTTCTCACTTATGGTGAAGTGGGGAAAGGTAAGCCTGCCACTAAAAGAACTAATGCCAGGTGGATTGTTTCTTGTATACAATTCTATTATGACAAGTTGGGTAGAACGCCCCCTTCAGGCCTGGGGCTCATTCGACTAGGGGTACAGCTGCTTCTCTAGCTGCGGCTAGAGATATACCTTTGTTAGAGATCTATAAAGCAGCCACCTGGAAAACAGTACATACTCTTACCAAGCATTACTCCCTGGACATCCAGGCTAGGAGTGATGCTAGGTTTGGCACGGCAGTACTGCAGAGCCTCTTCCCAAAGTAGGTTCTGCATTCCCTCCTTCATAGGGAACTTCTTTTTAGTCTGCATTATGTCTGAATGCAGCAAGACTTCATGTTGTTTGAAGAAAAAATTACCCACCATAGTAATATTGTTTCTTCTAATGGAGTCTTGCTGTATTCAGACCTCCCCCCTGCCTCCCCTCTCAGAACCTGGGTTTTTGGGAAGTGGGCTGGCAGGTACAGTGTTGCACCTCAGGGTTGTACCTTGCACCCTCCCTCTTGGGTGGGGTGGATGTTATTATTTTTATGGTGCTATAAGACGCTTAGAAATAAGTGCAAACAGGCTATTAAAGTGACCAAACGAGACTACCTCACAGACCTATAGAAAAAGAACCTAGGCAACCCTAGACTCTTTTGGGCACACATAAATGGCCTAATAAAGGGGAGCGGGAAGACCGCTCACTGCCCCATGGAGGTCAGTGGTCAATTAACTAACGATGACTCTAGCATCGCCATGGCTCTCAACCGCCAGTTCACAAACCTGACCTGCTCAAAGCGGACCTGCCACCCTCCTCCCAGTCTCGAATGACCCCTCCCCCATAGCCTGACACCCAACCTTCCACATCCGCTAGTTAAACCAAACAAGTCCTCCCTTTACTAAAGTCCCTCAAAATATCGGGAGCTGTGGGACCGGATGGCATCCCCCGTAGATACTAAGGGAAGGGGTCGCCGCGACCCGGCCAGGCCCCTTTACCTGGCTCCTCAGTCAATCCCTTATTGCAGGTGCCATCCCTGAACAATGGAAATTGGCCTATGTAGTCCCTGTCCACAAGGGAGGTTCAAGGGAGATTACCAACAATTACAGGCCTATCTCCTTCCTTTGCAGCCTAGGTAAGATCCAAGAGAGATTAATTTACGGACAACTCCGTGATTACCTAGAGCTCCATCAATTACTTGCCCCCTCCCAGCACGGATTGAGATCCAATCATGGGACTGACACCGCGCTTATCAAGTTCTCCACAGATGTTCTCAGAGAACTGGACAAGGGGAACCCCACTGGGGCAGTCTTCACTGATCTATCCAAGGCGTTTGACCTTGTAAACCACAACCTACTCCTTTCAAAATTGAGCCAGGTTGGGTTAGACAGCCACTCCCTATCTTGGTTCAATAGCTACCTCACAGGGAGGTCACAGAGGGTAAAATGGAAAGAGTCCCTGTCGGAGCCTCTCCCTTTAACGAATGGGGTGCCCCAAGGGTCTATCCTTGGCCTCCTTCTCTTCTCCCTTTTCGCCAACGATCTCAGTAAACACTGCGGGGGTACCTCAGTGGTACAGTATGTAGATGATGCAGTTATCTACCGCCCCTCCTCCAATCTGGGGGATCTCTGCTCTGGGCTACATGACCTGGGCTCCCTAGAAAAATGGCTTGTCACCAACAGAATGATCATTAACCCTAACAAGACCAAGGCTATGCTGTTTGGCCCAAGAACCCTCGGCTGGGACAGAAGCCTACATCTCAGGCTGATGACCAAGTCAGGCAAAAGACTTGAGGTGGTTGAATCCATAAAATACCTTGGCCTCACCCTGGATCAGTGCTTCTCCCTCAAGGATCACGTTGACCAGGTAACCAAAAATATTCACGCCAAACTCTGGACCTTGTACAGGCTGAAAGACCAGCTGATACCTGCGGCTAGAGCCTCCATCGCCACAAGCGTCCTGCTCCCGACCCTCTCCTATGCGGCCCCAGTGTTACAGGGAGCTGCCAAATCAGAGATGAACAGACTACAAGTTCTCTATGACAAGGTGGCATGTTTCGCCACCCTATCCGGACCCCGGACTCACCACTGTGACACTGTCCCAACTTAACTGGCCCTCCTTGGAGGCCCGGTTCCAATATCCCCTACTCTGCCATACTCATAAATTACTCAGCCCATCCCCTTCCCCAGCCTCACTGGACTCATTGCCCAAAAGAGAAACCCTAGGCTCCTCCAAACAACGGACAGAACCCTCCTCGCAGTGCCCAGGGTTAGGAGCAAGACAGGGGGTAAGTCGTTTGCCATTACAGCTCCCACCCTATGGGAACTCCCTGCCCCCTGGTGTTCAGGATGCTACCTCTACCAACACCTTCCGCACAAGGCTGAAGGCTCATATGATGGTCACCTCCAAATGCAACTGCTGAAGTTAGAGGCTCCTAAGTGCAAGCCCACCCCTCCCCCTCCCGGGGAAATACCCACTATCACTGCACCCCATCTGTATTGCCTACCCAGGAAATGTAACCTGTTGAAAAGCTACTACATATTACCTAGGAAATGTAACCTGTTGAAAACCTACTATGTATTATGTTCCTCTCTACTACGTATTACCTAGGAAATGTAACCTGTGGAAAACCTACTATGTATTATGTTCCTCTCTGTGTTATGTACTGTACCTGTGCTGTATGCAATCCCATGTATTATTCCATGTAATCCCCGGGTCGCCCTGAAAAAGGGACCTTCGGGGCCCAGTGGGCTTACCCGGTTATCAAAATTTAATAAATAAATAAATATGGTCACTACCTTTCCTCCTTGGGTTCTCGACTTGAGTCTTTTGGGCTCAGAAATAATGTTTTGCCCTTTGGCTATATGTTGAACAATTTCCATATTATAGTATGTTAGTGTGCTCTTAAGAATCTGACGGTTACACTGAGAAGTACCACAGACAGAGGTTTGAAAACCGAGCTCGAGCTCAACGTTCTATGCTTCTGCATAGAGTTAACTCTTTCCTCTCCAGGGCAGTTCAAGTGCTGGGGTAACTGCATTATGTCTGAATACAGCAAGACTCCATTAGAAGAAACAACATTACTATGGTGAGTAATATTTTCTTCTCTGTTTGGTGAGCAAACAGAAAACTACATGAAGAAAATGGATGAATATAAGACCACCTATAGGAGTGCTGTAGCTAAGGAAAAGCTGGCCACTCCTCAGAGGCAGCAGTTTAGGGCTGGCAGGGGCAGGCCTTTTCAAAGACCTTTCTGCTAAGCTCAGGCCTCCTCCTCCTCTTCTTTCCAGCAGAGTGGGTTCTTTAGGGGAAGAGGCAGACGTGGGATGACCAGGACCCCATCATCCACGCAGTCTAAGCCCCCTGCCAAACAGACACCCTGAGGTGTCGGTCAGGGTCTCCTCCCTATTCCCAGTATGGGGCAGGTTGGCTCACTACTCCCAGGCCTAGGAGTCTATTCCTTCAGACAAATGAGTCCTGGAAGTAGTGAGCCAGGGACTTGTTCTCAGTTTCAAAAGGTTTCCAGAAATGAGAGCAAGGTCCTTCAGCCCTCCCTTCCTCTCTTCCTTGGAGACAAAGGCCTATGAGGCAGAAGTCTCCTCTCTTCTGCTTCTGCAAGCAGTAGAGAAGGTACCTCTTTGTCACAGGGGAAAAGGACTATATTCCAGATACTTCCTTACCCCAAAAAAGACAGGGGAGTGGCAACCCATCCTGGATTTAAGGTACCTGAACAAACCTTTAACTAAACCAAAATTCAAGATGGTGACTCCTGAGAGTAATTCTTCCCTCTCTGAGGCCAGGAGACTGGCTAGCTTCTCTGGATGTCGAGGATGCCTACTTCCATATACCTATCAGACATTCCCACAGAAAGTACCTCAGGTTCGAGGAGGACAATCTCCGACAAGGTGTCCCATTTATCAGTCAGGCTCCTTCAGTGATTCTCACCACAGATGCCTCCCTGCTAGGCTGGGAGGCTCACCTAGATCAGCTTACAGCTCAAGGAACCTGGTCACACCAGGAGTCCCTTCTACACATAAACCTTCTCGAATTGAGAGCTTTCTTTCTAGCACTTTAGGCATTCTCAACTGTGATTCAAGGGAAAGTACTGCAGATCAGGACAGACAGTACCACAGCCACGTGGTACATCAATAAGCAGGCTTATTTCCTTCAGGCTTCTCTGATGGCTATGCACCTCCCAGGGAAGAACAACATTTTAGCAGATGCTCTCAGCAGGATTTCTCAGGGTCACCACGAATGGACCCTGAATCCTCTAATTCTTCAGGTCATTTTCAAGAGGTGGGGCACTCCAGAGATAGATTTCTTTGCAGCCCCAGACAATCACCAACTTCCTCTCTTTTGCTGCAGACCACCTCTTCTGGGCTCTGTCCATCAGGTTGCTCTCTTGTTGAATTGGACAAGCAGGTTTCTGTATGCATTCCCTCCTTTTCCTCTGATATTCAGGGTCCTGATCAAGATCAGGTCCCAGCCTTGCAGGGTCATTCTAGTAGCCCCAGACCGGGCCAGACAGCCTTGGTACCTTATTATCGTGTCACTGTCAGTAACACTGCCTCTATGTTTTCCCAGACAGTTCAATCTTCTTACCTACTTACAGTTGAGGATCCTTTACCCCAGTCTTCCAACTCTCAGGCTCAAGGCCTGGCTGTTGAAGAGCTAGAATATGCCAACCTATACCTTTCTGAGTCGGTCTTGGACATTTTAAAGGTTAGCAGGAAACCTGCTGCCAGAAAGACTTACAACTCCAAATTCAAAAGGTTTGGGTTTTGGTGTTCCCAGAAACATGTTCAGCCAGAACTGGCGGATATTGCCACTGTACTGGACAATTTGGTGCATCTTAATAGTTTAGGCCTCCAGCCTACTACTCTCAAGGTACATCTGGCAGCTGTGTCTTCCTTTCTTTCTGCTGGTAAGGGCTCTTTCCTAGCTTCGCATCCAGTTTTCAAGAAATTTTTCAAGGGTTTAGTACATGTTAATCCTCTCTTTAAGGAGCCTACCCCTTCTTGGTATCTGAATATCTGCATAGCACAGCTTATGCAGCCCCCCCTTTGAGCCTTTATCCTCAGTTGAGCTGAAATACTTGACTTGGAAAACTGTATTCCTGGTAGCCATTACCTCTGCCAGATATCACTGAATTACAGGTTTTATCAGTGGAACCTAATTTCATTTTGTTTCATAGGGATAAGGTGATCCTTCGCACCAACAGAAAGTTTCTTCCTTAGGTGGTATCAGACTTTCACTTGAATCAGTCTATGTCATTGCCTGTATTTTTTACTGATCATTCTTCTTCTGGGGAGAGAAGAGTACAGAGTCTTGATGTAAAGAGGGCTCTTAGTTACTATGTGGAACATACTAAGGCCCATAGGAATGACTGTTCTCAGTTGTTTCTCCTTATGGAGAAGTGGGAAAGGGCAAACCTGCTACCAAGAGAACAATTGCCAGGTGGATTGTCTCCTATATCCAGTTCTGCTATCTAAAACTTGGGAAAGAGCCTCCCTCAGGCCTGAGGGCTCATTCTATCACAGATACAGCTACTTCAGTCACAGCAGCTAGAGATATACCTTTACTGGACATGTGTAAAGCAGCCACCTGGAAATCTTTTCACACATTTACCAAGCATTACTCTCTGGACATTCAGTCACAAAGTGATACTAGGTTCGGCACAACTGTGCTGCAGACCTGTTCCCAAAATAGGTTCTGTGACTTTCTCCTCCAAGAGGGTACTGCTTGGTAGTCTGCATATAGTCAGAATACAGCAAGACTTCATGTTTGAAGAAAAAATTACTCGCCATAGTAATGTTGTTTCTTCTAATGGAGTCTTGCTGTATTCAGACCTCCCTTCCTGCCTCCCCTCCTGGAACCTAGTAGTTTTGGGATGTGGTTTGGCAGGCACAGTGCTGTACCCCAGAGGTGTACTTGGCATGCCTTTATCTTATTAAGGGTTTTTTCTATTTTTATTATGAATGTTTTGGTTGTTTCACTACCTGCTTTTATTCTTTTTGGGGTTCTCGACTTGAGTCTTTTGACCCTAAAAATCTGTTATTGCCATTTGGCACAAAAATTTTAGAAACGATTTCTACCTTTTGTATTCATTAGTTTAGTGCTCGTCAGAATCTGACGGTTACACTGCAGAATACCAGAGACAGAGGTTTGAAAACCGAACTCGAGCTCAACGTTCTATGCTTCTGCATAGAGTTAACTGTTTCCTCTCCGGAGCAGTTCAAGTGCTGGGGCTAGCTGCATATAGTCAGAATGCAGCAAGACTCCATTAGAAGAAACATTACTATGGTGAGTAATTTTTTCTTCCTGTTCGAGATGTTGAGCAGGGGTCTGATCCCTGGGCAAGTCACTCGTCAATGGTAATCTCTGCATCTGAAGTAGCTGACTGGGCCAAGTTGGCAGGGCCCAGGCCGGGTAAACAGTTCGGATTCAGTTCGATTTGTGCTGGAGACAGCTTCCAGCAAGCGTGACACACTTAAGTAGTGGGGAACCAAATCGCGACCCACTGACAGCTTACAGCACATTTATAGTATAGCAAAACACAATACCACAGGTCAGATGACAGTGAAGTTGCAACTTCAGTTTTCCTGAGCAAAACTGTGATCTCTGTGGTGATTCAGATGTCCTGACAGGCCGATTGCTTACAGCAAATCTTCGGTCTTCTTCAGGTAACAGGGCAGTCACAATTCGGTATTTCTGGTCACAAGCCGATTCGGATTCAGTTAGATTACTTTCACTAGCAGATCTCTCAGAAGGGAAGATGAAGCAGGCAGGCCAGACACAGCCTTCCCACTAGTTTCCTGTGCTACGACACAGGAGCAGCTGCTCGAATGTCTTGAGCAGTTCACTGTCTCAGCTCCAAACTCAGACTGACTCTCTCCTGCAGGCAGCACCGGGACTTCCTTCTGATCCAAAAAGGGTTTGGTTGGTTGATTCATCTGTCTGTTAAAGCTAGGGCTCCCCCTCCAGGTCCATTTAGGCACCAAAATGAAAAAACTACAATTCCTACAGAAATTCACTCCCACAAGACCCCTGGGGACAGACTCCATTTTGAGATCCCCAAAAGGTACTAATTGGTGCAATACAGAAATGTCCATGCTGCAAAGAAGGACAGGTTAGACAAACTATAATACCATTATTATTAGAGCAGCTAATCAGCAAACAATTACCAGTTCTAACAGAGCTCCCTCTACACAGTTAATGATGGCAGAACATATAGAGGATTGTGTATGAGCAAGCATACACAACAAGGCAGTTGTGATCGAGAGGTTTCCGTGGTAACCAGAGACCTCGAGAGCGTAGCTTGAGAGGTCCGTTACCATGGAAACCTCGAGATCTTACAACTGCCTTGTTTGTGTATGCTTGCTCATACACAATATTTTATAGTGTATGGGCAAGCAAAATCAGCGCAATGTGATCCCCCAAACAAGTCTGCCTCTTAAAATAAGGCTTACTTCAGGATGTGTAGCAGCACACCAACTTCCACATTGCAGTGGGCCGCTCAATTGCGCATGCGCGAATGCATTTGATCTTGTAGTGCTGCACCGGTGATGTACTCGGTGCAGCGCAACAAGATAGTGACGCACTGAGGCAAGCACAACAACGCTGTTGGGATCATGGATTTCCATGCTCAACAGCGTTCTACCATACACTGTAGCAATATTATTGCAGCTCGGGCGGGTCACGAGCCTGGAAACTCTCAGCCCCTACCCAGATTAATTATACACTACAAAAATAATGTCTCTTGAAGGGACAGGCATGGAGGCTAGCAGGGCACTTGCATGCAAGCACTTTTACACCTGTAAAGACACAGAATGCCCCCTGGCAGTGGGCATTTAAGCACACCCAAGGAAGACTTTTGGGAACCCCCATTTATAGAGGGGTTACACCTAGTTCTCACAGCAGATGCCTCCCTTCTAGGTTGGGGAGCACCCATGCTGGACCTAACAGCAAGTGGCACATGGTCTCCCCAAGAGTCCCTGTTGCACATAAATCTGCTGGAGCTCAGGGCAGTGTACCTGGCTCTACAGGCATTTGCCCCACATCTTCAAAACAAGGTGGTGCAGGTCAAAACAGACAACACCACAACTATGTACTGCATCAACAAACGGGGAGGAACCAGGTCAGCCCCACTGTGCACAGAGGCAATGAGGGTGTGGTCCCTGGCATACTCCATGAAAGTATCCCTATCAGCCATACATCTTCCAAGGAAGGACAATGTACTGGCAGATTCCCTCAGCAGGATGAGTCAGGACCACCACGAGTGGTGTCTGAATCCCGAGATACTCAGTACAATTTTCAGGAGGTGGGGCATTCCAGAAGTGGATCTTTTTTGCCTCTAGAAAATCACCAGTTACCAATGTACTGTTGCAGGCCTCCTCTCAGGGGTGCACTTCTCCTAGATGCGATGGCCCTGGACAGGTCAGGGAAGTGTCTGTATGCCCGCCCTCCTTTTCCAATGATATTCAGGACCCTGCTGAAATTGAGGTCCCAACCAGCAACAGTAATACTGGTGGCACCTGACTGGGCGAGGCAACACTGGTACTCACTTCTGCTGACCCTGTCAGTGCCCCCCCCCAATTCACTTGCCCAGGAGGCACAACCCGCTGACCACCTGTCAGGGCAGGATCCTGTATACCAATCCTGTATACCAACCTCAGATCACTGAGACTCAAGTCCTGGCTCTTGAGGACTTAGAATTTGCTAACCGTAAACTGTCAGAACGGATGCTGACAGTGCTCAGGGGGTTCCAGAAAACCTTCCACTAGAAAAACATATTCATCTAAGTGGAAGAGGTTCTCCATATGGTATTCAGGTAATGGTACTGACCCTTCCAGGGCTGACTCGGCTATTCTCCTGGATTACCTGACACTTCTACACTCATTAGGCCTGAAGCCCTCGACCCTCAAGGTACACCTGGCTTTAGTCTCAGCTTGCCTGTCAGCTGGTAAAGAGAGGTCTGTGGCTTCTCATCCAGTCTTCAGGAAATATTTTAAAGGCCTCAACCTCCTGCACCCTTCCCTGAGGGAACCCGTTCCAGCCTGGAATCTGAATATCTGCATTGCCAAGCTAATGGATGTACCATTCGAACCCATAGCAACTGCAAATCTGGAAGTGTATCACTTGGAAAACCGTATTTCTGGTTGCTATTATTTCGGCCTGAAGGTTCAGTGAGTTACAAGCCCTGTACACAGATGTGGACAACATCTATTTCACAGGGAGAAAGGTGGTCCTCAGGACCAATAGAAAATTCCTTCCCAGAGTGGTATCTGATTTTCATTTAAATCAATCGCTCTGCCTGTTTTCTTTACTGAGAATTCCAGTTCTCCAGAAAGGAAACTTACAGTAACTCCCTTGATGTCAAAAGGACACTTAGCCACTATATTGACAGACCCAAAACTTACAGATGAAGTCAAACACAGCTTTTCCTCACCTATGGTGAAGTGGGTAATGGCAGAGCTGCCACAAAACGTACAATTGCTCGCTGGATAGTAACATGTATACAGTTTTGTTACAGTAAAGTGAGTAAACAGGCGCCCCTGGTCCTAAGGGCACACTCCACCAGGAGCACAGCTGCTTCAGTGGCAGCTTCAAGTGAGATTCCACTACTAGAAATCTGCAAAGCAGCTACATGGAAAACAGTACACACTTTCACAAAGCACTACAGCCTGGACCTTCAATCCAGAAGTGATGCCAGGTTTGGTACAACAGTTCTGCAGAATCTGTTTCCCAAATAGGTTCTCTGCCCAACCTCCCAAGGGTACTGCTTGGTAGTCTGCATCAGTTTAATCATAGTGAGTGATTCCTGGGGTTAGAAGAAAACATTACTCACCATAGTAATCTTGTTTCTTCAAAGGGATCACTCATTATGATTAAAGCACCCACCTTGCTTCCCCTAACAGAACCTTAAAAAAAAAAAAGGTTTTTTTTCGTATAAAGGAGGGAAAGTTGCATCCCTGCGTTAAGGTTTTTGTATATGAGCCAGGTTAGAGACTCGTCATTTAACCAGTTGGTGTTCTTGTGGTCTCGAGTTTTAGGCTTGTCTCTTAGGGATGTTTTTGACTGGAGGGGACAAAAATTATTTTGTAATATGTTAGGTTCAGCTAGTGGGTCCTATACCCAGTTAAGCTACGTAAGAATCCGAAGCACTTAAGAGTGCAGCAGTTACTAGGGCAGCAGTTTGAAATTGGCATGGGCCAGCTGAGAGTTTCGTCATTCGCATAGCATTCCATCTCTCCCAGCAGTTCAACACAGGAGGCTGACTACATCAGTTTAATCATAATGGAGTGATCCCTTTGAAGAAACAAGATTACTGTGGTGAGTAATTTTTTCTTTTGTTTCTTGTTTTTCTGTCTGGTCAGGTCTTGTTCGGGGGACAAGAAGAAACCCTCTAAGGCAGGTCAGCCTCCTATGCGGCAGTATCCCTGTGGCTGACTTTATTCCGTCATGGACCAGCATGACCGTTGCTTGACCTGGTTGGTCCCAAACCATGATATGGATCGATGCGACACCTGTTTTTCCATGGACTGTTGAGTGCTTGAATTGCATGAGTTTAAAGTTGGATATGCGCCACCAACTTTTGGTGGACAGGCTCATACCCAGGACACCAAACGCAGGGTTCTTGACCCTTCCTCCGTGTCCCCTCCTGGTCCTATACGGCACATGGAGGGGGGAGGTTTCCGCCGTCTTTTAGCCTTGCCTCGGCAGGAACCCCTTCCATGATGGAGGAGGCCTGTCCTGACTCCTTTGGGAGCCAGGCGAGAGGCACCATTTTGGCAATTGCCTCTTTGGAGGCAAAGGCTTCCCCGATGTTGCGGTCTAGGGCATTCGGGTCTGGTCTGGCATCTTCCTTGGTGCTGCCTCTGATCTGTGCGGAGGTGGGCGGTGCCACAGATGGCACAGTGCCAGTTCAAGCGTCAACTCGATCCCCGGCGCCCGCACACAGTGCTGGGATCGATATGGCACTGTGAGTAGTGCAGGGCCGGTTCGCGGTGCCGCTCATGGCCCCAGCGGAGGGGATCACAGAGTGGTCTGGGTCTGGGCCTCCTCTGGTGAGGATGATGACTCAGAGGTGGACCCAGACTGGCTCCCAGACTCTTTGGAGTTCTCCAACTCCTCTCGCCCAGTGCTTCGGCTACGGTTCAGCCCCTCTCCCTTGGAGTCGGTAGCTAGTGTTGATTTCGGTGTTGGTGGTGTTGACCAGTCCTCTGTTGCTGTGGGTGACACCAGGGGACATACCAAAGTCTGTGGTTCCCCTTCTCCCTTGGGAGGCATACCCCCTCCTTTCGTTGCTCAGGCTGGCCTCACCTTTAGGCTGCCTGGGGTGTCTCAGGCAGGGGAGAGTGCTCTCTCCATGACCGTCTCTCAGAAGTCAGCTGCAGTGATCGAGTTACCTAAGCTGATTCTGAGGAAGAGGTCCCTCTCCGAGTCTGAGGGGTTGAGGGGACAGAATCGGGGACAGTGCCCTTCCTTGGGAACCGCGAGGGCCTGGGCAGGAGTCACAGTGCTGGTCATGTTTTCTTCCCTGGGGTCTCACCGGGAGGGATCTCATCTTTAGAGGCTAGGGGCCGCTCTTTGGGGCTCATGCGGCCCCGGTCGCCTTGCAGGGGGAATTCTCTCTTAGGGCTCAGTCCTGGCCATTCCAGCTCAGTTGAATGGCCTCCGACTGCTCCGTCCGACGGAGCTTCTCCATCCTTGTGATCTCCTGTGCAGTCCCCCAGCCCTGGCAGAGGTCGCACTCCTCCATGGAGGTGTTTAGCTCCCTTACCTCTGTCAACAGCTCCATCTCTCCCAGGCCATGTCGGTCCTACAGGACCTCTCACCTGGGAGCAGTTTAGGTCCATGGCTGCACTCTTCCCTGCCTATTTTAGGTCCATGGATGAGGAGGTGTTCCACTATTCTCCTGTGCAGCCGGTGCCTGACTGTCCGGACTCGTTGGCTCCCTCATCTTACTACTCTGAGGGAGACGATTCCTCCATCCACCTGTCCCCAGCAGCTGATTTGTCTAGCTATCAGCACTTCCTTGTAGGGTTGGTCGGAGAGTTTCACATCTCCAATTTAGGAAGTCGCAATCTTGAACGGGCAACGTGCACCTTTTTTGGCAAATTCAGTGCGGCCAACCTGGTGGTTCCCGCCTGGCCCTCCCCCTTCAGGGAGGCATTGTATCGCGCCTGGAGAAGTCCCTCAATCCTCTCTCCAGCCCCAAGGGACTACCGGCACAGGTATTGCGCGCCCCTAGGGTCTCCGGGAGCCTTAACTCACCCTCCTTCAGGTGTGACATTACTGGGCACACCCTCTGGGCATAGATGCCCAAGGCGTGACTGACCCCCGGAGTCAGACTCTGCTGAGTTTGATTTTTGGGGGAGGAGAGTGTTCTCTTCGGCATGTCTCTCCTTGTCAGTTTCAGCACATTAGGCCCATCATGCTGCCTATAGCAGGCACTTATGGTCACTACTAGGACAGATCTTAGTATTCTTACCTGATTCGGAGGCAACCAGACAGGCCATTGCCCTCTCCGAACGGGGTCTAGAGCTTGCGAGGCACCAAGCAAAGGCATCATATGACGCCAATGAGGTGATATCCAGGCTGGCGGGGACAGCGATCTGCATTAGGCAGATGGCATGGCTTCATCTTTCCAGGTTATCATCCATAGCCTGGCATAGGGTGACTGCCTCCTCATTCCGGGGAACCCACCTTTTCTCCCGTAGGGTGAGGCGAAAGCTTTGGGGCAACTTCCCTCTCCTGATCACAGGAGAACACTGCCTCACCCAGACCAGTCTCAGGCTTAACCAGGCCTAGAAGGGTTCCTTCCGCCAATGTCTCCCCCACAGGAGGCTGAGGGACTTCTGTCCCTCAGGGAGGTACCAGATCCCCTTTGGGGGGGGGGCTTGGTAATCACCCACCAGTGATGAACGGTGAAGATTGACACAGATAAGATACGGAAATTACCGACCTACAGTAATTCTTGATCTTTCTGTGTATCTTCACCATTCATCACTGCTTCCCACCCAACTTCCCCTCTTAGGCCTCAGTCTCTGGGCGATACCTCCTACCTGTTTGTCTTTCCAATCAGTGTACTGCCAGTAAGTCTGGTACCTCCAGCTCCATCACTTTTTAGAGTGCCTAGAGCGCTTGGGGAGATAAGCAGGGAGGCAACCCCTAGGTCACCAGGGCTGTCTTTCTCCCTAATGGGACCCTCCACTGGGTTGGAAACTTCAAATCTCCATGCTTATCTAAGCCCTAAGATTCTCTTAAAACCGGGATGGTGAGGCCCTGATGACCCCTTCCCCACCTCTATTTGAGCATTTTCCCTGAGAGATTTCTCTCCAGGATTCCTGTGGCTCTGTCTTTCAAGTTAGGACCTCCCTCTTTGTCCTTCCTTGGAGGTACGTTGTTTAAAATAGAAGAGTTAAGGGGCTTAATTTATATCTCTTTCAGGATGAGTCCTGTCCCTTCTCTTATCTCTTGCTTGGTGGCGGAGAAGACATTGCGTCCTATCCCTTGAGGACTTTTCAAAATCAGTGCACTGCCTCGCCTTTCAACTTAGCCAGCCGTCCGCTGCATACTCCCTGATGTTTCCTTCTTGGAAGAAATGTAAATGGCTCAGCAGCATTGCATTTCTGTAGTCCTCTAGCAGTCCTTCAGCCTGTGGTGTGGGATGCGTTGTTTTTCTTCACTCCCCCCTCCCCTTCCCTTCTCTTCCCTCTTTCTTCCCTAGCCTATCTCTTCTCCCTCCCTTGTCCTCTACCTCCCTTACTCGCCCAGAGGTTGGGACCTCCTGTCCCATACTCTTAGGTCCCTCTCCTTCTGTCCTCTTACTCAGCTTTATTCCTTCCTTAGTTCTATATCCATTCCTTTTCTATCTCTTGGGCTCCCTTGCAATGCCCTCCCTTTAGCTAGACTACTCTCTGGTGTGCAGAACTGGGTCTGAGGAAGAGCCGACGGTTACTGGCCAACCTGCGAATGCCACGCAATGCGTCAACCTCGAGGGCGGCTCCATCCCAATGTTGGCTCTGTCTCTTGCAAAAAACAAAGCTCCCACAGGGTCCTGTCCTCTGGCCTGAACCCACCAGTGATGAATGGTGAAGATACACAAAAAGATCAAGAATTACGGTAGGTATGTAATTTTCATTTCTGACATCTAGATATTACATACAATATATGATACTCAGTCAAAACATTTACAGTGAGAGTTTACAAGGCAGTGTTTTTTTTAAGACAATTTTGAAGACAGTATCAGATTGTATTTGTTGAACAGAATCTGTCAAGGAATTCCAATATTTTATTGCATGAAATAAATATAACACAAAGATTCTCTTAAGCAGCTTTTAAAACATAGTCCATGATGTATATTAATTTATACCTCCGTGTCCCCCTCAGATGGGAACGCTGATGGAGGATGCCTTCTGCTGTCCCTGTACCACGGATCTTCTGTGTGGTGTTCTTCCCTTTCCCCTCATCTGCAGGTTGGTGCTCAGGGCACCCAGAGATAGCATAAACCTAATCCTGATAGCTCCAGACTGTCCCAGACAGTTCTTTTTTTTTTTATTTTCATCTTTATCCCTCCTTACTGCCTCCGGTGCCCCCTCCTTCCGTCCACTCATGTCCCCCCGGTACCTACCTTAGGGATCTGCCCCTAGAGTGCCCATCCTCCTCTCCTCGCACATTGGGGTCTGTCCTGTAGGTGGTCCGGGTGGACTTAGGGCGGACTTCATCTAGGGCTGCCAGAGGGTATTTCCGGTTTTCTCCCCTGACGTCCCCACTCCCCCAGGACGCCTTGCGCTAGGGACGACGTCTCGAGTGGTAGCGTGCCACGACGAGACCCCCGCGCGCCGAGACGCCCTCTCCCTCTCCGACAGGCGGCCGCCCACCCTTCCTCTGCCGGTGCTTCCACCGCTATGGAAGGAATGCAGAGTGCAATGCGCCTGGTAACCCACCCCTGAGGGAGGAGAGCATCCGTTGGGACGCCGATCCTCCCTCCCCGGACTCCCCGCCACCCGAGTCCTGCCTGAACCTGGCCAAGGCGCAGCTGCCGGTGTGGCGCCTAGCGCCTCAACCCTCAGCGCCACCGGGCCGGCTCTGTCCCAGACAGTTCTGGTATCAGAATTGCCTCAGCAACAGATCCCCGCAGCGGCTTCCTCATCACCTGGGCCTGGTGATGAGACAAAAGGCAATTGTCCAGCATCTGGATTTTAAGTTCTTGCACCTGCCATTCTGGTACCTGAGTAGCTAGAGTTCCAGGCTTTGGGACTTCAGGAAGATGTCCTTCAGGTGCTGGAGGCATCCTGTAAGGAGTTGACTCATAAAACGCAATTGTTCAAGAGGATGAGGTTTTTGCACTGGTGAGATTGACACTCTTACAGTACCTGTCCAGTCGCCTGGATCCTCGACAACCTCTGGTCCCTCTCAATCAGGGCTACAAGCCCATCCCTTAAAGGTGATAGGAAATATTTTTTACACCTCTAGATGCCCTCCAGTTGTTCTTTTATTGGATACCCAGTATTCTGATATACCTTTGACCTTTTTTGTTACATTAATAATCTAATTTTCAAACAACATGAAGTCTTGCTATATTATGACTATTGCAGTTTGTCCCACCATTAGAACTGCTCCGGAGGTGAAAGAGTTAACTCCATTCTAAGAATGGAACTTAGAACTCGAGCTCTATTAGAGAAGCTCTGTCTTGGTTATTTCAAACTCAAACTGTCAGATTCTTTACTCCGCCTCACTGAACAGTCGCTCCGGAGATTTCTCTACTGCTCGGTTCATTTCTGGTTTAAACAGTATTTTCTCGGTTAAACTCAACCGCCAGTATTATTATTTTAACTGCAAACCGATCGGTTCAAGCTCTGTCTGTGGTATTGTAAGTAATAGACAGGTTTTATTTCTGTGTGGAACTTGTAAATGTTTATCGGTTCGGTTCGAACCGATCAGGTTGGTTAAAACTTTAAAGAGTAAGCATTTTAAAGCTTTTAGAGTGCGGTTCCCGGTTCTTATCGGTTCTAAAAAAAACGGATTTCATTACGGTTTTTTCCATGACCCGTGACACGGTTGGGAACCGATAAGGGTGTCTTGCCTGGCACTGCCGTTAAAAGGGCAAGTTTCTTGGTTAGGCTGGCATCATGTCTGAGAAACCCAAAAGAAAAAACGGGCCCACTGGGTTTCAACACTGTAGTGTCTGTGGGGAAGCCTTGCCAAGGCTGACCCACACACTACATGTGTTTTTGTCTGGGGTTGACCACCTCAATTCAGACTGCCAGATTGGTAAAATTTCCTGCAGCCACCCTGGATAAGAGAGTGGGCAGGCTCAGGGAACCAGAGGCCAAAAAGTCCGCTGACCCGATGGATAGCCCGGTTCGTGCCAACCGAACCGAGGGAGTGCCTCTGACCAGGCGAGACCCTCGGCAACGGAAGCTGGCTCTGAGGAGCCAGTTCCAGCTAAGAAAACTAAAAATCAGCATGTAGGAGTCCAAAATCTCTTCTCCAACTGCTGCAGAAATAGCAAAGCTTACAAATTGTACAGTCACTTTCTCCGGTTCTGTCCGAACTGACTTGTCTGGTAAAAGGTTGGTTCCTGGTTCCACCAGTTCAAGAATATGATATTGGAGATTTTATGAACCAGAGGAGGGGAGGAGGATTATGAACAGTGTGAATGTGACTTTGAGACTTGGATGTGCCCATTGAACCGGACATCTCCCCAGACTGACCCTTAGAATCTCCCCCTATGCTTTCTGAGTCCCCTTCTCATTTTTTGTTTTATAAAAAGGTTGCTGAATCCCTCCAGCTCCCATTGGAGGAAGCTGTGGATGAGCAAGAGGAACCTGATTTTGTAGAACGGATGGATATTCCAGAGTCTAGGAGATTGTCTATTCCCTTGCATAATTCATTTAGGAAACAAACAATAAAAAATTTTAAAAGCTCCTAATTCTGTGCCTCCTGTGGACAAAAAGATGGACAGGAGGTACACTCTGTCAGGTCCTGATACAGAATTCCTTTCACAGCATTGCAGTCATGTTGGTGTAGTTCAGGCTGCAGCCTGTGATAAAGCTAATATTCCCTTGGCTTCACATCCTCCTGACAAGGATTCCAGGAGGATTGATGCCATGAAAAAAAAAAAAAAAAACAATACATGGCAGCGTCCTTGGGACTCAGGCAAGCAAATTACATGGCTTATGTAGCAAGGTTTCAAAAATCTAGATGGGACACTGTCATGGCTTTGGCCAAACAGGCCTCTGGCCAGCTTGCTAATGAGCTGGAGCAGGTGGCTGCTGATGGCATTGAGGCATCCAATGCTGCTGTGGATTTTAATGATGTATCCTCTAGAGTCATGGCTACATCTGTAGCTTTCAGGTTGGCCTGGCTCAGGTGTACTAGCTTGTCACAGGATACCCAGACTAAGGCTGTGGATTTTCCTGTGGTAGGGAATTCTCTGTTTGGGGAGCAGACAGAGAATTATATGAAGGAAATGGATGAATATAGGACTACCTATAAGAGTGCTCAGGCCAAGGAGCGGCAAGCCACTCCTCAGAGGCAGACCCCCAGGGGTAGGGGTAGGCCTTTTCACAGGCCTTTTTACCAAACCCAGGCCTCCTCTGCTTATGTTCAGAGGGGGTTCTTCAGAGGGAGAGGCAGACTGGGTGTGAGCAGGCCTGCTCCCACCCCTCAGCCTAAAGCACCTTCCAAACAGGCACCCTGTTGGGGTGCCCAGGGCCGATTCTCCTTTACCTGTAGAGGGCAGGTTGGCTTATTTCATTCGGAACTGGGAGTCTCTAACTTCAGACAAGTGGGTCCTGGAAGTAGTAGGTCAGGGTCGGGTTCTCAGCTTCAAAAAATTTCCAAAGATGAGAATCAGATCTTTCCCACCTGCAAACCCTTTAGAGACCTTTTCTTTAGAAACAGAAGTCTCATCCCTCCTGGCTCTCAGAGCTGTAGAAAGGGTTTCTCCCCTACATCAGGGCAAGGGTCTGTACTCCAGATATTTCCTTACCCCAAAAAAGACAGGAGAATGGCGGCCCATTTTAGGCCTGAGATATCTGAACAAGCACCTTTTGAAACCAAAGTTCAAAATGGTAACTCGGCAATGATTTTACCTTTCTAGGCCAGGGACTGGCTAGCCTCCTGGACCTCAAGGATGCCTATTTTTCATGTCCTAATCAGAAGCTCCCACCGAAAGTACCTCCGATTCGAACTGCCCTCAGGTCACTACCAGTTCAGAGCAATGCCCTTCGGCCTCTCCTCTGCCTCAAGGGTATTCACAAAATGTCTGGCAGTAGCAGTTGCTCATTTAAGAAGGCAAAGGATTGCTGTCTTTCCCTACCTGGACGGCTGGCTCATTGTAGGCCAGTCCCCAGAACAGGTAAAATCTCACCTGCAAGTTACCCAGCAGCTGCTCACCTCTCTGGGCTTATTGCTCAATCTTCCAAAGTCAGTTCTGGAACCTGTTCAGGTGCTCACCTTCATAGGTGCAGAATTGGACACAAAGCAGGCCAGTGCCTTCCTACCCTTAGAGAGGGTAAGGAACCTGGTGGTTCTGGCCTCCTCCTTCACTCTGCAGGTCTCTCGACCAGCAAGATACTTCTTGCAGCTCCTGGGGCACATGGCTGCGTCCACAGCTGTAGTGCAAGGAGCAAGATTTCAGATGAGGGACATTCAGTTTCACTTGAGAGCCTTTTGTCTCAGGAGAAGAGACCCCTTCCAAGTTGGTCCCAGTGACTCGAACCCTGATCCAGGCCTCCAGTGGTGACAGGATCAGAGCAATTTTAGGCTGGGGTCCTTTCATTCCTCTGTCTCACTCCTGACCCTCACTACGGATGCATCCTCCTGGGTGGGAGCCCACATGGCACCTCTCCACTCAGGGAGGTGGTCCCTCAGGAATCTCTGCTCCACATCAATTTGCTGGAGCTCAGAGCTGTCTTTCTAGCACTTCAAGTGTTTTCTGTGTCTGTTCAGAACAAAGTGGTATAAGTCAGAACAGACAACACCACAACAATGTGGTACATCAACAAGCAAGGGCACTCGGTCTTGACCTTGTGCACTGAGGCACTGAAGTTGTGGTCTCTGGCCTATTCCTGAACACTTCCCATAGCAGTTCACCTTCAAGGAAATGACAATGTCCTGGCAGATGCTCTCAGCAGGATTTCCCAGGGCCATCACGAATGGTCTCTGGATCCTCAAATACTGGGGATAGTTTCTGCCAGATGGGGCACCCCTCAGATAGATCTTTTTTCAGCCCCAGACAATCACCAACTTCCACTGTTCTGTTGCAGGCCCCCAGTGTTGGGCTTAGTTCCCCTGGATGCCTTTCTCCTAGATTGGGAAGGGAAGTTTCTTTACGCCTTTCCCCCCTTCCCTCTCCTATTCAAGGTGCTAGTCAAAATCAGATCCCAGCCTTGCAGGGTGATTCTGATTGCCCCAGATTGGGCCAGGCAGCCCTGGTACCCACTCCTTCTGTCCCTAGCAGTCCATCTTCCCCTGTGTCTCCCCAGGAATCACAACCTGTTAACCTGTGCACAGGAGAGAGTTTGGTATCCGAACCTCAAATCCCTCAACCTCAAGGCCCGGCTCTTGAGGAGCTAGAATTTGCTGACCTACACCTTTCTCAAGGTGTTCTTGAAATCCTAAAGACTTCTAGGAAGCCTTCCACTAGGGCTACTTATAATTCTAAGTGGAAAAGTTTTTCCATCTGGTGTTCTGGGAAACATATTTCTCCGGAATCTGTTGATTTGCCCATTGTTTTGGACTATATGGTCCATCTTAATTCTTTGGGCCTGAGACCAGCTACCCTGAAAGTACATTTGGCAGCTGTCTCTGTTTTTGTTTCAGCAGGAAAGCCCTCCTCTCTTTCCGCTCACCCTGTATTTTCCAAGTTTTTTAAAGGATTACTTCATACTAATCCACCTTTTAGGGATCCGGCCCCTGCCTGGGATCTTAATGTTTGCATTGCTCAGTTAATGCAACCCCCTTTTGAACCTCTGTCTTCTGCAGAGCTTAAGTACTTAACTTGGAAAACTGTTTTCCTAGTGGTATCACTTCTGCCAGGCGCATAAGTGAGTTACAAGCCTTGTCAGTAGAAACTGACTTTATTTCTTTCCACAAGGATAAGGTAGTCCTCAGGACTAACAGGGAGTTTTTGCCTAAGGTGGTTTCAGATTTCCATCTTAACTAATCTGTCTCCCTTCCAGTGTTTTTCACTGATCATTTCTCCTCTGGCGAGAGGAGATTGCACAGTTTAGATGTTAAGAGGGCCCTAAGTTACTATATAGAGCGTGCCAAGGGTCACAGGTTCGAATCCCTCCAACTTTTCTCACTTATGGTGAGGTGGAAAGGAGACCTGCCACTAAGAGATCAATTGCCAGGTGGATTGTCTCTTGTATCCAATTTTGTTATCAAAAACTGGGGAAGGTTCCCCCTTCAGGCCTGAGGGCTCACTCTACCAGAGGTACAGCGGCATCTATAGCTGCTGCTAGAGACATCCCTTTTTTAGAAATATGTCAAGCAGCTACCTGGAAAACGGTACACACTTTCACCAAGCATTACTCCCTGGATATCCAGGCCAGGAGAAATGCTCGGTTTGGCACAGCTGTGCTTCAGAGCCTATTCCCTAAGTAGGTTCTGTCCCTCCTCCATGGAGGTACTGCTGTGTAGTCTGCAATAGTCATAATATAGCAAGACTTCATGTTGTTTGAAGAAAAAATTACTCACCTTAGTAATGTTGTTTCTTGTAATGGAGTCTTGCTATTATGACCTCCCCAGCCTGCCCCTCTCAGAACTTCTACTTGGGTATGGGGTGGGCAGCCTAAGTGTGGAACTAGTTATGCCCATTATATATTTTCCACCCTTCTTGGGGTTTTGGGGTGTGGTGTTTTTATTTTATCTTATATTACTTCTCATATTATTATATTATACTATTACTTTTGGTCCCTTGACTTGAGTCTTGGTGTTGGGACCAGCATTGGGTGTTAATATTTAGGTAGCCAGTTGGCTAGTGTAGGTTACAGCTTCCACACAGACCTTAGTGAGTTTTTGCTCGTAAAGATCTGACAGTTTGAGTTTGAAATAACCAAGACAGAGCTTCTCTAATAGAGCTCGAGTTCTAAGTTCCATTCTTAGAATGGAGTTAACTCTTTCACCTCCGGAGCAGTTCTAATGGTGGGACAAACTGCAATAGTCATAATATAGCAAGACTCCATTAGAAGAAACAACATTACTAAGGTGAGTAATTTTTTCTTGTTGCTTTTGTAACTACCCTGAATCCCTCTCTGCTCAGCAGTTGCTGCTGTCTCTTTTCATACTGCCTGAACATTCTATGACATCACAAACTCTTTTCCAGGCCATTCAGATGAATGGCATGGAATGGGAGTCTGTAATGTCATAGAATGTCTTAGAGATATGAAAATCAAGAGCAGTAGCTGGTGAAGAGAGTGGAACTCAATGTAGATCTGAGGGCACCCCAAAACTAGATTACTTATTTATCAAGAAATCATCAGAGCTTATCAGAATACACAACTGGCATGGAAAAGAAGATGGAAGGGCAGTTAAATATGCAAAAATAATTTCCTATCTCCTTTAAGAAGTATATAGCTGCTATCTCTGTGTATTGGGATTGGGCCAGTATGCTGACCGTGGCACAGTTGAATGTGGTCGGGTGCTTTTTGAAATGCCTGGGTCACCTGTCCCCTGTGATGTGCCATTGTGGGACTTACTGCTGGTGCTTGCTAAGTTGATGGGTAAAGTATTTGAAGCTGATACACAAGTGAGAGATGTCACACTTGTGGAAGACTGCGTTTTTGGTTGCTATCACCTCAACCAGATGGGTGAGAGAGCTCCAGGGGCTCTCAGTGGAGTCTCTGTATTTGGTTTTCCACAAGGAGAAGGTCATCTTTCATCCCTTGTGTAGTTCCTGCCCAAGGTAGTCTTGAAGTTTCACCTTAACAAGGTATAATACCTCCCTGTCTACTTTCCGAAGCCTGCTTACCTAGGAAGAAGTAGGCTGTTGGTTAACTAGGATCTGCAGCTTATCCAATAGGTAGGGAAATGGGAAGACTGGGTGGACCAAGCGGTCCTTATCTGCCGTCAAAGTCTCTGTTTCTACTTCTGATGCCAAGCGCACGCTCCATACTCTGGATGTACACTGAGCACTCTGGAATGCACGGAAGGGGTCTGCGGTGAGGCTTGCCAGATTTTTGTAACCTACAGTTAAGCTGCTTCGAGCAGATCTGCAGCTAAAACTGATGGATAACCTCCTGCATCGATCTGTGCTATAGGTTAGCTGGTAGGGAGGTTGAAGGCTCATTCCACCAGACATACTGCTGCCTCATTGGCTGCTGCCAGGTACATTCTGATCGAGATCTACAGGGCTGCTACCTTGTCTAGAGTGCATACATTCATCATATCCCACTACAGCATTTATATGCTCAGTTGTTATGATGCTTTTGGGGAGTCAATCCTCCAGTCTCTGTTCGCGAAATAGTTGCATGCCTTGTTCCCTCCTCACAGAGGAAGAATAGATGGGTTGCAACTACTTTGGCCAATAATAAGCCCAACACAATAAGTTTTCAAAAAGTACTCCTTTTTAATTTTTCAGAAAATTTCAGACAGCTCCAGCATTTTGCCTGATATGGCTTCTTCTGGGGAACTACGAAAAATGCATAAAAATAATAATCATAAATATGAAAGAATTTTTATGTAAGTATTTTATAAATTTTGTAATCACTTGGCTTAAAGGAAAAATTCAATCTCAAAATTCGTCAATTGTTTCACAAACATCAGATAATGTATTAATTCATATGCTGTTAACATGAATTATTCCATATTGCTCAATTATCAGGATGAACTGACTTACGGTATTAAATTGTTCCTTGTGGCTACGTATGCCTTATTTCAAACAACATGAAGTCTTGCTATATTATGACATATGCAGTATAACCCCAGGTTAGAACTGCTCCGGAGGTGAAAGAGTTAACTTCCATGCAGGGCATGGAATCTTGAGCGCGAGCTCGGTTGAACACTCTTTCTGTTGAAGCTCAAACTTAAACTGTCAGATTCTTTACTCCGCCTCACTGAACAGTCGCTCCGGAGATTCCTCCTGCTGCTCGGTTTGTTTGTCGGTTTTAAAGTGTAATTCTCTGTTTATTTTACCGAAATTTAACCACAATCGTCGGTTCAAGCTCTGTCTGTGGTATTGTAAGTAATTGATAGGCTTACTTTTTATTTTTCTTCTGTGTGGAACTTGTAAACGTCTTTTTCGGTTCGGTTTGAACCGATCAGAGGGGTTTAAAAATTACTTTCTAGCCCTTTAGAGTGCGGTTCCCGGTTCTTATCGGTTCTAAAAAAAACGAATTTTATTACGTTTTTTTCCACGACCCGTGACACGGTTGGGAACCGATAAGAGAGTCTTGCTTGGTGGATTGCCGTTAACGGGCAAGTTTTGGTTAGGCTGGCACTATGTCTGAGAAACCCAAAAGAAAAACCGGACCCACTGGGTTTCAGCACTGTGGCATCTGTGGGGAAGCCTTTGCCAAGGCTGACCCACACACCATATGTGTATATTGTCTGGGGTTTGACCACCTCAATGCAGACTGCCAGATTTGTAAGAATTTTCCTGCTGCCACCGTGGAAAAAAGAGTTGGTAGGCTCAGGGAAAGGGAGGCCAAAAAGTCCGCTGACCCGGATGGCCAGCCCGGTTCGGTTCCAACTGAACCTGAGGGAGTGCCCTCTGACCAGAGCGATGCTTCCTCGGGCAAACGAAGAGCCAGCTCTGAGGAGCCGGTTCCAACTAAAAGGGCTAGAAGGTCAGCTAGTTTAGGGCCAAAAGTTCTTTCTCCAACCGCTGAGGAAATAGCCAAAGCTATTAAAATTGTCCAGTCTCTTTCCCCAGTTCCGTCCGAACCGGCACCATTGAGTAAGCGCCCGGTTTGGTCGGTTCCCTCGGTTTAAGATTATGATTTTGAAGATTTTTATGAACCAGGGAAGGGGGAGGGGTACGAGGAGAGTGAGTGTGATTTTGACAGTCTGGATGTGCCCATTGAACCGGACATCTCTCCAGACAGACCTTCAGGAGTATCCCCTCCCAGGCTATCTGAGTCCCCTTCTCATTTTTTGTTTTACAAGAAAGTTGCTGACACTCTGCAACTCCCTGTTGAGGAAGCTGTTGATGATCAAGAAGAGCCTGATTTTGTGGAAATGATGGATATTCCAGAGTCTAGGAGACTGTCTATTCCCTTGCATAAATCTTTTAAGAAACAGACAGTAAAAATTCTGAAAACTCCTCATTCTATCCTCCCTGTGGATAAAAGGATGGACAAGAGGTATGCTTTATCAGGCTCTGATGCGGAGTTTCTATCTCAGCAGTGCAGCCATGTGGGGGTAGTGCAGGCTGCAGCCTGTGACAAGGCTAATATTCCTCTATCCCCTCACCCTCCTGAAAAGGATTCCAGGAGGTTGGATGCCATGGCAAAAAAGCAGTACATGGCAGCATCTTTGGGACTCAGACAGGCAAATTATATGGCTTACGCAGCTAGGTACCAGAAATCCAGGTGGGATACTATCCTGGCCCTAGCAAAACAGGCCCCTGAACAGCTTGCCAGGGAGCTGGACCAGGTGGCTGCAGATGGTATTGAGGCATCCAAGGTGCAATTTCATGCTGCTGTAGACTCTGATGATGTTTCATCTAGAGTTATGGCTACATATGTGTCTCTTCGCAGAATGGCCTGGCTCAGATGTATTGCCCTGTCACAGGATACCCAGTCTAAGGCTATGGATTTTCCTGTTGTGGGAAATTCTCTGTTTGGGGAGCAGACAGAGAATTATATGAAGAAAATGGATGAGTATAGGACCACCTATAGGAGTGCACAGGCCAAAGAAAGGCAAGTCACTCCTCAAAGGCAGCATGTCAGGGGCAGGGGCAGGCCTTTTCATAGGCCATTTTACCAAGCCCAGGCCTCCTCTTCTGCTTATGCCCAGAGGGGGGTTCTTTAGAGGAAGGGGCAGATGGGGTTCTAGTAAGCCTACTTCTACCCATCAACCCAAAGCCCCTGCAAAACAGGCTCCCTGATGGGGTAGCCAGGGCCGATTCTCCACTACCGGTAGGGGGCAGGCTGGCTTACTTTGTCCAGGACTGGAAGTCTTTAACATCAGACAAGTGGGTCCTGGAAGTAGTAAGCTAGGGACTGGTTCTCAGCTTCAAAAAATTTCCGAAGATGAGAGCCAGATCTTTTCCACCTGCAAACCCATCAGAGGCACTTGCCCTGGAAGCAGAAGTTTCTGCCCTCCTGGCTCTCAGAGCCGTGGAAAGGGTTCTACCCATACACCAGGGCAAAGGGTTGTACTCCAGGTACTTCCTTACCCCACAAAAGACAGGAGAATGGCGGCCCATTCTGGATCTCAGGTATCTAAACAAGCACCTTTTAAAACCAAAGTTCAAAATGGTGACCCTGGGGATTATTTTACCCTCTCTAAGGCCAGGGACTGGCTAGCCTCCCTGGACCTCAAGGATGCCTACTTCCGTGTTCTCATCAGAAGCTCCCATCGAAAGTACCTCAGATTCGAACTGCCCTCAGGCCATTACCAGTTCAGAGCAATGCCCTTCGGCCTCTCCTCGGCTCCAAAGGTGTTCACAAAATGCCTGGCAGTAGCAGTTGCTCATTTAAGAAGGCAAAAGATTGCCATCTTCCCTTATCTGGACGACTGGCTCATTGTAGGCCAGTCTCCAGAACAGGTCAAACTTCATTTGCAAGTAACCCAGCAGCTGCTTACATCTCTAGGTTTCCTTCTCAATCTTCCAAGTCAGTTCTGGAGCCTGTCCAGCTTCGCACCTTCATAGGCGCAGAACTGAACACAAAAGAAGCCAGAGCCTTCCTTCCTCTGGAGAGAGCAAGGACCCTGGTGTCTCTGGCCTCCTCTTTCACCCTGCAGGTCTCTCGACCAGCAAGGCATTTTCTACAGCTCCTGGGGCACATGGCTGCTTCTACAGCAGTAGTGCAGGGAGCGAGATTTCAGATGAGGGACATTCAGTTCCATTTGAGAGCCTTTTGGTCTCAAAGGACGGATCCCCTAACCAAATTGATTCCAGTGACTCGAACCCTGATCCAGGCCCTTCAGTGGTGGCAGGATCAGAACAATCTGAGACAGGGGGTTCCCTTCACCCCCAGTCTCATTCCTTGACCCTTACTACAGATGCATCCCTCTTGGGGTGGGGAGCTCACATGGGCGACCTTTCCACCCAAGGGCTGTGGTCCCCTCAGGAATCCCTGCTCCACATCAATTTGCTGGAGCTCAGAGCAGTTTTCTAGCACTTCAGGTTTTCTCCACATCTGTCCAGAACAAGGTAGTTCATGTCAGAACAGACAATACCACTACAATGTGGTACATCAACAAGCAAGGGGGCACTCGGTCTACGGCCTTGTGCACCGAAGCAATGAAGTTGTGGTCTCTGGCTTACTCTCTGAACGCCTCCCTTATGGCAGTTCACCTCCCGGCAAGGACAATGTCCTAGTGGATGCTCTCAGCAGGATTTCCCAGGGCCATCACGAATGGGCACTGGATCCCCTAGTACTGGAGGTAATATTTGCCAGATGGGGCACTCCGCAAATAGATCTCTTTGCAGCCCCAGACAATCACCAACTTCCCCTTTTTTGCTGCAGGCCCCCAGTGTTGGGCTCAGTCCCTCTGGATGCCTTCCTTCTCAGTTGGGAAGGGAAGTTTCTCTATGCTTTCCCCCTTCCCCTTCTTTTCAAAGTGCTAGTCAGAATCAGATCTCAATCCTGCAAGATGATCCTGATTGCTCCAGATTGGGCCAGGCAGCCCTGGTACCCCTCCTCACGTCCTTAGCAGTCCACCCTTCCTATGCCTTCCAGGAATCACAACCTGTTAACCTGTGCCCAGGGGAGAGTTTGGTATCCGAACCTCAGATCTCTCAATCTCAAGGCTTGGCTCTTGAAGAGTTAGAGTTTGCTGACCTACACCTTTCTCATGGTGTATTGGATAACTTGAAGGCCTCTAGGAAGCCTTCCACCAGGGCTACCTATAATTCAAAATGGAAAAGATTTTCCATATGGTGTGCTGGTAAACATATTTCCCCAGAATCTGCTGGTGTGCCCACAATCCTGGATTATTTGGTGCATTTGAATTCCTTGGGCTGAGACCAGCTACCCTAAAGTGCACTTGGCAGCTGTGTCTGTCTTCTTGTCAGCAGGTAAGCCCTCTTCTTTATCAGCTCACCCTGTGTTCTCCAAGTTTTTAAAGGGTTGCTTCACAATCCCCCATTCAGGAATCCTGCCCTGCTTGGGAACTTAATATTTGCATCGCTCAGCTTATGCAACCCCTTTTGAGCCATTGTCTTCAGCAGAGCTGAAGTACTGACTTGAAAACTGTGTTCTGGTAGCCATCACCTCTGCCAGGCGCATAAGTGAGCTACAAGCCTTGTCAGTGGAGCCTGATTTCATCTCCTTTCATAGAGATAAGGTAGTCCTCAGGACTAACAGGAAGTTTTGCCTAAGGTGGTTTCAGACTTTCATCTTAATGAATCCATGTCTCTCCTGTGTACTTCACTGACCATTCCTCCTCTGGTGAGAGGAGATTGCACAGTTAGATGTCAAAAGAGCCCTTAGTTACTATATAGAACGTACCAAGGGTCACAGGTTCGAATCCTCAATTGTTCCTCACCTATGGTGAGGTTGATAAAGAAACCTGCCACTAAAGATCCATTGCCAGGTGGATTGTCTCTTGTATCCAATTCTGTTACGAAAAACTGGGTAGGGTTCCTCCTCAGGCCTGAGGGCTCACTCTCCAGAGGACAGCTGCATCTCTGGCTGCTGCCAGGGACATTCCTATCCTAGAGATATGTCAAGCAGCTACCTGGAAAACAGTTCACACTTTTACTAAGCATTACTCCTTGGATATCCAGGCTAGGAGTGATGCTCGATTTAACACAACTGTGCTTCAGAGCCTATTTCCCAAGTAGGTTCTGTCCCTCCTCCATGGAGAGTACTGCTGTGTAGTCTGCATATGTCATAATATAGCAAGACTTCATGTTGTTTGAAGAAAAAATTACTCACCTTAGTAATGTTGTTTCTTGTAATGAGTCTTGCTATATTATGACCTCCCCCCCAGCCTGCCCCTCTCAGAACCTCTGTTTTTGGGATGTGGGTGGGCAGTGCAATGTTGGCACTTCTTTGATGCCCACTTTATTTCACCCTTCTAGGGTGCTTAGGTGTTATGCTTAAGTTTTCTTCTTGAATCCCCCGACTTGAGTCTTTGTTTTGGGATCAAGATCAAAAAGGTGTTTTTGTAGTTAGTAGCCAGCAGCAAGTGTAGGTTTACGGCTTCCACACAGAACCTTAATGAGTTTTTACTCATAAAGATCTGACAGTTTAAGTTTGAGCTTCAACAGACAGAGTGTTCAACCGAGCTCGCGCTCAAGATTCCATGCCCTGCATGGAAGTTAACTCTTTCAACTCCGGAGCAGTTCTAACCTGGGGTTATACTGCATATGTCATAATATAGCAAGACTCCATTAGAAGAAACAACATTACTAAGGTGAGTAATTTTTTCTTCTGAGCCAATCGGCCTCCTCTATCTGCCTGATTGTCCATGTACGCTTTCTCAAAAACTGTGGTATCTTTTGTTAAAATATTAAACATAGATTTTTATTGTTTTTCTTTGAATTTGTTGTAAAACTTGATTTAAACTGACAGCTCCCTGTTAATTTTTATCTGCGATTTCAAATCATTCTTGTATCTGTTCCTTTATACTTTTCTCTGCAAAATCTTATGTCTCTGGAAGATTTCCTTTTTAACCCCAGTAGTGCTCAGGATATTCATAACTTTGTGCAGTCAGCCTGGTGGGTTGGACTGCCCGGAGAGATGGAACACATGCAAATGATGGAATTCTTTGCACGTGAGCATCTTTCAAATACTGCCTCTACCAACTGTAGTGTTCTAACCACTTTAGATTTTTCTCTCTGCCTGAAAGTCTGGTCGCACGGAGTCTCTATCGCCCTCTTTTGCGTGAAGAAAGATAAAACAAGCATTTGTCAATGCCGAATGTTTGCTTACTGGCATTGGCAGTGGTAGTGTAGAAGTTACAGAGCTGCATAATAGGAATGGCAGTGAAGTATTGAACTGAAGCCAAACCCACCACCACCCTGCAGAGAGTGACAGGCATTGGGGTGTGCATTTGGGTCGTCAGGCATAACGGCCACGCCATTTCACCACACCCCACTCTGCAGAGACTGACAAGTGTCACGTGTTCCTTGGGGTCTTTGGCCCTTATGCGCACCCCATTTCATTAGGAAATACGGTGAGATGGGTGCAATATAGGAGAATGGGGTGAAGTTTGGGGCTGAAGAGTCCAAGGCATACCTCGATGCCTCTCAGTGACTGCAGGGTGTGGAATGGTATGAGCATCACAGGCAAGAATCCCAAGTTACACCCCTGATTCCTGTCATTCTCTATAGGGTTGGGCGATTTAGTTGAAAAGCCTAATACCTCAGGCATTCGTTGGTATTTTAACTCCAAATTTTCAACATGTTTGTTTGTGACCCCACCTCATGAACAGGGGGAATATCAGTTTGGTAGCAAGCTGCTTATGCACAGTGACTACAGGTTAGCACCACAGGTGCAAAATATTCGAACAGGCTGTAAAATGACAGCTGTACTCTGTCATGGGAGGTGTAAAAATGGCTATGTTGCAAATGTGTAGTAAAATATTTAAAAATGGTGAAGTCCATGCTACAGACATAGAAACTGCAAACGCACACCGCTATATAAGTAGGTTGGGGATATTTTATAGCAGATTGTCAACTCAGGTATTTTGGTGCCTCGATCATGAACAGTGTCACTGTGATTTTCTTTATCTGTACCGAACAATGATTTCCCACAGCGACCACGCATCTCTGCATTGAAAGTGTGAAAACACACTTCGGCCATGTTGTGAAAAATGGCAGCTGTACTGTTCATAAGGAAGTGTTGAAAAATGGCACTAGTGAAAATCTGGACTGAAAATATTACAAAGTCATGAACTAACGAGGATGCGTGGAAACTGCACAATGCTCACTCGTAACACAGTCATTTTATGGACCTTTGTCACCAAATTTTCAACATAGCCATTTTAAGACCTCTGCTCATGAACAGTGTAACTGTGATTTTCTTAATCTGTCCTAAACATTGCTTTCGCACACCAACAGCACCATTGTGCGCTACATATGCGATAACACATTTTGGGTGACATATGAAACATTGCAGCTGTACTGTTCATAAGGAAGTTTAATAAAATGGACATGTTGAAAATCTAGAGTGAAAATATTAAATTTGCAAACTTACGAGCATGCATAAGAACTGTGCAGCACGCGCTCGTAAAGTCATTCTAGGCATTTTTCCAAGTTTTCAACATAGCCATTTTAAGACCTCTGCTCATGAACAGTGTCACTGCGGTTTTGTTAATGTGTCCCATGTGTGAGCTTGCACACCGACTAAGCCGATGCTACATGGTAGGAAAACACGTTTTGGGTGAGATGTGAAAAATGACAGCTGTACTACTCATAGAAGGTGTGGAAAAATGGCAATGTTGAAAATCTGGAGTGGAAATATTGAAAATTCAAACCTATGAGCGTTGTAGGAACTGCGTAGAATGCGCCGCAAAACAGTCATTTTAGGAATTTTTCACCAAATTTTCAACATAGCCATTTCAAGACCTCTGCTCATGAACAGTGTCACTGTGATTTTCTTAATTTGTCCCGACATTGATTTACGCACCGACTGCGCCATTCTGCTTCTAAGGGCAGAAACACATTTTGGGTGAGATGTGAAAATGACAGCTGTACTACTCATAAGGCGGTGTGGTGAAATGGCAATGTTGAAAATCTGGAGTGAAAATATTGAAATTCATGAACTTACGAGCCTGCGTGGGAACTGCATAACACTGCTCGTCAAACAGTCAGTTTTGGAATTTTGGCACCAAATTTTCAATATGGGGTTTGGGCCCCTTCTCTCATGAATGATGTCACTGTCATGGCGGTATTCGGTCCCGAAGGGTGATTTCACAGTCACTGCGCGAAATCACCGCCGAGCCAACTAACGCCATGACAATGTTATCATCCTGAGGGTCCCAAAACCCCCATGTTGGTAAATTTGGTAAAACTCAAAATGCCTGAGATATGCAATAAAGTTGAACCCTCCCCTATCTAGCCCATTATACAGCTTACGGCATTTTTTCAGTTCGCGATGCGCCTTTGAAGAGTGCAGGCGTGTTTCGGTCCACGAAGATTGTCGCTCCGAGTCCGGAGGTAAATATGGGGTGGGGTGTGGGAGCTGGAGTGCGCAGTGGGTGAGTGCGGGTTGTGGGAGGGTTGGAGATCTGCGCGTGGGACAGTTTTGGTTTACAGGAAAAAAAAAAAAAAGGCGTCAGCGGGACACGCTTGCCACGCTGGGGTGGGCTCCCCAGCGTGCTTCATGGCACAGAGGCGTTCAGCCGACAGAGGATTGGGCACCCCGTCGGCAAAAAAACCTCTTGGGACGTTTGCCACGCTGGGGTGGGCTCCCAGCATGGCACAAGGACTTAGAGGGGCATTCAGCCGATGGGGATTGGGCACCCCGTCGGCAAGTATTGATTGCCACGCTGGGGTGGGCTCCCAGCGTGGCACCAAGCTCTGGGAAGGGGGAGGAGACTATGCAGGCGCAGCCGGCGGGGATTGGGCACCCGTCGGCTATCACGCTGCGTCTTGAAGCCTTGCGCGCCTGCGGCTGGGGGAGCTGCCGTGAGCAGCTTCTTATCGCTGCTCACTCAAATGTAGCTCCTTTCAGCTGTATGCCACTGCGTTTTGGAGCGTGTCATAGACAGCTCCAAAATGCATTGGCTTACAGGGGCCGCGCCTGCCAGCTCGCTGCCTGAATTGGAGGAGTAGGTGACACACCTCCGAAATCTCCGATGATGGCACTATGTTTCTTGCACATGCGTGCAAGCAAACATAAAAATCATCAAAACCATAAGTATATTTAATTTCTTTTACTGCCTCTACTGATTGTCAGTTTAGATCTAGTTTATTATTAAAGTAGTTGTTTTTTCTCGGTTCCTCACGGTTCGGCATAACTGTGAGGGATCCGAGTTAGTTTAGTTTAATTTGGGTTCTCTGACTAAAAACCCTATATTATTTTCGCTAAATTTTGGTCCTTATAAACTTTATTTGTAACTGTTATTTATCAGTTACAGAACCGCTGAACTGGTTCATATTTCATCTCCCTGCTCGGTTCCTCCGGTTCCTTATCAGTTCCGGAATCGACTGCAAAAAAAATATATATATATATATATAAGCTGTTTAAATAACCGCAACAGTATCTATTATTTAGCGGTTGGTGTTTTTCCTCTTTGCTTTTCACCATAGCAGAGAAACCTAAGAAGAGAACCGGGGAGCCCGGGTTTAAAAACTGTTTAAAGTGTGGAGATGTGTTTGCCAAGGCAGACAAGCACACCTTATGTGTAGCTTGTCTGGGTTTCAAACATCTGGACCAGGAATGTGAGATATGTAAAGCTTTTCCAGATAAAACTGTGGAAAAGCACCTTGAACGGCTCAATAAAAAGTTTCCTAGGGGTTCCTCAGTCTCTGACCAGCTGACACCCCAGTCTGTTGTGGCTGAACCCACAAATGGTACTACCTCTGCCCCTGATACAGGTGAAAAAGGGCAAAGAGAGGAAAAGAACCGGCTGACTCTCCAGTTCCCTGAAAGAAAACAAAGAAACAAACATGCAGAACCCTCTCCTGTTAACCTAGGGACTTCTGCGCAGGTGTCTGCAATGCCTTCAGCCCAAGAGAAAGCTAAGGCATTCAGAATTATTCAGGCTCTGCAGAGCATCATCCCTCAGCCTCCTGTCCCCTCACAGGGTTCCCAGGTTGCTAGTACTGTGTTGCTCTCTGCACCGGAGCAACTATTTTTTGAAGAGGATGATGAGCCTTATGAGGAGGACGAACCTATACCTCCAGAGGTGTCCACTGAGCAGGATTTTGGCTCGCCTCCCAGGGTGTCTGAGGATTTTTCCTCCCACTTTTCCTTTGTAAGGCAAATGGCAGATGCCTTAGATATCGCCACAACAGAGCAAGTGGAGAATGAGGAGGAAATTGAGTACCTTAGTATGATGGGTTTAACACCCACAAAGGCCCTCCTCCTCCCAGTATATACATTTTTTAAGAAGGATGCTATGAAGCTCCTGCAGACCCCTAATTCTGTTCCTCCCATTGACCCATCAACAGGAGAATAGACAAAAAGCACCAGTTGGATAGGGAGGGAGCTGACTTCCTCTTCTCCCATCCTGACCATCAAGGGGTAATACAACAGGCAGCCTGTGATAAAGCTAAGGTCCCTCTGTCCTCACATCCACCAGACAAGGATTCCAGAAAATTGGACAGTATTGCCAAAAAAGGCTATTTGTCAGCCTCACTGGCCATGAGACAGGCTACTTTCCAAGCTTATGCTGCCCAGTATCAGAAATCCCTGTGGCAGTCGATACTGGCAATGTCCATGAAAGCCACCGCACCCTTATCAGATGACCTGGCTGAAACTGCCAGGTTTGGGCTAGAGGCGGCTTAGTACCAGTTCGAGATGGCTGCTGATTCGAATGACACTGCAGCCAGATGGATGGCTAACACAGTGGCTCAGAGAAGGTTTGCTTGGCTTAGGGCTACAAACCTCATTCAAGATACCCAGTCGAAGGCCCTGGATTTTCCATTAGAAGGAAATTCTCTTTTTGGGGAATCCACGGTGGCCTATATGAAGAAGGTGGATGAATATAAGGCTACTTATAGAAGCAACTCTGCCAGAGCCAGAGCTTCTTCATCCACCAGGCCCTATGGAAGGGGGGGGGCAGAGGTCGCTCTTTCATGACAAGACCTTTTTTCCAGCCAGTAGCCATGCCCCAATACCAGCAGTACCCCCAACAGGGCTACTCTAGGGGTAGGGGTAGAAGGGGCTGTAGGCGAGGGTCTCAGGCACAACCTCAGCCCCAGCCTAAACAGAACCCCTGCGATGCAGGCCGCCTCCTCCCTACCTGTCGGAGGCAGACTGTCCCATTTCCTCCGTCTTTGGTCAGCCATCACCACAGACAAGTGGGTGTTGGAGGTAGTGGGCAAAGGTTTGTCTCTGGACTTCAAATTTCTTCCTCTAAAAAATTCCAGGGTTTTCATCTCTCCTCCCCAGCACAAACTTCATTGCTAGAGGCAGAGGTTCAAAAGCTGCTACAGCTCAAAGAAGTGGAACCAGTTCCTACAACCCTGAGAGGAAGAGGTTTTTACTCCAGATACTTCCTAACATCAAAGAAAAATGGGGAGTGGTGCCCAATTTTGGATTTCAGAGTTTTAAACAAGCACCTGAAGAAAACTAAGTTCAAAATGGTAACTTTGGCTCGGATTCTGCCAACAATCCAAAAAGGGGACTGGCTGGCATCTCTGGACTTACAAGATGCCTATTTTCACATCCCCATAAAAGAATCTTTCAGGAAATATCTCAGATTCAGACTCCCATCAGGTCATTATCAGTTTGCAACCCTGCCCTTTGGCCTTTCCTCGGCACCAAGGGTGTTTACAAAATGCCTAGCAGCTGTGGTGGCATTTCTTCGAAGAGAGGGAGTGACTGTTTTCCCATATCTGGACAACAGGCGGGTGGTGGGCAAATCACCAGAACAAGTCAGAACCTCTCTAAAGCTCACACAGGATCTTTTGGAGTCCTTGGGCTTCATAGTAAACCAGAAAAAAATCTGTCTTAACCCCTACACAGACTTTACATTTCATAGGGGCAGAGATCAGTACTCTACAGGCCAGGGCCTTTTTGCCACTGGACAGGGTGCAAAGCCTTCAGGCCGTAGCAAATTCCTTCAAGTTGCACAGGCAAAAAACAGCCAGGCAATTCCTGCAGCTCTTGGGTCATATGGCTGCATCCACAGGCACAGTGCAGGGTTCCAGGTTTCACATGAGAGACATCCAGTTTTATCTCAGGAATCATTGGAGTCAGAGAAAAGATCCCTTTTCAAAATTCATTCCAGTGACAAGGGCACTGTTACAAGCCCTTTTGTGGTGGAAAAAGGAATCCAACGTAAGGCAAGGAGTCCCTTTTCAGAAGGAGGATCCTTCACTAGTCCTCACAACAGATGATTCCCTTCTGGGCTGGGGCACCCATTTGGGGAGCATACAACTCAGGGCACCTGGACAGAAGCAGAGTCTCTTCAGCATATAAACTTGCTGGAACTTAGAGCAGTGTGGCTATCACTAAAAGTTTTCTCTACACTGGTGATGCGCAGGGTGGTACAGGTCAGAACAGACAATACCACCACTATGTACTACATAAACAAGCAGGGAAGCACCAGAGCAGGTCCCTTATGCACAGAAGCCATGAAAATTTGGACTCTGGCGTATTCCCTAAAGGCGTCCTTGCAAGCAATCCATCTGCCAGGAAAGGACAATACCTTGGCAGACACACTGAGTCAAATCAGTCAGTCCCATCACGAATGGTCACTGAACAAGCAGGTGGTACAGGTCATTTTCAGGAGGTGGGGCATTCCAGAGATAGACTTGTCCACATCCCACCAGAGCCACCAGTTGCTTCAGTATTGCTGAAGACCACCGGCCTAGGGCACAATCCCTCTGGATGCCCTGGTACTGGACTGGTCAGGCAAGTTTCATTATGCCTTCCCCCCTTTTCCTCTGGTTTTCAGAGTACTACTGAAGCTCAAATCCCTCTCAGCTTCTCTGATCTTGATAGCTCCAGTTTGGCCCAGGGAGCCATGGTACTCTCTTCTGCTCTCCATGTCAGTGAGCCATCCAATAAGTTTGCCTCTCAGGCACAATCTCCTGACCTCCAATCAAGGAACATTGTTGTACCCAAATCTCAAGTCCCCTCCACCTCAAGGCACGGCTCTTGAGGAATTAGAGTATGCAGACTTAAACCTTTCTGAAGCTGTATTAACTATCTTGAAAGGTTATAGGAAGCCCTCCACTAAGAAAATGTATTCTGCTAAGTGGAAGAGATTTTCTTTTTGGTGCTCTGATAGGAATTTTGCCCCAAATGATGCAGGAGTCTCAGTGGTGTTGGATTATCTGACTCACATTCATAGGGTCTACAATCCAGTTCTCTAAGGGTTCATCTTGCAGCAGTGTCTGCATATCTTTCTGCTAGGACAAAGGTGTCGGTAGCATCAGATCCCATTTTCAAAAGATTTTTTAAAGGCCTGATACATTTGCATCCTCCTCACAGGGCACCAGTGCCCGCTTGGGATCTTAGTATATGTATAGCCAGATTAATGAGGGCTCCTTTTGAGCCCATGGCTATAGACCATTTAAAGTATGTTACCTGGAAAACAGTTTTTCTCGTATCAATTACCTCAGCAAGAAGAATCAGCGAGCTTCAGGCTCTCTTTGTTGACCAGGACTGCATCTCCTTTTCGCAGAGATAAGGTAGTCCTCAGAACAAACAGACAATTCCTTCCCAAGGTTGTTTCAGACTTTCATCTGAACCAATCAATCACTTTGCCTGTCTTTTTCACAGACCATACAAGCTCTGGTGAAAGAAGACTCCACAGTCTGGATGTGAAAAGAGCTCTCAGCTATTACATGACAGCTACTAAGGGCCATAGGCAAGACAAAAAACAACTTTTCCGTACATATGGGGATGTCGGAATGGGCAAACCAGCCTCAAAAAGATCCATTTCTCGATGGATTGTCCAATGTATTAAATTCTGCTACACTAGAGCAGGTAGGGAGTCCCCAGCTGGGCTGAGGGCACACTCGACAAGAGGAACAGCTGCCAGTCTTGCAGCAGCTAGGGAGGTTCCATTATTGGATATTTGTAAAGCAGCTACCTGAAAATCAGTACACACCGTTACAAAGCCTTACAACTTGGATGTTTTGTCCAGAAGTGATGCCAGATTTGGCACAGCAGTCCTGCAAAGCCTGTTTCCAAAACAAGTTATGTGCCCACCTCCAAGGGTACTGCTTGGTAGTCTACACAAAGTTATGAATATCCTGAGCATTACTGGGGTTAGAAGAAAAAATGACTTACCGTAGTGATCTTTCTTCCCTGTGATGCTCAGATATTCATAACTCCCTCCCATCCTCCCCTTCCAGACCTTCAGCCTCTGCACTCCGCATGCTAGTGTCACATATCCATACCCTTTTGGGTTCACTTCTGTATACTGAATATATTTAAACAGAGTTTTTCTGTCTCTATTAATAGTTTTCTCATGCTGTTTGATGAACACCATTGTTTATTTGATGTAGTTCCTCCTTAAGAGGCTTTTTGGGTAAATTCTCTTTATTAGGATAACCCTGAAAAAAAAAAAATTAAAATTAGCTGTTGGATTTTTTCACAATGCCTGACCTCCAGGCTTCTTACAAATCTAAAGGGGTTAGAACACTACAGTTGGTAGAGGCAGTATTTGAAAGATGCTCACGTGCAAAGAATTCCATCATTTGCATGTGTTCCATCTCTCCGGGCTGTCCAACCCACCAGGCTGACTGCACAAAGTTATGAATATCTGAGCATCATTGGGGAGAAAGAAGAGTACTTTGGTAAGTATTTTTTTTCATTTAGACAAAGGCATATCCCTTTAATAATAGTTTATCTGAGCCAGTTTTCACCTACAGCTTCAAACTTCTTAAAAATATATTGAGGTGATAGAGGAGCTTACATCCATACATTTTTTTTTTTACAGAGTGCCATTTACATGGATTCTAGGCTTGTTTTCACAGAATACCAAGCTTCCTTATCTATGTAAAATAAAATAAAAACTCTCTTATATCACTTAAGAGCTTAAACATTGTTCTTTGTATATGGAAGTAAAAAATATTAATTACATTTACTTATGGTTTGACATAGTTTTTCAAGGTCTTCTGAGTACTGACAGCAGTTCCATCTTGCAGCAAGAGAGAAGCCCGCAGGCCCCCTTCTTGTACCCACATGGCATCACATGCCGGCGTAAATGAACGTTGGCAAACATTGCCTGGGGAATGCCGTTGCTAAGCAACCAATTCTGCCACACAGGTACATAGCCAACTGTCAAAACAATAAACAGCAATCAGATAACCTGATGTTTCAGAAGTTTGTTTAAAGTTGATCAGGGATGTAGAACTTTTAAAATGAACAGGCAATTTGTCACATTAACTATTTGAGGTTTTTGTAATGGCATCAGATTGCCATAATGTTAATAGTACTGTTTTAAGTCAGTCAAGTTCTACATAGGTGTATGACCAGCTGTCTAGACTTTGAACAGCAGCAGAATGACATGGATATTTAGCAGGCTATTTGTAATTTGTCAAGGAAATGGATCTTTTAGTGTAAACCTGCAGTTTGCCACATCTATTTCAAATTTAAAATTATAGTAGCAGCTTCAAAGTCTCATTATCTTAATGATATAATTTCTCGTTTGACAAGTCCCATATTTTAAAGTCCATATTCATATATTGTTGCTGCTCATGTTCTGAATGCTGGTGGATTTGCCCTATACTGTACATGGTTTCTGGATATTGTTATTAAAAGCTTGAGGGGGGGATTTCTTTATGCATCAAATCATTGTCTTGGTTTAAATTCACCAGCAGATCTGCCAGTTTGATTCCTCATTTAAACACCATGATACCGTGTGTGTTCCTAGCTCATAAATCCACTACATCTCTCGTTTTTCCATAATTTGTTGAAATTCCCACCCCTACTAGGTTCCTGCACCCGTTCCGATCCCCAAAATCTTTCCATATACTGTAGTTTCTTGCCACCGACAAATTTTCGTCTTGAAGCCTAATTTTACTTTTATGTTCTAAGATTAATTTTTTTAGTTCTCTCAATGTTTTGCCCACATATATAGGTGGTCACATAAATATTGTATCACATAAATTACACCCATAGAATTCCAGTCAGTGTGGTATCTTATTTGTTTTTTCTTTCCCATGTAGGAATGTTTAAACTGTGTTTTTGTTGATGTGTGGTCACAGACCACACATGTACCACATGGAAAGATGTCACATTTGAGGGGTCCTAACAACAATTGGCCAGTTTTAGTTTTTTTACACAATGTTCTGTGCGCACCAATTTATCATGTATTGTTAGAGCTGTTTTTGAAGTCACATATGGTTTGTGCTGAAAGTTTTTTCTGTTGTTGGATGGGTCTGTAGTACCTTCCAGTTTTCCAATATGATATGCCTGATTCTATTCATTTCTGAATGGTACTCTATGCTAAATGTATTCCGTTTACCTATGTCATGTGGTTCAGGTCTCTTGGTTAAAGCCTCATCATGTTTCACTTGCTGTATTCTATTCTTGGCAGGTTTGAGAGTTTGATTTTTTATATCCCCTTTGTTCAGATCTATTGATCGTGTTTTGTTCCTCATCATTGAACTCTTAAGAATCTGCCACAGTTTTTCTTTGTTCTCAGTAATTGAGAATAGTGGATGCTCTCTGTTAGCTTCCTAGGTGGAAGCTCCTGGCATATAGTGCGGTGTTTCTGTCTGTATCTTAACGGTAAAGTTTGGTTTCTAACACATGCCCACACTTCATGATATTAATGTCCAGGAAATTAACATTTTATGAGCTGCTGGTGGCTATGAATTTCTGGTTAGGATCCCTAGTGTTTAGATATTCTAAGAATTATTTCAGAGATGCATTGCCTCTTGCCCACAATAATAAAATGTCATCAGTAAAGCATTTCCAAAACAGTATATTGGTCTTATAGATATTCCCTTCCTGTTCCAAGTAAAATACATATTTTTGCTCAAAGTTATGCATGACACCCTGGGCCATCGTGCTGCCCATTGCTGTTCCTTTTAACTGCCCAATACACTGTTCTTCGAATCTAACATAGCTATACTGTAGTACTATTCGCACCATTTCTTTTATTAACTTGGTTCTAGGTTTTGTACCTGGAGGTCTGGAACTTAATAATTTCCCCATTGTGGTAATACCATCTTCATGGGGAACTGAGGTAGTAAGTCTTTTACATCAATTGTAACCAATATTACTTCATCCATTTGTATGTTGTTGTTTAAATCTTTAATCGGATGAAGGATGTGGGAACTGTCTTTGATGTATGTGGGGATTTGTTCAATCAGTGGTTGTAAATGAAAGTCGACATGTTTTATTTATTTATGTGAATTTTGGTGACCGGGTAAGCCCACTGAGATGAAGTGTCCCTTTTTCGGGGGCAACCCAGGGAAAAGGGTTACAGAGGGAGGAGACAGTGACACAAAGTTATAAAAATCACAAATCACACGGTAAGTGTACGCAGACACTATTTACAGTATATAACACATCAGAGCAGTAGACAGGCAGTAAAATAAGTTACGTCTTCAAGATGCTAAAGGGATATGGGGTAAGTGGATATAAATTGTATGAAATATAATATATAGTACAGTATTTACATATATACAAGCAGTGTGGTGGGGTCAGGATAAAAAGGGGGGAGGAGAGAGTAATGATAGTGTCACAAGCTGAAGGATAGGGAAGAAGGAGAAAAGAAGGGTGGAAGCATCAAGACAGGTAGGGGAGGGTTAAGCACAGTTGCAGTTGCATACAGGAGGTGGGAAGAAGTTTTCTTTGAAGAGTCACTTGAACTGGGGAAGAGACTTACATAATAGTAGGTTATGTAGGAGGTTGTTCCATTTATGAGGAGCAGTAGAAGAGAAGGGTCGCATACCTATGGCTGTACAGGTTTTAGGCATTCTTAGTATAGGGAGGTGGGAGGTTTTGAAAGTTCTTGGGAAGGATTTCAAGGAGAGTAGATTAGCAAGGATGGGTGGGCAGGGAAGTTGTATACGTCTGAAGACAGTGCATAGTACTGGGAAGTCAAATTTTTGCCTCAAAGGACGGCCAGCTTAGGGTGTTGAACATGTCGCAGTGATGGGTCTGGACTGGTGCTTTGGCCGCAAAGCGTGCAACTCTGTGGTATGTCTGCTTAAGTTTGGTCAACATAGAGATTTTGATAGAGTGGTTAATAGGGGTTCCATAAAAAAACCCTGGAAGAAGAGTGGCCGAGGCAATGGTCTTTCGAGCATGACGTGTGAGATAGGGGGCAGCACGGTAAAGAAAGCCAAGCTTTTGATTGATAACTTTGATAACATTGGATACATGCAATTCAAGGGATAGGTGCTCATCGAGAGTCAAGCCCAGATATTTGAAGGAGGACACTCCTTCTAATGGTACCCCCGAGGAGGTAAGGACTACTAGGGGAGGCTGGGACGTTTTTTCGAAGGAGATTTGCCAGAATAACATGATTTTTGTCTTTTTTGTATTCAACACCAACAAGTTGTTCCTGAAGCAGGATTCCAGTTGCTGCAAGTCATTGTCCAGGTCAGACTTTATGGAGGAGACAACTCTGCTGGATGTGTATAGTACAGCATCATCCACGTAGAGCGGAACTGATGCCCCACCACAGTTCCACGGCAGTTCGTTGATGAAGATGGAGAACAGTAATGGCCCAAGGATTGACCCTTGGGGGACCCCATCAGTGACTGGAGATAGGGAGGAGTAGGCTTCTGCCCATTTGACACACTGGGACCAGTCAGATAAGTAGTTGGAGAACCAAGTAAGAGAGTTAGGATCCAGGCTCAGGCAATGGCAATATTTTGATTGGGGCTGTAAGATAGAATGAGCCCTGATACTGTCTGCCTACTTGGTGGATGGTTCACAGAGACCTGCTAGCAGTGTTCTTAAGTGTGGATCATGAACTGAATCCCAGCTGGTAGAAATAGAGGTTCAAACAACATGAAGTCTTGCTGTATTTTGACAAGTGCAGTTAGCCCCAGCTTTTAAACTGCCCCGGAGAACTGTGGGTTTACTTTTCTATGTAGGGCATAGAATGTTGATCCCGAGCTTGATTGATGTCTCTGCCTGTTGTATTTTGAACTGCAACCGTCAGATTCTTTACTGTGCCTCACTGAACAGTCGTTCCGGAGATTTCTCCTGCAGCTCGGTTCGAAGTCAGTTGAAGTGTCGGTTTTCGGTCTGTTTCTACTGAAATTTAGTTTCCGCATAGTCTGTTCAAGTCTCTGTCTGTGGTACCGTGAGTACTAGATAGGTGTTTGTTCTGTTTTCTGTGTGGAGCTTGTAAAAAGTGTGGATCGGATCGGCTGAACCAATCGTTCAGGTAATTTTTGTATCTTACTTTAGTGTGTGGTTACCGGTCCATATCGGTTCAAAAAAAAAAAAGGGGTTTTAGTACGTTTTCAGGAACTGATAGGGGAGTCTTGCCTGGCGGTTGCCGAAAAAAGGGTAAGTTTGGTTAGGTTGGCCATGTCTGAAAAACCCAAGAAAAACGCTCACTCACTTCAACACTGCAGTGAGTGTGGGAGGTCTTTACAGGGCCGATCCCCACACCACCTGTGTTTATTGTCTGGGGTTTGACCACCTCGATTCAGACTGCCAAATTTGTAAAAATTTTCCCAAATCTACCCTTGAAAAGAGATTAGGTAGACTGAGGGAAAGGGAGGCAGAGAAGTCCACTGACCCGGATGGCCAGTCCAGTTTGGTTCCGACTGAACCAGGAGGAGTGTCCTCTGACCAGGGCGATACTTCTTCGGGCAAAAGGAGATCCGATCCCAAGAGGTCGGTTCCGGCAAAAAAGAAACGCAAAGAAAAATCGTCCGGTTCAGATCCAGAATCTCATACTCTGACCGCCGAAGAAATAGCCAAAGCGATTTGTATTGTGGAATCGCTTTGCTCGGTTCCAACTGATCCGGCACCTTTTGGCAGGGGCTCGGTTCGGTTGGTTCCCCCGGTTCATAATTATACCGTGGAAGATTTTACGAACCGGAGTTTGAGGAGGAAGGAGAGTTGGAAGATGAATATGGTGATGGTGAAAGTCTGGATGTGCCTATTGGTCCGGACATCTCCCCAGACAGACCTTCAGGTGTTTCTCCTCCTAGGCTTTCTGAGTCCCCTTCCCACTTTATGTTTTACAGAAAGGTGGCTGAGACCCTCCAGCTTCCTGTGGAGGAGGCAGTGGAGGATCAGGAGGAGCCTGACTATGTAGAGATGATGGATGTCCCAGAGTCCAGGAGACTGTCTGTTCCCCTCCACAAATCTTTTGGGAAACAGACACAAAAAATTCTGAAGTCTCCCAATTCCATACCTCCTGTGGATAGAAGAATGGACAAGAGGTGTACACTTTCAGGCTCAGATACGGAGTTCCTTTATCAGCAGTGCAGCCATGTTGGGGTTGTACAGGCTGCTGCCTGCGATAAGGCAGACATTCCCTTGTCATCACACCCCCCAGACAAGGACTCCAGGAAGATTGATGCCATGGCAAAAAAGCAGTCCATGGCATCTTCCTTGGGACTTAGGCAGGCGAATTATGAGGCCTATACAGCCAGATACCAGAAGTCCAGGTGGGACACTGTACTGGCACTGGCTAAACAGGCTTCCCTCCAGCTTGCTAAGGAGCTGGAGGACATGGCTGCAGATGGGATTGAGGCATCAAAAGTTCAGTTTCATGCTGCTGTGGACTCCAGTGATGTCATCAAGAGTCATGGCTACATCTGTGACTCTTCAGAGAATGGCTTGGCTCAGATGTACTAGCCTCTCACAGGATAGCCAGGCTAAGGCCATGGATTTTCCTGTACTGGGTAATTCTCTGGGGAGCAGACAGAGAATTACATGAAGAAAATGGACGAGTACAGGACCACTTACAGGAGTGTTCAGGCCAAGGAAAGGCAGGCAGCTCCTCAAAGGCAGCAGTCTAGGGGCAGGGGCAGGCCTTTTCAAAGGCCTTTTTACCAAGCACAGGCCTCTTCTTCCTTTTCGCAGAGGGGGTTCTTCAGAGGGAGAGACCGAAGGGGATGAGCAGGCCTGCATCGACCCCTCAGCCTAAAGCCCCTGCCAAGCAGACACCCTGATGGGTCTGCCCGGGTCGACTCTCCTATCTTAGTAGGGGGCAGGCTGGCTTACTTTGTCCAGGACTGGATGTCTATCATATCAGACAAGTGGGTCCTGGAAGTACTAAGACAGGGACTGGTTCTCAGCTTTAAAACATTCCCAAAGATGAGAGCCAGATCTTTTCCACCTGCAAATCTTTCGGAAACCCTTGCCCTAGAGGCAGAGGTTTCTTCTCTCCTAGCTTTAAGAGCTATAGAGAGAGTACCTACCCTACACTGGGGCAAAGGACTGTACTCCAGGTACTTCCTGACCCCCAAAAAGACAGGAGAGTGGCGACCCATCCTGGACTTAAGATAACTGAACAAACATCTTTTAAAGCCAAAGTTCAAGATGATGACTCTGGGAGTTATCCTTCCCTCTCTAAGGCCAGGGGACTGGCTAGCCCCTTGGACCGAAAAGATGCCTACTTTCACATTCCCATCAGGTGCTCCCACAGAAAGTACCTCAGGTTCGAGTTGCCCTCATGCCACTGTCAGTTCAGAGCATTGCCCTTTGGCCTAACCTCAGCTCCAAGGGTTTTCACAAAGTGCCTGGCAGTAGTTGTTGCCTTCCTAAGAAGACAAAAGATTTCCATTTTTCCATATTTGGGTGACTGGCTCATAGTGGGCCAGCCTCCAGACCAAGTCAAGTCAGACCTGCAAGTGACCCAGCAAGTGCTCACTTCATTAGGATTTCTTCTCAGCCTACCAAAGTCAGTTGTCGAACCAGTGCAGCTCCTCACCTTCATGGGGCAGAGCTGGATACGGTAAAAGCAAGAGCCTTCCTTCCCCTGGAAAGGGCAAGAGCTGTCATGGAGCTGGCTTCTTCATTCAGCCTTCAGGTGTCTCGACCAGCAAGGCATTTCCTTCAGCTCTTGGGCCACGTGGCAGCTTCTACAGCAGTGGTCCAAGGCACAAGATTCCAGATGAGGGACATTCAGTTCCACTTGAGAGCTTTTTGGTCCCAAAGAAAGGATTCCCTTACCAAACTAATCCCAGTGACTCAAACTCTGATCCAAGCCCTGCAATGGTGGCAGGATCAGGGCAGTTTTGAGGCAAGGGGTTCTATTTGCCACTCAGTCTCATTCAGTGGTCCTTACCACAGTTGCTTCCCTGCTGGGCTGGGGAGCCATTTGGGGGACCTCACCACCCAGGGACTGTGGTCTCCTCAGGAATCTCTTCTACACATCAATCTCTTGGAACTCAGGGCAGTGTTTCTGGCACTGCTAGCTTTTTCCCAGTCAGTACAGAACAAGGTGGTTCAGGTCAGAACAGACATGTGGTACATCAACAAGCAAGGAGGCACTCGGTCTACGGCCTTGTGTACAGAAGCAATGAAGTTGTGGTCCCTGGCTTATTCCCTGCAAACCTCTCTGATAGCAGTTCACCTTCCAGGGAAGGACAATGTCCTAGCAGATGCACTGAGCAGAGTATTTCAGGGCCATCACGAATGGGCCCTGGATCCTCTGGTATAGACAGTGATTTTTTTCAAGATGGGGCACTCCAGAGATAGATCTTTTTGCAGCCCCAGACAATCACCAACTTCTTCTCTTTTGTTGCAGACCCCCAGTCTTGGGCTCAGTCCCCCTGGATGCTCTGATTCTGAACTGGGAAGGGAAATTTCTGTATGCTTCCCCCCCCCCCCCGTTCAAAGTTCTAGTCAAGATAAGGTCACAACCTTGCAAAGTGATTCTGATTGCTCCAGACTGGGCCAGGCAGCCATGGTATCCCTTGTTGCTATCCCTAGCAGTCCATCTTCCCCGTCTCTTCCCAGGAATTACAACCTGTTAACCTCCTCTCAGGGGAGAATTTGGTACCACAATCTTCAGTCTCTCAATCTCAAGGCATGACTCTTGAAGAGTTAGAGTTTGCAGATCTGCATCTGTCTCAGGGAGTTCTGGATATTCTCAAAGCTTCTCGAAAGCCTTCCACCAGAAAGACTTGTAACTCCAAATGGAAGAGATTCAGTATTTGGTGTTCCAAGAGGCATATCTCCCCAGATACTGCTGAATTGCCTACAATTCTGGATTATATGGTCCATCTTAATAGCCTGGGCCTCAGAACAGCTACTCTCAGGGTACACTTGTCTACTGTTTCTGCTTTCTTCGCAGTAGGCAAGTCTTCCTCACTGTCATCCCACCCTGTATTCTGTAAGTTTCTCAAGGGATTGCTTCATAACAATCCCCCCCTTTAGGGATCCTGCTCCTACTTGGGATCTTAATGTTTGCATTGCTCAGCTTATGCAACCCCCTTTTGAGCCTTTGTCCTCAGCAGAGCTTAAGTACTTGACTTGGAAAACTGTGTTTTTGGTAGCCATTACTTCTGCTAGACGTATCAGTGAATTGCAGGCCCTGTCAGTGGAACCTGATTTCATCTCTTTTCACAGAGATAAAGTGGTCCTTAGAACTAACAGAAAGTTCTTGCCTAAAGTGGTTTCAGATTTCCACCTGAATCAGTCTGTGTGTCTCCCTGTTTACTTCACTGATCATTCTTCATCAGGGGAGAGGAGGCTACACGGTTTGGATGTTAAAAGAGCCCTTAGCTACTACATAGAGTGTACCAAGGGTCACAGGTTTGATTCCCTGCAGTTGTTCCTCACTTATGAAGAGGTAGGAAAGGGCAAACCTGCCACCAAGAGAACTATTGCCAGGTGGATTGTGTCTTGTATACAATTCTGTTATGAGAAACTGGGAAAGATTCCACCCTCAGGCCTGAGGGCTCGCTCTACAAGAGGTACAGCTGCTTCCCTGGCTGCTGCCAGGGATATCCCTCTCTTAGAAATCTGTCAAGCAGCCACCTGGAAAACAGTACATACCTTTACCAGGCATTGCTCTCTGGATATCCAGGCTAGGAGTGATGCTTGGTTTGGCACAGCAGTACTTCAGAGCCTATTCCCAAAGTAGGTTCTGTCCCTCCTCCATGGAAGTACTGCTTGGTAGTCTGCACTTGTCAGAATACAGCAAGACTTCATGTTGTTTGAAGAAAAAATTACTCACCTTAGTAATTACGTTTCTTCTAGTGGAGTCTTGCAGTATTCTGACCTCCCCCCTGCCTCCCTTCTCAGAACCTGGATTTTTTGGGATGTGGGTGGGCAGGCGCAGTGTTGGCACCCCAGGGGTGCCCCCTTACACCCTCTGTTACTCATGGGGTGATATGTTATTTCAATTTGTTTTTTGTGTTTTGGGTTTCCTGACTTGAGTCTTCCTTTGGGAACCCAAAAGATTATTTTTCTGCCAGTTGGCTAGTAAAAATTTTACAGTTTCTACACAGAACACCTAGTGAGTTTTGCTCGTAAAGACCTGATGGTTGCAGTTCAAAATACAACAGGCAGAGACATCAACCGAGCTTGAGATCAACATTCTATGCCCTGCATAGAAAAGTTAACCCATTGTTCTCCGGGGCAGTTTAAAGGCTGGGGCTAACTGCACTTGTCAGTATACAGCAAGACTCCACTAGAAGAAACATAATTGCTAAGGTGAGTAATTTTTTCTTTTTTACCTATAACCATAGATCTTGCCTCCCCTGCAAGAAGCGTATGGATCTCTGCATTGAGGAAGGAAGCTCTGACATTATGGTGGGCAGGGCTGGAGGATGACACCATGGATGGTGGGTGGAATCAAGCTTGAAGACATCCAGTGACTGAACAAGCTCAGCGGACACTGTCTAAGTGTGGATGTGAACTGAATACCCATGGCAGAATTATGGTTTCAGGTAAGTTAATTGTATTTGCTACTTTATAACTGCAGTCTAGGGAGCCACCTGAAGGACTCAGTCCATTGTCTAGAGCAAGCGACCACAAATCAAAAAGATTTTGCTAATTAGAGGAGCTCCTTTCCAGTGCCTACAGGGAACCACTGATCCAGCTGCTTAGGAAGCATCCCAGCAAAAGCTTCCCTGTTATAGTGCGGTCAAGTATCACACACCAACTGCAAAACACAAACTCAACCCCACTACCACTGAAGAATGTTAACCAATAGACATCCAAGTCCCAGGACCCTCCTTTGGGGAAGAACCACCAAACAGACGTAAGGCTTTTTAGGGTCAAATATGTGGTAGCAAAAAAAATCTGACACATTCCCAAGACATGCAGTGACAGGCAGAAAACTGCCAAATATACAGAAATATTACAGCACTGCACCCCCTCCCAAAAAAAAATATTAAATAAGGTAGCTATCTTGCCAACAGCTGAATATTATCTTAAAACAGCAGTACTGTATTTGTTAATTGGCAAACTAATTTATGTATTTTTTATCAATAAGATATTTCTTTCTGGCAGAAAAAAAACAATATATGTTTTTCAATTCATTTTATTTCATTTATGAAATTTGATGTGTGGTTTTGAAATGTTTTAAAGTTCTTATGTCTTGCCATGCCTACCATGGAAAAAGTTTGGTATGGTGCTATTTGATTTACCATCAGAACCGGGTACTAGGACCATCCTGATCCATCCTCAGTATGACTGTATTATGTATAGCAAGGAGTGACCTCACTTTAAAACTTACCTGTGGTAGCCATATTTATTAGCTTGAATTATTAATTACAAAACTAGTACTAACTGGTTTCAAAAACATCTGAGTGAATTAAAAATACTCCATAATGAATCTCAGGATGTCAGAAATACATTACATTACTGCTAGAAACTATATGGTAACATTTTTTGGAAGCGAATACTGCTACTTTATCCTCTTTTAAAACAGTTCTTGTCAAACTTAATATATTCTTAATATATTGATAGTGATCTTTGAGCTTTCCTTATTTTATTAAGTTTAACACATGGTGCTTAACCACTTCCTTTCATGAATGTGTGTGGCATAATCCATTTCTAGTTTCTGATTTGTGGCGTAATAAAGCAACAATAACACTTAAGTCCAGGCCAACTTTCTCCTGCACTTGAATTTATCTAACAATTCATTTGCAGAACCATTCCTGATATTTTCTCTAGAAGTGGGAAAATATGTTTACACTAAAAGCTATGGGGGAAAAAAGAGTGTACAGTAGAACTAGTGCATGGGGGAGTGGCTATTAGATTTGGAATTTTTTTGTTGTTAGTTTACTTAGTTTCACTCTGTATTCCTACTCATGGTTTATACTCTAGTTTCCTTTTAATTTGGCTTTTATTTATTTTAGCCTCCAGATAATGATGCATATTTTCCTCAAGACTTCAAGCATGTTTACAACTCAACTGAAGTGAGTGTTATCTGCCAAGATCTAAGTGCCTGGGATAAGGTAATTTTCTAAAAAAACAGTAGAGCTCCTGATAAGACAGTTATGATACATCGTGACCATGCACAGACTTTGTGGTGCATCATGGCATTCTGATACATAAGCCATAACATGCAACAACATATGTGGCCTTTGGAGAATGTATGCGTTATAAAGGGTGTTGCAAAGCCTCATGCTTTTAAACACCTAGTGATGTGATTGCTGTACCTTTCATCTCTGACAATACACCCTGGGGTGTGTTATTACATTTTTATAAAATGGGTCAAATCAGGCCTAGATTTAGATTGGCTGAGAACCATTCCCACTCTTGTAATTATTCCACTATAATTACATGGATTGTAGTTGCCATCCCAGTCCCATACAAACACAATAGGACTTCAGTTATCAGAACTCCCTGGGTTACAGCAATTTTGTTTGGATAAATGAGGTAAGGGTTAACCCACTGCAGAGCGTGGGTCTACTTAGGAATTAATTCACGGCTGGGGAGGGTTGGACCATGTGGCTGCAGGCCTAGTGGTTCCAGCCAACCAGACGTGTATTAATTCCCAAGTAGACCCACGCTCTGGAGTGGGTTAATTCACTTGTATCATGGGGAAGAGAAAGGGTTCAGCGCTTTTTTTATATGTTTCTCTTCCCCATGTTACATTTGCGTAAAAGTTATTTTAATGTGCAAAATTACAAAGATTCCGGGAGGATATTAAGGTTCTTACCATGAGGAAGAGAAAGGGGTTGCACCTGACTGGTGAAACTACATCCTGGAACAGGCTTTTTTTTTTTTTTTTTTTTTTTTTTTTATATATATTTTGAGGGCAGTGGTGGAATTACTGATTACATGCAGATGTGACCAACATTTCAGAATATGTGCTCATTTTAGCTGACTTACTTTTATGAACTGTGGAATCATCTCTGTTTTTCTCCTATATTTGTTGTTTGGAATTTGGCTGCTGTGCATTATGGGAAATGCATATATTTAAATGAAACTTCTGGTTATTGTTCCTGCAATACTTGGCCAGCCAACAGATGGCTGTCAAACAATGTTAGCAGCAGTGCACTGCTTTACACCCATTTTTTGATCAATTTCCAAATGTACTGAATTGAGCCAATCTGAAAAAAAAACTTCCATAAACCAAGTAAAAAAAAATAATAATGTTCGCGTAAAAGTAATTTTAAAGTGCAAAATTACAAAGGTTCTGAGAGGATATTATTATTCCTACAATGTGCAAGAGAAAGGGGGTTGCACCTGACTGGTGAAATTACATGCTGAACAGGCTGATTTATATTTTTTAATATTGTGAGTGCAATGGTGAACAGTCACTGAATTAATGATTTCATGCAGATGTAATTATCATTTCACAATATGTGCTAATTTTGGCTGACTTACAACTTCTTTGTTCCTGCAATTCCTGGCCGGCAACAGATGGCTGTCAAACAATGCTTAGCAGTACAGTAATGTTTTACACCCATTTTTGATCAATTTCCAAATGTACTGAATGGAGCACAGAAGCTGGTGGAAAAATAATGAGTCATGCAGTCAGCTTGAAAAAATATGCTGCTAATTCTGCTAAGTCACAGAAATAAGACACTTCTGTGATGTGTGTAACTGTTGTAGTACTTTGAGGGAAACTAAATGTGTCAGTTACTGGTATTGCAGCTATATACCACAGCAGGGACAGGAAACAGACATGGGGAAGGAAAAGTGTGTGCACTGTACCATTAATTAATTCTCCAGCAACTGTGGATTACTTGAGAATTAATCAATGGTCACCTGATGCTGTTGGACCAATCCTGCGCAACCCTTTCTTTTCCTCATGTTACAATATTCTTTAAAACAGGTAGGGTTGTATTGTTGTGAGTGGGTGTTGAATGTAAGCTCAGCATTAGGGCAGTGCATCATGTTGAACTGAAGCTGAATTAATGGATCTTCTAAGAAGCAGTATTCTCCACAGAGCCCCACTTTTTGATCTAAGGCCAGAGGCGCTAGGATCCTGTGGAAGTATAACTTTCAGTTAGGTTGCCAGCCAATGGTGTTGGCACTGGTACATGCGTGATACCATGTGCCATCTCCAGTAACTTGCCAGCACCCAGCATCAGTTCTGTTTTTATCCACTGTCAAGTGTGCAGCATGGAGTGAACTTCATATCTTAGTTTGCACAGCTATTTTCCTTCTGGTTGTTTTTTTCTTATTTGATTGCTATACCTGGTCTCAAAAGTAAGAAACAAAAGCTCACTGGCCACTTCAGACCCCAGGAATCCCTCAGATGAAACTGCATCATTCCCCTGGAATAGGTTGCCTAGAGCTTTATAGTTTCATGCTAATTAAGGAACCTTAGAATGAAATTCAAAAACTCGGCTACATTATGGCAGGTCGTAAGGGACATAATTCAGAATCTGTGGCTCTGTACACTATATAGTAAAACACATACACTATATAGTGAAATACATACATTATATAGTGAAACACATACATTATATAGTGAAATATATACATCATATAGTAAACCACATACATAATATAATGAACCGTATACACCATCTACTGAACTACATACATCATATAGTGAAATACATACACTATATACTGAAATTCAAATGTCATATTGTGAAACACACACATTATATAGTGAAATATTTACATTATATAGTGAAATACATACACTATCTACTGAAATACACTTATTGAGTACTGAGAATCCGCATACACGATATACTTAAAACAAATGCACTATGTACTGAAACATATACACTACCTAGTAAGATACATACACTACAGACTGAAAAATCCACATAGAAACATAAAAATTGATGACCAATAAGGACTACTAGGCCCACCCAGTCTGCCCATTTTCTCTACCTACTGCAAAAACCACATACCCTACTTGACCTCTGCCTTTGTTCTCTTTCCTATCACTATGGTTCCCCTATGTCTATCCCATGCATTTTTGAATTCCCCTACTGAATTTGCCCCCACCACCTCTGCTGGGAGGCTGTGCCATGCACCCACCACCCTTTCTGTAAGGAAATACTTCCTCATATTACCCCTTAATCTACCCCTTCCAGACTCATGTCATGACCCCTTGTTCTAGAACATCTCTTTTTCTGAAAGATGCTACCTCCTGTACCTTATTTATACCCTTGAAATATCTGAAGGTCTCTGTCATACCCCAATCTCTTCTTTTCCAGGGTATACATATTAAAGTCCTCCAGTCTGTCCTCATATGACTTCTGGTGCAGGTCCTGCACCATTTTTGTTGCCCTTCTCTGAAATGCCTCGACTCTATGTCCTTACGGAGATGCAGCCTCCAGAACTGGACACAGTACTCCAGATGGGTCTCACTAATGATTTGAACAGTGGCATCTCCACCTCCTTTCTTCTGCTAGTGATACTTCTCCCTATGCACCCCAGTACCCCACTGGCTGTCCCCACAGCCTTAGCACATTGTTTGGTCACCTTTAGGTTATCTGATATGATTACCACCAGATCTCTTTCCTGTTTGGGGATTGTCAGCATCCCCCCCCATTATGTAAGCCTTCCCTGGGTTCCTGTGCACCAGATGCATGATTTTGCACTTCTTTGCATTGAATCTTAGCTTCCACACTCTTGACCATTCCTATAGTTTACCTAGGTCCCTCCTCATTTTTTCCACCCCTCCCGGAGTGTCTACCCTGTTGCAGATCTTAGTGTTATCTGCAAAGAGGCATTCCTTTCCTTAAAGCCCCTCCGCAATGTCACTTATGAAGGTGTTGAATAGGACTGGCCCCAGAACTGATCCCTGTGGCACCTGCTGATCACCCTCCTTTCTCCGGATTGAGCTCCATTCATCACCACCCTTTGCGTTTTGTCCCTCAACCAATTTCAAACCCAGTTTACCACCTTGGAACCCATTCCCAGGCTGAATAGCTTGTTTACAAGCTTCTTATGTGGAACAGTGTTGAAGGCTTTGCTGAAATCCAGGTAGGCCACATCCACCACTCCCCCTGATCCACTTCCCTGCTCAGCAGTCAAAGAATTCCATCAGATTTATTTTGACTTGACCTTCCCACTGTGAATCCATGCTGCCTTGGAGCCTGTGCTCCACTGGATTCAAGATGTTTCATAATTCTTTCTTTTAGCAGTGATTCCATTATTTTCCCCACCACTGAGGTCAGGCTGACTGGTCTGTAGCTTCCAACCTCCTCTCTGCTCCCACTTTTGTGTAGAGGGACTACATCTGCTCTCCACCAGTCCTCTGGAATCACTCCTATTTCCAGTGATTCATTAAATAGGGCTGCCAGTGGTGCTGCCAGCACCACCGTATGCTCTGTTAATATTCTAGGATGTATTTCATCTGGTCCCATCGCCTTGTCTACTTTCAGTTTTGCAAGTTCCTTTCAAATTCTCTCCTCTGTAAATGGGCTGGTGTCCACCTCCCTTCCCTTATTACTCCTGCTGCTTAATTATGGTCCCTCACCTTTCCACTCTTCTGTGAATACTGAACAAAAATATTTGTTTAGGATTGTTGCTTTTTAAGTCCCCTTCTGCACACTCCCCTTCTTCCCCCTTATGCCTTATGGTCCCACCCCTTTTCTTTCTCCTTTTTCTAACTTACAGTACCTATAAAAAGTCTTGTCCCCTTTCTTTTAGACAGCATCTCTACTGTTGTTTTCTACTGAAACAAACACATTATATGTTGTAAAACATACACTATATATTGAAAAAAGTCTGCATACACTATAGACAGAAACAAATACACTACATATTAAAATACATACACTATCTATTGAAATATTTATATTACACATTGAAGAATCCTCATACACTATTGAAACATATACACTATCTATTGAAATAAATACACTATACATTGAACAATCTGCATACACTATATATGGAAACAAATACATTATATATTGGAACATATACACTGTAAGTATATTGAAATACATTATCTATTGAAATAAATGCAGTATACACTGAAATATCTGCATACACTATATACTGAAACAAATACACTATATATTGAATCAGATACACTGTCTATTGAAAAAAAATATGCATTCTCACTCCAGGAGTCCTTTAGCATCAGTATCTGTTGCAATGAACTGACTAGGTAGTACTGCCCTGGAGGCGGAATGTATGGCAATGAGTTTATGAATGAGCCAATCAGAGAGAAGCTTGTGGGTGTGCTGAGCAGGGGCTGTGAGGAAGACATCAGAATTTTTTTCTGCCTGTTTGAGCAACACTGCCTCTGAGGTGCTCTCTGTCTCTCCTGGCCAAGAGAAAAGTATTTCACTTCTTGGTAGCTATAAACTTTCTTTTTATTCTATTTTTAGTGTGCTGAGTAGCCATTTTTTGTGTTGCAAACCCCAGGAAATCTTACTGTATTCTGATAAATGCAGTATGGTCTCACCATAGGACTGCCCTGGAGCCGAAATGGTTAATTGAATCTATGCTAATAGTGGAATGTTAGGCTCGAGCTCAGTTTTCAAATCACTGTTCCTGGTTGCACTTCCTGCAACCGTCAGATTCTTTACTCCGCTTGCCTCAGTAAGATGTCTCCGGAGAGCTCTCCTTCACTCTAACTGAAGAGATTATTTCTTGGTTTATTTTAAAGTCCATTTACTTTATTTTGATTTTTGAAGCACTGTCCTTGGTTCACAGGTAGAATTAGTTAGATTAGTGTAGTTTTGGTAAGTCTTTTAGGTTCCTCCTCAGTTCTTCCAACTGGGAAGGAACCAATATTATTTTGTGTCTTTATTTAAATTAAATTTACTGTTTACCATCCGATAAGGCAGTTTTTGATAGTTTAAACTTACCGGGGTAATTCTCGGTTTAGTTCGGTTTTTCACAACTGATCAATGTCACAGAACAAGACGCGAATGGGCCCCACAGGTTTCCAACATTGTAGAGAGTGTGGGGAACCATTCGCAAAAGCAGATCCTCATCTTGTTTGTGTTTTTTGCTTGGGGTTTGAGCACCTCAAAGGGGATTGCGAGATCTGTAAAAACTTCCCTCAGTCGACACTTGAGAGGCACTTAAAACGACTGCAGGAGAAGATGTCTGAGAAGGCCGCTGAACCGGCTGCAGACAAACCGATTTCAGGCCAAAAAGAACCTGAGGATCAACCTTCTGACAAGGGTGATGGTTCATCGGCAAAAGAGACCGGCTGACCCTGTCACTAACCCAGCAGCTGCAGGAAAGAGAAAAATAAAAGAAAAACATTCAACGGTTGAACTGCAACCGAGTAACGCGGTTCCAACCACTGAGAAAATAGCAAATGCTATTAGGATAATTCAGTCTCTTCAACTGGTAACCCTGGTTCAGGTTCTGAAGTGACCACATTTGGATCCCTCAAGTTCCACTCCGGTTCCTGGTTCCTTGGAACTTGAGTTGGATACTTTTGTTGAGGAATATGATGATGATGCTGCCGAGGATGAGGAAGAGGATTATGGTGAACCCATTGATCCAGATATTTCACCTGATCCTCATCGTCCTGACTTCCCTGACAAGGGAACTGAGGACTTTACCTCTCATTTTAAATTTGTAAAACAGGTGGCTCAGTTCCTGGACCTCCCCACACAGGAATCAACTGATGAGGAGGAGGAACAGGACTATAGAGATATGATGGACGTTCAGGCTCCTAAAAGAGTTTTACTGCCCATCCACAAGTCCCTGAAGATGCAGGTCATGAAAATCCTGCATACCCCAACTTATATTCCACCAGTTGATAGAAAGCTGGATAAGAAATATTGGGTGGCTAAGGGTGGGGCCAAGTTCCTGTTTGGTCAACCTAGCCATGAGGGTGTGGTACAGGCAGCAGCCTGTGATAAGGCAGGCATTCCCCTGGCATCATATCCTCCTGATAAAGATTCCAGAAAGCTGGATTCTGTTGCAAATAAGCAATATCTGGGTTCCTCCTTGGCAATTAGGCAGGCGTCATACATGGCCCATATTGCCAGGTGCCAAAGGACACTCTGGGACACTGTGCTGGAGATTACAAGATCTGTGCCAGCACAAATGGCAGCAGACCTGGAGCAAGCCGCCAAGAGAGGGAAAGAGGCCTCCAAGGTCCAGTTCAGAATGGCAGTGGATAGCAATGACACTGCAGCCAGGCAGATAGCTTCCTCAGTGTCTCTCAGGAGATTTGCTTAGCTAAGGACTGCCAGTCTTACCCAAGATACCCAGTCCAAAGCCATGGACTTCCCATGAGAGCCTTCATCTCTGTTCGGACAGCAGACAGAGGCTTACATGAGGAGGATGAATGAATACAAAGCAGCATACCAAAGTGCTGCTGCTAAGGGAAAAGGCTCCTACCCCCCCCAAAAGCAACATGCCAGGGGTCGTGGGGCGGACCTTACAGACCATTTTTCTAGCCTCAAGCCTATCCACAATATCAGCAGCAGAGAGGCTACTTCAGAGGCAGGAGCAGGAGAGGCACCAACTGCACTAGCCCCAGCACCCAGTCAGCACCTCAAAATAAGCAGACACCCTGAGGGATCTGCTCGGGTCACCTCCCCAGTTCCAGTAGGGGACAGGCTGACTTACTACCTCCAGGAATGGCAGTCTATCACCACAGATCAGTGGGTCCTGGAGGTAGTGGGTCAGGGCCTTGCACTCAGTTTCAAACTCAGAACAAGACTGAGGGCAAGAGTTTTTCAACCTTCCTCCCCTCAGAGACACTCTTACTGGAAAAGGAGGTATTGAATCTGTTTTCAGTAGGAGCAGTGGAGCCAGTTCCTCTCTTACAGAAAGGAAAGGGCCTTTACTCAAGATACTTCCTTACAACCAAGAAAACAGGGGAGTGGCAACCATCTCGGACACCTGAGCAGGCATTTACTGAAACCAAAATTCAAAATGGTCACCTTAAAAACTATTCTGCCAACCTTAAGGCAAGGAGACTGGCTGGCATCTCTGGATTTAAAAGATGCCTACTTCCATAACCTAATAAGGCAGTCTCACAGACAGTTCCTCCAGTTCAGACTTCCATCAGGCCACTGTCAGTTCAGAGCAATGCCTTTTGGCCTTGCGTCTGCTCCAGGGGTGTTTGGCTGTGGTTGTGGCATACCTACAGAGGCAGGGAGTGGCTGATCTTCCCTTGTCAATCTTCACCATTCATTACTGCTTGGGGTTAAGCCGGGCGCACCCGCTCTGAGGTTTTTTTTTTTTTTTTTTTTTAAAGAGTCGGCTCCACGGCGCGCCGAGATCACGGTCACACACATGTAAGCGAGGGGCGGCCGTTAGGTGCCGCAGACTCCTCCTCCATCTCAGTTCTGTTTCTCCCGCCATCGAGGCTGCACCTGCCGCGCGGTAGCGATAGTTTCTCGTTTCCACAACTGAAGACTCCTCGCTTTTCTCAGACCATCCACTCGGACGCCATATACCGTAAGACCGTTCCTTTTATTTCTATACTGCGGCGCAAGTGCTTTATTCCTTTTTTCCTTGTTTAGTTCGCATCATGTCCGGTTCGGGGAGCAAGGCGTAAGTCGAAGGCGGGCCGCGCCCCTATGCATCGGTGCTCCTGTGGCCGGCATTTTTCCGTCTCCGACCGGCATGATGTCTGTCTCTGTTGCCTGGGACCTAACCACGACATGGAAGCATGCGATGCTTGTTTCTCCATGGACCGTCGTGTCCTCGAAGTCCGCACGTTCAAGCTCGGCAAGGCCCCGCCAACCTTCGGGGGATGGCGTCGCTCCAGGGATTCCCAGGTAAAGTCTCTAGGCCCTTCCCCCGGGTCCCCTTCCGGGCCTATACGGTCCGCAGAGGAGGAAGCTTCCTCCTCTTCTCTTGCCGAAGAGGAAGCTTCTCTCGCGGTGTCGGGGGAACGTCGTGGTCCCTCCCGGGGCCGCGACGGGGACACCGCCTCGGCAGTCACCTCCTCGGAGGTGCAGGCTCCCCCAGTGTCGAGGCCCACGATTTCTCAGCCTGGCACCGGTGGACCCTCAACACCGCCCTCTGGCGCTGTTTCGGATCCCGGCGCCGTGATCGAGTCGGCGCCGTAGGCAGCACCGCCCTGGCCTTCGGTGCCGCTCGCCTGGTCTGTGCTCCCGGCGGCGCTGGGTTGGGTTCCGACGCCGGGAGCGGCGCCGTGGGCCTAACTGGTGTGGCAGGGGAGCCAGGACCGGGCCTGGCTATCGCGAGTGGGCAGGGGTCGTCTGGCACCATAGATGTGGACCCAACCTGGCACCCTGACTCTTCGGGGTCAAGGTCCCTGGTGGCACAGGGTGCTAGGTGGCGCAGTGGGCCCCTTCCACTGTCCCCACTCCCGTCCTCCCCTGAGGGCCCTCGGGCTGGGGTGGCCCTGGGTCCCAGGGGGGTGATGTGGGGACTGAGGAGGAGGCTCCCCCTCCTAGGGGGCCTGTGACAGCTGCCCTCCTGGGTGCTGTTGCCTCCTCTCGGGGTGGGAGAACGCTGCAGTCGAGGAGGAGGGCTCTCTCGGAGTCCGAGGGGTCGAGGGGCAGGGGACGGGTGCCCTGGTCTCCGCCGGCCACCCCTCATGGGGTGGCTAGGAGCCGTAGCGCCGAACCCCGCCCTTTCCTCTTGGGCCCGGGGTTCCCTCCGGTGGCGTTGCTGTGGACTGCCCTTCTGGACCCATGCAGTCCCGGGTTTGTCACAGGGGAGGTTCCCCCGGCTCTTCCAGGCATCGCATCCTCAGGGTCTCGTCTTGCGGCCGTGTTTGTTGTCCGGGATCCCGCCAGCTCGGGCTCCGTTCCCCGGATTTCAGAGCCCTGGCAGAGGTCAGTTGCCTCTTCGTAGGTGCCCTTCTCCAGTACCTCTGCATCCACCCCCCGCTCTTCCAGGCCATGTCGGTCCTACGGGTCCGTTATCCTGGGAGCAGTTCAGAGGTTCTGCGATGGCCTTCCCCTCATACGTTAGATACATGCATGAGCGGGTCTTTCGACTCTCCCCACCGCCGCAGGAATCTTCTGGACATTCGAGCTCTCCATCATCCTCGTCTTCCTCCTCTGAGGGAGAGGAACCCTGCTCATCTTTCTTCCAGCTGATTTCACTGAATATCAGTGATTCCTCTCGAGGATGGTGAGGGATCTTGAATCTCTTCGTTAGCGAGACAATACTGAGCGGGAGACACGTGAATTCCTTGGAGAATTCAGTGCCCAGCACCTGGTGGTACCTTCCTGGCCTATCCCTTCCAGGGCGTCTATCCGTTCCTGGCAGTGCCAACCGCCCTTTCTCCAGCCCGGCAGACTGTCGTCAAGGTATTGTACCCCTTGGAATCCCTGGGTACCCTCCCAACCCGCCTCGGGTTTGGTGTACCTAGAGACTCCTTCCGGGCGCCGCCGCCTGGTGCACGACCGCCCACCAGATTCGGATTCACTACAGTTCGACCGGTGGGGGCGAAGAGTGTTCTCTTCTTCTCGAGCGGTGGCTTGCATTGCATCACATCAGGCTCACCACGCTGCCTACAATCGGCATCTGTGGTCGATGCTCTCCCAGCTCCTAGCATCAGTGCCTGATACGGAGCAAACCAGACAGGCTATTGCCCTCTCTGCTATAGGCCTGGAGCTGGCAAGACACCAAGCAAGGGCATCTTATGATGCCAATGAGGTGGCTTCCAGGCTTGCGGGGACAGCAACCTGCATTAGGCGGACGGCATGGCTCCGTCTATCAAGGTTGTCACCCCTGGCCTGGCGTAGGGTGATGCGCTCCGCTTTCCGGGGGACCCGTCTTTTTTCCTCCAGAGCTAGGAGACTTTTGCAGGGGCTTCCTCCGTCTCCCCGTCCTCGGGGGGGGGGGGCACCTCCTAGCTCTTCTCCCACTTAGGCTTCTCTTTGTGTTACCCAGCATCTTCCCCTTCTGTTCCTCACCAACAGGAGGCTGGGGGTCTTGTTCTCTCAGGGTTCTACCCCCCTTTTTCAAGGGGAGGGCTAGTACTCACCAAGCAGTAATGAATGTGAGCTGACAAGGAAGATATGAAAATTACGTACCTACCGTAATTCTTGATCTTCTCTTGTATCTTCACCATTCATTACTGATACCCTCCACCTTCCCCTCAGTGGCCTCCCTCTGTAGTCTCCCCCTCCGTCTCGTTCCTCTCTCCCCTTGGCCTTTATGCAAAAAAAAAATCTGTTTTTTTCCCCCATTCTTGTGAATGGATTCTCTTTTTTCCTCAAGGTAGAGAGGAACGAGTATGGTTGAAAATTTCTTTAATTCTGAGGGAACTCTTTCTGACTGCCCTATGGTGCGATTCCTTACCTTCTTCAGGTTCAGGTCATGTAGTTTCACAGCCTGGTGGCCATGCCCTCTCTTGGCCTCCTCAAAGTTTGGAATCCCCCTGGCAGGCATTATTTTTCAAAGCTTTTCCAGCTGCTGACTGAACTTGTCAGCTTCAAGCCTCTGTCTGCCTTGTCGTAGCAAGTCTGATTGAGTTCCTCTCTATTTTTCTTACAAACTGCCTTCGAGAAGGCATAGTCTTTCCCATACTCTCCTGTGGTAGCACTTAACAAGGTGCTAAGGAACTTAGTCCTCTTCCTGGATGGGCACTCTTCCGGAACAGGTTCTGCTCGGACAGTCTAGGAGCCCTCAACTAGGATGAAGGGACTTGGCATGTTGAGAGTTCAGAGAGTCTGCCCTCTCTTGGGTCTGTTCAGGAGGTTCGGTGGAACCTCTCCTCAGTCCTAGCAACTGGGATTCTTGCTCCCTTATTAGTTTCGAGCCTATAAGCCTCTCAACCAACAATGCTCGATGGGCACTGTTCTCCTTCTCAACATGCCTCTTTCTTTCTTCTTCTTCTTCTTCTACTTCCTCTCCCTCTCTCTGTTCCTCCCCTAGAGCCGCCCCGGAAAGGAGGCCCTGCGGTCCCTTAGGGTAGGAATTCTCTCTCCTCTGTCTATTCTCCATCAGCTTATTCCTTTTTCAGTTTATTTCCTTTCCTTTTCTATCCCTCGGCTCTCTTGCCTCACTTTCTTTTCTTCACACTTTATTTTGCCTCTCCATTAACAGAACTGATATGGAGGAGGAGTCTGCGGCACCTAACGGCCGCCCCTGCAGCATGACGCTGCACGTCATTCTCGAGGGGCGGCAGCCTCGGCTTAACCTCAAGCAGTACTGAATGGTGAAGATACAAGAGAAGATCAAGAATTACGGTAGGTACGTAATTTTCATTTTTTCCATACTTGGATGACTGGCTGTTAGTGGGATAGTCCCCTCAGCAGGTCAGGCAGTCTCTGGCCTTGACACAGGAACTGTTACAGTCCCTGGGGTTCTTGATAAACCAGCAGAAGTCAGTGCTGCAGCCAGTACAGCTCCTGGAGTTTATAAGAGCAGAATTAGATTCAGTCAGAGGAAGGGCCTTTCTTCCTCAGCTGAGAGCAGACACTCTCATACAGCTGGTAGGCTCCTTCAAGCCTCACAGCCTCAGACCTGCCAGATACTGTCTCCAGTTGTTAGGCCACATGGCAGACTCAACTGCCATAGTGTCAGGAGCAAGATTTCAGATGAGGGATACTCAATATCACCTCAAGCATTACTGGCATCAGAAAAGAGACAGATTATCAAAGCTGTCCCCAGTCACTCAAACATTCGTGCATGCACTCCAGTGGTGGCAGGTTCAGGAAAACCTCAGACAAGGGGGTTCCATTCTTCCAAGAGCAGCCATCTCTGGTGCTCACTACAGATGCATCCATACTAGGGTGGGGGGCACACCTAGGGGAGCATACTATCCATGGTACTTGGCTCATACAGGAGTCGTTGCAGCACATCAACCTGTTGGAGTTCAGGGTAGTGTTCCTAGCACTTCAGGCATTCGCCAGCATGCTGCAAGGAAAGGTTGTGCAGGTCAGGACAGACAACATGTCTACTATGCACTACATCAACAAACAGGGAGGCACAAGGTCCACACCCCTGTGCACAGAAGCTATGAAAATATGAACCCTTGCCTATTCCCTGAACAATCTGCAGTCAGCAGTCCACCTTCCAGTGAAGGACAATGTGCTGGCAGATGCACTGAGCAGAATAAATCAGAACCATCACAACTGGTCCTTAAACAAGCAAGAACTGCAGTTGGTGTTCAGAAGGTGGGGCACTCCAGAGGTAGACCTCTTTGCTTCCCCAGACAACTACCAACTCCCTCTGTACTGTTGCAGACCCCTACTAAAGGGCACAGTACCCCTGGACACAGTGACCCTGGATTGGACAGGGAAGTTCCTGTATGCCTACCCTCCCTTCCCATTGTTACTGAGAGCCCTGAATAAGCTCAGATCCCAGCCAGCCTCAGTGATCCTCATTGCCCCAGATTGGGCCAGACAGCCATGGTATTCCCTAGTTCTGTCTCTATCAGTAGCCAAGCCAATCAGCCTACCCAGGAGGCACAATTTGCTGACCTCCGACCAGGGCAGGATCCTCTACCCCAACCTTTGATCCCTCAGACTCAAAGTGTGGTTCTTGAGGACCTAGAGTAGGCAAATCTGAATCTTTCAGAAGGGGTAATGGAGGTCCTTAGGGTATTCAGAAAACCTGCTATCAGAAAAATCTATACTTCTAAATGGAAAAAAATATTCTTTCTGGTGCAGGGACAAAAACTTACATTATACCCAGGCTGGGTTATCAGTAGTTCTTGACTATCTCACCCATCTTCATTCCCTAGGCCTCAGGCCCTCTACTTTGAAGGTGCATCTGGCTGTAGTGTCTGCTTACCTATTAGCAGGTAAGCCATCCTCTTTGGCCTCTAATGTAGGGTTACGAAAGTTTTTTAAGGGACTACTGCATTTGCACCCTCCTCATAGAGTCCCTACCATTGTATGGGACTGAAACATTTGCATAGCACAGCTTATGCAGCCTCCTTTTGAGCCCATGTCATCAGCTGACCTTAAGTATGTATCTTGGAAGGCTGTGTTTTTAGTGGCCATTAATTCTGCCAGAAGGATTAGTGAGATTCAGGCTTTGTCCATGGAGCCCAGTTATGTGGCCTTCCATAGGGACAAGGTGGTACTCAGGACAAATAATACATTTCTCCCTAAGGTGGTATCTGACTTTCACATTAATCAGTCCATCACCCTGCCATTCTTCTTTACTGATCATTCCTCCTCAGGTGAGCATAGACTACATAGATTGGATATCAAGAGAGCTATTAGTTACTACCTAGAGCACACGAAAGGTCACAGAGGGGATAGAACCCAGCTGTTTCTGACTTATGGAGAGGTTGGCAAGGGTAAACCTGCCACAAAGAGATCCATAGCAAGGTGGATTGTGTCATGTATCCAGTTCTGTTATGGCAAAGTGGGTAAGCAGCCCCCACAAGGGTTTAGGGCCCATTCTATTAGAGGGACTGCTGCATCAATAGCAGCTTCCAGAGACATTCCTCTTTTGGAAATTTTTAAGGCAGCTACCTGGAAAACAGTTCACACATTTACCAAGCACTACTGCCTGGACACCCAGGCATGGAGTGATGTCAGGTTTGGCACAGCAGTTCTGCAGAGTCTGTTTCCTAAATAGGTCCTCTGCCTGCCTCCAAAGGCACTGCATGAGTAGTCTGCATTTGTCAGAATACAGTAAGATTTCCTGGGGTCTGAAGAAAACATTACTTACCATAGTAATCTTGTTTTTTCTAAGGGAATCTTACTTTATTCTGAGCTCCCTTCCTTCCTCCCCTGTTAGGACCTACAGGGCTCTGTTCACTTCTGTATCACTGATATTGGAAACTGTGGGTACCTATTAGTTTTTGGGGGGGCATCTGTTGACTTGAGTCTTAGAGATGCCTCCTGTTGTTTGGAGTTTCTTTTCCCCTAATAGGGATATTTAGGGGTAGTAAACTCAGTTTGGATAGTTAGTATTTAGCTTCTGCCTGCTTCGTAAGAATCTGACAGTTGCAGGAAGTGCAACCAGGGACAGTGATTTGAAAACCGACCTCGAGCCTAACATTCCACTATTAGCATAGGTTCTATTACCCATTTCAGCTCCGGGGCAGTCCTATGGTGAGACCATACTGCATTTGTCAGAATACAGTAAGATTCCCTTAGAAGAAACAAGATTACTATGGTAAGTAATGTTTTCTTTTTGCGGTTCCTGGGAACCACAGATTTCTCCCGGTTCCATGGTTCCCCCACGGTTCCCTTTTTCTTTATTTTTAGACTTTATAGTAATCACATTTGTGGTTTTCGATGATTCCTTTTCTTATTTTTGCCACAGTTCCCTTTTTTAGGCGGGAACCAGCGTTTTTCTTTATATTTGCTGTATTTTACCTCAGAAAGTCATGGTTCTTTACCACGAGGGAACCGACCGTTGCTATAGAACCCTATTGGGATTTGAATTTCAGTTTTTTTCTGAGTTTTGGTATGTTGGAAATCCCTATAAAGAGGACTGAACCCACAGGTTTTAAAAATTGTTTAAAGTTCCACAGAATGGTGGCTAAAGCTGATACCCACGACCTGCGTTTAAAGTGTTTAGGTCCAGACCACTACTGTTCTCTTTGCTCTAGATTATGTTCAGAGACCTTAAGAAATAGAGCTAGAAGGCTAGAATGATGGCTGAAGAAGGGTCTTCCTCTGTCCCCAAACAAAGACCCAAGGCTGCCGATGAGGGGCCTTCTAAAAATAAAAATTCTAATCAAGGTGCTGATGAGGCATCTTTTAAATCTAAGACTACCAAAGGTGCTGATTTAAGTGCCTACAAAAGGAAAAAATGCTAATTCAGGTACTGATGAAGTGCCTATTAAAACTAAGGTTTCAAAAGGGGCTGATGAGGCTCCTTCTAAACCAAAAAATTCTAAGGGTGCTGCTGAGGTGCCTGGTTAAAAAAGAAAACCTGACTGAGTCACTGATGAGGTGGAAGCTAAGAAGCCTTGTAAAGATAAACAGACCACTGCCCCTCCCAGTGGTGCTAAAGTCAAGACAACAGTGGGTAAAAAGCACAAAGATAAATCCAAACACACAGAACCCCAGGATTGTAATCCCCAAGATATACAAGGGGAGTTACCTTCCACGGAGGACATGGCTAAAGCCTGGCATATTTTTCAGACCTTACAGGACATGGGATCTTTGTTCAGTACCCCTGCCTTTCCTAGGCAAGTCCCCTCTGCGGTTCCTTCTGATGCAGGTGCTTATGAGGGAGATGAGGATGAAGATTTTTATGATGCTCCAGATGACGTTTCAGAGAGCAAGGTTCCAGAGCCTGATGTGTCCCCTGACTCCAACTTTGGTGCATCCCCTACAGATCAGGAGGATACCTCCTTCATGCTAACTTTCCTACAACACATAGTGGACATCCTTGACCTGCCTACTTTCACATTCCAATAAGGCAGTCCCACAGAAAGTTTCTAAGGTTCAGACTTCCATCAGGACACTACCAGTTTGCAGCCATGCCCTTCGACCTGACATCTACACCAAGAGTATTTACCAGATGACTGGCTGTAGTGGCAGCACAGCTAAGAAAAAAGGGAATCTCAGTCTATCCATACCTGGACAACTGGCTCATAATGGAGAGAATCTCTCTACAAGTGGAAGAGGCCCTCTCCTTGACATAAGACACTCTGCAGTCCCTGGGGTTTCTTATAAATCAAATGAAATCCCACCTGGAACCAACCCAGCTCCTTACGTTCATAGGAGCACAGTTGGACACGCTGCAGAGCAGGGCTTTTCTTCCTTATGAAAGAATCCAAAATGTCTTGTTAGTAGCAAATTCTTTTGTTTTGGGACAGCCCAGGCCAGCCAGATATTTTTTAAGGCTCCTGGGACATATGGCATCCATGACAGCCGTGGTTCCAGGAGTCAGATTCAGAATGAGGGACATACAGCATCATCTAAGGTCTCACTTGTCCCAAAGGAGCAATTTGCTATCCAAGCTATCCAATACTATCCAATTGATTTGAAAATAGCTTTTGTTATTCCAGTATTTAAAGGGGGTGATCTATCAAACCCAGGATCTTATAGACCTATTTCAGTATTACCAATATGTGCAAAAATACTTGAAAAACTTGAGTACTCAATTGACTAATTATCTTATTAAACATAATATAATAACACATTTGCAACCAAGATTTAGAAAAGGGCATAATGCTACATATACAATTTTAAAAGTAGTTGATGACCTGTTGAATGCCTTCGACAAAAAACAGAAAGTTCCATCATTATTTCTGGATTTGTCGAAGGCATTCAACACAGTACATCATATTATGTTACTTAATCAGTTAAAAAATGTTGGATTAGGTATTCCAGCATTAGGCTGGTTTCATAGTTATTTAATTGGGAGATTACAATCTGTTAAAATAGGAGGTGTGTGTTCCACATCAGCTACCCTATTAAATGGGGTACCTCAAGGGTCTGTGCTTGGCCCCCTCCTTTTTTTATTATACATAAATGATCTACCAAATTAGTGTTCATCTAAAACGTATATACAACTTTATGCGGATGATACGATTTTGTATACTAGGAGTGATGATGTGGATACAGCAATGGTTGTTTTGCAACAAGATTTTAATAAAATACAAAGGGAACTTGTTAATTTGAGATTGCTTTTGAATGAGAAAACACAGTGGATGTTATTTGGTAAAAAAGATCTTAAAGATTCAACTATAAAAGAACTTAGATTTTTGTCAGCAATTAACATAGAAAGAGTAAACTCCTATAAATATTTAGGAGTTATACTAGACAAAAACTTGACTTTTGAAATGCATATAATGTCTATATCAACGAGACTGAAGAGACTTCTAAGTTTCTTTTATAGGGATAGAACTCTCTTTAGTGTAAAGATTCGGAAATTATTGTTTTCTGCCTTATTCTTACCAATATTAGACTACGGTGATATAATTTACAAAAATGCAAAAAAAATCATTGCTGTGTTCTTTGGATGTCCTCTTTAATAGTACGTTGAGATTTGTAACAAATCTTCCATTTAGAACTGATTGTTGTGTGTTATATCAAAATTCAGGTCTCCTTTCATTATTTAATAGGAGAGACTATCATTGGAATTTACTTGTGTTTAAGTTTGTACAGCAGTCATTGCCTATTTTTTTGCTAAATATATTGCAAATAAGAATGCAGAATCAACATAACTTAAGATCTTCTGTCTGGAAAAGTTTTACTAGCTCTAGAACTAGAACAAAATTTGGTGATAAAACAATCTCAAATGTAGTGCCTAAAACTTGGGAACAAATATCTAAAAGGTTGAAATGCACAGTATTGCTACCATTTAATCGTTTTAAGTCTTTTTTAATGACCTTATATAGTAAACACTGTAATTGTTATGGATAAATTATTGACATTTAGGTTTATGTCATAACTTAAATTAATCAATATTATATCGAAACTGAAATTGTGTATGTATGTCTGTTTAAGTGATGTTATGTTAAATGTCGGATTCAATTGCAAAAGAGATATTTTTTATCTCAATTTGAAATCCAATAAAGTTTGAAAAACTGGTTCCCGTCACAAAGACAGTCCTTCAGTCTCTACTCTGGTGGAAGGAAACAACTAACCAACCAACCAACCAACCAGGAGGGGGAGACAAATCTTTTAAACCTCTCCTTTCTACATGCTATCGTGCCTGATGCTTGGAAGTCTGCTGCTGTGATCCCACTCCCCAAAGGTAGGGACACCTCAAACCCGGGCAACTTCTGCCCAATCTCTCTCTTCTCCCCTGTCTGGCTAAACTTCAGGAGCATCTGGCCCTGGAAGAACTCTCCTCCTTCCTTGACTCAACCTCCTTTTTCACTTCGTTTCAGTCTGGTTTTTGCAAAGACCACTCCACTACCACCTCCCTCCTTCGGCTCTCTGATTCCATTCTCTCAAGCATGGATCAGGGACGCATCACCTCTGCCATCTTTGTCGACTTGGCCAAAGCCTTCGACACTATCTCCCACTCCCGTCTCCTCAGCAAGCTTACTGCAGCCAGCCTCTGTGACACTGCCACCAAGTGGTTCCGGTCTACCTCATAGGATGCTCCCAGTCCGTCAGAGTGGGTAACTACCCCCCCATTCTGCTGGTGTTCGTCAAGGCTCAGTACTTGGTCCTATACTATTATTCGTATTCCTGAATGAGCTCCCAAATGCCTGCATATCTTCATGTATACGCATGTACACAGATGATGCTGTGATATTCACCTCTGGTAACTCCCCCTTCAAGGTGGCCACCAGCTTTCAGCTGGATTTCAACAATGTCCAACGCTGGCTTCATGCAAACCAGCTCTCCATGAATGTCAGTAAAACAGTATCTATGACCTTTGACTCCAGAAAAATACTGATCAGGCTTGATTCCACTACCACCTTCCACACCCTTTCTGGCTCAACACTGGATCATGTAGCCACATTTAAGTACCTAGGTCTATGGCTGGACAAGAATCTTGACTTCGGGTACACATTGATGCCATCCACAAAAAACTCCTCCCTAGACTCAGTGCTCTGTACCGACACCGCAGCTGCCTCCCACAGCAAGCCAGGAGATAAATTGTCCCAAAGATGATTCTCCCTTTCTTCGATTTCGGAGATGTAGTCTACAGCACCGACCCAGAACCACCCTAGCCAGACTGGACACTGTCTTCAACTCCTTCTGCCGCAACATTCTCGGATGCCCCCTTGTACTCATTACTGTGACCTTTACGCCTCACTCTCCTTTCCCTGTCTCCTTGCCAGGCGTCTCTCGCACATCGCAAATCTAGTAGGGAAGTTCCGGCTTGGTTCTCTGCTGCCCTATTTGTCCTCCCTCCTGTCAACTCCCCTTCCTTCCAGCTATTCCTTCCGCACCTCCACCCACAGAACTCTTGCCCTCCCTCCATGGCACACAGTGTCTGGCCGCGCTGCCTTCTCTTACAGTTTCCCCGAAATCTGGAACTCCCTCCAACTCGAAATTCGCTCTGCACAATCCCAACACAATCCTGACACTCACTCTCCTTCCTCCTCCGTAAGCACTCTGTTTATTACTGTAACTGTGCCTAATACCTTCCTCCCCCAATCAATTCACTCAGTGCTTCTTCCTCTGTACCCCACCTCCCCCTCTCTATATCACTTCTCTCCTATTCAGTCCACCCACTGCTTCTGCCCACTATCCTCTCTACCTTCCCCCTCCACTCTCTCCAGTCCACCCACCCCTCACTATATCACCTCTGGCTGGTGCTCCATGCTCCCTATTTCCCCAGCTTCTTCCCCACTTTCACCCCCCAGCAACTCCTTTCCACGGATCCTGTCCCCTTGCAGGGTTTTCAGCATCCAGAAGGGCCTTCCTCCCCTCCTTCTACTCCTTTCCTGCCAGGTCCCGCACCCTTACAGGGTTTACAGCATCCTTAAAGGGATTGCTCCTGGGTTCCCTCACATGTCTCCCACCCTCCTTACCCTCCCCACCCCTCTGCCACTTGTGCTACCACTCCCTTTCCTCAAATCCATTTTTAGCACTTAGCAACTCTTCAGGTCTGTCTTCTTTGTAACTGGAACTGCACTTAGTAGCCCTGAGTGCTGCCGCTATTTTCGTGGTCTCCTTCAGGCCCATGCCTACCTATACACCATTCCTGTATCCTACTATCTGTATGTTGTCCTGGTACCCTGTAGTTCCTGAAAATTGCTTGATTATGTCAATGACCTCACTGTATTTTGAACCACTCCTTTTTTACGATACCTTCATTTGTCTTGCACTGAACTGTATTGCAATCATTGTATTAGTACTACACTTTATGTGGTTGAATTGCACTGTGTTTGATTGTTTTGCTTGTTCGTTCTCCCCATTTTGTAACCCCTCCCCCAGGACGCTTCATTTTCAGCTCATGTTGTCTTTCCTGGTGAAACCTTTCAAACAAATAAATAATCCTTTCAGTAAAAATTTCCTTCCAATCACCTTCTTCCACAAAAATCATCATTACAGATGCTTTCTGCTGGGCTGGGGACCTCATTTGGACAGTACTTCTGTCAGTGGCTCCTGGACTACAAAGGAGTCACAGACTCATATCAATCTGCTGGAACTCAGGGCCATCTGCTTGGCACTGAAGGCCTTTGCCTCACAAGTAAAGGGCCACACAGTGCAGATCAGGACAGACAACACCACTGCAATGTTTTACATAAACAAGTAGGGTGGCACAAGGTCCAGCATCCTGTGTCTGGGGGCCATGAGGATCTAGGAGTTGGCCTACTCCCTGGACGTCAGTCTTTCAGTCATACACCTCCCAGGCAAGGACAACACCTTGACAGATGCCCTCAGTCGCGTCAACCAAGGACAAAGCAAATGGTGTCTGAACAAGCAAGTGCTGGCCACAGTGTTAAGAAGGTGAGGCACTCCAGAAGTAGATCTTTTCGCTTCTCACCTCGACCATCAACTTCCTCTGTATTGCTGCAGGCCTCTACTGGTAGGAACTCTCCCAATTGATACCCTTACCCCGGACTGGTCAGGGAAGTTCCTTAATGCCTTTTTTCCCTTCCCTCTGATTTTCAGGGTGTTGCTAAAACTCAGGACTCAGCCAGCAACAATGATTCTAGTTGCGCCAGACTGGCCAAGGCAAGCCTGGTATTCTCTTCTGCTAGCCCTATCTTGCAGCAAATCCATTCACCTCCCATTCAGTCACTCCCTTCTGATTCTTCCTCAGATAGGAGTAATGTATCCAGACCTGAAGTCTCTTCACCTCAAGGCCTGGCTCTTGAGGAGTTAGAGTTCCCTGCCACTCAGTACTCTGAACAAGTCCTGAAGAGCCTGAGAATGGCCAAAAAGCCTAGCACAAAAAAGACCTATGCAGCCAAATGGAAGAAGTTTTCCCTCTGGTGCAAAAAGAAGCAAATTAACCCTCTTAAGGCTTCAATTTCCAATCTCTTGGAATTTTTGGTGCATTTGCAGACTTCAGGCTTGAGGCCTTCTTCCCTGAAGCTCCATCTAACATACTAATTGGCAGCAGATTAGGCCTTATGGTCTAGCGAGTCTGCTCAAACCTCAGATCCCTAGTTGGGTGCCGAGGCCCTCCTCCCCCCTTGTGTTCCAGAAACCCCTATCATCCATCCCCACCACCCTGGGCCAGGCCATCATCTGATACATCCACTTTCTGTGTCTGTCCCACCCTCTCTTGAAGCCCTCCACTGTGGATTTCTGAACCAGCTTGCCAGCAGTGCATTCCAAGGGTCCACCACCCTCAGCAGTGACTCTGACTGCAATCTTGGCCTATCTTTCTGTTGGCAAGAGTAAATCTGTTTTTCCCCCAGCCAGTATTTAAACAGTTTTTAGAGGTCTCCTCCATCCCATCCCCCAGTCAGGGAACCTGTCTCTCTATGAAGTCTGAACCTCTGTATTGTCAAGCTCATGGAGCCACCCTTTGAATCAATGGCTACGGCCCACCTCAAGTACGTCACTTGGAAAACTGTATTCCTAGTAGCCATTACTTCAGCAAGAAGGATTTCAGAGTTACAGGCACTTTGCATGGAGCCCAACTACATAATCCCTCATAGGGCTAAGCCTGAGCTCAGAACGAATAGAAAATTCCTGCCCAAGGTGGTCTCAGAGTTCCACCTCAAACAGTCCATCACCTTTTCTGTATTCTTTACTGAGAAATCCACTCCAGGGGAGCAAAAGCTCCACAGTCTGGATGTCAAAAGATCCCTAGTCTACTACTTGGAATACACCAAGCAGTTTAGGGGATCATCCACACAGCTGTTCCTCATCTGTGGGGAGGTAGGTAGAGGTAAACCAACTACTAAGAGAACTGTTTCTCATTGGATAGTTTCATGCATTCAGTCTTGCTATGAAAAGGCTGGTAAACAGCCCCCAGAGGGCCTCAGGGCCCACTGTACTAGGGCACTGCAGCCTCTGTGGCAACTACAAGGGACAGACCCTTACAGGATGTCTGTAAAGCAGCTACTTGGAAGACGGTACACACATTCACAAAGCACTACTGCCTGGATGTACAGTCTAGATCTGATGCAAAGTTTGGCAGGGCGGTTCTGCAGAGTCTCTTTCCTAAGTAGGTTCTCTACCCACCTCCCGACTGCACTGCTTTATAATCTGCAACAGTTACTGATGCTAAAGGACTCCTGGGGTGAGAAGAAAAAATTACTCAGCATAGTAATCTTCTTTCTTCCAAGGGGTCCTTTAGCATCAGTAAGCTCCCACCCCTCTTCCCCTGATAACCTCTTAGAAAAGAGCTCTGCTTTGGCCTTCTACGTATTTGATTATTCCAAACTTTCAATCACTTTTGGAGCAAAGTTTCATGTTGTTGTTCAAACAACATGAAGTCTTGCTGTATTCTGGCAATTGCAGTGATTCCCAACCTTTGAACTGCGCCAGAGAACAAAGAGTTAACTTTCTATGCAGGGCATAGAATGCTGAGCTTGAGCTCGGTTGAAGTCTCTGTCTAGAGTGTTTCATACCTAAACTGTCAGATTCTTTACTCTGCCTCACTGAGCGGTAAGCTCGAGGAGATTTCTCCTTCAACGGTTAGAGAATGATTAAAGTTTGTTTTCGTCAGTCTTTAAACCGAAAAAGTATCCGCATAGTCGGTTCAGTCTCTGTCTGTGGTGCCGTGAGTACTAGATAGGAATTGTTCTGTTTTTTCTGTGTGGAACTTGTAAAAGTGCAGCTCGGTTCGGCTGAACCAACCATTTGATAGCGATATATTGTGTTTTGTGTATTTTACTTAGTGTGTGGTTACCGGTTCTTATCGGTTCTAAAAAAAAAAAAAGTGTTTTAGTGCGTTTATTTCCTATACCCGTGACATGGTTAGGAACCGATAAGGGAGTCTTACCTGGCAGTTGCCGTAAAAAGGGTAAGTTGGTTAGATTGGCCATGTCTGAGAGACCCAAGAAAAAAAACGGGCTACTGCTCTTTAGACACTGCAGTGAGTGTGGGGAGGTCTTTGCTAAGGCCGATCCCCGCACCACCTGTGTTTATTGTCTGGGGTTTGACCACCTCAATTCAGACTGCCAAATATGTAAAAACTTTCCCAAATCTATCCTTGAGAAGAGATTAGGTAGCCTGAGGGAAAAGGAGGCCGAGAAGTCCACTGACCCGGATGGCCAGCCCGGTTCGGTTTCGACCGAACCAGAAGGAGTGCCCTCTGACCAGGACGATACTTCTTCAGGCAAAAGGAGAGCCGATTCCGAGGGATCGATTCCGACAAAAAGAAAATGCAAAGACAAATCGACCGGTTCGGATCCAGAGGTTCATGTTCCGACTGCCGAAGAGATAGCCAGAGCGATTCAGATTGTGGAATCGCTCCGTCCGGTTCCAACCGATCCGGCTCCTTCTGGCAGGGGTTCGGTTCGGTTGGTTCCCCTGGTTCAAGATTATACCCTTGAAGATTTTTATGAACCAGAGTTTGAAGAGGAAGTGATGATGTAAGTGAGGGTCTGGATGTGCCTGTGGAACCGGACGTCTCCCCAGACAGACCTTCAGGTGTTTCCCCTCCTAGGCTTTTTGAGTCCCCTTCTCACGTTATGTTTTACAGAAAGGTGGCTGAAACCCTCCAGCTTCCTATGGAGGAGGCTGTGGAAGATCAAGAGGAGCCTGATTATGTAGAGACAGAGTTCAGGAGACTGTCTATTCCTCTCCACAAATCTTTTGGGAAACAGACACAAAAAATCCTAAAGTCTCCTAACACTATACCTCCTGTGGATAGAAGAATGGACAAGAGGTATACACTTTCAGGCTCAGACACGAATTCTTATATCAGCAATGCAGCCATGTTGGGGTAGTGCAGGCTGCTGCCTGTGACAAAGGCAAATATTCCTTGGCTACACCCCTGACAAGGACTCAAGGAAGATTGATGCCATGGCAAAGAAGCAGTACATGGCATCTTCTTTGGGACTCAGGCAGGCAAATTACATGGCCTATACAGCCAGGTACCAGAAGTCCAGGTGGGACACTGTACTGGCACTGGCTAAACAGGCCTCCCCCCAGCTAACCAAGGAGCTGGAGGCGGTGGCTGCAGATGGGATTGAGGCATCTAATGTTCAGTTTCATGCTGCTGTGGACTCTAATGATGTGTCATCAAGAGTCATGACTACATCTGTGGCTCTTCGGAGGATGGCTTAGCTCAGATGTACTAGCCTCTCGCAGGACACCCAGGCTAAGGCTATGGATTTTCCTGTAGTGGGTAATTCTCTGTTTGGAGAGCAGACAGAGAATTACATGAAGAAAAAGGATGAGTACAGGACCACTTACAGGAGTGCTAAGGCCAAGGAAAGGCAGGCAACTCCTCAAAGGCAGCAGTCTAGGGGCAGGGGCAGGCCTTTTCAAAGGCCTTTTTACCAAGCACAGGCCTCTTCTTCCTTTTCTCAGAGTGGGTTCTTCAGAGGGAGAGGCAGAAAGGGGATGAGCAGGGCTGCATCCACTCCTCAGCCTAAAGCCCCTGCCAAGCAGACACCCTGATGGGCCTGCCCGGGTTGACTCTCCTATTCCAGTAGGGGGCAGGCTGGCTTACTTTGTCCAGGACTGGATGTCTATTACATCAGACAAGTGGGTCCTGGAAGTAGTAAGCCAGGGACTGGTTCTCAGCTTCAAAAAATTTGCAGAGATGAGAGCCATATCTTTTCCACCTGCAAATCTCTTGGAAACCTTTGCCCTAGAGGCAGAGGTTTCTTCTCTCTTAGCTGTAAGAGCTATAGAGAGAGTACCTACCCTACGCTGGAGCAAAGGACTGTACTCCAGGTACTTCCTGACCCCCCAAAAAACAGGGGAGTGGCAACCCATCCTAGACCTAAGATATCTTAACAAACATCTCTTAAAACCAAAGTTCAAGACGGTAACTCTGGGAATGATCCTTCCCTCTCTAAGGCCAGGGGACTGGCTAGCCTCCCTGGACCTCAAAGATGCCTACTTTCACATTCCCATCAGGTACTCCCACAGAAAGTACCTCAGGATCGAGTTGCCCTCAGGCTGTTATCAGTTCAGAGCAATGCTCTTTGGCCTAACCTCAGCCCCAAGGGTTTTTACAAAGTGCCTGGCAGTAGTAGTTGCCTTTCTAAGAAGGCAAAAGATTTCCATTTTTCCATATCTGGACGATTAGCTAATAGTGGGTCAGTCTCCAGACCAAGTCAAGTCTCACCTGCAAGTGACCCAGCAGTGCTCACTTCTCTAGGATTTCTTCTCAACCTTCCCAAGTCAGTTCTCGAACCAGTCCAGCTTCTTACCTTTATAGGGGCAGAACTGGACACACTCAGAGAAAGAGCCTGTCTTCCTCTAGAAAGGGCAAGGGTTCTTATGGAACTAGCTTCGTCTTTCAGCCTTTGGGTATCTCGACCAGCAAGGCATTTCCTCCCGCTCTTGGGCCACATGGCAGCTTCAACAGCAGTGGTCCAAGGGGAAAGATTCCAGATGAGGGATATTCAGTTCCACCTGAGAGCTTTCTGGTCTCAGAGGAAGGATTTCCTTACCAAACTGATCCCAGTGACTCTGACCTTGATCCAAGCCCTCCAGTGGTGGCAGGATCAGGACAATTTAAGACAAGGTGTTCCTTTTGTTACTCAGCCTTGTTCAGTGGTCCTTACCATGGATGTTTCTCTCCTGGGCTGGGGAGCCCACATGGGGTCCCTCACTGCCCAGGGGCTGTGGTCCCCACAAGAATCCCTTCTCCACATCAATCTCCTAGAGCTCAGGGCAGTTTTTCTGGCCCTAAAAGCTTTCCCTCAGTCAGTACAGAACAAGGTGGTTCAAGTCAGGACAGGCAACACCACCACCATGTGGTACATCAACAAGCAGGGAGGCACTCGGTCCACGGCCTTGTGCGCAGAAACCATGAAGTCGTGGTCTCTGGCTTATTCCCTACAAACCTCTCTTGTAGCAGTTCACCTTCCAGGCAAGGACAATATGCTAGCAGATGCAATGAGCAGGATCTCTCATGGGCCATCACGAGTGGTCCCTGGACCCTCAGGTGTTGAAAGTGATTTTTCAAGGTGGGGCAATCCAGAAATAGATCTCTTTGCAGCCCCAGACAATCACCAACTCCTTCTCTTTTGTTGCAGACCTCCAGTCTTGGGCTCAGTCCCTCTGGACACCCTGATTCTGAATTGGAAGGAAGTTTCTGTATGCCTCCCCCCCACCTCCTGTTCAAAGTTTTGGTAAAATAAGGTTTCAACCTCATAAGGTGATTCTGATTGCTCCAGATTGGACCAGACAGCCATGGTACCCCTGTTGCTGTCCCTAGCAGTCCATCTTCCCCTGTCTCTTCCCAGGAATTACAACCTGTTAACATCCTCTCAGGGAAGGATTTGGTACCCCAGTCTTCAGTCTCTCAATCTCAATGCATGGCTCTTGAAGAGTTAAGAGTTTGCAGATCTACATCTTTCCCAAGGGGTGCTGGATATCCTCAGGGTTTCTCGAAAGCCCTCCACCAGAAAGATTTGCAACTCCAAATGGAAAAGATTCAGCATTTGGTGGTCTAAGAAGCATATTTCTCCAGACACTGCTGGATTGCCTACAGTTCTGGATTATATGGCCCATCTTAATGGCCTAAGCCTCAGACCAGCTACTCTCAAAGTACACTTGTCAGCTGTTTCTGCGTTTTTGTCTGTGGGAAAGTCTTCCTCACTATCTTCCCATCCTGTGTTCTGTAAATTTTTTAAAGGATTGCTTCACACCTATCCTCCTTTTAGAGACCCTGCCCCCTACCTGGGATTTGAATGTTTGCATTGCTCAACTTATGCAACCCCCTTTGAGCCTATGTCTTCAGCAGAGCTTAAGTACTTGACTTGGAAAACTGTGTTCCTGGTAGCCATTACCTCTGCCAGGCATATCAGTGAATTGCAAGCCCTGTCAGTGGAACCTGATTTTATCTCATTTCACAGGGATAAAGTGGTCCTTAGAACCAATAGAAGGTTCTTGCCCAAAGTGGTTTCAGACTTCCATTTAAACCAGTCTGTGTCTCTCCCTGTTTTCTTCACTGATCATTCTTCCTCAGGAGAGAGGCTACAGTTTAGATGTCAAAGAGCTCTTAGTTACTACATAGAGCGTACCAAGGGTCACAGGTTTGACTCCCTCCAGTTGTTCCTCACCTATGGAGAAGTGGGAAGCAAACCTGCCACCAAAAGATCTATTGCCAGGTGGATTGTGTCTTGTATACAATTCTGCTATGAAAACTGGAAAAACTCCACCCTCAGGCCTGAGGGCTCATTCCTAAGAGGTAAGCTGCTTCCCTGGCTGCTGCCAGGGATATCCCTCTCTTAGAAATTTGTCAAGCAGCCACCTGGAAAACAGTTCATACCTTTACCAAGCATTACTCTCTGGATATCCAGGCTAGGAGTGATGCTCGGTTAACATAGCATACTTCAGATCCTATTCCCAAAGTAGGTTCTGTCCTTCCTCATTGGAGGTACTGCAGTAGTCTGCAGTTGTCAGAATACAGCAAGACTTCATGTTGTTTGAAGAAAAATTGCTCACTTAGTAATTATGTTTCTTTAATTGAGTCTTGCTGTATTCTGACTCCCTCGCCTTCCCTCTCAGAACCTGTTTTTGGGAAGTGGGTGGGCAGGTGCAGTGTTGCACCCAGGGTGTTTTGGCTTGCACCCTCCTCCTTTTGTTTGGGTGCTGATTTATTATTTTTGTAGTAGATTGGTTTTGGTTTTGGGTTTCCTGACTTGAGTCTTCCTTAGGAATCCAAAACTTTTTTCAGCCAGTTGGCTAGTAGGAATTTTTACAATTTCCACATAGAATTTTTAGTTTAGTTGGGCTCGTAAGAATCTGATGGTTTAGGTTTGAAACACTCCAGACAGAGACTTCAACTGAGCTCGAGCTCAGCATTCTGTGCCCCGCATAGAAGGTTAACTCTTTGTTCTCCGGGGCAGTTCAAAGGTTGGGAATCACTGCAATTGCCAGAATACAGCAAGACTCCATTAGAAGAAACATAATTTGTTCATATCTAATGGGGCATGTGCCCATTCTAGCTTTGAAAAAATTCTAATGCCTTCCTCACAGCCTCTGCTCAGCACACCCACAGACTTCCACCTCCGGGGCAGTACTACCTAGTCAGCTCACTGCAGCAGTTACTGATGCTAAAGGACCCCTTGGAAGAAAGATTACTACAATGAGTAATTTTTTCTGCTCTGTATACTGAAGGAAATACGTTACATATTGAAATACATACACAGTATATTAAAAAATCCACATACACTATATACTGAAACAAATATATTATATGACAAAACACAGTATCTATTAAAAAAAATCTGTATACTCTATATACTGAAAGAAATACATTACATACTGAAATACATACACAGTATATTAAGGGAGATCTACTGGTAACGGTACTCAAGCCACTAGTGCATAGATTGTACCTCAAGCACCCCGAACCCCCCCCCCAGTCCCAGTATACTGTATATCCAGTAATTAAATTACCTGATCGCTAGTAAAAATTTTTGTCTAAGGTGGTAGAGCTGGCATATTAGGAAATGGAGTGTAGCCCCCTGGGAGATCACGCTGGCAAGAAAAATGTGATATGATGACACGGTGTTGCCTCTTCCTGACTGGTGCTCTAATGTACGGAGATATTAAAATCTCTGTATTTTCTATGCCCGGTGTTACTTATACAAAAGGTGCCCATATGCCTTGTGTGAAAGCTTGGTACTTGAAGAGCTTGAATATCCAGATTTTCAGTACTCAGAACAAAGTCCTAAAAATCCTTCATCTGGCTTAGAAGCCCAGCACTAAGAAGACCTATGCCTCTAAATGGGAAAGATTTTCTCTCTGGTACGGAGACAGACAGATTGACCCTCTAAAGGCTAGCTTTCCTTCTCTCCTAGACTACCTAGTGCATTTGCAGGACTCAGGCCTTAGGGCCTCATCCCTCAAGGTTCACCTAGCAGCCATTTCAGCTTACCCTTCTGCTGGAAAGGAGAAATCCGTAATTTCAAACCCCAGGAAATCTTACTGTATTCTGACTAATGCAGTATGGTCTCACCATAGGACTGCCCCAGAGCTGAAATGGTTAATAGAACCTATGCAAATGATGGAATGCTAGGCTCGAGGTCGGTTTTCAAACCACTGTCCCTGGTAAAAAATCTCTAACCGTCACATTCTTTACTCCGCTTGCCTCAGTAAGACGTCTCCGGAAGGCTCTCCTTCATCTCTTGAAGAAAGTTTATTTTCTCGGTTTTTATACCAGTAAATTTATTTTATTAGGTGTTCTTATCACTGTCCTTGGTGTTCAGGTAGTAATTGTTTAGATTTTAGTTTGTAGAGGGAAAGTAGTCGTTTTTCTCCCCAGTTCCTAACGAGAACAGACAGTTCCTTGATTTCTTCTTTATATTGTATCTCTTAGTTTTAGGAATTTCCAACTCAGTATAGTCTGTAGTTATCTAAAACTTTTACCGGAGTAATTTTCCGATCTGTGGGTCCCTTATGTCAACCGGGGTAACTCCTGGACTTATACTTTTAAAAACTGGTTTCTTTACGGTGTAACAACTGTCCAAAAGAAAAAAAGGTCTATTTGGTCTTTCTGTATACCTTTTCTCATGTCACAGAAACCAAAAAAGAGAACAGAACCCACGGGTTTCCAGCACTGCACAGAGTGCGGGGAAGTGTTTGCAAAGGCTGATCCTTACTTAATTTGTCTGTTCTGTCTGGGGTTTGACCACCTTCAGACAGACTGTGAGATCTGCACTAATTTTCCTCAGTCCACCCTTGATAGACAGTTAAAGAGACTAAGGGAAAAATGTTGGATAAGGCCACTAACCCGGCTACCGAACAGTCTTCTGAACTGGAGGGACTGCCCTGTGACAGGGGCGATAGTTCCACAAAAAAGAGAACCGCGGACAAGGCTGCTGAACCTGCCGTCGCGGTTAAGAAAAAGCGTAAAGAAAAGCACCAGGAACCACAACAGGTCCCTACAGCGGTTCCTTCTGCTGAAGAGATCGCGAAAGTGATCAGGATTATTCAGTCTTTGCAGGCTCCGGTTCCGGTTGATAAACAGCTGGTTCCGTGAACTCCCGGTTCACAAGTCCCCGGTTTAATAGACCAAGGTGGGGAACAGTTTGAGGATATTGGTCTTGCTGAAGAACCAGACGAGGATTATGGAGATGATAATGACGAGCCTATAGAGCCAGACATCTCTCTTGATCCTCACAGGCTTGATTCCCCTAATAAGGGAACCGAGGATTTTTCCTCATACTTTGCTTTTATGAAGCAAGTTGCCCAGTCTCTTGACCTCCCATCCCATGAGTCTCTGGAAGATGAGGAGGAAGAAGACTATAATGAAATGCTGGATGTTCCTCCATCAAAAAAGGCTGCTCCTTCCTCTGCACAAGTCTTTGAGGAGGCAGACCATGAAAATTTTGGAGAATCCCACTTCTTTCCGTCTAACTGATAAGAAAGGGGACTGGAAGCATTGGGTGGATAAGTCTGGGGCCGAATTTTTGTTTGGGCACCCCAGCCATGAAGGTGTGGTTCATGCTGCAGCTTGTGACAAAGCTGGCATCCCTCTGGCATCCCACCCCCCTGAGAAACATTCCAGGAGGATGGACTCAATAGCAAAAAAGGTTGATTTGGGATCCTCTCTAACCGTTAGGCAGGCATCCTGTATGGCATATTTAGCCAGATATCAAAACTCTGTGTGGTCTACAGTACTAGAAATTGCCAAATCTGTTCCCCCTCCAATGGCTGCTGACCTAGAGGAAGCAGTTAAGAGGGGCATTGCAGCTTCAAAAACCCAGTTTAAGATGGCAGTGAATTCAAATGACACTGCATCCAGACAAATGGCTTCAGCAGTGTCCTTGAGAAGGTTTGCATGGCTGAGAACCACTAACCTCTCACAGGGCACACAAAATAAGGCCCTGGATTTTCCCTGTGACCCTGCATAAATGAAAAAAATGGATGATTATAAAGCTGCTTATTAAAGTGTAGCAGTAAAGGAGAGAACTGCCAACCCTCAAAGGTACCATTCTAGGGGTGGCAGGGGCAGGACTCCTTACAGGCTTTATTTTCAGACCCAAGTTTTTCCCCAGTATCAGCCTAGGGGATACTTTTGAGGCAGAGGCGGTAGGGGCACTGGCCGCACTAGCCCCACTGTCCAGCCAGTAGCTCAATCAAAGTAGACTCCCTGAGCGGAATGTCTGGGTCGCCTCCCCAATACCAGTAGGGGGCAGACTGGCCCACTACTTCCAGGAATGGAAAAACATTACCACAGACAAATGGGTTCTGAAAGTAGTGGGCATGGCGTTGGTCCTTAGCTTCAAAGCCAAGTCAAGGCTAAGGTCAAAGACTTTCAAGCCCTCTTCCACATCGGAAACAGCCCTTCTGGAAAAGGAAGTGTTATCCCTTCTGCTGCTTCAGGCAGTAGAACCAGTCCCTGCCATTCAAAAAGGCAGGGGTCTGTATTCCAGATACCTCCTTATACAAAAGAAAACAGGGGAGTGATGTCCCATTCTGGACCTCAGATGCTTGAACAAGAACTTGGCAAAACCAAAATTCAGGATGGTCACTCTATTTACCATTATACCTACTCTAAGGCAGGGAGACTGGCTAGCATCCCTGGACCTAAAAGATGCTTACTTCAATATTCCAATCAGAAGGTCTCACAGAAAGTTCCTCAGATTCAGGTTGCCATCAGGCCATTATCAATTCAGAGCAATGCCCTTCAGACTAACATCTGCTCCAAGGGTGTTTACAAAATGCCTGGCTGTCGTGGTGGCACACCTAAGGCAGCTAGGGGTGTCAGCGTTTCCCTATCTGGATGACTGACTCATTGTAGGCCGGTCACAGCAACAAGTGAGAGAGGCACTCTCAATCACTCAGGCCACCTTGTCCTCCCTGGGATTCCTAGTCAGTCAAAAGAAGTCTGTTTTAGAACCTGTGCAGGTGCTCCAGTTCATAGGGGCAGAGTTGGATACAAGGACAGGAATGGCTTTCCTTCCTCAGGACAGGGTGGACAGCCTTATTCAGATAGCCAGGTCTTTCTCACTGCATGTTTCCAGCCCAACAAAAGCATTTCCTGCATCTGTTAGGGCACATGGCAGCCTCCACTGTAACCGTCCCAGGAGCCAGGTTTCAGATGAGAGACATTCAGTTTCACCTCAGAGAGTACTGGTCCTAGAAGAAAAATTCCTTATCAAAACTGGTCCCAGTTATGGCCACCCTTATTCAAGCTCTGCAGTGGTGGCAGGTGAAGGAACATCTGAGACACAGGGTACCTTTCCTACAGCAGTCCCCTTCTCTGGTGCTTACCACAGATGCTTTTCCTTCTAGGGTGGGGAGCACATCTAGGGGATCTTACTGCCCATGGCACGTGGGGGAAGTAGGAATCCCCTTCTGCACATCAATTACTGGAGCTAAGGGCAATTTTTCTGGCTCTTCAGTCCTTTGCCACTCAGGTGGTAGGAAAGGTGGTACAGGTTAGAACAGACAACACAACCACCATGTACTACATGAACAAACAAGGGGGCACAAGATCAACCCCTCTTTGCACAGAAGCTATGCAAATTTGGACACTAGCATACTGACTAAAGGTGTCTCTTTCAGCTGTTCATCTCCTGGGCAAGGACAGTGTCCTGGCAGATGCCCTCAGCAGGATAAACCAGAATCACCACGAATGGTCACTGAACAGGCAGGTCTTACAGACCATTTTCAGGAGGTGGGGCACCCCAGAAGTGGATCTCTTTGCAGCCCCAGACAATTACCAGCTCCCAGAGTATTGCTGCAGACCCCCCAGCAGGCGCACAATTCCTTTGGATGCACTCCTGATGGATTGGACAGGGAAATTCCTGCATGCTTTCCCTCCATTCCCTCTAATACTGAAAGTGCTGAACAAGCTCAGGCTTTAACTAGCCTCAATGATTCTCATTGCCCCAGACTGGGCCAGGCAGCCTTGGTACTCCATACTTCTCTGTGTCAGTAGTCAGTCCAATCAGTCTTCTCAGGAGGTACAATCTACTAACCTCCTCTCAGGGCAGAATCATGTACCCCAACCTTAGAGTGTGGTAACCGGTCCATATCGGTTCTAAAAAAAAAGGATTTTATTACTTTTTTTCCAAGACCCATAACACGGTCAGGAACCGATAGGGGAGTCTTGCCTGGCGGATTGCCAAAAAAAGGGTACGTTTTGGATAGGATTGGCCATGTCTGAGAAACCCAAGAAAAAAAACGGGCCCACTGGGTTTTAACACTGCAGTGTGTGTGTGGGGAAGCCTTTGCTAAGGCTGATCCCCACACCACCTGTGTTTATTGTCTGGGGTTTGACCACCTCGATTCAGACTGCCAAATTTGTAAGAATTTTCCCAAAGCTACCCTGGATAAGAGAGTGGGTAGACTGAGGGAAAGGGAGGCCGAGAAATCTGCTGACCCGGATGACCAGTCCGGTTCGGTTCCAGCCGAACCAGAAGGAGTGCCCTCTGACCAGGGTGAAGCTTCTTCGGGCAAAAGGAGAGCCGATTCTGAGGAGTCAGTTCCGGTTAAAAGGAAGAAAAGAGATAAATCATCCGGTTCGGATCCAGAAATTCATACTCCGACCGCTGATGAGATAGCCAAAGCGATAAGAATAGTGCATTCGCTAACTTCGGTTCTGGCCGAACCGCGCCATCTGGCAGGGGCTCGGTTTGGTCGGTTCCCCCGGTTCCGGATTACACTTCAGAAGAATTTTATGAACCGGAGGAGGAGGGAGAGTATGACTATGATGATAGTGATTATGAAAGTCTGGATGTGCCTATTGACCCAGACATCTCCCAGACAGACCTTCAGGTGTTTCTCCTCCTAGGCTTTCTGAGTCCCCTTCCCACTTTATGTTTTACAAAAAAGTGGCTGAAACCTTCCAGCTTCCAATGGAAGAAGCAATAGAGGATCAGGAGGAGCCTGATTTTGTTGAAATGATGGACATCCCAGAGTCCAGGAGACTGTCTATTCCCCTCCATAAATCTTTTGGGAAACAGACAATTAAAATTCTAAAGACTCCTAACTCCATACCTCGTGTGGACAGACGAATGGACAAGAGGTACACCCTTTCAGGCTCGGACACGGAGTTCCTTTCTCAGCAATGCAGCCATGTTGGGGTAGTGCAGGCTGCTGCCTGTGATAAGGCAAATATTCCCTTGGCATCACACCCCTCAGATAAGGACTCCAGGAGGATTGATGCCATGGCAAAGAAGCAGTACATGGCAGCATCTTTGGGACTCAGGCAGGCTAACTATATGGCCTACACAGCTAGATACCAGAAGTCCAGATGGGACACTGTGCTGGTTCTGTCTAAACAGGCCCCTGACCAGCTTGCCAAGGAGCTGGAGCAAGTGGCTGCAGATGGGATTGAGGCATCCAAGATGCAATTTCATGCTGCTGTGGACTCCAATTATGTTTCATCTAAAGTCATAGCTACATCTGTGGCCCTTCGGAGGATGGCTTGGCTCAGATGTACTAGCCTATCACAGGATACCCAGGCTAAGGCCATGGATTTCCCTGTCATTGGTAATTCTCTGTTTGGGGAGCAGACACAGAACTACATGAAAAAGATGGACGAGTACAGGACCACCTACAGGAGTGCTCAGGCCAAAGAAAGGCAAGCCACTCCTCAAAGGGAGCAGTCCAGGGGTAGGGGCAGGCCTTTTCATCAAGCCCAGGCCTCCTCTTCTTCCTATGCTCAGAGGGGGTTCTTCAGAGGGAGAGGCAGACGGGGAATGAGCAGGCCTGCTTCCACCCCTCAGCCTAAAGCCCCTGCCAAGCAGACACCCTGATGGGTCTGCCCAGGCCGATTCTCCAATACATGTAGGGGGCAGGCTGGCTTACTTTGTCCAGGACTGGAAGTCCCTGACATCAGACAAGTGGGTCCTGGAAGTAGTAAGCCAGGGACTGGTTCTCAGTTTCAAAAAATTTCCCAAGATGAGAACCAGATCCTTTCCACCTGCAAATCCATCAGAGACCCTTGCCGTAGAGGCAGAGATTTCTTCGCTCCTAGCTTAAAGAGCTATAGAGAGAATACCTACCCTACACTGGGGCAAAGGACTGTACTCCAAGTACTTCCTGACCCCCAAAAAGACAGGGGAGTGACGACCCATCCTGGACTTAAGATATCTGAACAAGCACCTTTTAAAACCAAAGTTCAAAATGGTGACTCGGGGAATAATTCTGCCCTCTCTAAGGCCAGGGGACTGGCTAGCCTCCCTGGACCTCAAAGATGCCTATTTTCACATTCCCATCAGGTGCTCCCACAGAAAGTACCTCAGGTTCGAGTTGCCCTCAGGCCACTATCAGTTAAGAGCAATGCCCTTTGGCCTAACATCAGCCCCAAGGGTGTTCACAGAGGAGCATATTGCAGAGCATACTACAGACAAACGAGTGAGTGAATAAGCTGTTTAAACTATGGTATGGTTTGGAATCAACTAAGGAAGTTTCAGGAGCCATTTCGGGCACTACGGTTCATGAGACTGGATGCTTATACGACTAATTGGGAAAGGGTAACGTATGTACTACCTGACGCTATTGGGCCTATAAAGTTTTATGCTTATGACAAGGAGCCTTTCTTACTAAATGAGAGTCCATGGCCAAGCACATTATGAAAAGATTCAAGCGCAAGCAACCTAGAAATCTCTCCAAGGTCTATGCTTATGGTTCAAAATAATGACTTTACGATGAGAGTCTGTGGCCAAGCACATAACAAAGAAGTTCAAGTGCAAGTAGCCTAGCAGTCTCTTTACAGTCTGGGTTTATGTTTATCATTTTGAACAATAATAGAATAAGCTTTTTTTTTCTTCCTGGATTCAGTAACAAATCTTTACGCCAGACATGTATGAATGGGGAATCTGTGGCCAAACACGCTAATAGGAAGATAAATCAGTGTGCAAATAGCCTAGAAGTTTCTCCACTACAGTGTTTTGTTTTTATTGACATTTCAGAATTATAAGCCTTTGAGTCAGTGACTCATTTACAAAGGCTCACGTCAGAAAAAAAGTCACACAACAGAGGAGGAATAACAAGTGAAATATACAGTATAATAGCAAGTACAAACAATCGAAGGTAGTAATACAAGGGTTACATAAGTTCAGGGACTAGAAGAGTCAAGCTGGAGACAGACAGTGGATGCAATGAGGCGAACCGGTTTAATGCAACAAAGCGAGAACAGGGGTGCAGGGTTAGATGGTGCAGGAGAAGATCCTCCGTCGAGGGGGGGAGACGGACATGAAGTCTACTGGCAGTCACAGACATTGGTGGTCTGAAGATGGCTCTTAAGGAGGGCTTTAAAGCGGCCAAGTTTACGTTCGGAGGTTATGGTGCTAGGGATAGTATTCATCCACAGTGGAGCCCTGTAGAAAAAAGTTCTTTGGCCAAGGGAGGTTCTGAAGTGGGGAAGAAGGAAAGGGGATTTAGAGGAGCTATGGGTGGCTTTTACCAGGTGAGCCAGTTGCAGAAGGGCAGGGAGTCCAGGGGAGGATAGCCCTGCAGAGATCATTTTAGCCAGGAGGCAGGTTTGGTATTTGAGCCTACTGTCGAAGGTAAGCCAGTTGGACATCTGTTATAGGGAGCAGGTGTGCGTGGTGTGGTCAGAGCCAAGGACAAGGCAACAGAGCTTGTTGAGGGCTACCCTGACTCTCTAGAGGGACGTGCTGTCAGTGGCTACATATACTAGGATTGCGTAGTCGATAAGAAGAGGGTGAAGGAGGAGGCAACAAGATGGAGAGCGTAGGCAGTGAGACAGTGCTTGAACCAGTGAAGTATACCAATTCTGGAGTTGACTGCCACGCAGAGGTGGTGGATGTGCCCATAGAAGTTAAGGGCTGGATCAAGGGTGATGCCGAGGTACTTCAAAGAGACAACCTGGTCAAGGGACTGAAGCTGGGAGTTAAGAATTTGGAGGGTAAGGTCCTTGTGCCTGTTTTGGTGGTTGGCAAACAACATAACTTTATTTTTATTTTAATTTAGGACTAAGTGGCGTTCGGGGAACCAGGTCTCCGCGTCCGTGAATGTTTTTTATAGGGAGAGCTGGAGCTGGAGGAGGTTGGAGTAGGAGGTGAACAAGACTGCATCATCCGTGTATAGTAGCAGCTGCCCAGAGCATGCTTTCAGGAAGGAGTTGAAGAATAGGCTGAAGAGGAGGGGCCTGAGGATAGAGCCCTCTGGGACCCCTGACTTGACTGGGAGATAGGATGAGAGGGCAGTCCCTAGCTTGACTAGCTGTGATCTTCTGGACAGATAGTCGGCAAACCAGTTCATGGCATCTAGTGAGAGACCTGTGCGGGTGAGAGTAGAAAGGAGGAGGGTATGGTTAACAGTATCATATGCTTTTGACAGGTCCACAAATTCAGCCCCAACTAGGCAGCCCTTGTCAAGGGAGGTATGTAAGGAGGATGTGAATTCCAACAGTGCCGATGTGGTGCTGTGGCCTGACAGAAGCCGTGTTGTTCCTGATATAGAAGGTTGTACTAGAGATGATCAGTGAGTTGGTCGACACGATTCTTTCCAGGGCCTTGGGGGGATAGAAATGGGATGGTAGTTCCCAGTGGAGGCACAGTCACTGCCTTTGTTGATGGGGGTGATGACAGCGGCTTTCCATTTGGAGGGGAATTTGCCAAGAAAAAGGAGCGGTTGATGATACAGGTGAGGGGGGAGAGGACTTCGTCGAGGGTCAGGCACCGAAGTTTGTGGTACAGTGTGTCCCCACTGAACCACGAGTGCCCTAAGTCCTTTAGAAGGTAGAGCTTGGCTTCTGTTGGAGTGACTGTCCTGAAATAGAAAGGGGGCGAGGAGAACGGGTGTGGGGTGCCAGTGATGTAAGGGGATCATAGAAGTGGGGGGGAGTATACTGCGAAGGTCTGAGAAGGATGTGTTTAAGGTATTGGCTATGAACTTGGGGTCAGAGGTAGCAATACCATTACTGATGATGTGGGGGAGTGAGGATTTCCTATTTTGCTCTTTAAGGTTGTCCCAGAATTTTCTGCCTGAGCCCCAGGTGGAGGTGAAGGAGGCCTTGTAGTGCTCAGCCTTGGCTTTATGTATTTCCCAAGTGCATTTATTTCTCAGGGCACAGTATTGTTGCCTGTTGGCTGGTTTGCCTGCGTCAAGGGCAGTTTGCCAGAGGGAGTCCCGGTGGCGCATCAGGTTTAGGAGAGATTGAGAAATCCAAGGGGTGGAAGGTCCCTTGACAATGCACTTTGTGTAAAGAGCATATATGTCGCATGCAGAATGGAAGTTGGCAACGAAGTAGTCTAGTGTCACATCGATGTCAGTGGCCTTGTTAATGGGTGACCAGTCACATGTGCTAAGGTGGTGTTTTAGTAGCCGAAGCTTCCTAAGCTTCAGGCAGTACTGGAAGAGGATTTTGGGAGTTGGCTTCAACTTCTTACAAGACCAGGTGCAGGTCATGGGGGAGTGGTCACTCCAGGTGTTGGGGTGCACCGAGATGTTTGTGATTCTGGAAGGGCAGTTGGTTAGTGCAAGGTCAAGCAGGGTGGCAGTACCAGTTTTAGCGTTACGCCTGGTGGGTGGGTGGGTGGACAACTTGCAAGAAGTCTAAAGCAGCAATAACATCTTTGAGGGGGAGTGGCTGTGGGGGAATGCCAGTTATCATTGAAATCCCCAAGGGCTAGACATTCAGACTTAGGGGGCAGAAGGGAAAGGTGGTTTAGTACAGAGAGGATGGCAGGCTTTTGATTCTGGGGTGGGATGTAGACAGAGGTGATGAAGAGAGGGGCAGTGGCTTTGCTGATAGTAATTTTCAGAGAGAGAGGGCTTGGGCACCATGGTCCAGTTGGGCGATGGGAGAGCTTGGCCTTGCAGGGTTATCATCAAGGTAGATGGCGCCGCCCCCACCACATTTGCCATTTCGGTCAGTGCTGAACACTGAGTATCCATGGATGGAGAGCGCCGTGTTAGGGGTATTTTTGAAGAGCCAGGTTTCAGCCAGGGAGAATGTGTCGGGTTGATGTTGGGCAATCCAAACCTGGAGGGAGTCACATTTTTTTCTGAAAGCTGCAGATGTTGATAGAGGCTAAGTGCAGGCCTTCAGTTGCAGGGTGATGGGGGTTGGAAGGGAGGATAGGGCCTGGGTTGGGGTGTACATTGCCAGACATTAGCATAAGAGGTAGAAGCAGGGGCCTGAGTAGTGAAAACTGGAATTGATTGTGGGAGTAGTGACCTATAATGGTTAGGTGGGTGAGCGTAGGGCCAACAACTGGGATGGGGAGCTGGCGAATGTGTGTAGTGGCTAAGAGGGACAGGCGAGGGCAGAAGGAGAGGTAGAAGAGGGGAAGCAGTATTGAGGGGAGACTGTGAGGAGGCACTGAAGTACATATTCAAACATGAAGTTTTGCTGTATTCTGACAATTGCAGTGATTCCCAACCTTTGAACTACCCTGGAGAACTAAAGGTTAACTTTCCATGCAGGGCATGGAACACTGAGCTTGAGCTCGGTTGAAGTCTCTGTCTGGAGTGTTTTGAACTCAACCCGTCAGATTCTTTACTCCACCTCACTGAACGGTCGCTCCGGAGATTTCTCCTTCAGCTCGGTTCGAAGTCGGTTAAAGTTTTCAGTTTTTGTCGGTTTAAACTGAAAAAAAGTATCCGCATAGTCGGTTCAGTCTCTGTCTGTGGTGCCATGAGTACTGGATAGGAATTGTTTTATTTTTTCTGTGTGGAACTTGTAAAAGTGCGGTCGGTTCGGCTGAACTGACCATTTGATTGTGAATTTTGCTATATTTAGTGTTTGGTTACCAGTTCTTATCGGTTCTAAAAAAAAACGTGTTTTAGCCGTTTTTTTCCAATACCCGTGACACGGCTCGGAACCGATAAGGAAGTCTAGCTTGGCAGTTGCCGAAAAAAGAGTAAGTTTGGTTAGCTTGGCCATGTCTGAGGAACCCAAGAAAAAAACCAGGCCCACTGGGTTTCGACACTGCAGTGAGTGGGGGGAGGTTTTTGTCAAGGCCGATCCCCACACCACCTGTGTTTATTGTCTGGGGTTTGACCCCCTCGATTCAGACTGTCAATATGTAAAAAATTTTCCCAGATCTACCCTTGAGAAGAGATTAGGTAGACTGAGGAAAAGGAGGTCGAGAAGCCCGCTGACCCGATGGCCAGCCCGTTCTGCTCTCACCAACCAGAAGGAGTGCCCCTGACCAGGGCTATACTTCGAGCAAAGGAGAGCCAATTTGAGGGATCGCTTCCTACAAAAAGGAAGCGCAAAGATAAATCGACCGGTTCAGATCCAGAGGTTCATGTTCCGACCGCTGAAGAGATAGCCAGGGCGATTCAGATTGTGGAATTGCTCCGTCCGGTTCCGACCGATCCGGCTCCTTCTGACAGGGGTTCAGTTCGGTTGGTTCCCCCGGTTCAAGAGTATACCCTTGAAGAATTTTAGGAACCGGAGTTTGAAGAGGAAGGGGAATTTGAGGATTATGATGTAAGTGAAGGTCTGTATGTGCCTGTGGAACCGGACATCTCCCCAGACAGACCATCAGGTGTTTCAAACAACATGAAGTCTTGCTATATTATGACAGTAGCAGTTTGTCCCACCACTAGAACTGCTCCGGAGGTGAAATGGTTAATACCATTCCAAAATAGAACTTTGAGCACGAGCTCTAAGAAGCAGCTCTATCTGTGTAATTTCAAACCTGGACTGTCAGATTCTTTACTCCGCCTCAGTGAACAGTCGCTCTGGAGATTTCTCCTACTGCTCGGTTCATTTCTCGGTTTAAACAGTGTTTTCTTGGTTCGATTCAACGAGAATAGTTTTATTTTAACATAAAACGTTCGTTCAAGCTCTGTCTGTGGTAATCGGAGCAAATTTAAGGTTTTGTCTGTGTGGAACTTGTAAGTTTATCGGTTCGGTTTGAACCGATCAGCTGGGTTTAAAACTCATTAACTTTAAAGTTTAACATTTTAGAGTGCGGTTCGTTCTTAACGGTTCTAAAAACACGGATTTTATTACGGTTTTTCAATACCCGTGACACGGTTAGGAACCGAGCAAGGGTGTTCTTGCCTGGCACTGCCGCTAAAGGAAGTTTTGGTTAGGCTGGCATTATGTCTGAGAAACCCAAAGAAAACCGGCCCACTGGGTTTCAACACTGTGATGTCTGTGGGGAAGTCTTTGCCAAGGCTGACCCACACACCACATGTGTCTATTGTCTGGGGTTTGACCACCTCCAGTCAGACTGCCAGATATGTAAGAATTTCCTGCAGCCACCCTGGAAAAGAGATTGGGCAGGCTCAGGGAGCGAGAGAACAAAGTCCGCTGACCGGATGGCCAACCCGAGTGCCCTCCCAATGGGCGAGACTTCTCGGCAAAGAAAAGCTGGTTCTGAGGAACCAATTCCAGTAAAGAAAACAAGAAAGTCAGCAGGTTTGGAGTCCAAACCCTTCTCCAACTGCTGCAGAGATAGCAAAAGCCATACAAATTGTCCAGTCACTGTCTCAGGTTCCGTCCGAACCGCCACTATCTGGCAAAAGGTTGGTTCTTCCGGTTCCAGTGGTTCAGGAATATGATGTTGAGGAATTTTATGAACCAGAGGAGGGGGAGGATGATTATGAACAGTATGAATGTGGCTGGGAAGGTCTGGGTGTGCCCATTGAACCGGACATTTCCCCAGACAGACCTCTAGAATCTCCCCCTATGCTGTCTGAGTCCCCATCTCATTTTATGTTTTACAAAAAAGTTGCTGAAACCCTCCAGCTTCCCTTGGAAGAAGCTGTGGATGAGCAAGAGGAGCCTGATTTTGTAGAAATGATGGATATTCCAGAGTCTAGGAGATTGTCTATTCCTTTGCATAAGTCTTTTAGGAAGCAAACAATAAAAATTTTAAAGCTCCTAATTCTGTGCCTCCTGTAGATAAAAAGATGGACAGAAGGTACACATTGTCAGGTCCTGATACAGAATTCTTTCTCAGCAATGCAGTCATGTTGGGGTAGTTCAGGCTGCAGCCTGTGATAAAGCTAACATTCCCCTGGCTTCACATCCTCCTGACAAGGATTCCAGGAAGATTGATGCCATGGCGAAAAAACAGTATATGGCAGCCTCTCTGGGACTCAGGCAAGCAAATTATATGGCTTATGTAGCTAGGTATCAGAAATCTAGACGGGATACTGTTATGGAATTAGCCAAGCAAGCCCATGGCCAGCTGGCTAGCGAACTAGAACAGGTGGCTGCTGATGGCATTGAGGCTTCTAAGGTACAGTTTCATGCTGCTGTGGATGTTAATGATGTTTCCTCTAGGGTCATAGCCACATCTGTAGCTTTTCGGAGGTTGGCCTGGCTCAGGTGTACTAGTCTGTCACAGGATACCCAGACTAAGGCTATGGATTTTTCTGTGGTGGGAAATTCTCTGGGGAGCAGACAGAGAATTACATGAAAAGATGGATGAATATAGGACTACTTACAAAGTGCCCAAGCTAAGGATGCAAGCCACTCCTCAGAGGCATACCCCAGGGTAGGGGTGAGCCTTTTCACAGGCCTTTACCAGACTCAGGCCTCCTCTGCCTATGCTCAGAGGGGCTTCTTCAGAGGCAGAGGCAGACGAGGGTGGGCAGGCCTGCTCCCACCCCTCAGCCTAAAGCTCCCATAAGCAGGCACCCTGATGGGGTGCCCAGGGCCGATTCTCCTTTACCGGTGGGGGCAGGCTGGCTTACTTCAGTCAGAACTGGGCTTCTTTAACCTCAGACAAGTGGGTTCTGGAAGTAGTAAGCCAGGGTCTGTTCTCAGCTTCAAAAGTTTCCCAAGTTGAGAACCAGACTTTCTACGCAAGTGCTTCAGAGACCCTTGCTCTGGAAGCAGAGGTCTCAACCCTGTTGGCTCTCAGAGCAGTGGAAGGGTTCCTCCCTGCACCAGGGCAGGGGTCTGTATTCAGATACTTCCTTACCCAAAAAGACAGGAGAATGGCAGCCCATATTAGACCTCAGATATCTGAACAAGCATCTTTTGAAACCAAAGTTCAAAATGGTAACTCTGGCAATGATTTTACCTCCCTAAGGCCAGGGGACTGGTTAGCCTCCCTGGACCTCAAGGATGCCTATTTCACGTCCTAATCAGAAGCTTCCATCGAAAGTACCTCAGATTCGAACTACCCTCAGGTCATTACCAGTTCAGAGCAATGCCCTTGGCCTTACCTCTGCCCCAAGGTATTCACAAAGTGTCTAGCAGTGGCAGTGGCTCACTTAAGGAGGCAAAGGATTGCTGTTTTCCCTATCTAGACGATTGGCTCATTGTAGGCCAGTCCCAGAACAGGTAAATCTCACCTGCAAGTTACCCAGCAGCTTCTCACCTTCCTGGGCTTTCTGCTAAATCTACCAAAGTCAGTTCTGGAACCAGTCCAGGTACTCACCTTTATAGGGGCAGAGTTGGACACAAAGCTAGCCAGAGCTTTTCTTCCCTTAGAAAGGGTGACGAATTTAGTGACTCTGGCCTCCTCCTTCACCCTGCAGGTCTCTCGACCAGCAAGACACTTTCTGCAGCTCCTGGGACACATGGCTGCATCCACAGCTGTTGTGCAGGGAGCAAGATTTCAGATGAGAGACATTCAGTTTCACTTGAGAACCTATTGGTCTCAGAGAAGAGACCCCTTCCAAGTTGGTCCCAATGACTCAACCTTGATCCAGGCCCTCCAGTGGTGGCAGGATCAGAGCAATTTAAGATTGGGGGTTCCCTTCATTCTCCCTGCTCACAATTTGACTCTCACTACAGATGCTTCCCTTCTGGGTTGGGAGCCCACATGTGCGACCTTTCCACTCAGGGAGTGTGGTCCCCAGGAATCTCTGCTCCACATCAATTTGCTGGAACTCAGAGCTGTCTTTTTAGCTCTTCAAGCATTTCTGCATCTGTCCACAACAAGGTGATACAAGTCAGAACAGACAACACCACAACAATGTGGTACATCAACAAACAGGGGGGCACTCGGTCTTCGGCCTTGTGCACCGAGGCAATGAAGTTGTGGTCTCTGGCCTATTCCCTGAACACTTCCCTCATAGCAGTTCATCTTCCAGGAAGGACAATGTCCTAGCGGATGCTCTCAGCAGGATTTCCCAGGGCCATCACGAATGGTCCCTGGATCCTCAAGTGCTGGGGATAGTCTTTGCCAGATGGGGCACCCTCAGATAGATCTTTTGCAGCCCCAGACAATCACAAACTTCCTCTGTTCTGTTGCAGGCCTCCAGTGTTGGGCTCAGTCCCCTGGATGCCCTTCTCCTGGATTGGGAGGGAAGTTTCTTTATGCTTTCCTCCTTCCTCTCCTATTCAAAGTATTAGTCAAAATCAGATCTCAGCCTTGAGGGTGATTCTGATTGCCCCGATTGGGCCAGGCAGCCCTGGTACCCTCCCGCTCCTTCTGTCATTGACAATCCATCTTCCCTTTGCCTCCCAGGATTCACAACCTGTTAACTTGTGCCCAGGGAAGGGTTTGGTATCGGACCTCAAATCCTCAACCTCAAGGCCTGGCTCTTGAGGAGTTAGAGTTTGCTGATTTACACCTCTCTCAAGGTGTTCTTGAAATCTAAAGGCTTCCAGAAAGCCTTCCACTAGGGCTACTTATAGTTCTAAATGGAAAAGGTTTTCCATTTGGTGTGCTGGGAAAATATTTCCCCAGAATCTGCTGATTTGCCCATTGTATTAGATTACATGGTCCATCTTAATTCCTTGGGTCTCAGACCAGCTACCCTGAGATCCATTTGGCAGCTGCATCTGCTTTTGTGTCAGCAGGAAAGTCATCCCTCTTTCCACTCACCCTGTGTTTTCAAGTTTTAAGGATTACTCCATACTAATCCACCCTTTCGGGAACCGCCCCTGCCTGGGACCTTAATGTTTGTATTGCCCAGTTAATGCAACCCCTTTTAACCTCTGTTTTCTGCAGAGTTTAAGTATCTAACTTGGAAAACTTTTTTCTGGTGGCTATCACTTTTGCTAGGCATAAGTGAGTTGCAAAAGCCTTGTCAGTGGAAACTGACTTTATTTCTTTCCACAGGGATAAGGTAGTCCTTAGGACTAATAGGAAGTTTTTACCTAAGGTGGTTTCAGATTTCCATCTTAACCAATCTATCTCCCTTCCAGTATTTTTCACTGATCACTCCTCTTCTGGTGAGAGGAGGTTGCACAGCCTGGATGTTAAGAGAGCTCTTAGTTACTATATAGAGCGTACCAAAGGTCACAGGTTCGAATCCCTCCAACTTTTCCTTACCTATGGTGAAGTTGGGAAAGGCAAACCTGCCACTAAGAGATCAATTGCCAGGTGGATTGTCTCTTGTATTCAATTTTATTTATTTTTTATTTAGCTTTTGTTGACCGGGTAAGTGCACTAGACAAATCCTGCCTATTTTCAGGCACGATCTGGGGGGAGGAGGATACAGATGAATGCCAACTGACCTTGAACCAGATTAAGCTGTTGGTGGTATTTTTAGCGAATGAGGGAAATTTGGCCAGGACACCGGGGAAATTCCCCTACTCTTTTCGATAAGTGCCATGGGATCTTTAACATCCACCTGAACTACCACCAATCCAGGCAGATGGGACCTCGGTTTAACGTCTCATCCGAAAGACGGCACCTCAGAAATGCAGCACCCCTCTCATGCTGCATTACAGTGTCAGTACTGGGATATTAACCCAAGTGTTATCAGAAACTGGGCAGAGATCCCCCCTCTGGCTTGAGGGCTCATTCTACCAGGGGTACAGCTGCGTCTCTAGCTGCTGCCAGAGACATCCCTATATTAGAGATATGCCAGGCTGCTACTTGGAAAACGGTACACACTTTTACCAAGCATTACTCCCTGGATGTCCAGGCCAGGAGAGATGCTCGGTTTGGCACAGCTGTTCTTCAGAGCCTATTCCTAAGTAGGTTCTGCCCTCCTCCATGGAGGTACTGCTGTGTAGTCTGCTACTGTCATAATATAGCAAGACTTCATGTTGTTTGAAGAAAAATTACTCACCTTAGTAATGTTGTTTCTTCTAATGAGTCTTGCTATATTATGACCTCCCCAGCCTGCCCTCTCAGAACTTCTACTTGGGTGGGGTGCGGGCAACTTAGTGTGGGCACTATTTTATGCCCTTTTAGCGTTTCTCCCTTTGGGAGTTTGGGGTGTGTGTGTTTTATTATACTGTTGTTTTATTCTCATGTTGTTAGAATTGTGTTAGTAATTCTGGTCCCCTGACTTGATTCTTGGGTGTTGGGAGTAGCAATGGTGGTTAATATTTAGGTAGCCATTTGGCTAGTGTAGGTTACAGCTTCCACACAGACCTTAGTGAGTTTTTGCTCATAAAGATCTGACAGTTCAGGTTTGAAATTACACAGGTAGAGCTGCTTCTTAGAGCTCGTGCTCAAAGTTCTATTTTGGAATGGTATTAACCATTTCACCTCCGGAGCAGTTCTAGTGGTGGGACAAACTGCTACTGTCATAATATAGCAAGACTCCATTAGAAGAAACAACATTACTAAGGTGAGTAATTTTTTCTTCCCCTCCTAGGCTTTTTGAGTCCCCTTCCCATTTTATGTTTTATAGGAAAGTGGCTGAAACCCTCCAGCTTCCTACGGAAGAGGCTGTGGAAGATCAAGAAGAGCCTGATTATGTAGAGATGATGGATGTCCCAGAGTCCAGGAGACTGTCTATTCTCCTCCATAAATCTTTTGGGAAACAGAAACAAAAAATCTTGAAGTCTCCTAACACTATACCTCCTGTGGATAAAAGAATGGACAAGAGGTATACACTCTCAGGCTCAGACACGGAGTTCTCATATCAGCAATGCAGCCATGTTGCGGTAGTGCAGGCTGCTGCCTGTGACAAGGCAAATATTCCCTTGGCTTCACACCCCCCTGACAAGGACTCCAGGAAGATTGATGCCATGGCAAAGAAGCAGTACATGGCATCTTCTTTGGGACTCAGGCAGGCGAATTACATGGCCTATACAGCCAGGTACCAGAAGTCCAGGTGGGACACTGTACTGGCACTGGCTAAACAGGCCTCCCCCCAGCTAGCCAAGGAGCTGGAGGCGGTGGCTGCAGATGGGATTAAGGCATCTAAAGTGCAATTTCATGCTGCTGTGGACTCTAATGATGTTTCATCAAGGGTTATGGCTACATCTGTGGCTCTTCGGAGGATGGCTTGGCTCAGATGTACTAGCCTCTCGCAGGACACCCAGGCTAAGGCTATGGATTTTCCTGTAGTGGGTAATTCTCTGGGGAGCAGACAGAGAATTACGTGAAGAAAATGAACGAGTACAGGACCACTTACAGGAGTGCTCAGGCCAAGGAAAGGCAGGTAACTCCTCAAAGGCAGCAGTCTGGGGGCAGGGGCAGGCCTTTTCATAGGCCTTTTTACCAAGTACAGGCCTCTTCTACCTTTTCTCAGAGGGGGTTCTTCAGAGGGAGAGGCAGAAGGGGGATGAGCAGGCCTACATCCACTCCTCAGCCTAAAGCCCCTGCCAAGCAGACACCCTGATGGGTCTGCCCGGGTCGACTCTCCTATTCCAGTAGGGGGCAGGCTGACTTACTTTGTCAGGACTGGACGTCTATTACAACAGGCAAGTGGGTCCTGGAAGTAGAAAGCCAGGGACTGGTTCTCAGCTTCCAAAAAATTCCAAAGATGAGAGCCAGATCTTTTTCACCTGCAAATCGTTCAGAAACCCTTGCACTAGAGGCAGAGATTTCTTCGCTCCTAGCTTAAAGAGCTATAGAGAGAATACCTACCCTACACTGGGGCAAAGGACTGTACTCCAGGTACTTCCTGACCCCCCAAAAAGACAGGGGAGTGGCGACCCATCCTGGACTTAAGATATCTGAACAATCATCTTTTAAAACCAAAGTTCAAGATGATAACTCTGGGAATAATCCTTCCCTCTCTAAGGCCAGGGGACTGGCTAGCCTCCCTGGACCTCAAAGATGCCTACTTTCACATTCCCATCAGGTGCTCCCACAGAAAGTACCTCAGGTTCGAGTTGCCCTCAGGCCACTATCAGTTCAGAGCAATGCCCTTTGGCCTAACCTCAGCTCCAAGGGTTTTCACAAAGTGCCTGGCAGTAGTAGTTGCCTTTCTAAGAAGGCAAAAGATTTCCATATTTCTTTATCTGGACTATTGGCTATTCATGGGTCAGTCTCCAGACCAAGTCAAGTCTCACCTGCAAGTGACCCAGCAAGTGCTCATTTCCCTAGGATTTCTTCTCAACCTTCCCAAGTCAGTTCTCGAACCAGTCCAGCTCCTTACCTTTATAGGAGCAGAACTGGACACACTCAGAGCAAGAGCCTTTCTTCCTCTAGAAAGGGCAAGGGCTCGTATGGAACTAGCTTCTTCTTTCAACCTTCAGGGATCTCGACCAGCAAGGCATTTCCTCCTGCTCTTGGGCCACATGGCAGCTTCAACAGCAGTGGTCCAAGGGGCAAGATTTCAGATAATGGATATTCAGTTCCACCTGAGAGCTTACTGGTCTCAGAGAAAGGACTCCCTTTCCAAACTGATTCCAGTGACTCCGACCTTGATCCAGGCCCTCCAGTGGTGGCAGGATTAGGACAATTTAAGGCAAGGTGTTCCTTTTGTTGCTCAGCCTTGTTAAGTGGTCCTTACCACGGATGCTTCTCTTCTGGGCTGGGGAGCCCACCTGGGGTCCCTCACTGCCCAGGGCCTGTGGTCTCCCCAAGAATCCCTTCTCCACATCAGTCTTCTAGAGCTCAGGGCAGTTTTTCTAGCTCTAAAAGCGTTCTCACAGTCAGTTCAGAACAAGGTGGTTCAAGTCAGAACAGACAACACTACCACCATGTGGTACATCAACAAGCAGGGAGGCACTCGATCCACAACCTTGTGCACAGAAGCCATGAAGTTGTGGTCCCTGGCTTATTCCCTGCAAGCTTCTCTTGTAGCAGTTCACCTTCCAGGCAAGGACAATGTGCTAGCAGATGCACTTAGCAGGATTTCTCAGGGCCATCACAAATGGTCCCGGGACCCTCAGGCGTTGAAAGTGATTTTTTCAAGGTGGGGCACTCTAGAGATAGATCTCTTTGCAGCCCCAGACAATCACCAACTTCCTCTCTTTTGTTGCAGACCTCCAGTCTTGGGCTCAGTCCCCCTGGATGCCCTGATTCTGGGAAGAGAAGTTTCTGTATGCCTTTCCCCGTTCCCACCCCTGTTCAAAGTTTTAGTCAAAATAAGGTCTCAACCTTGCAAGGTGATTCTGGTTGCTCCAGATTGGGCCAGACAGCCCTGGTACCTCCTGTTGCTGCCCCTAGCAGTCCATCTTCCCCTGTCTCTTCCCAGGAATTACAACCTATTAACATCCTCTCAGTGGAGGATTTGGTACCCCAATCTTCAGTCCCTCAATCTCAAGGCATGGCTCTTGAAGTGTTAGAGTTTGCAGATCTGCATCTTTCCCAAGGGGTTCTGGACATCCTCAAGGCTTCTCGAAAGCCCTCCACCAGAAAGACTTGCAACTCCAAATGGAAAAGATTCAGCATTTGGTGTTCTAAGAAGAATATTTCTCCAGACACTGCTGAATTGCCTACAGTTCTGGATTATATGGTCCATCTTAATGGCCTAGGCCTCAGACCAGCTACTCTCAAGGTACACTTGTCAGCTGTTTCTGCATTTTTGTCTGTGGGGAAGCCTTCCTCACTATCTTCCCATCCTGTTTTTTGTAAATTTTTTAAAGGATTGTTTCACACCAATCCTCCTTTTAGAGACTCTGCCCCGCCTGGGATTTGAATGTTTGCATTGCTCAGCTTATGCAACCCCCTTTTGAGCCTATGTCTTCAGCAGAGCTTAAGTACTTGACTTGGAAAACTGTGTTCTTGGTAGCCATTACCTCTGCCAGGTGTATCAGTGAATTGCAAGCCCTGTCAGTGGAATCTGATTTTATCTCCTTTCACAGGGATAAAGTGGTCCTTAGAACCAATAGAAGGTTCTTGCCCAAAGTGGTTTCAGACTTTCATTTAAACCAGTCTATGTCTCTCCCTGTTTCCTTCGCTGATCATTCTTCCTCAGGAGAGAGGAGGCTACACAGTTTAGATGTCAAAAGAGCCCTTAGTTACTACATAGAGTGTACCAAGGGTCACAGGTTTGACTCCCACCAGTTGTTCCTCACTTATGGAGAAGTGGGAAAGGGCAAACTTGTCACCAAAAGATCTATTGCCAGGTGGATTGTGTCTTGTATACAATTCTGCTATGAAAAACTGGGAAAAACTCCACCCTCAGACCTGAGGGCTCATTCCACAAGAGGTACAGCTGCTTCCCTGGCTGCGGCCAGGGATATTCCTCTCCTAGAAATTTGTCAAGCTGCCACCTGGAAAACAGTCCATATCTTTGCCAAGCATTACTCTCTGGATATCCAGGCTTGGAGTGATGCTCGGTTTGGCATAGCAGTACTTCAGAGCCTATTCCCAAAGTAGGTTCTGTCCCTCCTCGTTGGAGGTACTGCTTGGTAGTCTGCAGTTGTCAGAATACAGCAAGACTTCATGTTGTTTGAAGAAAAAATTACTCACCTTAGTAATTATATTTCTTCTAATGGAGTCTTGCTGTATTCTGACCTCCCTCCCTTCCTGCTTCCCCTCTCAGAACCTGTTTTTTGGAAGTGGGTGGGCAGGTGCAGTGTTGCACCCCAGGAGAGTATTTTCTGGCACCCTCCTCCCTTTTGTTTGGGTGCTTATTTGTTATTGTTATTTTTTTAAGCATATTGGGTTTAGTTTTTGGGTTTCCTGACTTGAGTCTTCCTTGGAGATCCAAAATTATAGCCAGTTGGCTAGTAGAATTTTTACAATTTCCACATAGAATTTTTAGTTTAGTTGGGCTCGTAAGAATCTGACGGTTTGAGTTCAAAACACTCCAGACAGAGAGTTCAACTGAGCTCAAGCTCAGCGTTCCATGCCCTGCATGGAAAGTTAACCCTTAGTTCTCCGGGGCAGTTCAATGGTTGGGAATCACTGCAATTGTCAGAATACAGCAAGACTCCATTAGAAGAAATATAATTACTAAGGTGAGTATTTTTTTCTTGTGGGCAATGGGTGGAAGGCCAGGGTGGGAGGGGATATAAGAGAGATATTGGGTGCCAGGACAGGGGCCAGAACTAGAGGGGGAGAAGGGAGAAGGAAGAAGAATATGAGAGAGAGGAGTGGGAAGTGAAAGTGGCCATGGGGAGAGGTGGGGGAGGAGAGAAGGCAGCAGTGGTAGGGGAAAGTTGGAAACGGTCAAGTGGTAGTAAGGGCTATTCCCTTGCAGAGGTGCTGTAGTAGCACAGTGGTAGTGACACTGCCTAAGGAGAAGAAGGTGCAAGGTTTGAATCTGGGTTAGGGAGAGTAGCAAGAGGGAGTGGAGGGATGGTGAGAGTGACCAGGGATATGATGGGGGGGCCGGAGAGAAAGGGAGATGAGCTGGAGTGGAGTGGTAGGGAAATGAAGAACAGTCTTAGGGTGCAACAGTGACTCTTAGTGGATGGGCAATATAAGGAACTAATGGGGAAATAGACACTTAGAAAAAGAAGCAGCCAAACATGTGACTAAGATCACGTGATCTGGGAGGGTCTATAAATTAAAGGACACCCTTGGTGGGTGGGGCAGTTGATGCAAAGGGTCGATGAGCTAACACCCCTTAGTGAGATCTGCAGGGGAGATTACCTTTAGGTGCTCCTGGTGTCCCACAGGGAAAAGCATTGCTGGCAGGCAGCTAATGTGAGCAGAGAAGGCTCCAGGGCTGCCTATGAAGGAGAGAGACAAAGGGATTAATTAGTATGCAGCGGGAGGACGGGGTAGGGAACAAGCTACAGACAGTCTGGAAGGGGGAGGGGGTAGTATCGTGCATGCGCAAGCCCAGGCAGAAGAAGTGGAAACCTTCAGGAGTCTAGGAGAACGCAGGTTGAAACAAATGCCAGGAAAAGGCGAGTACAAATTGTCACAGTACACTGACTGGCATGTAAAGCTGATTCTAAAACAGGTATAACTAGGCTACTAGCTGGGAAACGAGACTGTGTACATCAGGAAACTAAACAAAACAACTTGCGAAGAGTAAAGGCTAAACCAGACAAACTGAACAAATAATCAAAGAAATTTGGCAGAGTTACAAGCCCTTATGGCTCTGGTGTAAATGCTGAATACAATAGGCAAAGTAAAAAGTCCTTAAAGCTCCGTAGTAAATGCTGTTCAATCCCAGTAAGAGGCTCTGATTTGAGAAGCAGAAAAACAATCAGGCAGTTTCGGAGGTTAAAAACTATCTTGAGCACCCCTTAGTGAGATCTGCAGGGGTGATTACCTTTAGGTGCCCCTGGGGTCCCACGGGGAAAAGCGTTTCTGGCAGGTGGGTAGTGTGAGCAGAGAGAGTTCCAGGGCAGCCTTTAGGTGCTCCTGGTGTCCCACAGGGAAGAGCATTGCTGGCAGGTGGCTAGTGTGGTGCATATATGCAGGAAGAATTCCTTGTTATTTGCATATTAAGAAGAGTCCTACAACAGAAGTTGTGTATTGTCATGAAGAGCTGAAGTAGAGATCTTATATCTGTAGTATATGTGGGTCACACCTTCACAACAGTCAACCTTGTGCTCCCAAGATTTTCATACTGGAGTCAAGAAATTCTAGTAGATGTAACAGGGAGCAAAGTAAAAAGATCAACAGTTGTCCCAAAACATTAAAATCAATAGAGGGAGAGGATCTAGTAAAACAAAAAATTTGGCTAAATAATTTAATAATTCTACAATACAAAATAAAGAAAAAGAACAGGGAACTTGTAAAGAACTCCCCAAAACCCCACTGAGGCCAGGTTCTGCTAAAAAGAAATTGCTGCAGCAGACATTGCCTTTCAAGAATTTATGTAAATTATTGGGCCCAAAAGGAATCAATATGCCTCCAAAAATTCAACAGGATCAAGATAAAAAGAAAAAGAAAAAAAAAAGGCAAAGGTTCAGTGAGTCAACATAAAACTACACCTGGCACAAGATATGAGAGCGCTTAATATAATAGTGGGGATGAATCTTTACAGAACATTAACAAGGAGGCAATTACTGTAGGAAAATTTACAAAAGAAGGGCCTGGAGCCTGTTCGTCTAACGAACCATATGAAGAAACACCTCCCTCATGGGCACAAAAACTCATGGACAACTTAATATCAGTCCAAATGGCGGTTCAAATGTTACAGCATTTACCAGACACATTAGAAGCAGTACATTCCACCATGTCCAGAATGGGAAAGAAGTTGAAAACAGAAATCAAAAGGATAAATGAGCTGGAGGCTAGACAATCTAAAACAGAAGATGAGCTGTTACCAATTCAAAAAGATATTAAGGGCTTAAAAAAATAACACTTGAGAACAAATCAGAAGATCAGGAAAATCGCTCAAGGTGAAAAAATATCAGAATTTATGGCATCTTTGCCAACTGGGAAAAAAATTCAAACATGTTTGACATTGTTAATGAATTATTCTCCTTTCTACTTGGACAGGGCCAGCCCTTACCAATATTGAACAGAGTACACTGTCATATAAAAAACACAGTTCTTCATGTCCAGTGATGGTCAAGTTTTTGACTTCAGCTGGAAAGGATAGTGTAATGCATGCTTTCTATAAAATAAGAACTTGAAGTTTAAGGAACAGAGTATTTATATAAAACATGATTTTTCAAAGAATCTATGTGATCTGTGAAGACAATATACAAATTTGCAGCAATTTTAGTGGAAAGGAGGGGTCAAGGCTTATATTGTGTTCCCTGCAAAACTGAAAGTGTTGGTAAATGGCCAGCCACTATTGTATAATGATGTGAATGAAGCTTTAATGGACCTCAAACTATGGTTTTCCAAATATTTTCACAAAATATGAATGTTGTTAAGTGGTCTGTGGGGAGGGAGTCATATTAAGGTTGTCCCGGAGGAGGGAGACTAGCCTGGGTGTGGATGTTTGCACTCAAGGAAGACATAGGATATGCCAGAATTGGGTCTTTGGCATAGGATGGGGGGTAAACTTGAATAAAAGGGAAGTTACATCTGGGGACAGGGGATGAAAAGGCTGATATTTTCTGGCATTACATTGGGAGCATGTCAGGAGTGGAGGAGTAGTCTAAGTTTAGGTGGAGAACGAGTCAGAAAATTCAGCTTCGAGATAACATAATGGAGGGATCCATATTATGTAGTACTTGGAACTTAAATTGAATAAATTCTCCTATCAAGAGATACAAACTCTTTAATAGAATAAACAAAAAATGAAATTAGATATAGGTTTTTTTATAGGAAATATTCCTAAATGAGTTAGAAATTAAAAAGCTGGAGAAAATGAAAGGAATTTCTAAAGTACTATATTCCATAAGCAATAAAAAAAGGAGTGCAGGAGTAGCTATTATCTTCAGTAAAAATGTCAAGGGTAAAATTATAGACTGTGTTACAGACATAAATGGAAGAGTTATTCTGGCTAAAATTGAACACTACAGAAAAGAAATAGTGATAGGTTCCATCTATGCTCCATTTACATGCCATGGAAATTTTATGGCAGAAATTACGAAATTATTAAGCATTTGGAACTGTCCACTTATTGTGTTGGGTGGAGATTTCAGTGCAATATGTAACCCCATATTAGATAAGTCTTCGCGACCATTTCAGTGGGACAAATACAAATCCAAGACTTTTGAGCAATTTATTAACATCCTGGTCCAGATATTCAAACTGCGCCCAAAAAGTGTGCAACAGCAGGAGCAAGCGCAAGTTCACTGCGCCCATGCACAAGAAGCGTGATATTCAAAAACTGCGCAGGCCAAGATGCGCCTACGGCAGACAACTGAATATCACACCACCTGCACCATAGCGCAACTAGGGATGTGAAGCTGAGCATATCTGATGCGCCATAGCGCAACAAGGGATGCTCAGTGGAGCAGTCCAGATGCGCCATAGCGCAACCAGGGACGCCCCCTGCAGTAGGGCAGCAATGCAGCAGCACAACCAGGATGCAGGGGCCCACCACCCATGCCACAGATGGGCAGAGGAGCACACAGCAGAATAGACATCGTCCCCCACACCCCATGCACTGCACAACCGGGGGAGAGCTGGAATAACCACCAGCCCATGGATACCAGCAACCAACCCACAGCCGGGCCATGGTGCCCCAGCAAACCACCTGGCAAGCTGTGAACGGCACACAAGGAGGGCCGACCACCCCACCAATGCAGAGCACACCCTGCACCACAGTCACCATACACCCTTCCCAGGAGTAGCACCCAACAGTGCAGGACACCCTATGCATGACACCACACGCACTGTGACAATGCAACCCTGTGCACCACGGAGCCATGCAAGGCATCCCCACCATGTGCACTCTGCTGCGGGCGGCAGCAGACAGCAATGCAACAACAGCATACACAGTGCCACCCTGCACATCCCCCCCGAGGTACAGCTGAGAGACTGACCATGCATTGCGACAGGGCATGCCCCGGACCCCACCTCCAGCGGTACAGCACCCTGCATACCCTCCCAAGGGACACATCCCGTCCCAGCACTGGCCACAACAGCCAGCACAGACACGCACAGTGTAGCATGGAAGCATGCACCACACATGATGCAACACAGTGCATGGACAAACACCCACCCTTACTCAAGGGCACACCAACACAGGGACACAGTAGCGGGTCAGCAAGCCACTGGCGTGTAGCTGCAGCTGGCGATGTGCAGAAGCCAGCTCCCCTACATTGCACAGGTTTGCCAGCCACCCTGCGCAGGCACCATGAAGCTGTATGCCACCAGAGCACAGGTGACAGACACTGGAGCACATCCCCTGCAACAGACACAAGTGACAGCATGGAGGGGGGACAACAGCAGCGGAGGCCACAGTGCCACCGGAGGCAGGAGTGTACCATACTGGTGATGGAAGGCAACCTGGCATTGTGCCGGGTACAGTTGTTATCCAGCATGGACAGCCACCACTGACACGCCAGCAGACCGCGCATATCACAGACGTGCAAGGGTGTCAGCTGCACAGGCCATGGACGGTCTGACAGGGGTGCCATGCACACAGTGCAGGCCCCGTGGACCACTGCACACAGGCATCCAGTGCACAGAGTACAACACACAAACCACAGAAGAAGAAGAAGAAGAATCAGCATTTATATAGCGCTTTTCATACATCCAAAGCGCTTTACAAGCAATGCTAGACTAGTAGTGAAGTGACTGAATGTGTGGTGGTGGCCATATCGCACATCATCACCCACACACAGCCTGAATAATTGCATGAACCGGTTTATGGGAAGGGGAATGTTGGCCAGGACACCGGGAATGTTTCCTACTCTTTGCGAAGAGCACCCTGGGTTCTTTTACTTCCACCTGGACACCCACCAGGACAACACCAGGATGGGCAGAAGGGACCTCGGTTTAACGTCTCCTCCGAAGGACGGCACACCCCAGCAGTACAGTACCCCCCCAATACTGCATTCGGATGCCAGTGATTTTTAGGCGCAAGTCCAATCCCGGTGTGGGACGAGAACCCACGACCTTCTGGTCCAGAGACGGATGTGCTACCAACTGAGCCACGCTGACACCTGACAGTGACTGATCCCCCTGCTCACACCATTGGCGGTTCACCTCTGCACAGACACACACACGCCCATGCACGCGCCACCCCTGACGTCATGCACACCACTGCAGCTGAGCACCTGTAGCCCACTGCAAATCAGAGACCACCACAGTTGTCATAACAAAATGCTTATATTTAAAAGAAGTAACAAAACCTATCTGCAACTATTTACAAGGGGGGGGAGGGCCACATAACAGGTGGGGGCGTGTAAGGAGCAGGGCTGAACATATGGGAGAGGGAAGAAGGGGTGTGAGGGTGGGTCAAAGGGGGGAAGGTGGTAGTAGAGGCATGGAGTCCTCAATGTGTGCCCCGGTCCTCCTCCACCTGGCGCCTACGTCTGCTGCTCCTCCTCCTCCTCACCCTATGCTGGTGGATCCACTGCAACAGCTCCAGTGTCACCCTTGCCACCTGGAGCAGCTCCCACACACTCCTCTCCAGCGCCTGGAGTTGCCATCCACCTAGGACGAGGGAGCAGAGTCAGTAAGTGTGACTGTCCAGCCCCCTGCAGCCCACCCATTGTGCATGGCATACAGCCATGTGCCACGCCCCTGTGATGGTGTGTGACCACCCACAGTGACCGTGTCCACAAGACCTGCCTACCCAGGCATCCACAGCCATGTGGACCACTGCACACACCCACCGCCCATGTCCTGCACAGCACCACCATGGCCGTACAGTGACTTGGCTATGCGATGTGAAGACAGTGCCACAGCCATGTGCCCGGTGCACGCGTGGACCACCATTGACGCACTCCCAGACATGCAGTGCCACTGGACAGTGCTGACTGTAACAAGTTGCGTGCATGGCAGTGGTGTCTATGGATGGTGATCATGCCCCGCTGCCCGCCCAGTTATACGCATGCAGTAGTAATCATGGATGTAAGGCACTCACCATCATCAGGCTGGTCCACGTGCCGATGAACGCCATCATCCCTCCTGCCCTGCTGCTCCTCCAGGTGGCGCCTCCGCTCCCTGGCCTGTCTGCGTTCTTCTTGCACTAAGGTGCAAACATGGAGAGAGCAGCATCAGTACAATCCGGTAGCAAAGTCCCCCCGCCGCCATGTGTGTGCAATCCCACACAGCCATACCCATCCACCCCACACCCTGATACCACCACCACGGCCAACACTGGACGGCAACCCCGTGCCAGACACATGCAACCATGATACCCGTATGGAGCGATATGAGTGTATGGATGTGGCACCTACCTGGCCGTGGCACCGTGCCTCCGCAGCACGTGCGCTGCAGGCGGCGGGCAAGCAGTCCGGGTCCCCGCGCCCAGGTCCTCAGTAACGGGCGACAGTGCCCGCCCGGCGCCCCATACCGGTGGCTTCCTCGAGGGTGTCGGTCACCTCCTGCCACACTGCACTCCTGGCCCTGTCCAGGGGTGCATCTCCATACAAAGCCCCAGCACGGGGCTCGACGATTGCCACCAGGTTGGCAAGCTCAACCTGGCTTCACATTACTGCTTGTCTCCGTGCCATCTCATCAGTGTGGTGGATTCAAAATGGTGCTCGGCAGCACAGTCCTGCCACATGCAGATGCTGCGCGATACAGCTTTGCCATTCCCTATCGAGCTGTCACCGAACAGCGTGATAGTGGTGCACCCATGCCTGACGAATGTCGCCTGGGGGCAAAGGTCGGGCACAGGGTCAAGGGTCTCTGGCGCATGGACAGCCACAGCGCGATTGGAACCCAATGCGTGTAGCGCGATTGGGTGCCTGTGTGCCACCTCTGTAGCGGCCTACAGCACTGTTGCCCAGTGCACCCTCGACGCCCAGTGCCACAGGCGCCATATATGTGAACAGCACTGTAGCGCCACTGGCACAATGGTGGCCGTGCCCTGCATTGCCTCCCGCGCACAGCACGTCAGCAGCGCGGCAGGCGCCTGCGTCATCAACCCGGGCATGCGCACTTAGGTATGTATTGCGCATGTCACAGAACTGCGCCCTTGGCTCAGCACGTTCAACACAATTGCGCAAAACGCAACAGCGCGATATTCAGCCGGCATATGCAAATCATCTAATCAGCCATTCAATGGCGCAGTCACTGCATTACATCCACTTAAAAATGTGCCTCGCCTCATTTGCATGGGTTGCGCTATAAAAATGCGACATTGGACTGCACTGGCCATAGTCGGTTACTGCAGTCTATTGCGGTGAGTTGCATGCTGTTTGGGCATGTGGACTGTGGTGTTTGGGACATGCATGGGACTACACAATCACAGGTAACACTTGTCATTCTTACAGGAGGAATCATGACCGATCGTGAGGTGGAGGAAGAGGAACAGAGACGTGGGAGGAAGAGGAGGCTAGACTTCACAAAGGCAGAGACAGCTGCCCTGTTTGAGGCCTACCTCGACCAGGAGCCGCTGCTCAGTGGACGCCAGGGAACACCACAGGCCCGTGCTGCTGCATGGGAGGAGGTGGCACGTGCTGTCAACCTGCATGGCACCCACCAGCGCTCTGTGCAGGAGTGCAAAAAGAAGATGGGCACGGACAGGCGGAGAATTAAAGAGAAGGTGTCTGCCATCAGGGCAGCACGGTCTGCGACCGGTTGGGGACAGCCGGAGGTGCAACGCCTGACCCCACAGGAAGAGCGGGTTGCTGGCAGCATGCAGCATTGCACCATTGAGGTGTTCCAGGTGGTGGATTCCAGAGGGTGGCAGCCCATCACTGCATAATGAGGTCCTGGTCTGTCAATGGGGGAGGGGCAGGGTAGGTCACATACATTAATTCTGTTTTTCCTTACAGCTCCTGGCGTCTACATGGGTCAGCGGTGGTGGGCTTCTCCACTGAGGGCAGTAGCATGGAGATGGAGGGGCCCGCCCACCTCCACAGGCATACTGGGTCAGGCGACAATGGGCCCGCCTGGATGTCTGGACTGATGTTGGTGGAGCAGTTGCAAAGGCCCTGCCCGTGTCCCAGCGTGCCAGCGTTCATGGATGCCAGCATGCTGAGACTCGGACTGGTGCCGGATCCGTCAACGATGATGATGGAGCTAACGTCATGGGCAGTGAGACGTGTGGGCCACAGGATGGCCACACAGCAGGTAACACAGTGGCCATGGCTGCGGGTGGTGCCGCCGTGGAGTCCTGCGTGACATCACAGTCCAAGCCTGTGCCTGTCTGCACCAGTGGGGCAGCACTGGTGTGTGTCCAGGACAGTGGGGCTGTTGCGGCCACTGCGGCGGCACCATTGAGCCCTGGAGAGCGGCAGCTGGAGGGGCAGTATCAGCAATCAGCCAATGGCCATGGGGGTACAGTGTCAGGGGGCGTGTCAGTGCACCGCCTGTGGACATGCCCAGGCCTGGCCCTGGTGTGCAACACCCACCCTCAAGGGGTGATGACCATCAGGGCTGCGAACACCGTGAGGGACAGCATGCAGATCAGGCAGATGACCTCTTAGATGAGCACACCCGCATACTGCAAGCATCAGTCAATCAGCAGATGCGGCTTGTGATGGCGGTGGATGTACTGAGTGCGGCTCTGCACCAGGCAGAGGAGCGGCGCAGCAGAGACACTGCTCTGCTCCTGGCAGGGATGGACCGGTTGCGGGAGGATGTGACCGCTGCCATTGACAGGCAGACACAGGCATTCACAGCTGTCATGGTCACAGTGGGCACACAGTTACAGTATTTGCCCATGCGTTGCAGGCACCGTGCAGTGCAATGTCCACCCCCCGTTCCTGGCTTCGTGCGACACCCTCCTTGTCGACACCAGGTTCAGCTGTGGGCATCCGAGCATGCCTGGCACAGGCATGTTTGGTGTGCTGCGAGACCCCTGCGAAACGCGGTCGGCGTTCACGCAGTGGAAACCCTGGGGGTTCGTCGGTGCCACCCCATGAGGCTGGTGGTCAGCCTGTCACTGCTGGCGGGTCTCGGTGGGGCCGCCCACGCATCCGTGGCGGCCGTGGCACTGTGGCGTGTGACTGACCTGTGTCCCAGCCCGGCTACTGTCTGATGCTGCCCTGTGTGCATTGTGTCATTCAGCGTGCAATGCACAGGTGGGGTACCCGGCCCTGCATGCACACACACGTTCCATCTGCACACCCTCCCGGCTGCTGTCCGCTGTGGCGTGTGCATGATGATGATGCCTGTGTTGTGCTATACGCCACTGTGCAATAGTGCCCAGCATCGGACACACGCACAATGACAGGCAGTGGGTATGGTAGTCTGTGAACGTGTGTGTGGCTAGGGGTGGCGGTCTGGGTCGGCGTGCCTCCTACCCTTTGTGCATGTCTTGTGAGGTGTGTGTGTATGTGTGTATGACTGCGTGCCATGTTAGACCTTGCCCATCCCTGGCGGTGTGTGCGGTTCCATGCTCTGCCACTTCCCTTGACAGCATGCACCCCTGTGTTTGTCCATGCATGTTTGTGAGTTGTGCCTTTGCCACTGGTGGTTTGGGTTGGCTGAAGTGCTCCTCTGTGATGGTGTCCCGGTGCAGCTGTGCCAGCCGGATCAGTCTGGGGTCCCATCGCTCAAGGGGGGGGCTGCCCATCACCATCTTCACCAGCGTCCTCATCGTCCCCATCACTGTCACCCTCTTCGACCTGTACGGCTATCCCACAGTCGTTGGCCATGTTGTGCAGGATGCAACAGACCAGGAATAGCCCGCAGGCCTTTGAGGGGCTGTACTGTAGGGCACCGCCAGACGTGTCCAGGCAACAGAAACGTGCCTTCAGCATCCCGAACATCGACTCGATGATATTGCGTGTGGTGGCATGTGCCTCATTGTAGCGTTGCTGCGATGGGGCCGCGGGCCGCCGATATGGTGTGAGCAGCCTGGGACAGAGTGGGTATCCACTGTCACCTGTGTGTAGAGGGTGGAGGTTAGTTTGGTGATCAGCGTCGCCCTGCCTTGGGCCATCTAGGCCAATACCCGTGTCACCTCTGACCATGCCCCTCTCAATCTCTATGTTTTTCCACGTGGTTTGCATACTCACCCACTGAGTGGCCAGTGGGGATGTCCCCACTCTCGAATCTGTGGCACAGTACCGACTGGTGCCAGATGAAGGCATCATGCGATCCCCCAGGATGCATGGCACAGACATTGATTATGCACCCCCTGGCATCGCACACCACCTGGCAGTTGATGCTTGTATAGCCCTTCCGATTGATATATGCGGCCCCTTAGGGGCCAGGTGGTGTGTGGATGGCCACATGGGTGCAGTCTATTGCCCCTAGCACGCCAAGCATACGTGCTACCCTGTGGAACTCCTGTATGTTTGCTGTGCGCTTTGCTGGTGTGCTGGGGAAATGGATGTACTCTGCAGCATGTGGCAGCAGTGCGCTGAGGAATTGGGTAAGGTGGCATGACGCGGCCGACTGGGTTATGCCTGTGGTGTCCCCTGTTGGTCTCTGGAAGGTACTCGTGGCGAGCAGGCACATGCAAGCTGTCACTTTTGTCTCCACTGACAGAGCATGGCTCCGTCGTGTGGGTGCCTGCATCACATCACTGCACAGCTCATAGAGCCGCCTCAGAATTGCCCGATTCAAGTGGTACTGACCCACGATCTCTGTATCAGTGTACAGCTCAAAGCTGGTGTGGGCTCGGTACTGCCTGTTGGGGGCATACCGCCGACAGGCCCTTCCACGGGCGCGCCCCCCTGCTGGTCTTCTCACCACCCGCATTACTGCCTCCATCTGGATGGTGGCACTGGCCTTGTCCCTGGCTTGTGCCCCCCCCTGGCAGCTGTTTCTGTGTTTCCCCCCGCCGTCCTGGCTGCTACGTCCCCTGCACCGGGAACACCTTCCTGTGGTGGCCTCAGTGCTGTGTGGCACTTCCCCCTTCTGCACTGTGGTTTGGCTGTGGCTCCCCACACCTTCCCTGTGCCTGTGGGTTCAGGGTGCCCTTTCTCTGTCCTGTCCTGTGTGTCTGTCCTGTCCTGTGTGTCTGTCCTGCCCTGTGTGTCTGGCTATAGTTCAGTCACATGTGCCATCCCTGTAGCGTTCTAGCACCTCTCCCTTGTTCCTTTTTATTTGGGCTCATTTCCGCTATCGCGCAACTTCCACTTGCTCCCCTGTTGCGCATGGCGCATGTTGTTGAATATCGCACTATGCCATTTATGCATGGTTCCTCCCCTTTCAGTTGCGCATGCATTCATTATCATTGCGCTCTTGCTCAGTGTGATTTGGGGGGCGCATCTGCCTCCCGCTGAATATCGCAGAATGGCACATTTTCGGACTTGCGCTGGAGCAACCCTATTGCGCATGGTGCAACCCTTTTGAATATCTGGGCCCCTGTCTCTTAGAAGATTTGTGGCATGTCCTATATGGAGAGGAAAGTGACTATGCCCATAAATCTACGAGATATAAACCATATGCTAGATTAGATTCGATATTGATATTGAAAGAACTTTTGATAGAATGTGTTTCACTAGATGCATCTATAGAGATACTAATGATTTCTGACCATAATATGGTATCTGTTAAATTATATGTTGATTTTGAAAAAAAATCAAACAGTTGGAAATGTAATAATAGGATATTGGAAGTCCAACAAGGCATTTATCACAACAATAACAAAATATATCCAACATTTTATAAATGATAATTCATTATAAAAGACCAACATAATTAATAGCTGGGATGCTTTAAAAGCGACCATAAGGGGGCAAATTATCTCAGAAACAACATGGTGAAAAAAACATGCCCAAAAAGAAGTTGAACAAAAACTAAAGTTGTTAGAACTTGATATTAAAAAAGGAAATTAAATAAGAAAGAAAAATATCAAGAATTAAAAAAAATTGCTGGAAACCTTAGATATAATTATATGAAGAAAATTTGGGCTCAGGCCAGTAGTCTCTGGAAAAACAACAGTGAAAAAATAGGCAAACAACTGGCAAATATATTGAAAGTAGTGGAAAGTAAAACAGAAATACTGGCCATAATAAATGCATCCCAGCAATTGGTTACAGATCTGGAACAGATTAAAAGTGAATTTTTCCAATTTTACCAGACACTGTATGCAGTACTTCAGAGTGTAATATGACTGTAGAGGATATTAACAATTCTGCAAAAATCAAATATCTATACAGGAAGAAGAAGAACTTGTAAAAGACATAACAGTAGAGGAAATTTCAGATACCATGCATAATATGACAAAGGAAAAATGCCCCGATCTGAATGGTTATACTCTGGAGTTCTACATTATATTAGAGGATGTAATGTTGCCATTATTGGCAATTCGTTTTAATCAAATACAAACAGCAGGGTTATTACCAACTTCTTTTAACCAGGCCTACATTGCCCTTATTCCAAAACTTGGGAAAGACCATCAAAAAGTAGAAAATTATAGACCAATTGCTATGTTAAATATAGATTTCAAGGTCTATACAACAATATTAAATAACAGACTGATGATAATGTTGAGCTTCCTTATTCATAGAGGCCAAGGATTCAGTTTTTGACTGACTATCTGCAGATTGCTCAGGAGGATACCACTTTTCTCTCTTTAGATGCAGCTAAAGCATTTGACATGCTGGAATGGAATTATTGTTTAATGCATTAAAGGGTTATAAAATCCCAGTCAAATTTATTAACCATGTAAGAACTCTGTACAGGTCACCTACAGCCAAAATAAAAATCAATGATTCCTATACTAACTTCTTTCATATAAGGAGAAGGGTCAGACAAGGATGCCCCCTCTCACTCACATTATACGTATTGGCACTAGAGATATTGCGAAATGAAATAAGAGAGAATTACAAGATTAAAGGCATAAAAATTGGAGAGGAAGTTTTAAAAATAAACGCACATGCAGCTGATTTTCTCATATTGCAAGATCTGGTAAATAGTTTAAGAGAAATGAAAAGGGTGATCAATAATTTTCCAAAGTATCAGGATATAGAATTAATGAAACCAAATCAGAAATCATAACCTTTGGAAATATTCCCAAGGAAAAGATTAAATAAGTTTCAATGCTACTGTAACCCCCTGCCAATTGGGGGCTTACCTGAAGCCATGCAGCTCTTGTCTCCTCCTGCTCTCTGGGAGCCTTCCATTCCAGCCAGTAATTTTTTTTCTGTCTCTCAGTTCCCTTTGTACCACCCTGGTGCCCCAGAAAGCAGCCCAAGTTAAAATCCAGCCCTACAGGGCTCAAAACTCACCACCGCGATCACCCGCTCGGATGTCTGCCCTCGGGGCAGCGGGATCACACAGGTGCGAGCAGTGCCTTTGAAGCCGGCTGCTCAAGATTGCAGTACAACCGGGGTTCCATTGATCCTGAGATCCCCATGGTCTGAATGGGACCCAGTGTTCACGGACAGGCCACTGAGGCGCTCTCCCCAAATTGGAAGAGAGCCACGAGGTAGTCTTGATCAGGACTCATTAATATTCATGAGTAGGAGCCTCGATCGTACAAATATTCATGAGGGTCTGTCTTCCCTCAGGGCAGCGTGTTCATGGCTGTGGCCAAAAAGAGAAATGTTTAAAATAAATATCAAGACTTGCTACTGTATGTTGGGGAAAGTGTGTTATGGGGGAGTGTTTAATTAAATAAATGCTTTGCTCCTGGCTGTACCAGTGCTTTTGGAACTCAGAGGGATGTCAGCCTGCCTGCTGCTGCAAATCAAGGCTCATTAAATATTGGCAGCGACAGAAAAATGGACTGAGCAAATGTGTTTTTCTGTACAGCGACAGCAAGTACACAACCTGGGCTAAAGAACCGTGGGGCATTGGGGCAAATATCTAATTATCCCTGGCTGCACCAGAACTTTAATTTGGGACTGTATCTAATCTGCTATGGGACAGTGGGTTAAGCAGTCATTGCAAAAGCAGCCACAGCCAATCGGAAAGCCAGGATAACAAAGCCAGGAACTGTGGAGGCTCTGTTCATGAAAATGTTGTACCAAACTGTGACATAAGGGGTCAATTTTTAAATACAGAATATATGATTTTTTTTAGGCATTTCAACATGCTGTGACCCTGCAGAGAAAAGTACACTGTGTTGTGAGATAACTCACTTTGAAATGCCTGAGAAAAATGATCATTAAAGTTCTGAATGTTATGGTGGACACCAAGCATGCGTTCTTAATGTTATGGTGGACACCAAGCATGCGTTCTGAATGTAATGGTGGACACCAAGCTTCAGTGCAAGTTCTTTAAAGTTAACAATTTGAGATCTATTTGAGTTAACTGTATGAAAATGTATTTGTTATGCTGCAGGATAACAGATGAACACAACAACTGCAATTCAGGTGCAACCCAGTTGCTTTCGTGGGATGTTTATTTCTTCAAATAAAGAAAAATAAATGTTGCAATATGTCCTCTAGGCATTTAAAGCAACATTTGATAATGTCCCAAACTAAAACAGATTTTACTTCCAGCGTTGATTTAGCTTTTTATATCTCGTTGTGATTATTTGCTGTACTTGTGGTTCAACTTGGCTTTCTGCATTCAGAGCTAATGGCCCATGAAAAAGTTTCTGTTGCCTGACCACATCAGTCTCCTGTTTTCGTGGCCATATGTACGATCCGTTTGCATGTCGCTGCAGAAATTTGACTGAAAAAAGACGTCTGTTTTCAAAGAATTCCACCACCTGCCCGATATAAAATGTTTTTGAATAGTACACTGCATACAATTTCCAAACTTCTATTTTGTCTGGGTTCATCTTTTTCTTTTGAATCGGTGGAAGTACAGTGTGCTGAGCAGTGGTGGTGGGGTCTATTGCAGATGCACAAGAAGCAGAAGAAGGTTCTGTCAATGGAGACATGGAAGCAATGTTGCAATCCATAACTGGAGTGCTGGAAGCATTACTGGGGTCTATTGATGGCATTGCTTTAGCAGTTGAGGGTTCATTCAGTAGAGTGCCGGAATCCTCATGTGGGTCCATCCCTGGAGTTGAGACACAAGAGTCCATCACTGGATAGGCAGAAGAATCACTGGGGTTTATTGTTGGAGTTGCAGCTGCAGTTGAAGGATCTAGCTGTGGAGTGCCAGAAACAGTGCAGGGGTCCATCACTTTTGCAGTCATAGATGTGCCAGGACCAGGGTCAGAGTTCGTCCTATGGGCAGGCATTTCAGTAACGTTTCTCACATGTGAAGTTGTGAGCCTCCTTACTGTCCATGGTTGTACGTGTTCATTGTTCAGACACGGGCCATCATCAGTTTGGCAGTGGATGCAAAAACAACTTAAATTTCTACTGGCCACCACACCAGGCACCACAGTCTTCACACTTTGAATCTGTCGAGTTCCAGGGACAGGTTTCACATCTTTTCCTCTTGGCCTTCTTATGCTGTTGTTGGGCACCCAGAAGAAAGTTCTTTGGTAGTGTCTGCACCACTCAGTTGGAGGTGCTAGTGTTAGATTATCCCGACAGTACAGAAACAGCTCTTCTGCTGTGGAAATGACTGCACGACGTGACACAACAGCCATCGTTGCCATTGATTTAACAATAGCACTCTGTCCATCTGAAGGGCCCTTCCCATGCCTTGATCCAAAGTACGCCCTTTCAATTGAAAATCCAGATTCTTGGGTAGCCATTGAAATTGCATTGAACGCCCACTTTGATTTATATTGGCTCCCACAGCCATCTGTAAAATGTACCTCCTTTTCTATGTTTAGGTACCAGATCTTTGTGATATGTGTGTTGGCCATGTTAACGAAGTGCCGAACTGCATGGTGGTCATGTGTGATGTCCTCCGAGATGAATACCAGAGATTCTGTGATGGTACCTTCACAATGAGCACATCTATAGTATGCAACAATGGGGTGCACTGTAGCCTGTTCATGATGCCAGTGACAAGATTGGATCTCGGCCTGGTATTTGCAGGCATAGTTTTCAGCGAAGTCCAACACCATGATAACCCATCTCTGAGGTGGTTTCTTATTAAGTGTTTTGAACTGGCAGTGTTGCCATACAGCCACATGCAGGTGGCGCCCCAAAAACTGAAGATCCTCCTTAAGCATGTTGATAAGTTGTTGTAGTGTTGTCACCTTGCTCTTCAGCACTTTTCGTGATGTTTTTGTTTCCAGTCCATCTATCATTTTGGTCACAGTCATGCTTTCCCACCAATACCACCTTACCATTTCTGACCCATATTTCCTCAACAGTTCCTCTGTGTGATTATCTGTTGCATTAATGGTACAGCTGTCGCACAATTTCACTGTTCGCTGATGACACAAAGCTCTGTAACAGAGTAGACACACCAGAGGGTGTAGACAGAATGAGAAGGGACCTGCAGAAACTTGAAGAATGGTCAGGGGTTTGGCAGTTGAAATTCAATGCAAGGAAGTGCAAGATAATGCATATGGGGCACAAAAACCCTGGCACAATATATCAGTTGGGGGTGAGCATATAGCATGCACCAAGCGGAAAGAGATCTTGGGGTTATCATCTCTGATGACCTCAAGGCAGGGAAACAGTGTGACAAGGCAGCAGGTAAAGCAAATAGGATGCTGGGATGCATAGGCAGGGGCATCACCAGCAGGAAAAGGGAGGTCATAATTCCTCTATACAAGACACTAGTGAGGCCCCACCTGGAGTACACTGTACAGTTCTGGAGACCTTACCTACGAAGGACATAGACAGGGTAGAGAAGGTTCAGAGGAGGGCAACAAAGATGGTGCATGGATTGCATCACAAGTCCCTATGAGGACAGGTTGAAGGAACTGAACATGTACTCCCTGGAGGAGGAGGGAGGAGGGGATATGATAGAGACATACAAGTATCTTACAGGGAAGAACAGGGTGCAGGAATACACTATTTTTAAGCGAAAAGATGTTCCAGGACTAGGGCATGGGATGAAGTTGGAGGGAGGGCGATTCAGAGGAAACGTGAGGAAGAATTTCTTCACAGAACGGGTGGTGGACAAGTGGAACACCCTGCCAGAGGATGTGGTGGGGGCTGAAACAATCATGGGATTTAAGAATGCATGGGATAGACATAAAGGAATTCTGGAGGTCCGGGATAAGGGGCAACAGACTTCTTGGAAAACATAAACTGAACTTACAAGCTCAAATGGGCAGACTGGGTGGGCCATAGGCCCTTATCTGCCAACACTGTCTATGTATCTATGTATGTATCTTATCCACACAGTCTCTTCTAAAGAACCTGTTACCTTCTTCCTTTGGACACATTGTCAGCTCCACATCTTTGTATATATTCAGGACTTTGCACTCATTCATTTTATGATTATCGGCCATGTGGTTTAAGGTGCATAGTTTTAAGGAGACATTTTCGGAGTACTCACACAGGCACTGGTCGAGTTTCTGTTCTTTGGCGAGTTTAATATGTGTAGGTCGCAGACTGTTGAATTCGTTGCACCAATATGGCACTCTGGGTTTCATTTAGAAATTCTTGGTGCAGTGTATTGAGTGGTTTGGAAAGGAGCTTTCCACTGACTTCTTTTCAGAAACCCTTTCTTGTAAGGTAGAGGGTGGCAGACTCTTCAAAAAAAACTTCAAACTTTATTGGCAGTTTCCAAAGGCAACGCCGATTTGTGTGTATTTTTCATACCCTTCTGTTCCCTTCGCATTGAATTCATCAGGGTTGTCCAGCTGATTCCAAGAGTTCTGCTGGCATCACGTAGCATCTTATATTTTTTCCAAAACAGAAGTGCTCGGACCCATTCACCTTTCTGTTTTTGTCCACTACTGACTTTCTCCTTTGCAGCCTCCAACAGTTTCTTCCCCAAATTTCCACAATAGGCCATGTTTTTTCTGCCTTTTCCCAGTGCTGCCTTCTTTGCAGGTGAACATGTTGTGATCAGCTTATCCACTGTACATGCAAAATGGGTGGGTGACCGTGGCAGTGCTGATCATGCCCTTTGACGTGCCTTCCGGATTGCAGTATCAGATTGGGGATCCTCCACTGCAGCTGCATCAGATACATTTGTTTGCACTGAAACTGTGGTGTTGATCTGTACTTCTTTGTAGGTTTGTCGTCTTTTTTCATTGATTCTCCGCTTCTTCTGCACTGACATAGCTGAACGTTGCTTTCTTTTTTGTTCCCTCTATTTCTCTCTTTCTTGTTGCTTTCTTTGTTCCTCTCCTCTTGTCTCTCTTCTTGTGGTAGGTTTGCAAGTAACTGCACAGTCCGCATTATTGGTTTGTTCCAGTTTCTTTTGCTTTTGACGTTCTCTGTGCTTCTGTGCTCGGAGCCTAGATTTCTCTCTATTTACGGCTCTTCTCCTCATCCAGGTTCTCACGGTAAGCTTTTGATCGAGCTTTGCAGGTATTCAGATATGCTTCATAACGTTCTGGGTCATTATTGATGTCATCTCTGAAGCGTTTACTTCTCTCCTTTCCTGTCAGCGGAGTGGACAACATTCTCAGTCCAACCTTAATCAAGGATGCTGCAGAAACACATGGTCTTCACCATTGAGATTCCATTGTTCAGAAGAACCTTAAAAAGCAGAAACATTCCGAATTAATCACACACAAATACGTCCTCTTTCACAGCTGATATGGCCTGCTCAACAGGGCACCATTTCTTCACTACAGAGAAGGACAGAGGGAGAGCGAACACACACTGGTTGACTCTGAACAGATGACATGATGGAACAAAGGAGTTAGTCACATCAATTGTGGCCTGAGGAGATGCAATGATGAAGGAAAGAGAACATATCAGCAGCCTCACAAACATGGAAGAAAGGAGAGGGCACGTCAGTGTCCTCCGAAGAAATGATGGACAGAAGAAGAGTGCACGTCAGTGTCCTCAGAAGAAAAGATGGAAGGAAGGACAGTGTACGTCAGTGTCCTCAGAAGAAATGATGGAAGGAAGGACAGTGTACGTCAGTGTCCTCCAAAGAAATGATGGAAAGAAGAAGAATGCACGTCAGTGTCCTCAGAAGAAATGATGGAAGGAAGGAGAGTGCACGTCAGTGTCCTCAGAAGAAATGATGGAAGGAAGGAGAGTGCACGTCAGTGACCTCAGAAGAAATGATGGAAGGAAGGAGAGTGCACGTCAGTGTCCTCAGAAGAAATGATGGAAGGAAGGACAGTGTATGTCAGTGTCCTCAGAAGAAATGATGGAAGGAAGGACAGTGCACGTCAGTTCGCAGAAGAAATGATGGAAGGAAGGAGAGTGGATGTCAGTTGTCGCATGCAAAACAGATTTTAAAGAACAATTTTTCTGGAAGTACAATACTTTATCACCCCCCACCCCCACCCAAAAATAACCACAGCCCTCATGGTCTCAACATGGCTGGAGGTCCGGTGAAGCAGCAAAGAAAGGCCAGCTCATCGGGCTGGCAGACTAGCCTAGAGGTTAGAGGAATGAGGTGTGAACGAGCTTGATACATATCCAGCAGGCCAGACCTGAGTTTAATTCTCACAGCCTCCACTTGCATACTGTGTGACTCTGAGCAAGTCACTGAAAACAGGCACTTGTGCCTAGCTGGCCATACCCGGTTACCAAAGACTAAAATAAAAATAAAAAAAAATAAAAATCATTCAGACAGGTGGAAACCATGTGGCGGGTGACACGACATCGGACAGATGTCACAGCCTAGCACCACAAAAATGGACACAGCAAGCAAACCAATGTAAAGAAATGCATTTTTACGGCCATTCTCCTAGCAGAGGAGCACTATACCCAGTTGTAATGACTGGCCATTGACAATGTGGAGTGCTACAGAAACATTCATGCCCAAACAATACTTTTAACCCCCCCCCCACCACACACCGCATGGTCTCAACGTGGCCGAATGGTGAAGCAGTGAAGAAAGGCCTGCCCAATATCCAGCCATTTTAGGACCATGAGGTGGGTGGTTTGCAAAAATGTTACAAAGCCCAGAAATGCACGCAGAAAAGTACATATTATTTATTAAACAAACATCTCGGTAGCAAGCAGGCCGATCAGTAGTCCCCCCCCCAACCACACACCGCATGGTCTCAGTGTGGCCGAATGGTGAAGCAGTGAACAAAGGCCTGCCCAGCATCCAGCCATTTTAAGACCATGAGGTGGGGGTAAAGATGAACGTACCCCACACCAGAAAAATTCAAGCCATCTAGCTAGCCCACCATTTAAAATCTCCGAGAACACCCACACAACAAACAAAATTTCACTCAGCAGCTTGCAAAATACATTTTTTGTCCAACAGCATCCTCAGCATTTACCCAACACCAGCAACCCACCATGCCTGCAGCCCAGCATATACCCCACACCAGCAACCCAGCATGTACCCCACACTTGATCTCCACCCACAGCCACACTCACTACCCCACAGTCTCACTCACTACCCCACACCAGCAGCCCAAGTTACCTGCAGCCCAGCATACCTCACACTAGCATCCCAGCATGTACCCCACACTTCCCACTCTCCCCACAGCATCAGTCACTACCCCACAGCCTCACTCACTACCCCACACCAGCAACCCAAGTTACCTGCAGCCCAGCATACCCCACACTAGCAGCCCAGCATGTACCCCACACTTCCCACTCTCCCCACAGCATCAGTCACTACCCCACACCAGCAGCCCAGCATCCTTACCTGCAGCCCTGCATTTACCCCCCCCCCCGAATACTAGCAGGCTTACCTTGCTAGACACCTCCCAAACAGTTTGAGGCACCAAGAATGTCCGGTTTCAAGGGTAACAAAGCGGTCTCTTCCAGGCGTTCCAAGCATTCTCTGGACACCACACCTTGACTGCAGGGACCGTTACGAATGTCTTGTGGACGCCACACATGCCATTTGACGCAGTCAAGAAACTGCATCATGTGGCATCCTCGTCGATCGCCCTCACGCCAGAGCAACAACTAAATGGCCATGCAGAATCGTGCAGATCAAGCTGCTTTGCTGCGACATATGCAGCACATTGATCCATTGGTCCCTAGCTCACAATACAAGAAAAAACGCTTACCTTTGGGGTTCCGAGCGCACTTTTGGCAGGCAGGCTGATGAGTTGTTCCGAGCGCACGGCAGCTGCTCACACTGGACACGATCACATAGGAGGCAAATAAAAATTAAACCAAAAGGGCCAGGCAGCTACAAGAAGCAAATTTTGTACCCATCACAGCCCACTACTTAAACGGGCCAAAGGAACATCCTGAGAGTGACTGCAACCAATGGGGGGGGGAGGGTTCTGAACGCACTACAGGAATCCACGGACATGATTGGTGGAGCACTACAAACTGATGACGTCACACAAAAATGGTAATACCGGGCAAGATAACATACCTGGCATTACAAGAAGGGCATGTGTCAACAAAACATAAGCAAAAAGAAAAGGCTGCAGCATGAGTTAAATATGCCAACTGTGTAAGTTCTGAATGCACCAGCAGGAGACACCAGCTGCTGCGTTCAGAACATGTTATTTAGGAGCATAGCACAATAATATAAAACGTGGAAAGTAACTGAGGTGTAGAAAAAATGACAGGACAGCATCTAATTAATTGAAAACAAGCTTTATTTGTAAAAAAATACATGCTAGACGTTTATATAGACAAACAACAACAACATATGACTTCCCATGTCACAGTTTAGGCTGAAGAAATAGGCTATAAATTGATGTTGGACAAAAAATAAATAAAACTTCTTGCAAGCTGAGGACAACAGTTTTATCATATGTATATATACATACAATAAAGATTGAAACAGCATGTGAGACTTTTATTTTTTTTAGTTTACTTTACTTATATTACAATGTGCATATTGCCGTGGCATTGGCACTACGTTTTCATGAACACAGCCTGGAACATTCACCAAAGCTCATGAATAAATGCCAAGTGCTCATGGGGACTTACAGGGACCTAATTCTAGGCACCAAAACAGCAGTCCAACAGTTCATCGAGTGAGGTTCATGCATTATTCATTTGTGTGATTGACAGGTCCTCCAGCCAATCGGAGACCCTGCGGCCAAAAACCACAGCCAATCAGGAGCTTCAGGACAGTCCTATAAGAAACAGTTTTCCAGAAATTTGCTAGATTCAAGAGGTAGATCGAGAGAGACTCGAGCAGGAGCCCCCCCCCCCCTTGGGGTGGGGGCTCAGGCCCCAACCATGCTGCCAAGCCTGGAGATCCAGTTAATCCTTTCTAACCTGGAGAGGGTTAGCCTTCTTTTATTTAGTTTAAAGTTAAAGTAGTTAAACTGCTAGCCCTGGAGATTGCCAGATTGTCCTCCAGGTACTAGCCCTCCCTTCCACTTCGGGGGAAAATGTGGACCGAAATCAGATGACATCAAGCAGCGGTGAGAGCACTGAAAAGAACTTCAGTTGTGTGAGGACTGAAGACCATCAGGAACCTTCTTTCAAACAACATGAAATCTTGCTGTATTCTGACTATTGCAGTTAGGTCCTGCCTTTCAACTGCCCTGGAGAACAAAGGGTTAACTTTTCTATGCCTTGCATAGAACGTTCATCACGAGCTCGATTGAAGCCCCTGTCTGTTGTTGTTTAAACTGCAACCGTCAGATTCTTTACTCCGCCTCACTGAACAGTCACTCCGGAAATTTCTCCTGCTGCTCGGTTCAAAAGTCGGTTGAAGTGTCTGGTTTCAGTCGGTTTCTACCGAATTGTTGTTTCTGCATAATCGGTTCAAGTCTCTGTCTGTGGTACCGTGAGTACTAGATAGGTTTTTGTACTGTTTTCTGTGTGGAACTTGTAAACTGTGGATCGGTTTGCCTGAACCGATCAATTTGAGGTTAAAACTTGTGCTTTACTTTAGAGTGTGGTTACCGGTCCAGATCGGGTTCTAAAAAGCAGTTTTAATTACGTTTTTTCCAAGACAATGACACGGTCAGGAACCGATAGGGAGTCTTGCCTGGCAGATTGCTGAAAAAAGGGTAAGTTCTAGGGACATAGATATGTTGTTCATCCACACTTATTGGCAGGTTCCTTGCCGCTTTAAATCTTGCCGGAAGGTCTTAAAGCTGGCTCCTCCCACCCACCTGGGTGGTAAAACTCTCGGCTCCGCCCCATGACACCAGATCTTCTTTACCGCTTGGAAGCTCAGGTTCCCTCCTTAGCGCTCTGCATTTTAGACTGGATCCTAACTCTTCGATTCGTCCGAAACTAGTTTTGAAGTTTTCTAAACTTTGGTCTTCATTATCCCTCGCGGCTGTGATGGACAAATCGATCCCTGGCTTTCGGAGGTGCCCTTGCAGGCAGAAGATGTCCAGGATGGATCCACACTCCACGTGCATCTACTGCCTAGGCCTAGACCACGACCCGCAGGCCTGCGGGTTGTGCCGCTCTTTTTCGGCCACCGTCCTGGAGGATCGCGCTGCCCGATTGAAGCTCGGGCGCCCCGAGGAGCGTTACCTGCCGGTAAAATCCAAAGAGGCTCGTTGGGCGGTGTCTGCAGCGGCTGGCTCGGCTGAGCAGCTCGAGCATATGATCGCCCTCGAGGAGGAGGCGGCCCAGGCCGCATCTTCCTCCTCCTCGGCCACGGCATTTATCTCGCTCTCTCTGAGTTCCTCGTGCTCAGCTTCGTTCAAGGAGCTTTGTCAGTCCCTTTCCACGAAGGGAGAGGGACCATCGGGACATTCCTCTCGGCCCAAGAAGAAGAATTGAGGTAAGTCCCACCGTCGGCGTTCGTGGGAGCGGGAGAGGTCTCCTTCCCCAGACAGCCGACCGTCGACTTCGGTCGAGTTGTGGCTCAGGCCGCTGGCTCACGGTGTTCCCCATCAGGCCAGCCTCAAGCCCAAGCCGTGACTTCCTCACAGGAAGCAAGGAGGTAAGGCCAGGAGATCCTCGGCGGTTCCTCCTCCAAGCCTGCCAGTGGCGGGTTGAGGGGTCGCCCAACCTCGTCACCCTTCCTGGGTCCCCCCGATGGGGCGGCTCCGCCACTTCTTTACACCTGGTCCGCTATCACCACGGACCATTGGGTGTGGAGGTGGTAGGAAGGGCCTGCCTCTGGAATTCAAGCGGACCCCTCCCTTTGGTCCGTCGCCCGCCACGAGAGCCGCGAGATCGAAAGCCTTGCGTCGGCCCGCCGGGCCGATTTGCCCTGCTCCTCGAGAAAGAAGTGATCAGGAAGGTGGCGGATCCTCCTCCAGACCCGGGGTTTGTGTCCAGGTATTTCCTGGTCCCAAAACGGACGGGGGGCTGGCGTCCCATCCTCGACCTGAACAGGTTAATAAGGTCTCGGACCTTCAGGATGGTCATTCTGGCTCAGATCATTCCATCCTTGGAATGAGGCATGTGGTTCTGTTCCCTGGACCTCCAAGACGCGTTCTTTCACATCCCGATCCGTCCGTCTCATCAGAGATTCCTCCGCTTCAGAGTGGAGGGATCCCTTTACCAGTTCCAGGCCATGCCCTTTGGCCTCTCTCTAGCTCCCAGGGTCTTCACCAAATGCATGGCAGTGGTGACAGCATTCCTCCGGCGCGAAGGGTCCGGGTGTACCCCTACCTGGACGACTGGCTGATTGCAGCCCCCTCCAGAGCGGAGGTGGAGCGGTCCAGAGATCTGGCCCTCCAGGTTTGCTCTCAGATTGGCCTCCTCATCAACCTAGGCCAAGTCGGAACTCATGCCGAAGCAGGTGATACTCTTCATCGGGGCAGAGCTCGACTCTCTTCGAGCCAGAGCTTGGCTCCCGGTGGACAGGGCCAAGGTTCTTTCCTCCTTTGCCCAATCATTTCTGGTTGGGCAATCGCGCCTTGCCCGGGACTTCCTGCGCCTCCTGGGCCTCATGGCGGCCTGCACCAGCTTGGTCCGTTGGGCCTGTTGGTACATGCGTCCCCTTCAATGGGGACTGGCCAGCCAGTGGTCACAACGCTGCGATCCGTTGAACCAGCCCGTGACAGTGACCCAGGAGATGTGGAGCGCTCTCCAGTGGTGGACCGTTCCGGCACATCTGCAGGAGGGCATCCCGTTCGTCCGCCCCGAGCCGACAGTCTCTCTATCGACCGATGCATCTCTGATGGGTTGGGGTGCCCATCTAGGGGAGCACAGAGCGCACGGCCTCTGGTCCCCTCGGGAGTCCCGATGCCATATCAACCTGCTGGAGCTCCGAGCGGTCCGCCTAGCTCTCACCACCTTCGCTCCGTTTCTCACGGGTCATGTGGTTCAGGTCAGGCGGACAATACTACGACCATGTACTACCTAAACTGCCAGGGCGGGCGCTCCATGCTGTTATCGCGAGGAAGCTCTCCATATGGTCCCTCGTCGCAGCCTGGAGGCGGATCTCCTAGCCATTCCGTGGCAGGGCCTCCAACACCCTGGCCGATGCCCTAAGCCAGATAGGGGCTGCTTCTCATGAGTGGTCTCTCCTGCCGGAGGTAGTACAAGATCTCTTCTCCCATTGTGGCATGCCTCAGGTGGACCTGTTTGCCTCCAGGGAGAATGCGAAGCTGAGACTGTTCCATGCCCGGCCCCCTCAGCAGGGCTCGCTGCAGGGGCATGCCTTCTCGAGGCCGTGGACCCTGGGCCTCTTCTGCGCCTTTCCCCCATTTCCCTTGATCCACAAGGTGCTTCTCAAGGCGAGGAGGGACAAGGCGCAGGTGATTCTGGTAGCCCCAGACTGGCCAGCCAGTTCTGGTATCAGATCTCCTCAGTCTCAGCTCAGGCTCAGGAGGCTTCAGCCCGCCTGGACCTGATTTCAGTCAATTAGGGAAGGTATTCCATCGGACCTTCAATCCCTACACCTGCGGCCTGGTTCCTGGTGGCTAGGGTTCCAGGCCTAGGTCTTTCCGGCGAGGTCCTCAGCGTGGTTGGGCGTCCGTGAGTCGACCAGGAAATGCTATGCCTTCAAATGGAAGATATTCTCCATTTGGTGTCAGGGAAGGGCTTGGACCCTTCCGTCTGTCCCTTAATAAGCATTCTGGACTACCTGTGGTCCCTTTCTCAGCAAGGGCTTTGGTCGGCGACCCTTAAGGTGCACTGGCAGCCATCTCTGCTTACGGGCGCGGGCTGGGAAGCAGTCGGTGGCATGGAGAAGGTGGTCAGGTGCTTTTTCAAGGCCTTGATCACATTCCTCCGGTCGAGAACCTCCCTCGTGGGATCTACTGCTGGTGGCCAAGCTCATGGGCAAGCCATTCGAACCAATGCACAGGTGCGATATCTCCCACCTGTCGTGGAAGACCGCCTTCTTGGTGGCTATCACGTCAGCCAGGAGGATGGGAGAGCTCCAGGTGCTTTCCATCGAGTCTCCTTATCTGGTCTTCCACAGGGACAAGGTTGTCCTGCGCCCCCACCCGAAGTTCCTTCTGAAGGTGATGTCGGAGTTTCACCTTAACTATGTGTTGACTCTGCCGGTGTTCTACCCCAATCACTTCTCGGAGGCCGAATATAGGCTCCATACTTTGGACCCTAGAAGAGCGCTCGCTTATTATAAGGAGCGGATGGCTGAAGTTCGGGGAGAGGTTCGCCAGCTGTTTGTCACCTACGCTGAAGCCGCACCTGGCAGAACCTGCAGCCAAGCGGACTGATAGCAGGTGGGTCACCTTCTGCATAGATCTCTGCTATGGGTTGGCGGGCATGGAGGCCTCCCAGAGGATAAGAGCTCATTCTACCGCCATACACCACTGCATTGAGTGGCTGCTTCCAGGGATGTCCCTATCCAGGATATCTGCAGGGCTGCTACCTGGAAGTCAACATACCATCACCCACTACCACCGACCTTGAGTCACGCCGGGATGCTGGTTTTGGGGCCTCGGTTCTCAGTCTTTATTCCCTAAGTAGAATTGTGTATGCCTCCCTCCTCCCGGAGAACTGCTAGGGTCTGTCAATAAGTGTGGATGAACAACATATCCATGTCCTAGAAATACAGGTTACTCACCTGTAACAGGAGTTCTAGGAATGGTATGTGTTGTTCATCCCTACATTCCCTGACCTCCCGGCTTTGGCGCACAACCTGCTTCCAGCGGGCTAGATCTGGCGTCATGGGGAGCCAGATTTTACCACCCGGGTGGGTGGGAGGAGCCAGCTTGAAGACCTTCCGGCAAGATTTAAAGCGGCAAGGAACCTGCCAATAAGTGTGGATGAACAACATATACCATTCCTAGAACTCCTGTTACAGGTGAGTAACCTGTATTTTTTGGTTAGGTTGGCCATGTCTGAGAAACTCAAAAAAAAAACCGGGCCCACTGGGTTTCAACACTGTAGTGTGTGTGGGGAGGTCTTTGCTAAGGCTGATCCCCACACCACCTGTGTTTAGTGTCTGTGGTTTGACCACCTAGATTCAGACTGCCAAATCTGCAAGAATTTTCCCAAATGTACCCTGGAAAAGAGATTAGGTAGACTAAGGGAAAGGGAGGCCGAGAAGTCCGCTGACCCGGATGGCCAGCCCGGTTCGGTTCCGACCGAACCAGAAGGAGTGCCCTCTGACCAGGGCGATACTTCTTCGGGCAAAAGGAGAGCCGATTCCGAGAAGTAGGTTCTGACAAAAAGAAAAGACAAATCAGCTGGTTCGTACCCAGAATCTCATACTCCGACCGCCAATGAGATGGCAGGCAATTGGGATTATGCGATAAAGCAGATTGATTCGAGACTGAACCGGCACCATCTAACGGGGCTCGGTTCGATCGGTTCCCGGTTCCGGATTATACTTTGGAAGAATTTTATGAACTGGAGTTTGAGGAGGAGGGAGAGTATGAAGATGATTATGGTGATGGTGAAAGTCTGGATGTGCCTGTTAACCTGGACATCTCCACAGACAGACCTTCAGGTGTTTCTCCTCCTAGGCTTTCTGAGTCCTCTTCACACTACATGTTCTACAGAAAGGTGGCTGATACTCTCCAGCTTCCTGTGGAGGAAGCAGTAGAGGATCAGGAAGAGCCTGATTATGTTGAGATGATGGACATCCCGGCGTCCAGGAGACTGTCTATGCCCCTCCACAAATCCTTTGGGAAACAGACACAAAAAATTCTTAAGTCTCCTAATTCTATACCTCCTGTGGAGAGACGAATGGACAAGAGGTACACTCTCTCAGGCTCAGAAATGGAGCTCCTTTCTCAGCAATGCAGCCATGTTGGGGTTGTACAGACTGCTGCCTGTGATAAGGCAAACATTCCCTTGGCATCACACCCCCCACACAAGGACTCCAGGAAGATTGATGCCATGGCAAAGAAACAATACATGGCAGCATCTTTGGGACTCAGGCAGGCTAACTATATGGCCTATACAGCCAGGTACCAGAAGTCCAGGTGGGACACTGTACTGGCACTGGCTAAACAGGCCCAAGCCCAGCTTGCCAAGCAGCTGGAGTCGGTGGCTGCAGATGGGACTGAGGCATCGAAAGTACAGTTTCATGCTGCTGTGGACTCCAGTGATGTATCAAGAGTCATGGCTACATCTGTGGTTTTTCAGAGAATGGCTTGACTCAGATCTACTAGCCTCTCACAGGATATCCAGGCTAAGGCCATGGATTTTCCTGTAATTGGTAATTCTCTGTTTGGGGAGCAGACAGAGAAGTACATGAAGAAAATGGACGAATACAGGGCCACTTACAGGAGTGCTCAGGCCAAAGAAAGGCAAGCAACTCCTCAAAGGCAGCAGTCCAGGGGCAGGGGCAGGCCTTTCCAAAGGCCTTTTTAGCAAACTCAGGCCTCCTTTTCTTCCTTTTCGAAGAGGGGGTTCTTTAGAGGGAGAGGCAGAAGGGGGATGAGAAGCCTGCATCCACCCCTCAGCCTAAAGCCCCTGCTAAGCAGACACCCTGATGGGTCTGCCCGGGTCGATTCTCCTATACCAGTAGGGGGCAGGCTGGCTTACTTTGTCCAGGACTGGATGTCTCTTACATCAGACAAGTGGGTCCTGGAAGTAATAAGCCAGGGATTGGTTCTCAGCTTCAAACAATTTCCCAAGATGAGAGCTAGATCTTTTCCAGCTGCAAATCTCTGAGACCCTTGCCCTAGAGGCAGAGGTTTCTTCTCTCTTAGCTCTCAGAGCTATAGAGAAACTTCCCAACCTACACAGGGGCAAAGGATTATACTCCAGGTACTTCCTAACCCCCCAAAAGACAGGAGAGTGGCGACCCATCCTGTACCTAAGATACCCGAACAAACATCTTTTAAAGCCAAAGTTCAAAATGGTAACTCTGGGAATTATCCTTCCCTCCCTAAGGCCAGGGGACTGGCTAACCTCCCTGGACCTCAAAGATGCCTACTTTCACATTCCCATCAGGTGCTCCCACAGAAAGTACCTCAGGTTCGAGTTGCCCTCAGGCCACTATCAATTCAGAGCAATGCCCTTTGGCCTAACATTAACCCCAAGGGTCTTCACAAAGTGCCTGGCAGTAGTTGTTGCCTTCCTAAGAAGACAAAAGATCTCCATTTTCCCATACTTGGGCGACTGGCTCATAGTAGGTCAGTCTCCAGACCAAGTCAAGTCACATCTGCAAGTGACCCAGCAAGTGCTCACTTCCTTAGGATTCCTTCTTAACCTACCAAAGTCAGTTCTCGAACCAGTGCAGCTCCTCACCTTCATAGGTGCAGAACTGGATACAGTAAAGGCAAGAGCCTTCCTTTCCATGGAAAGGGCAAGGACCCTTATGGAACTGGCCTCTTCATTCACCCTTCAGGTGTCTCGACCATCAAGGCATTTCCTTCAGCTACTGGGCCACATGGCAGCCTCCACAGCAGTGGTCCAGGGAGCAAGATTCCAAATGAGGGACATTCACTTCCTCTTAAGAGCCTTTTGGTACCAAAGAAAGGATTCCCTTACCAAACTAATCCCAGTGACTCGAACCCTGATCCAAGTCTTGCAATGGTGGCAGGATCAGGACAATTTGAGACAAGGGGTTCCATTTGTCACGCAGTCTCATTCAGTGATACTCACCACAGATGCTTCCCTGCTGGGCTGGGGAGCCCATTTGGGGGATCTTACCACCCAAGGACTGTGGTCACCTCAGGAATCTCTGCTTCACATCAGTCTCTTGGAACTCAGAGCAGTGTTTCTGGCACTGCAAGCCTTTCAGAATCTGTACAGAACAAGGTGGTTCAGGTCAGAACAGACAACACCACCACCATGTGGTGCATCAACAAGCAAGGAGGCACTCAGTCTATGGCCTTGTGCACAGAAGCAATGAAGTTGTGGTCCCTGGCCTATTCCCTGCAAACCTCTCTGATAGTAGTTCACCTACCAGGAAAGGACAATGTCCTAGCAGATGCACTGAGCAGAATATCGCAGGGCCATCATGAATGGGCCCTGGATTCTCTGGTTTTGAAAGTGATTTTCTCAAGATGGGGCACTCCAGACATAGATCTTTTTGCAGCCCAATCACCAACTTCCTCTCTTTTGTTGCAGACCCCCAGTCTTGGGCTCAGTCCCCCTGGATGCTCTGATTCTGAACTGGGAAGGGAAATTTCTGTATGCTCCCCCCCTTCCCTTTCCTGTTCAGGGTGTTAGGCAAGATAAGGTCACAACCATGCAGAGTGATTCTGATTGCTCCAGACTGGGCCAGACAGCCATGGTATCCCTTGTTGCTGTCCCTAACAGTCCACCTTCCCCTGTCTTTTCCCAGGAATTACAACCTGTTAACCTCCTCTCAGGGGAGGATTTGGTACCCGAATCTTCAGTCTCTCAATCTCAAGGCTTGGCTCTTTGAAGAGTTAGAGTTTGCAGATCTGCATCTTTCCCAAGGGGTTCTGGATATCCTTAAGGCTTCTCGAAAGCCTTCCACTAGAAAGACTTACAACTCCAAATGGAAAAGATTCAGCATTTGGTGTTCTAAGAAGAATATTTCTCCAGACTCTGCTGAATTGCCTACAGTTCTGGATTATATGGTCCATCTTAATGGCCTAGGCCTCAGACCCGCTACCCTCAAGGTACACTTGGCAGCTGTTTCTGCCTTCTTGTCAGTAGGCAAGCCTCTCCTCTTTCAGTTCATCCTGTGTTTTGTAAGTTCTTCAGGGATTGCTGCACAATCCCCTTCTGCTGGGACCTTAATGTTCGCATTGCTCAGCTTATGCAACCCCCCCTTTGAGCCTTTGTCCTCAGCAGAGCTTAAGTACTTGACTTGGAAAACTGTGTTTTTGGTAGCCATTACTTCTGCCAGGTGTATCAGTGAATTGCAAGCCCTGTCAGTGGAATCTGACTTCATCTCTTTTCGCTGAGATAAAGTGGTCCTTAGAACTAACAGAAAGTTCTTACCTAAGGTGGTTTCAGATTTCCACCTCAACCAGTCTGTATCTCTCCCTGTTTTCTTCACTGACCATTCCTCCTCGAGGAGGCTACACCCTTTGGATGTTAAAAGAGCCCTTAGCTACTACATAGAGCGTACCAAGGGTCACAGGTTTGAATCCCTCCAGTTGTTCCTCATCTTTTGCCTATCATGTCCCCAGCTGGTACAATGCCCTGAGCTCGCTCATTACATCCTCCACGTCACTTGGAGCGTTCAAATCTATGCTTTACTCTTACCTCTCAGCCTCTAGCTCCTGTGACTGCCTTGACTAATGATTCTTCCCTCATGGCTGTTTTTACTGTTTTCATCCTCCTCCTCTGCTCCTTTCTTGACAAAGGCATCTGAGTACCTCTAACTACTCTAAGTCTGCTCCCCTTCCCATATCTCCTCCTACCCTTCCCACCTTGACCATTCCTCCAATGTTTTGTTTTTTTCCTGTGATGTACTGTGTTATTCTGGCTTATTGAAACCTGTATAATTTGCTGACCATTCTATGTAACATGTCTTGTTTGTTTGTACATTGATGGCGTGGAACCTTTGTAAAAGAGCCATTGGCTCAAAGGTAATAATTCCTAGAACAATAAACTAAGAACTAAACTTATGGTGAAGTTGGTAAAGGCAAACCTGCCACTAAGAGATCTGTTGCCAGGTGGATTGTTTCTTGTATACAATTCTGCTATGAAAAGCTGGGTAGAACTCCACCCTCAGGCCTGAGGACTCATTCCTCAAGAGGTACAGCTGCTTCCCTGGCTGCTGCCAGGGATATTCCTCTCTTAGAAATTTGTCAAGCACCCACCTGGAAAACAGTCCATACTTTCACCAAGCATTACTCTCTGGATATCCAGGCTAAGAGTGATGCTCGGGTTGGAACAGCAGTACTTCAGAGCCTATTCCCAAAGTAGGTTCTGTCCCTCCTCCATGGAGGTACTGCTTGGTAGTCTGCAGTAGTCCGAATACAGCAAGACTTCATGTTGTTTGAAGAAAAAATTACTCACCTTAGTAATTATATTTCTTCTAGTGGAGTCTTGCTGTATTCTGACCCCCGCCTCCCCTCTCAGAACCTAGTTTTTGGGATGTGGGTGGGCAGGAGTAATGTTGGCAGCCTAGTGGTGTCCTTTTTATATCCTCTTTTTTTGTTTGGGTGGAATGTTGTGTTTTAGATGTGTTTTTGTTTTTGGATTTCCTGACTTGAGTCTTCCTTTGAAACCAAAAACATTATATATATATTTGCCAGTTGGCTAGTAAAAATTTTACAGTTTCCACACAGAACACCTAGTGAGTTTTTGCTCGTAAAGATCTGACAGTTGCAGTTTAAACAACAACAGAAAGGGGCTTCAACCGAGCTCGTGATGAACGTTCTATGCAAGGCATAGAAAAGTTAACCCTTTGTTCTCCGGGCAGCTGAAAGGCAGGACCTAACTGCAATAGTAAGAATACAGCAAGACTCCACTAGAAGAAACATAATTGCTAAGGTGAGTAATTTTTTCTTAGCTGGGATTGTACGTGAGGGACCTGTGTAAGTACCCTTGAGAGAAAAAGCAAGCTGAGGAAATATGGGCCGTCGTGCCCCTGTAGTTGTTCAAATGCCAAAAAAGCAATCTAAGAAATATGGGCCGGCATGCCCTAGTAACTGTTCAAGTGAAAGAAAACAAGCCTAATAAATCCAGGCCACTTAGCCCACAGTGACTGTTCAATATAAGTAGTTCTTCAGTTTGCACCTTGCCTGCTGCTCTGCATGGCCCAGCGCGAGTGGATCTCTGGTACTGTGTTTTGCAGATTGTAGCTGTTGCTGGGGGACCCAAGAGAGCCCAAACAGCGTTCCACTGTTGGGGGAACCATTGGAGCCTAATAGTACCCGAAATGTGCTGTGCATGCACCTGTGTCAAGAGAAATCATATAAATGTGCTGTGTATGCCACTGTGTTCCACTATCTGGTCAAGACTGTCCTGTGGCACCGCCAGCCATTGCCACACTAAGGGACATGAAACCTCAGAGTCGCTTAAGACTGTGCTTAACATCTGAAAATGACAGTCTTCCACCTGCCTAGAGACGTATAGAAGTATAAATGTACCTGTGATAATGTATTGGTATATAGATGTACTGGATGTGACAACAATATATATATATGTGCTGAATAGTTCAGGATTGCAAATCCAAGATCTAGCTAAGGTAACCCAGCTGGTTACCCTTTTCCGGATTGTTCAGTCTGCGACAAACAGGGCAATCCCTGCATCTTCTGTGACAAGCAGGGCAACCCCTGCTACTCTGCCAACAGCAGGGCAACCCCTGCATCTTTCTAGGATCTACACCTGTTGTTAAATTGTCTTCCAAGTTGATCCCTTTTCTTTTACATCAGTGCCGGCCAACGCCTTCGGCTGCAGCACCAACCAGGCCTGCAACAATCTAGGACTTTGGTGTGTGGGTACCCAGGGTATAGTGTGAGATTGTGGGGTTTCACATGTGTCTGGGAACTGGTACCAGTAGTGAGGAAAATTACTGTGTAACATCTAATTAGTCAGCAATTTAGATAGCCAGGACTCTGGATTACCATGTATGGGTTGGTAAAATGTGATTCCTTTTTTCTGCTTAGATGGTAGTCACCCAGCTGGAGGGTTCACCAGCACAAACAAAACCAATCACGAGTACATTTGTAAATATTGATCAGCATAACCTCTGCTCCTCCTGTTTCCCCATCCTAACTCCTGTGTCTCTCTAAATAAATATTTGTTACTGTTTTTGCAATTGTTTGGCATGAGCATATTATTAGAGAGCATCATTAATTTCAAAATGTCTGAAATGTGGGGAACCGAATATTGGGTCAGGTTTTGGGTGTGGCAAATGGTAATAGTGGGTGGTATAACATCTCAGGGGGTTGTAGCAGGTAACAGTTAGCTCACGGTAAGGTAAACCCTGAGTGGAGGCACTACGCATTTTAGAATCTAATGGAAAATTAAGAACCCAAACCCCTCAGCCTACCTTATAGGTAGTAGGCAGGGTTGTAACTCTAGGAGTAGCACTGCCTAGGGGTTATACTACTATTAAAGACTAAGGGATGCGATATTTAGGTATAGAAATTACAAACAAAATTCAGTCTCATTACCCGTTAAATTTTTATATACTATCTGTTACTGTAAAAGATAAATTACAAGGGCGGAGCAAAATCCCTATGTCACTCTGGGGAAAAATCCAAGTTAAAAGTGTTGGCCATACCCCTTCTTTCTTACAGGCTACAAACAGTAATAACCCCTATACCAAAAGATTGGTTCTATAAGATTAACAAAATTATATAACATTTGATATGGAACTATAAATATCCAAGAATAGCATGGAGAAATTGTGTTTGCCTAAAGATGTAGGCAGGATGGCCTGCCCTGATGTGTGGAAATATTTTTGTTTCCAATTATTTAACCAGGTGAGGCACACTAAGCTAAAAGCTTGTTTACAGGTGCAACCTGGGAGCACGAGGAAGTTAAGTGACTTGCTCAGGGTCACACAGTATGCAAGTGGGGGCTGTGGGATTCAAACCCAGGTCTCCAGATTTGCAGCTCAGAGCCTTAAACCACTGCACCATACGGCCTCTATTATTTGGCATACATCGCTAAAATACTGATTAATTGGTCTCAGATGGAATTAAATCAAGTAAAAATAATAAACACACTAAAAGCACCCAGCCCCAAAGCAACAAGCTCCCTGCTGGAGGTCGCGAGGGCTTCTGAAGCTGCCCTCCCCCGAATTCTGCCGCACCCAACCCCGAAGCCCCAAAGCAACAAGCTCCCTGCTGGAGGTCATGAGGGCTCCTGAAGCTGCCCTCCCCTGAATTCTGCCGCCCCCAACCCCGAAGCCCCAAAGCAACAAGCTCCCTGCTGGAGGTCGTGAGGGCTCCTGAAGCTGCCCTCCCCGAATTCTGCTGTGCCCAACCCCGAAGCCCCAAAGCAACAAGGTACAGCGTTCTCAGCCGCGGACACCCTCAGGCTGAGGATTCTTTTGGTGCCATTTAAAAAAAAAAATTCAAACTCTGACCGTAACTGCTCAGAAATTGACTTTTTGGAGGGCTAATGTAAAAATTGTCACTTAGCTCTCTCTGCCTTTCCTAAGATTGTTGGCATTCCCTTGGTAAATTACTGATCTAAAGCTGGTTGCTCTGTAAAGTTTATTAAACGCCGCATTATGTAAGGGAACTAGCGACATCAATTTACGTTGCCGTCGGTGCTTATTGTAACTACTAAGTGCTCAGTAAAGGCTGTGTATAAAATACTGCGCAATTGTTTTAATTGACAATACTGCACAATTGTTTAATTTACAAGCTAGGTATTTTGAAGTAACTCATGTTCTGTGCAGCCCAGGGTTTCAGTAGCCCTCCCATGATGGCTGTATGTTCCCTCCCCCCTACTAGACCAGCCCCCCCCCTTTTCCCGGCTTTAATTTGTCCTGCAATCACTCACCTTTTGTCTCTCTCTCTCTCTCTCTCTGCAGCTCCCTGCTGGAGGTCGCGAGGGCTCCTGAAGCTGCCCTCCCCTGAATTCTGCCACGCCCAACCCTGAAGCCCCAGAGCAACAAGGTACAGCGTTCTCAGCCGTGGATACCCTCAGGCTGAGGAGCGCCCTGCTGATGCTACGCGTCAGCTCCCCACTGCCCCCAGCACCACCCTTGGTGAGCAGTTGTTTTTATACAGTTCCAGAGGTCATGCGACTGGTTCCTGGTTAAAAAAAAAAAATCACTCAAGTTTCCCATTAGCAGCTTATTGCTGTTCTCCACTAGGTGTCCCTCCCTAACAGTTCTCCCACCTACTTCTCTCATGCTAACTCCTAAACCTACCTACCTATCCCTTAAGCTACTCCCTTCTTGCCCAGCCAAGCCTACAGATCCCAGTATTTAATCTCACTAAATTCTGCCCGTTTACATCAATTTTCTGCTCCAGCTCACAATGCTTGCAGCCCCTCAGGTACCCAGATACCTGCTGTTCCCTGCTACCCTATTCTTCTGCCTCCCACTTCACCTGTCCAACTTGCCCCCCACGTCTCCCACACTTCCACCCGCTATCCTTCCTGAGCTGACAAGGCTCCCCTACTCATCCAACTTGGCGACCAGCTCTCTACTCCTCCAAAAATGAACTCACTTCTCCTCGTGTCCCTGCCCCTTCCTTTTCATTCCCTTGCACTCCTGGGTAATTCACCTAATTACCTTCTGTCCAGCCTCCCACATTCACTCTCGTCCACAACTGAGACAGTGCCTCTCACTGCATGGCGTGTTCAACTTGTAGTGCACCACCTAACAATCATCCTCCTGCTCCTTGCTGCAGGGGACATACACCCAAACCCCGGCCCCCTATCTACCTCCACCTCTCTAAACATAGCAGGCCCCTTCACCTCTACTTCAGTTACTACTAATCCAGCTAGAGGCCCCCTTCCTTGTGGCATGCGACTCCTGCACCTAAAAATGAGAAGTTTACCCCTCAAACTTGACTCCCTCCAAGTACTCGCAGCACATTATGACCCAGACGTCATTGCCCTCTCAGAAACATGGCTAAACAAAAATATAGCTGACCCCTCAATTGCAATACCAGGCTACGTCCTGGCTTGTCAGGACAGATCAACCAGAGGCGGTGGAGTGGCCATCTGTGTAAACTCTGGCTTACACTTCACTGTAGTCCTAGCCAAGGCTGAGCCCAACACCTACGAGCTTCTGCTTGTTCAGCTGATGTTACCCTTCTCAATCCCTATTTACATTGCAGGAATATACTGCCGGCCAGGTACACTGACAACATCAGTTACCGACTTCCTCTCGCATATGTCCTCCCTAACCCCAAAGGTGAATTTTATGTTTTAGGTGACTTCAACCACAACTGGCTAGCTCAGCCTTCAAGAAAACCCATACTAGAAATTGCCTCATTAAATCTGACGCAAACCATCACTGAGCCCACCCGCCTAAACCACAAAACAGGCAACCACTCACTATTAGACTGGGCTCTTACCACCCACCCACACCGAGTCATCAACGCAGGCTTACTCCCTAACTCCATGAGTGACCACTGTGCCATATTCGTAGTCCGGAAAATTCACCGCCCAAACCCCTCCATAAATTTCTAGTACAACGCTCCTACAAATCCCTATTCTTGCCCTTCTGCTTGATGACTTAGCATTGGCTAACTGGGACCCCCCTGCTATAACCACTTTCTTAGATGAGGCTCTACTGCATTTCCAAAACACGTTCCTCAATATCTGGAACACACATGCCCCGCTGTGTCACACAAGAGTACGTGGCAATCACCTGCCATGGATCACCCAGGAACTCATAGCCTGCCAAAACGCATGCGACAAAGCATGGCGTGCACATAAATCCTTCCACCTCCCGCAATACCTCTCCATCTATCGTATGCTACGTAACAAATGCACCAAAGCTACTTGTCTAGCTAAAGTGGAATACTTCAGCTCTTCCCTTCAGACTAACTTGAACAGCCCATCCAAATTCTAGAAGGTTATTCACTCCCTCTTCTCTCCACCAACTGCAGATCCCACTCCGCTCCTAACTGTAAACAACACCACTGTCTCAGATGCACAAGCTGTCGCTGACGAGTTCAGCACTTACTTCTCCTCCTGTGCCTCAACTCTTTTCTCTCCTTCCGGCCCAATCCTGCTCCACGCAGACCTGCTTCTGACACTATGAAAGCTCACGGGCCATGATTCTTCACCTTCAAAGATATCTCACCAACTGAAGCCCTTGATGCCCTATTGTCACTCAACCCCTCGAAAGGTAAATCTCCAGATGGGCTGGACTCCAAGCTCCTATACCTTTCCACCCCAGCAGTAGCAACCCCACTTGCCAACCTTATTAACCTCTCTTTTGTCACTGTAGCTGTCCCCCAGTCTTGGAAGCACGCCATTGTCATCCCTCTTTCTAAAGGGGGGACTCCCACGTCCACTTCAAACTACCGCCCTATCTCCCTCCTCCCAACTCTTGCAAAACTACAAGAACACATAGTGCTAGCTCAACTTACTTCCTATCTCTCCACCTCCAGTTTTTTCACACCATTCCAATCTGGATTCAGGAAGGGTCACTCTACTTCTCCTCCCTGCTAAGGCTCACAGACACTATCCTCTCTGGAATGGATAATGGGCTGACCACCTCGACCATCTTCATTGGCCTAGCTAGAGCTTTTGATACGGTCTCCCACTCCTTGTTGTTTTCAAGCCTCTCGGAAGCTGGCCTCTCTGATTCCGCCACCAACTGATTCTGTGGTTATCTCTCAGGCCGAACTCAATCAGTAAGAATTGCTGATGTCACCTCCCCCCCTCCCAATGACAACCGGTGTCCCCCAAGGGTCAGTACTCGGCCCCATTCTATTCTCCATTTTTCTTAACGACCTGCCACAGATCTGCTCATCTACTTCCATTGATATGTACGCTGATGACACGGTCTTATTCTCCACCGGCCCCTCCTTGGAAGAGGTAGCTTCCAACCTCCAGGCCAACTTCGACAAAGTTCAGCTTTGGTTCAGCTCCCACCAGCTCTCCCTCAGTGCTAAAAAAATGCTCACCATGTCCTTTGGGACTAGACAACATCTGTCTAGGTCCCTGTCCCTTCCCCCCTTCCACACCCTGGATGGGACTACTCTGGAGGATGTCACTACCTTCCGGTACCTAGAGGTATGGCTAGACCGCCACCTTTCCTTCTCCGAACACATCAACGCAGTCACAAAAAAACTGCGCCCCAAACTCGGTGCCTGTAGAGCCTCCCACTTGTCGTGCGACGTGATCTAGTGCAGAAAATGATCCTACCTTTGTTTGATTACTGTGATACAGTCTACAGGGCTGCGCCCAAGGCCACCTTATCTTGACTGGACCCCTTATTCAATGCTTTCTGTCGTTTCACTCTTGAGGCCCCCTTCCGCACCCACCACTGCGATATCTACCATTGCCTTGCACTCCCTTCCCTTGACAGTCGCCGCCTTCTGCACTGCACCAACTTTGTTTCAAAATTCTGGCTGCGCGCCCTCCCGTCCTACCTGTCAACCTTGCTACTGCCAACTGTCACCCCCTTCCACGCTCTCAGGTCCCTTGATTCCCGTCAACTACTAATCCCTAGGCGCAGGACCAATTTGGCCAGGCTGCCTTCTCACACCGATTTCCCAAACTTTGGAATGATCTTCCCCCTCAAATTCACCTCTCCTCCAGCATCCCCTCTCTATTCACCGCCCTGGCTAACTACCTCACGGTGAACTGCTCCTGTACTTGACTCCCACAAGTGCCATTTTACCCCCCTCCCCTGCTGACTGCCTGACCAGTGGCACCTAGCTTGTGCTACAGAAGCTGGCTTATTTATTTATGTTTGTCCAACTCTGCACTTCCTGCCTCATGCCTGTCTCGACCTGCACCAATTTGCACTTAGTTTTCTATGTTGCTTACTGACTCAGTGTTTACTATATGTGCTATGTGCCTCACAGACAAGTTTTCTATGTACTGTTTTCCTCAATGTGCCAAGTGTTGTTCTACTGTAACTTGTACAATGTGACTTGATAACCTGCGAGTTATCCTTCCTCTGTACCCCCCCAAGGTTGCACTGGCAGACGAGCTCTTGTTGCTCAGTATGCCTTTCCTGGTGAAACATTTCAATAAATAAATAAAATAAATAACACTTCCTGTGACATAAGAGCATTACTACATTTGACAAACAAAGGAAACAAAGGAAAAAATTTAAAAATGTAGCATAATTAAACATATGGGGGAATTATTAAATAAAGTTGGGGAGAAAACTAATTAGATACTACATTGTTCCCCCAGAGCAAGGATCTGGGAAAACCCCAACTATACTTTGATTGGAAAAAATTTTAATAAGAAAGAGTGGGAAAAGAAGGGTATTTACACTTCGAATATTCTAATAGACAATAGTAAGCTGATATCTTGGGAAGAGGCTAGGATGAGGTATAACCTAAAGAATAATGATAGATAATATTATTATCAACTATGCAGTCTATATAAAAAAAATTATTCCAGATGGGAAAGAGCCCCTAATAGTAAAAAATTAGACAGGGAATTACATCAAATATTAGAAAGTAGTAAAAATGATAAACCAAAAATATTTCGATGGATGGTTAAACTACTAGCAAACTCGGCTCGAGTAATATACAACAAAGTGATGGATAAATGGGAAGACGAACTGAAGGTGACCTGTACAGAAACACAATGGCTACAAGCATGTAAATCTATTCAAGAATACAATTTATCAAGAGATAACTCTGTCCAATTCAAGATACTTAATACAGCCTATTATACACCATACAGACGTCATAAAATAATTTCGGCTATAACGCTAACTTGTTGGCATTGTTGCTATCAAATTGCAGAAATGCTGCATTCCTTTTGGGAATGCTAGCTATGTAAAAGTTGGTGGGCACAGTCCTTTGTGTTCCTGAATCAGATAGGGTCCAGACCAATAAATTATAACGATTACTATATTAGAAATGTATTGTGATCTGCATTTAGATAGCCAACAAAAAATTCTACTGAAAGCTAATCTTATGGCAGTTAAAAGACTTATACTTAAGAACTGGAAAGAACCTTCTACTACTTTGCCCATCTCAGTATGGGAATGGAAACAACAATTTTTAAGTTATTTATATAATAACAATTATTTTACAGATTGGGAAAAAGTCTGGACCCTGTATGAAGGGGAAATTCAGGATTGGGCCCCTGCAGATTTCTTATAAAAAAAAATGTAATCTATAACAAATGCATAGTCACATTTCTTGATAAAATATCTTGACCACCCATAAATTAATATATACGATTTTTCTTTTGTATACCTTTATATAATACTGTATTCACTCAATCAATTACCAGATGTATTAAGGTCTATCTATTTATTATATTCATTAAACTAAATTTTTTGGGGGAAAAAAGGATGGTCCTGCAGTCCTTTCTCTTTGCCAAATTTTTAGCAGTTTTTTCTTGTTAGATGGAAGGTTTTTCACAGTTATGTATAAGTCTTGTTATTTAGGATGCTAATTTCTCGTTTATAACATTTTTCCATTCTGATAGAGTAGATTTTGGGGGGCCTTTTTTGGCCCTTTGCAGCTTTCGAATGAATCTGACTGCCCTCTGGCTTTGCTGCAGACAGCACAACCTCTCCTGTAATCTGATTGGCTAATTCTAATCAGTTCATTAGCATCAACTCCACCTCCGGGGCAGCTGAACCCAGCTGGCATACTGCTATAGTCAAGCATACTGAAGGACACTTTGGAAGAAACAATATTACTACGGTGAATAATTTTTTCTTATGAGCCACATTGTATTAAGCAGGGATTCTGGACTGTCAGGACCTAGTAAGCCTTCCTAGTAGAGTGTATCTATAATATTGTTAGTCATTTTGGCAGCAGCAGCCATAGGCTTTGATCCCTTTCCTTCACTTTTTAGGTTCTTCTGCCTTAACTGCAGGACTTGCCAATTTTTTTCAAATACTGGAGAGGTGGACAGTGAGTGTGGCTAATCTTTGTGCCTCAGATATCTTTCCATACTCTGAAACTTAGATCGCAGCATCAGTGGCACGTAAAGGCTGCCATCTTTTTTTCTGCAGGTCATAAAACAGTGACAGAGGTACTGGTTAAGCTCATCAGGCAGTATGTCAGTCGGGGTTTGAATAGCAAACTTTTCCCTGAAGTAATTGCAGAATATTGTAACATCTAGTTGTGTGTTTCTGGCTGTGTTTAAAGAGTTTGTGTATTGCCTGGAATTAATAGTAATTTTCAGATGTCAACTATTTCTTCTTGCCGTTGACATACGCAAAGTCTGCTCCGGGATTCCAGAAATGTGCCTGCGGGCAGAAGATGTCCCGGATGGATCCACCCACCATGTGTGTGTACTGCCTGGGCCATGGGCATGATCCCCAGGCCTTTGGTATATGCTGCTGCATTTCCACCCATCCACTTTGGAGGATCGTCATGCCTGCCTGCTCTTGGGTCGCCCAGACGATCAGGACCTGCTGGTCAAATCTAAGGACGCCCGTGGGGAGGTCTCCCCAGCTGTCGGGTCCGCTGAGCAGCTTGTGGCATTTGAGGAGGCCGCGGCTCAGGCCACAGCTCACGCTTTCTCGGCTTTGGCCTTTTTTCCCCCTCTCCTTGGGTGCCTCCTTTACTGGGGCATTCAAGAAATTGTTTCATGCCCTTCCTACTCATGGGCAGAGTCCCTCTAAGCACAAATCAAAGTCTAAAAAAGAGGCCAAGAAATGGTCTCGCCATTGATTGTGGGATCGTGAGTGCACTCAGTCCTCAGATTCCTGCATTTCTCCGGAGGTTCCGACTTTGGTCAATTCCTTGGCCAAGGCTACTGGCCCCACGGTCTCCCCGTCAAGCCAGTTGGTCGAGAAGCAGGTCAGTCTTTTGGCTGAGATCTTCCTTGAGCCAGTCAACCTGTTGTCACTTGAAGAGGCTGATACCTCTTTATCCAGGACTCCAATCCTGCCTCTGACTTAGGGGATGGATCAGTTGGCTGATCTGCCACCCCTTCCTCAGGAGATTTCCAACCCAGAGGATCCTCTGCATCCGACGACCCCCTCTGGGGCCTGCCGTCAGTCCCCCCGACGGTTGAGGTCACAGTCCTGCTCTCCATCACCTGAGTCAAGCAGCCCACATTGACGTTGATGCTAGGGGAAACAGCATCACCGCTATTCCTCTTTTTCATCCATCTCGGGTGAGGAGAGGCCTCGGCGCAAGTTGCGTCAACACTACAAGGATTTGATGTGGCAACAGCTCATTTTTAACGGGATAAAGTCCGTTCCAGCTTCGACGCCCCAGCCATCATTTGTCTCTCGCCACAGAGTCCAGTGCCTTCTCCACCTTGGCAGGAGCCGACCCGTTAGGTCCCAGCTCGAATGGAGTTTTTCTTCGGATTTTCATATTAACCATACTACTCGGCCATCTATTTTGGCCTTAAAAAAGGTTTGAGATCCCATCTCTCATTTAAACCTAGAGAATTTACTGTATTGACTTTAAAAATCCATGCACTTTCTCTCTGTAATAGAAAATTAGGTCTGTCACCCCCTCTTTGTTTACTCCTAACATGTTCAATTCCCACGAACCTGAAACTGAACGGATCCGAGTTATGTATATAGACATAATGCCTCCCAACTGGTATAGCCATTTTCTGATTTATTATGGATATAAGATGCTCTTGTACAAGTTCCTTAAGGGGCCTTACAGTTTTCCTAATGTAATGCAGACCACAGTCACACCATAGAATATACTCTACAAAGGGGTGGTGCAGGAAATGAAATCTATTACCTCAGCTCTTACCTCATTTGGTAGAATCAGTTTGCCTGTGTTCATATACTGACACACGTTACATCGCCCACACCTATGATTGCCTTTCGGCCTGGGTGGTAGCCACATCCTATCTGAATTCATGTGAAGCCGCTGCCCCAACAGCCAAAGACCGGCGCTCTGACCAAGGAGTCCTGCCCGACCTCGGGTCTTCCCCATTGGCTGTTGGTCATTGTCACCCCTGACCATCCTCAGAGGGTCAGTGGGGACTCTGGCAGTAGACCCCTCTTTGATGAATCCTCGGAGTTGGAGGGGTCTTCCTTGCACTCTCATCTGATGGACATGGAGTGGACCGGAGATCTCTCGACGGAGGAAGGCCCTACCTCTTTTATGGGCCTGCTCTGTCTTATCTCTGACTCCATGGGTCTCCAGATGGAGCCCTTTCAAAAGTGGGCATGGTACCTGCTCACCGAGATCCTGGACTGGGATGATCACCTGGGGAAGCATTCCCAGTTGCAGAGGCCATTCTTGGCCCTGCGCTGGAGCTGTGACTGCATCCGGCTTCCTGCCCTGTGCTGTCAGCCTGGATGGCTCACAAGTATTTGGTCCTTAGTGAGTCCCCCTCAGGGATCACGGAGCACCCATTGGGTGAGGGCCTTGTAGCAGAATACGTGTTCAGGTACTTGGGTAATGCAGGCGATGTTGATAGCCTGCCTGATAAGGAGTCCAAGAAACTGGATCATATGGCCAGGAAGGTTTATGCTGCCTCCTCTTTCAGCCTTTGCCAGGTGAGTTTGGCCCTTTTGATGGCCCACTTTTCTCATGCCCTTCTGGGAACACTCGATGGGGTTCTCCCTCATCTCCTGGCGGACCTCCAGCTCAAGGTCAAGCAGGTCCAGGACCAGGTCCAAGCTGTAGCCAAACAGCTCCAGACAGCATTGGACATTGGCAACTCATGTGCCAGGTCCGTGGAGGCCACAGTGGCTATGCATCACAGGGCTTGGCTGCAGATCTTGACCTTCACGGCGGATACCCAGCACAAGCTGGTGGATGTCCCCTTCCTGGGTACTGACTTGTTCGGGCCCAGGGTCGAGGGACACCTCACCCACATCGAGAATTCCTGTGCCACCTTGGACTCGGTGACATCTGCCCAGAGGGATCCCAAGGGCTCCAAGTGACCAAATAAGAAGCACTTTCAGACCCTCTCTGCTCCTGTGGCCAAACCAGCCCAACCCCAAACTGGACAGGCCCAGGCTTGGCGACCTCAACTGAAGTCTGTGGCCGCTGTCATCCACAAGCCTGGAGGAGGAGGCCCTGGTGCAGGGGTCAACCTTAACTTTTTTTTGCACTAGCCAGCAGGACAAGTTGATTCAAAATTGCACTAGCCCGCAGATGTTTCCACTAGCCCACAATTATAATGGTAAATTTTGATTACTTGTACAGGAAAAGAATGCAAGCCAAGAAAATATTGTGATTATTGCACATTTATCCTGCTCCCACATTGCTTCTGGCCCCAGCAGAAGAAAAAGACTGCAGTGACATCTCACACAGTGTGCCCTCCATTGTTTTGTACCATGGCCTCCTCTCTTCCTGTTCCTTCACCCCCCAAACTAGAGGATAAACAGCAGCAAACGTTCAGTCAAGCAGACCTAGCTCTGCACATACAATATCTGGCATCATCATGCATCTCACCATACTCTCACCCCCACCCACAGGGCAATGAAGAGAGTCAGGCAGAGAGAGACACTCTGTCCCTACACTGTGATCAGCTGGAGCTTGGCACTTCTGGAAGTTTTCATAGTGTCAAGTGAGCCAGGAGCACTTCTAGGATTTTTTTGGGAAGGGGGCTACACAAACCTAAGGGGCTTGGGAAACAGAAAACTTTATGAAATTTTAAGTATCAATTTTAACATGCTGTGCCTCAACAATAACAGATTTTTTTAATTCTCATTTCATCAGGTCAATGTAAACAACACACAGGCATGATACTGTACTACCCCTGTTTCTATATAGGATGATCTATGTGCCCCAGGAATGCTTATTTTAACTTTTTAAATTATGTATTTTATTAAGGTATTCAAACAACATGAAGTCTTGCTGTATTCTGACATTATTCTGACATTATGCAGTTAGCCCCAGCACTTGATAACCTAAAGAAAATTGAACAATGGGGTGAGATTAACAACATGAAATTTAATAAAACCAAATGTGTAGTAATTCATTTTGGTAAAAAAAATTGTAAATACCAATACTGCCTCAACGGTAAAATTATAAAAAATAGTAAGTGTGAAAAAGACCTTGGAGTATGGGTAAATTCGCAGCTATCATCAGACTCTCATATAATAAAGACAATAGAGAAATGTACTAGTATTATTCATTCTATTAAGAAAGCTTTTATTTCAAGGAACAAAGTATGTGTTATGAAACTTTACAAGACCTATGTGTTACCACATTTGGATTATGGATCCCCAATTTGGAGCCTTTATCTCAAAAAGGACATTATCCAGGTTGAGAGAGTTCAAAGAAAAATGACCAAATCCATTAAAGTATTAAAAACATTAGAGTATGGAGAAAGACTAAAAAAATTGAATCTATTCTCTCTGGAGACCAGAAGAATTAGGGGGGATCTGTTATTAATGTACCGGATTTTGAATGATCAGTCACTAATGGGACAATGTAATTTAAAGAGCTTACATAAAAAAGTATATTTAAGATCGCATGATAAACAAATTATGATTAATAGAGAGCAAACTGTTAGACATCAAAACTTTTATATTACATGAACCTCTAAACTTTGGAATAATCTACCTGGGAATATAGTGGAGGCAGCAACAGTAGATATATTCAAAAAATGTTAGATGAATACCTAACTTGCAATTATTTTTAATTACTGAACCCACTATGAGTGGGAGACAATTTAATGGGCTTTCTTGCCTACTTTGTCTATATCAACCAAGTTAAACCAAGAACTGCTCTGGAGAGGAAAGAGTTAACTCTATGCCAGCGCATAGAACGTTGAGCTTGAGCTCGGTTCAAACCTCTGTCTGCTGCACTTTGAAGTGTAACCATCAGATTCTTTACTCCGCCTAACTGAACAGTCGTTCCAGAGATTTCTCCTTCGCTAACGGTTCGGTCCAGTAAAAAACATCGGTTTATACCTCTATTTTTTCTTTATTTTGGTTTAGATCCCTGTCTGTGGTACAGTAAGTACATAGGTAGTGGACTAGTACTGCGTTTTTTGTGGAAATTGTAAAAACTTGTATTTCAATTGGTTCGGCTGAACCGGTTGTCTGTATCTTGTCTTGTGTCCTTTTCTTTTAGCTGAATTTAGTGTGAGGTACAGGTCCTTATCGGTTCTAAAAAACAAAACAAAAAAAAAAACATGTTTTATCGTCTTTTTCCAAAACCCAGAAAATGGTTAGGAACCGATAAGGGGGTCTTGCCTGGCTGTTGCCAAAAAAAGGGCAAGTTGTAGGATGGCTTTGTCTGAGAAAACCAAGAGAAAAACCGGGCCCACTGGGTTTCAACACTGCACTGAGTGTGGGGAGGCCTTTGCTAAGGCCGATCCCCACACCACCTGTGTTTTGACCACCTGGAGTCAGACTGCCAAATACGTAAAAATTTCCCTAAAGCTACCCTGGATAAAAGATTGGGCAGGATTAGGGAAAAGGAGGCCAAGACGTCTGCTGACCCGGATGATCAGCCCGGTTTGGTTCCGACTGAACCTGAGGGAGTGCCCACTGATCTGGGCGAGACTCCCTCGGGCAAATGGAGAGCCGATACTGAGTGGTCGGTTCTGGTAGAAAGAAAAAAGAAAGAGAAATCGTCCGGTTCGGATCCAGAACCGCATCGTCCAACCGCCATTGAAATTGCCAGGGCGATTAGTATAGTTGAATCGCTCTGTTCAGTTCCGGCTGATCCGATGCCTCCTGATAGGTGTTCGGTTCGGTCAGTTCCTCTGGTTCAGAATTATTCCCCTGAAGACTATTATGAACCGGACTTGGTGGGGGATGAATTATGATGATGATAATGATGATGGGTGGAAGGTCTGGATGAGCCCATAGAACTGGACATCTCCCCAGACAGGCCTTCTGGTGTTTCCCCTTCTAGGCTTTCTGAGTCACCTTCCCACTTTGTGTTCTACAAAAAAGTGGCAGAAACCCTCCAGCTCCCTCTGGATGAAGCTGTTGAGGAACAAGAGGAGCCTGACTATGTGGAGATGATGGACATCCCAGAGTCCAAGAGATTGTCTATTCCCCTTCACAAATCCTTTGGGAAACAGACACAGAGGTTACTTAAGACTCCAAATTCTTTACCTCCTGTGGACAGGCGAATGGACAAGAGATATATGTTGTCAGGCCCAGGTACGGAGTACTTGTATCAGCAATGCAGCCATGTTGGGGTTGTACAGTCTTTAGCCTGTGATAAGGCTAACATACTCTTGGTTTCACACCCCCCAGATAAAGACTGCAGGAAGCTGGATGCCATGGCAAAAAAACAGTACATGGCATCTTCCTTCGGACTCAGGCAGGGTAACTGTATGGCCTACACAGCCAGATACCAGTAGTCCAGATGGGATTCTGTTCTGGAGCTGACTAAACAGGCTTCCCCCCAGCTTGGCAAGGAGCTGGAGGAGGTGGCTGCTGATGGGATTGAGGCATCAAAAATCCAGTTTCATGCTGCTGTGGACTCCAATGATGTGTCATCAAGAGTCATGACTACCTCTGTGGCTCTTCGGAGACTGGCTTCGCTCACATGTACTAGCATATCGTAGGACACCCAGGCTAAGACTATGGATTTCCCTGTCGTCGAGAATTCTCTGTTTGGGGAGCAGACAGAGAATTATATGAAAAAGGTGGATGAGTATAGGACCACCTACAGGAGTGCACAGGCCAAGGAAAGGAAGGCAACTCCTCAGAAGCTGCAAGCTAGGAGCAGGGGCAGGCCTTTCTACCAGGCACAGGCCTCCTCTCTTTTTTCCCAGAGGTTCTTCAGAGGGAAAGGCAGAAGAGGTATGAGCAGGGCTGCATCCTCCTCTCAGCCTTAGGCTCCTGCCAAGCAGACACCCTGATGTGTCAGCCCAGGTCGACTCCCCAATTCCTGTAGGAGGCAGGCTGGCTTACTATTTCCAGGACTGCAAGTCTGTTACCTCAGACAAGTGGGTCCTGGAGGTAGTAAGCCAGGGACTAGCCCTCAGCTTCAAAAAATTTCCAAAGCTGAGGGTCAGGTCCTTTCCACCTGCAAACATCTCCGAAACCATTGCCCTAGAGGCAGAGGTTTCATCTCTGCTGGCTCTCAGAGCCAGAGAGAGAGTTCCTACACTTCACAGGGGCAAAGGTCTGTATTCCAGATACTTCCTTACCCGAAAAAAAAACAGGGGAGTGGCGTCCCATCCTAGATTTAAGATACCTAAACAAGCACCTAGTAAAGCCAAAATTCATAATGGTGACTCGGGGAATAATTCTTCCCTCTCTAAGGCCAGGGGACTGGCTAGCCTCCCTGGACCTAAAGGATGCCTACTTTCACATTTCTATCAGGTGCTCCCACAGAAAGTACCTCAGGTTGAACTGCCTTCAGGCCATTACCAGTTCAAAGCAATGCCTTGACTAACATCAGCTCCAGGGTGTTTACAAAATGCCTAGCAATAGTAGTGGCCTTTCTTAGGAGACAAAACATCTCCATATTTCCATACCTGGACGACTGGCTCATTGTGGGTCAGTCTCCAGACCAAGTCAAGTCAGATTTATAAGTGACCCAACAAGTGCTCACTTCTCTAGGATTCCTCCTCAGTCTTCCCAAATCAGTTCTCGAGCCAGTACAACTCTTAACATTCATAGGGGTAGAATTGGATACTGCCAAAGCAAGAGCCTTTCTCCCTCTGGCAAGGGTAAAGGCCCTTATTGAGCGGGCTTCTTCATTCCACCGTCTAGTGTCTCAACCAGCAAGGCATTTCCTTCAACTCCTGGGCCACATGGCAGCTTCCACTGCAGTGGTCCAAGGGGCCAGATTTCAGATGAGGGACATCCAGTTCCATTTGAGGGCTTTTTGGTCTCAGAAAAGAGATCCTCTAACCAAGCTTATTCCAGTGACTCAGACCCTGATCCAGGCTCTCCAATGGTGGTTGGATCAGGACAACCTCAGGCAAGGAGTCACATTCATCACTCAGCCTCATTTTGTGGTTCTAACCACGGATGCTTCTCTATTGGGGTGAGGAGCTCACCTGGGAGTGTGGTCCCCTCAGGAGTCTCTTCTCCATATCAGTCTTCTAGAGCTCAGGGCAGTGTACCTGGCTCTGCAAGCCTTCTCAGAATCAGTACAGAACAAGGTGGTTCAAGTCAGGACAGAGAACACCACCACCATGTGGTACATCAACAAGCAGGGAGGCACTCGGTCTATGACCTTGTGCATGGAAGCCATGAAATTATGGTGCCTGGCTTATTCTCTACAGACCTCTCTGGTAGCAGTCCACCTTCCAGGGAAGGACAATGTGCTAGCAGATGCATTGAGTAGGATTTCCCAGGGCCATCACAAATGGTCCCTGGACCCCCCTAGTGTTGAAAGTGATCTTTTCAAGGTGGAGAAACCCAGAGATAGATCTCTTTGCAACCCCAGTTAATCACCAACTTCCCCTCTTCTGTTGCAGACCCCCAGTCTTGGGTTCAGTCCCTCTGGATGCTCTAATTCTGGATTGGGAAGGGACATTTCTTTATGCCTTCCCTTCCTTTCCTCTACTGTTCAAAGTCCTGGTCAAGATAAGGTCACAATCTTGCAAAGTGATCCTGATTGCTCCAGACTGGGCCAGACAGCCTTGGTATCCCCCTGTTGCTGTCCCTAGCAATCCATCTTCCCTTATCTCTTCCCAGGAATCACAACCTGTTAACCTCCTCTCAGGGGAGGATCTGGTACCCCAACCTTCGGTCTCTCAATCTCAAGACATTGCTCTAGAAGAGCTAGAATATGCAGATTTGCATCTGTCTCAAGGGGTTCTGGACATTCTCAAAGCCTCTCGAAAATCTGCCCCCAGAAAGACTTATAACTCCAAATGGAAAAGATTCAGCATTTGGTGTTCCAAGAAGCACATACTCCCAGATACTGCTGACTTGGCTACAGTTCTGGATTACATGGTTCATCTTAATGGCCTAGGCCTCAGACCAGCTACCCTCAAAGTTCACTTGTCAGCTGTTTCTGCTTTTCTGTCAGTGGGAAAGCCATCCTCACTGGCATCTCACCCTGTTTTCTGTAAATTTTTCAAAGGATTGCTTCATACCAACCCCCTCCCTTTTAGTGATCCTGCTCCTGCTCGGGATCTTAGTGTTTGCATTGCCAAGCTTATGCAACCCCCCCCTTTTGAGCCTTTGTTCTCAGCAGAGCTTAAGTACTTGACTTGGAAAACTGTATTCCTGGTAGCTATTACCTCTGCCAGGCATATCAGTGAATTGCAAGCTCTGTCAGTGGAGCCTGATTTTATCTCATTCCATAGAGATAAGGTGGTCCTTAGAACCAACAGGAGGTTCTTACCCAAAGTAGTTTCAGATTTTCATCTGAACCAATCCATGTCTCTTCCTGAATTCTTCACTGATCATTCTTCTTCAGGAGAGAGAAAATTACACAGTTTGGATGTTAAAAGGGCTCTTAGCTACTATACTGAGTGTACTAAGGCACTTAGGTTTGACTCCCTCCAGTTGTTCCTCACTTATGGTGAAGTGGGGAAGGGTAAACCTGCTACTAAGAGAACTATTGCCAGGTGGATTGTCTCTTATATACAATTCTGCTATGAAAAGCTAGGCAAAGTACCCCCCTCAGGCCTGAGGGCTCATTCGACTAGCGGTACAGCTGCTTCTCTGGCTGCTGCCAGAGATATACCCTTATTAGAGATATGCAAAGCAGCCGCCTGGAAAACAGTCCATACATTCACCAAGCATTACTCTCTGGATATCCACTCTAGGAGTGATGCTAGGTTTGGTACAGCAGTACTGCAGAGCCTATTCCCAAAATAGGTTCGAAACCCTCCTCCATGGAGGTACTGCTTGGTAGTCTGCATAATGTCAGAATACAGCAAGACTTCATGTTGTTTGAAGAAAAAATTACTCATCTTAATAACTGTGTTTCTTCTAATGGAGTCTTGCTGTATTCTGACCTCCCTCCCCTTTCAGAACCTGTTTTTTGGGAAGTGGGCTGGTAGGTGCAGTGTTGCACCTCAGGGTTGTACGTGACACTCCCCCCTCTTAGTCAGGGGTAGTGGGTTATTTAATGTTTTTGTAATTACTTTGGTTCACTACTAGTTTTTGTTTTGGATTTCTCGACTTGAGTCTTTTGGCGATCCAAAATATTTGGTTGCCTTTTGGCTAGTGATTTTACAATTTCCACATAGTGGGGTAGTTAGTTAGGGTTAGCTCGTAAGAGTCTGACGGTTACACTTCAAAGTGCAACAGACAGAGGTTTGAACTGAGCTCGAGCTCAACGTTCTATGCTCTGGCATAGAGTTAACTCTTTCCTCTCTGGAGCAGTTCAAGTGCTGGGGCTCACTGCATAATGTCAGAATAATGTCAGAATACAGCAAGACTCCATTAGAAGAAACACAATTACTAAGGTGAGTAATTTTTTCTTTTATACCATACATGCTCCAGAGCTTTGTTTTTAGGATGAAAGGACATGCTGGGTAGGATAAGGGTAGGACTTTATGGATGGCGTTGGCTGGCATGGTTCATTTAGAAGAGCTGGGGACCCCTGCACTTGAAAAAAAATGGCAGCTGTGGGTCTGGGGATAGTCATTTCAGAGCATGATCTGCAGTGGTGTCCAGGGAAAGTACAGAATTGAGAGATTTGAATGTAAGAGGGAACAGCTATGGTGAGGCCGGGATAAAACCCACCACCTGCAGAGCAGACCCTCTATGCCTCTTAGCATTTTGTCATGTTGGATACAGACACTCAAAATGTAGGGAAATGAGGGACACTGGTCTTAACAGTATGGGACAAATTTTCAGAGACACATTCAGAAAACTGGAAGCTAGTGACTTAACAGCTTCTACCTTTGATCACACCCTGGACACTAGCTGAAAGTTGTAATAGTGGAGTGATAATTACTCACATTGAGTCTTTTGTGAGATCCCCCTCCGAAACTGCCAGATAACTGTAGCTCTTAATGAGATGTTAATCATACCAGGTCATCTGGAACACTGAGAGAGATTAGCACAAGGAATAGAGCCTGCCAAAGTAGGGACATTTTTAACTTCATCAGCGACCATGGAAAACCTGCACTAGTCAAAACGGACAAGTAGAGGGTTAGCTGCTCTAGCCCTGGCCAATTTGCACTAGAGTTTGGACTAATAAGACAATGTTAAAATCGAACCCTGCCCTGGTGGCCCTTCAGCCGGGCTCTCCTCTGCCTCCAAGCCTGCCTAGTGACGGGATGAGGGGTGCCTCCCTCATGCCCATCACACCTCTCCTGGGTCCTCCTGTGGAGGGCTGGCTTTGCCACTTCCTTTCTGCCTGGTCCGCTGTTACCATGGACAGGTGGGTCCTCGAGGTGGTCATCAGGGTCTGCCTTTGGAGTTCGAGGCATACCCACCCTGCCAAGCCCATGTCCCACGGTAGGGCATAGTGTCCGTCAACATCCTGTCGGCCCTTCAGAATGACATAGCCCAGCTGCTCCACAAGGAGGTTATGACTCCTGTCTCGGACCCTCCAGAACACCCTGGGTTTGTCCCCAGGTACTTCCTGGTGCTAAAATAGAGGGGGCTGGTGCCCCCATCTTAGATGTGCGCAACCTAAACAAGTTCATCAGGTCGCATACCTTCAGGATGGTCACTCTGTCTCAGATCATGCCATCTCTCAAGCAGAAAATGTGGTTTTGCCTCCTGGATCTTCAGGACACGTTTTTTCACATCCCAGTCCATCCGTCCCGCTGCCGGTTCTTACTGTTCCAGGTGGAGGTGATCTTCTATGAGTTCCAGGCCATGCCATTCGGCCTATCCTCAGCTCACAAGGTCTTCACCAAGTGCATTGCAGTATTGGAAGCTTACCTGAGGTGCTAAGGAGTCCGGGTTTACCCCTACCTGGATGACTGGCTGATTGCAGGTCCCCCCAGGCAGGAGGTTGGAGAGGTCCCGGACCTGGCCCTCCAGACTTGCATCTCTCTCTTGGCCTCCTGGTCACTGAAGCAAAGTTGGAACTCATGACCTTGCAGGTGATCCATTTCATCGGGGCAGAGCTTGATCCTAGCAGAGCCAGGGCTTGGTTCCCGATGGACAGGGCGGAGGCTTTCTTCTCCTTTGCTCGATCATTTTGGTTTGGGCAGTTGCGTGGGACTTCCTGAGCTTCCTGGGATACATGATGGCCTGCACCAGCATGGTCCATTGGGTTCACTTTAGAATGCACTCTCTGCAGTGGCAGCTAGCCGCCAAGGGTCTCAACGCAAAGGGCACTTTGACCAGCCGGTCACTGTGACCAGCTGATGTGGGACGCCCTCCAGTGGTGGTTAGTGCCGGAGTATCTGCCGGAAGGTATCCCGTTTGTCTGCCTAGAGCTGACTGTTATCCTGGCAACCGATGCCTCTCTCATGGGCTGGGTCCCAGGTCCATCTTGCAAATGAGCTTCTGCTCAACGATGAACGCCTGGTTAAATAAAGACTTGATTGATTGATTGGTTGCTCACCTGGGGAACACAGAGTCCACGGGCTCTGGACCCCCGAGGAGTCCCAGTGCCACATCAACCTGCTGGAGCTCAGGGCAGTTCAGCTGGCGCTGACTGCTTTTGCTCCACACATCTGAGGTCAGGTGGTTCAGGTGCAGATGAACAACATCACCACCAAGTACTTCCTCAACAAGCAGGGTGTAATGCACTCCCTTCCTCTATGCAGGGAAGCTCTCCATATGTGGACCCTCATGCACAGCCTGGAGGCCAATCTCCTGGCCATCCATGTGGCCGGTGTCTTCAGTCAGCTGGCAGACACCCTCAGCCATGTGGGCAAGGCGTCTCATGAGCGGTTTCTCCACCCAGAGGTTGTACACAACCTATTCTCCCAGTGGGGCACCCCTCTGGTATACCTGTTTGCCTTCAGGGAGGACACAAAGCTGAGACTCTTCTGTACCTGCCCTTCTCTGCAGGGAACACTGCAGGGGGATGTCTTCTTGAGGCTCTGGGCCCCGGACCTCCTCTGTGCCTTCCCTCCATTTCCCTTGATCCACAAGGTGTTGCTTAAGGTGAGGAGGGACAAGGCACAAGTGATCCTGGTGGCTGCGAACCGGCCATGCCAGTTCTGGTACCCTGATCTCCTCAGCCTCAGCAGCAGGCCCCTGAGGCATATTTCTCTCTGCCCAGACGGATTCTCCATCAGTCAGGGGAAAGTACTCCATCCAGACATTCAGTCCCTGCACCTGACAGCCTGGTTCCTGAGTGTCTAGATTTCCAGGCTTTGAGTGTCTCCGAAGATGTCCTCAGCGTAGTTGAGGCTTCTTAGAAGGAATCAACCAGGAAATGTTATGCCTTCAAATGAAAGAGGTTCTCCATTTGGTGCCAGGGTAAGGGGCTGGACCCCTTGTCTTGCCCAGTGGCTAGCATCCTTGACTACCTTTGGTCCCTCTCCCAGTTGGGCCTTCGGTCGACGACCCTGAGTGCGGGTCAGTCAGCAGTCAGTGGTGCAGGAGAAGGTGGTCTGATGCTTCTTTAAAGGCCTTGACCATATTTCCTCTCCGATGCATGAACCAGCACCACCTTGGGAGTTGTTGCTGGTTTTGGCAATGCTCATGGGCAAGCTATTTGAACCAATGCACAGGTGTGAAATGTCTCACCTGTCATGGAAGACCGCCTTCCTGGTGGCTATCACATCAACCAGATGGATCAGTGAGCTCCAGGCGCTTTTGGTGGAGTCTTCTTACTTGGTCTTCCACAGGGACAAGGTTGTCCTTCGTCCCGACCCGAAGTTCCTCCTGAAGGTTGTGTTGGATATTTACCTTAACCAGGTGATTAACCTCTCTGTGTACTTCACCAACCACAACCTCAGAGGCCGAGCACAGGCTCCATACTTTGGACCTATGCTACACGCTAGCCTATGACAAGGAGCGCCCGGTTGGAGTTCAGGGAGAGGTTCTCCAGCTGTTTGTCACCTATGCTGAAGTGCACCTGGCAGACCGGCAGGTAAGTGGATGAATGGTAGGTGGATTGTGTCCTGCATCGACCTCTGCTATAGGTTGATGGGTAGGGATCCTCCTGTAGGGCTAAGGGCTCATTCCACCCATCATACCGCTGACTCAGTGGCTGCTTCCAGGGATGTCCCTATCCAGGAAATCTGCAGGGCTGCTACCTGGAGATCAATGCACACCTTTTTTTCCCACTACCACATCGATCTTGAGTCATGCAAGGATGCTGATTTTTGGGGCCTCGGTTCTCCAATTTTATTTCCTAAGTAGGGGGTGTGCACCTTGCCCCCTCCTCCTGGAGAACTGCTAGGAGTCTGCCAGAAATGTGGATAAGTACACCATATCCACGTCCCTGGAAAAACAGGTCACTCACCTATAACGGTAGTTCTAGGAGTGGTATATGGTATACATCCATACTGACCCACCTGACCTCCCCTGGCAGCTGCCACACTGATCTGGTTTCCAGCAAGCGAGATCTGACGTCATGGGGCGGTGCCGAGGGAGATACCATCTGGGTGGGTGGGAGGAGCTAGCTTGAAGATGTTCCAGCAAGTCTTAAGGGGGAAAGAACACTGCCAGTCATGTGGATGAACATCATATACCACTCCTAGAACTACTCTTACAGGTGAGTAACCTGTTTTTCTGTTCCTCCCACTACAGCATCAACACTGAGACCACAGTGACTGTGACATCACTAACAACCAAGAAGAACCATTTCTTACTGCCAAATTATTCTCTTTCACATGAAACAGCAGGGACTGGCTCTTCTTGGTTACTAGTGATGTCACAATTTCCTACATTTTTATTGGTAACTTGTGAAAGTCAGTGCTCAGGCAGCAAGGGTTGTGGTGCCTCAATGTGTTTGGTCACATTTCTAATGATGGAGTGGGAGGTCCAGAACTGACCTTTTTTAGCCTCCAGAGTGCTACTCCACATTACCAGCCCAGTACCACCAGGTGGAAAATCTTCTAATTAGCAAACAGAAAAGCAAATAGAAAAGAAAAAATACTTCGGATATAAGAAGTGATGGGTGACTGTATCTGAAAATTACTATTAATTCCAGGCTGTTTACATTTTTGGCCTTATCTATGAAGTTGTCTATTTCTTCAATATCTGTTAAGGTTTTGTTGCTAGTAGTCAGTGTGGAACTTGCTGGTGCATCAGAGATATCATATGTTGTGTGGGTAGTTACGGCCAGTGCAGCAGTAGAGGTTATGGGCCTGTCAGGGTCCTCAAATGTCTCTGTGTTGTTCACTATTTGGGTTAGAATTTGACTTATTTCTATCTCAAAACTGCTGTTTGGGTCCGTAGATGTCATTTTCCATTTTTATTTATTTTGGTGTTCACTATTACAGATTGGAAAAAAATCACAAAATGCAATTTTGTTTATTTGTATGGTGAGTTAGTGATGCACTCCGTGGGGCAGGCAGTTAGCAAGTGATGTGGCATGAGGAAATTGAGATTTTACAGTTATTTGTGGTTCTTGTAAGCCAAGTGCAACAGGTTGACAGGATTTATCTGTCCGTCATCTAAGACACTTTTTTTTTTTTTTTGTTACTGTGAAAAGTAGTTTGGGAATGGAAATTATCTGACGCATGGATGTAGGCAGGCATACTCCAAGCACTCCATGGTGTGCAGTTTAATTTAAGGGGGTAGCAAATAGGCTCTGAACTGCTTCCTTTTTCCATGAAAACTAACAATGAAAATACTGAACCTTTCTGTAATTTTATTCATGGAGTCGAAACTAGAAGGACTGGTCACTAATTCGCTCTTTGCATCCCATGGACAATACAACTTTACAGGCTCTGAGCTGGTATGTGGGTGTCTTAGGGAACAATGCATGGCATTTGTATTTACCCATGCATGGCAACAACCACTGTCATGAGATACAAAAGTCATATTTATTGTACCAAATGAGGCAACAAACACGGTTCTGGTGTACATTTGTATATTGTCTGGCTACACCCGTGGGGTGGGGGGAGGGGGTAGCTCACCCTAACAAGGGGGGGTAGCATTGAGTTCACTTGGTGTGCTACACCCCTGATCTGACATAAGAACTGTGTGTATGTATGTATGTATGTATATATATATAATTTATAAAATGGGGGAAAAGATGGCTCCAAATCCAATCTTCTGCTTGTATAAAACACATCACATGACCATGCGTACATCACAGCACGACCGCACACCTGCACTTTTACCCCCCCCCCAAAAAAAACAATTTTGACATTTTATAAGATAGATAAACGACTCTGAGGTGTGCGGTCTCGCTCTGATATACGTATGCCTTGGATGGTTGTCTCACTTGATCTCCAGCTTCGTGCGTAACAATGTACACCAAGCCGTGCATATAGCAGAGCGCGACCGCACACCTCAGAGTGGTTTATATATATTTATAAAATGGGGTGGTAAAATCATAGAAATTCCACTAACATGATTGGACAGAATGCATCACATGACCGTGCATTATTTCCCAACGACCGCACACCTCCCAGCGCGACCGCACGCCTGAACTAATTTTTATCCTCCAAAACCTTCTCACCAGTACTCACATCATTCCACATCTACCACAGATAGTCACCCACAAACCAAAGTTCAAACTAACACTGACAAAAAAAAAAAGAGCTTTGTATTCCTATTTCTTTTCAGTTACTATTCTTACAATAAAGCCGTCCTCTTTACAGAAAGGAAAACGAGTGGAGACCACTTTCACTTTTATTAGTTACATGTAGCGTGACCGAGCATGGTCAATAACACTATCTAATAACCACCCAGACACTGAAGAGTGTCCCTCAGTGTGAATAAGTAAAGTAACTGTATTTTACCTTACTTAAAGTAGCCAGATCAAGCAAGTTGCAGACAGGACTTTCAGTTTTATGACTGAGGTGTAGCGTGACCGGGCGTGGTGAAAATGAAAGTTAATGTGCAGCCAAACAGTGAAAGTAAGTAACACTGTGTACTAGAAAAGCAAAGAAACTCTGCATTTGAGCTTATTTAAATTTAAAAGCATGTAAAAAAGCTGCCGTGGGAAGCATTCGGAGAAGTAGCGCAAACCGAGAGTGTTGGCAGCGTCGCAGACGTTACATAGGACAGAGCGAGTGTTGCTCTAGCAACATTTGCTAGAGCAACACTCGCTCTGCCCTGCATTCGTCTGAACTCTTTCGGTTTCGCTACTTCTCTAGATGCTTCCCAGCGGCTTTTACATGCTTTTAAATTTAAAATAGCTCAAATGCAGAGTTTCTTTGCTTTTCTAGTACACAGTGTTACCTTTCACTGTTTGGCTGCACATTAACTTTCATTTCACCACGCTCGGTCACGCCACACCTCAGTCATAAAACTGAAAGTCCTGTTTGCAGTTCGCCGACTGCTTCCCACGGCAGCTTTTTACATTGTTTTAAATTTAAATAAGCTCAAATGCAGAGTTTATTTCCTTTCTAGTACAGAGTGTCACTTACTTTCACTGTTTGCCTGCACATTACGTTCACTTTCACCACGCTCGGTCACTCTATATGTCAGTGATAAAACTGAAAGTTCTGTCTGTCACTAGCCTCACCTCGCCCTTCTTTACACAAATCTAAATAAAATAAGGCAAAATGCAGTTCTTTACACAAATCCAAATAAAAAAGCAAAATGCAACAAACCTTTTTTTTTTCAATTCTTATGCTACACAGGGACTACTTTTTGTTCTCCCACAAAACATTTATTTCATTTTATAAGATAGATATACCACTCTAGGGTGTGCGGTGGCTCTGATATCACGCATGCCTTGGGTGGTTGAGCGCACTGGCCTGCAGCCTCGTGCAGTCCACAACGCACACCAAGGCGCAGTGATATCAGAGCGACACCGCACACCCTAGAGTGGTATATCTATACATATATATATATATATATATATATATATATATATATATAGGCGTGATGTAGTAACTGTACGTAAATGAATTTTGTGTACACAGTTACTTAGATAAACAGATATAATAACTGGTGTCCCTTTATAACAGTTTGCTGCAGACTGCTTCTAAAATGCTGTAATAACCCAGTAAATGTGTAATAACTTGATACGGGGTTGTTATGGTATTTTCATTCTGCACTGTCACTGCTATCAACTGCAAAAAATATACTGTCTCCATACACTGTCTCGAAAATTTGCACCAGTTGTATTATAAAAAATAATGCCTGTGCAGGGTTTGTATTATAAGGATTTTTCACACACCCTTGGTGTGTGATGACCTCATAAACCCCTTGAACTTTGCTCTTGGTGTTTATAGATTATCACACACCTCAGGTGTGTGAAGAATCTCCGTAATACACACCTGCACAGGCATTATTCACTATTTATCACACTCCATTTATGTCCATCCCTCTTGCATTAATAGCTATTCAGATGATCATTAATACTTATGGATTCTAGTCTTCTTCTTTGAGATTTTTCTTTTTGAATTAAATATGGTGATAATGTTCCACTTCTGTTTTCCTGTGTATAAATTTAGCTTGCATAAAAAGCATCAATCTTTCAACCTTCTCATTCAATATAGAATTATATTTATGTCTTAATTCCTTCTTTTCTTTTAAATGCATATTTTTATTGTGTACTGAATACAACTTTTGTAGTTGTGTTATTTGAGATTGCAAGTATTTTAATTGTTTGTTTTTTTCCCTGTTAGCAGCATAAGAAATGACAACCCCCTGTTTGAGTGCTTTGTAAGCATCCCATACTACTTTGGGGGTAACACCCTCATCTGTATTTTGTTCAAATAACATTTCAGTATATTTTGTTCCAATAACATTTCAGTTTCTTTAGTTATTACTTCTTTGAAATGTTCATCTTTCAAAAGTAAGGGGTCAAACTTCCACATTCCTTGTCTGGTGGTGTCCCTTGACGTAAGTAAAAGTTTGAGTGGAACATAACTAGATATTGTTATAGGGCAGTATTTGATATCTACACCTTCAGAATATAAGGATTTTGACCCAATAATCATATCACTATGAGAATATGTAGAATGTCTGGCTGAAGAATGTGAGAATCTTTCACCCCGGATTAATAATATGTCACTGATCAGTTAGAGCTGTATCACTCTTTCTAGTGTGACACACAAATTCAGCTGCTTTGTTTAATGTTGGGGTGCACCTGTTATACTGTCCGGCAGTGGTAAGGCTGAGTTATACAGAATTCATATTGCTTATCTTGAAGGAAATGCTTTGCACTGATGACTCACAGGCAGTCCCTGCGAAAACACCCAAACCCACGGTGGGCCCTTCAGGTTGGGGGGGGCCATAGAAGTGTGCCAAAACAGACTGACCCTACTTACCCAGATTTGCAGGTCAACCCCAATCTTGGTAGCAGGAAAGGTCATGAGGAGAATGCTGGGGAATCTGGGGTAAATCCTGACCTGAATGAACCAAATCTGTTAGATAGGAAGAGTGCCCCTCTAAGGAGGATTGGAAGTGGACAGACCTTGAAAAAAAGATTCCCGTCTCACTTATTTTATGTTAGTTATTGTCTAGTTTTATAACAGAGATTTGTAGGATGCTGCAGTTGAAGGCTGTCCAGAGCACTAAACTAAGGGCTACTGCCTTATGGGTTCATCTCACAGGAGTCATAGAGGTTTGATATTTTTCAGTTGATATCATGGCCAATTCTTTCTTTTTCTTTATATATTTTATGGATTTTTTTGTGCCCCATTTTCACCCATCCCTGAACCTTGGCCGAGCGTGTGCACGTGGAGGCATGCACACGCCGTGGCCTGAGGTGGCCTCCCTCAGTTCGCCACCCTCTCCCACCTACGCTAGCCACTGGACTGCCACCCGGTGGCAGCAGAACTACGGGGGGATGACCACCACCCCGAGAGAGGAGAGTTGCCTATCGGGTGCTCAATCCTGCTCTCACCCCTTCCCGTGCTGGCTCCTCAACAACCTGAGTCCATTCCCGAACTTTGGTTGCCGGCATGACGCGAGGTAAGGTGTCCAGTGCCTCAGCCCTCTGTGCCACCAGGCCGGCCTGCCAATTCCTTTTTTTGAGAGATACAACTGTAGATGGTCTGTGGATGTTGGCTTGTTTAGCATGCTAGATTGTGGCAACCATATGGAGTGTGCACCAGGCCCCAGATTAGGCAGAGAAAATGAAGCTGTAAAGTCTGCTTTTTTTGCCAGGAAGTGGTCTTCATCCCAGAGCTGGACTGTATTCTGAAGGTCATCAAGGACAATATAGGTCAGCTACCGGTATGTAGACAGCAACAGAAACCCAGCCTGTCGTGAAGGAGGTGGGGCTTTTTAGCAAGTCAGGATAGCCAGTGGGTGGATTTTGTCCCTTTTGGAATTTCACAACCAGAGGCAGAGGAGCTTAAGCTGGTTTTAAGGGCAACAGTAGCAAGAACCTTTGCCCATAAATGCATTGACAGTGTCAAGCAAGAAATGTAAGTTCATTTTCTTTCTCAGGTCATATGCAAACAAAAGGAAAGGTCTGCTTCGAGCAGGACTCCCTTTCACTGGAGCGTTTATGGCACACTGGGTCAACAGGGCTGACATTTTGGTGTACACCACAACAAGTGACAGGTAGCCTACCATTATGTGTTCTTTATGTTCTACACAACTGATGTCCAGATTACTGCTGTGACAGCTGTCAGCTGTAGGATTTGCCAGGTGGTGGTGGTTGTAGGAAGGTAAGCTCCTCTTCTTCTTCCTCAAGTTGTATGCAAAAGAAAGGAAAAGTCTGCTTTGAGAAGGGCAGCCTTTCCCTGGAGCACTTATGGCACTTTGGGTCGACAGGACTGACATTTTGATGTACACTGCTATAAGTGATAGGTAGCCTACAATTATGAAAAGCACAAAAACAGCTCAAACTGCTCGCAAAGGGTGCCAGGTAAACACAATCAACAGCTCAGTCCACAAATACCAGCACTCCTTAGTCAAGTTTGCAATTAGAGGCCCTCTTTATTAGAAATATTTTAAAACATGCCGCAGTGTATCAAACTACCTGGTCGTAGCTACTGGGAACCCTGACCGGCTGGTGTACAAAACCGGTTGGGGTTACCAGTAACTATGGCCTGGTAGTAAAGAGTGCCTGTAATTGAAAACTTGGCTAAAGAGTGCTGGTATTTGGGGACTGAGCTGTTGATTGTGTTTATGTGGCACACTTTACGTGGTGCAGTAGCTAACCTTTCTGGCTGAGAATTAAACAGCAATTACCTGAACCTGAACAAAACATTTCTGTATGGCCACTGAGCGAGTGTGAGAGAGAGGGATTTCATTCTCTGTGAGCCAGCACACTTTACGTGGCATAGTAGCTAACCTTTCTGCTTGAGAATTAAACCGAAATTACTTGAACCTGAACAAAATATTTGTGTGACCACTAAGTGAGTGTGAGATAGGGGGCCTCATTCTATGAGAGCCAGCACACTTTATGTGGCATAGTAGCTTGCTTTTTTCTGGCTGAGAATTAAACAAAATTACCTGAACCTGAACAAAATATTTCTGTTTGACCACTGAGTGAGTGTTAGAGAGGGGACCTCATTCTGTGAGAGCTAACACACTTCACGTGGTATAGAATCTTGCCTTTTCCTGGCTGAGAATTAAACATAAATTACCTGAACTTATTTATTTATTTTATTTATTTCTGAAAGTCAGATTTACAACCTTTGAGTCAGGGACTCATTTACAAAGGCACCTCGTCGCAAGGATAAAATACTTGCACAAAATATTTCTGTGTGACCACTAAGCGAGTGTGAGAGAGAGTTGGGGACCTTGTTCTGTGACAGCCAGCACACTTTATGTGGCATAGTAGCTTACCTTTTACTGGTTGAGATTTAAAGTGAAATTACCTGAACCTTAACAAAATATTTTCTCTGTGACCACTGATGGGGTGTGAGAGAGGGGGACCTCGTTCTATGAGAGCCAGCACACTTTATGTAGCATGGTAGCTACTGGTTGATGTTTAAACTGAAATTACCTGAAACTGAACAAAATATTTTTCATTGATCACTGATTGGTGCGAGAGAGGGGCCCTTATCCCATTCTGTGAGAGTCAGCCCATCCCAACGATGACGTTTTAAGATTATAAACCAGAACCTGTAAATAAAGATACCATCATTTTCATACTCTAAATGTCAACCAGAAAGGTTAGTTACGACAGACAGACAGATAGATAGAAACTTTATTTCTATAGTGCCCCTTTTTGGAGACTCAGAGCGTTTCACATATCAATTAAAAACACAGCATAAATACACAATAAATAAACAGAAACCATAAACCAGATCCAGATGGAGCTAACAGCAACAGGCTTAAAATCTATCATTGTACTTTAAAATACATGTATTTATAAGTTAAAAGTGTGATTAAATAAAAAGATATTTAAACCCTTTTTAAAGGTGTCCACCGTGGGGTGCCTCCCACAGATGGTTAGGCAGTGAGTTCCACAGGGAAGGCGCGACAACAGAAGGTAAGGTGTGGGGGCTCTCACAGAGTGAGGTCCCTCTTCTCCCACAGTGACTCAGTGATCAAATAAAGAAATATTTTGTTCAGGTTCAGATAATTTCTGTTTAATTCTCAGCCAGATAGGCAAGCTACTACACCACGTAAAGTGTGCTGGCTCTCATAGAACGAGGTTCCCCTCTCTCACACTCACTCAGTGATCAAATAAAAAATATTCTGTTCAGGTTCAGGTAACTTCTGTTTAATTCTCAGCCAGAAAAAGGCAAGCTGCTACACCACGTAAAGTGTGCTGGCTCTCACAGAACAAGGTCCCCTCTCTCTCTCACACTCAGTGATCACAGAGAAATATTCTGTGCAGGTTCAGGTAATCTTTGTTCAATCCTTAGCCAGCGAGATTAGCTATCATGCCACATAAAGTGTGCTGGCTCTCACAGAATGAGATCCCCCTCTTTTACACCCCTTCTGTGAATTAAACAGGTTACCTGAACCTGAACAGAATACTTTCTCATAGGTTTCATATACTATAGCCTGAACCCATCCTTCTGTAAACAAATTCTGGTCAGAGCAGATATGGCTGCTCAGAGCTTTTACGAGGTTTCACCACACTGGAGTCTGCCGTGCTCCTGCACCAGTTTTCAAAAAAAGTCACTCCAGAACCACCGGAAGTTAAACTCTGTGAACGCACTGGCAAAATCCGCCAAAAGACAAGGAAAACTTACTTTGAAAGTGACGAGAACTTCGGGGAAAGGAGCCGGGTATGTAGATAGCCAGAGACACACAGCCACACACTCGGGAACAGCACCAGAAGTCGAGCACAATGAGCTGCTAGAAATGAAGCAAGAGACCCAACTGAAAATGAGTTTTCGCTGCGCCGGAGTCTGCCGTGCTGAGGATGTCAGCAATGACAGAACTGCACATGCACTATACTCGTGCATTGCCGCGATCACTTCCGCAGTTGCAGAAGAAAAAGTAGTGCCCCCAAAGGGGGGTGTTTATGTGGCCCGTGGAGGGGTACTGCCACATAAATAGCACCACTGAACATTAGCCAGAGCACTGTGAAAGCACACCGGATAGCGGCCCAGTCACGTGCTTCCACAGTGCTCTTCTACAGATAATATGATAGCATAACATCTGTGGAGTTTTGCCCATGCAGCCGTAAAAAGTATTAATACTCCTTCAGTGCTTGTGAGCACTTGCTGTAGTGCACAGTCTCAGTGATTATTCTGTTCTGCCTTTGGTGACTGAATTCGTTTACAACCAGATTTTTTTTTAAGTTGGGGACACCCTAAAATTTTAACTAGCTGCAGCACTACTGACCACACCACCTCCTGCCGTCAAATAGCAGTCATGGCATGCAAAAAACAAAGGCAGGCTAATTTTCTTCTTGGTCAAAGCCTATTGCCATGGGCAAAAAAAGACAAAGCAACCAATTTGGTTGCAGCAACTGCAGTGCAGCATAGTGAAGAATCCTTAGCTTCTACAAGTTCTGAACCACAAACCATGACTAACACATCCTCTGATGTGTACACGTGTGAACCATCATCTACCATGCCAGATGAATAAGGGCAAGGGGAGCCTGTTATAACATGAAATTTCCATAAACAGTGGCTGAGTGACTACAGTTGGCTGCACTACAATGCCACTGAAAACAAAATGGCTTGCTCTTTATGTACTAAACATGGGAAAAATAATTCCTTTGCTAGTAAGGGCACAGATAACTTTAAAACCAGTGCTCTGCAAAGGCATGCAGACTCGGGCAACCATAAGACTGCGGTTGTAGCAGAGGGTATGAAAATGACTGCTCAGGCAGTGAACAAAGCTCTAAGTGAAAAGGAAGGTGCCATAATTGTTCAACTAAAGATGGTTTCTCACCCCAGGGGTCCTTTAGCATCAGTAACATTAGCAGTATGCCAGCTGGGTTCAGCTGCCCCAGAAATGGAGTCAATGCTAATGGCTGTAGGAATTAACCAATGAGAAACAGAGGTTGTGCTGTGTGAGCGCGAGCAGGAACCCAGTCAGAATTATTTCTCCGCTGACTGGGCAACACTGCCCTGGAGTAAATAAAGTTGCTTCAGTTAAAACTTTCATTTTTCCTTATTTTTGTGCTGTGCTTGCTATTTTATTTACTGTTTTTTCAGTTTCATTGTGTTTTTCATGATTCCCGTTTGGTTTCAGGGTACTGCGAGTTTTGTTTCAACAACAGCTGTTCTCAGTGGTTCCCGCCTTTCTTTCATAAGAACATACGAATTTGACGGCAGATGGGAACTGAGTGGCCCATCTAGTCTGCCCATGAACCTAACCCCTTCCCCTATATTTTGCTGTTTTTGTTTATACCGTAGTGCCGGTCTCATGTGTTTTTAAATGCATTCACCGTCTTTGCTGCAACCACCTCTGGGTGCAGGCTGTTCCATGTGTCTGAGGTAAAAAAATGTTTGCGCTACAACGGAAAACACTGTGCTTGTACCCTAATGCCTTTAACTTTTAAAGCTTTTCCATTTTTCACGGGAAACCAACTTTTCAAACAACAGTTTTTTTTTTAACTTCAGATTTTATTGTGTATCAATTATATCACTATAATTAATGGTCTCCGTTTTCTTGTATTGCGAAAACCGTGTGTTAAATGCCGTAACACCTGAGTAGGTGTTATGGCATTCATCAGCCTCCATTCCACAACAAAGCGCCAAGGAAACTAAAGATAGCACATTCAAACTGTCCCTCTAACTTCAACTGCCACTAAGAAAAAAAGAATTACCTCCATCCCAGATAGCCAGCAGCAGCCTCACATCACCGATAAGTTTAAAAAAAAAATGTTAAGCCGATTCTAAACAGCGGATGAAACTTATCCAGTTAACACTTAAACGATGATCCCTAACTCTCTCCCTTTCAACTCTAACCTTTCCGCAGGTCAAACGATAATACCATTCAACCAGGAAATGAAACGAAGGATCTCCATACCGGACTTGTGGCCAGTTCCTTTTATCGTTTAATGAAATTAAATGTTATCTTAATGTTTAGGTGAAACGCTTAACCACAATTCTGTTCTCCTCACACAAATAAAACCTTTATCTGCAAGTTAAGCACAGCGACTTTTTTTCAGAAAACGGATCCCTTCTTCAATTATATATGGTAGGTGAAATCTGAGAATTTAATATTCACACTATTGTTGGTATGGCATAACTGGCTTCGCCTCGGGTTTATGTGCCATCCAACAACTCGGGTGTGTGTTAAATTCTCGTAACACACTTCTCCCCATACTTTATCCTATATTTATACATCATTACATAGTTCCATTGAATGGAATATTTTTGATAGGTTGTTACTCGATAAGGTAACCATTTCAATAAAACCATCAAGAAGTTGATACACAGATTAATCAATTTCCATCCATCCTACAACAATTTTACCAAGATACAAATCTTAGTTGATTTTCATCCCCTCCATTCACCTTATCATTAATCTGTTTTTCCCCTCTCTTCCTCCCAGGCAAGGGATTTTATCAGTCACCCTTAATCCAGGCATGATCTATATGAACAGCAAAAATCAAAACTATGTTGGAAGATGGATTTTATATCTAATTTGTTAATCTAACATAGTATAACTCAACCTAGGCATCCTGGTGATTCATTCAGGTTGTACCAAACTTTAGTACATTAGCGCCTTAAAATTCTTAAGAACCAAGGAAAACAGATCTTCAAAGAATCTTTCCTTTTCATAAGAAATACAATAGAACATATAGTAGAACGTCCGAGGCCTTCCTAATCCTGGTCGAAAGCCTGCCAAGGGGACCAGATGCTACTGAACCTCTCCCTACTCTGTCTTAGAGTATAAGTGATTTGTTCCATGCACTTCAATTGTCTCATTCTGACCTTCCACTCTTCTATTGTTGGGGGGTTGGGGGATAGCCACTTAGATGAGATGGACTTCAAAGCTGCCACTCTCATAATCTGTGGCAGTTGCCTTTGCTGTCTAGGTCCTGTAATCAAGAAAGGAAGACCCATTACCATCTCCTCCCCTTTAAATGGAATCTGTAGGCCAGTTATTCGCTGTATATGAGAGTGGACCTCTCTCCAGAACGGGGTAATTAAGGAACTTTCCCAAAATATGTGTTTGGGACCCCCTAACTCTATCACATCTCCAGCAGATATCTGAACTTCCCGTTTTTAAGTGTTTTGCCTTAGAAGGCATAAGGAGGTATCTAAGAAGGATCTTCCAATGAAATTCTCGCCAGGAGGGGGAACTTGTCACTTGCCAACCTCTGTTCAGTCTACTGTCCCAAATATGTTGTGGAATTGAGATAGCTAGCTCTTCTTCCGATCTCTGTTTAATTATATCTAGGCCTGAATTATTTAGACTAATTAAAATACCATACAATTGGGAGAGAGAATGTGGAACATCCTTGATCACACTGTTATAGTAGAAAAACTCTTCTAGGGGAGTTTTATCTGTAATTATTTTTTGTAACCTGTTTTCAGAAGCAATATGGTGTCGGACTTGTAAGTATCTGAAATGGTCCTCGCGGCGGAGGTGAAATTTATCTCTTAATTGAGTAAAAGAGTAGTAGTTGCTTCTATCACTACACTGAAAGAAGGTGGAGAGCCGGTGTGCGGACCAATATTTATATCCTGGATCTTCTCTCAGGGGGATAAAGGAGACTTCAAACCTAATTAGAGAAAGCGGGCCAGGTCCGTCTGGGGTGCCAGTAACCCTCCTTAGCTTTTTAAGTATCCAAAGGGAGTGAAGGATCCATGGGTTGGTGATCTCTCTGACCATGGTTAGTGGCATATTGCTAGTAGGAACAGCACACAAGGCCCATTTCCTGACTGCTGCCTCCTCTAGATGGTACCAACCAGAGTCAACCCGGCGTTTTTCCCAAGAACACATCTGTGTGCCTTGTGCTGCCAAAAAGTAAAAATAGAAATTTGGGAGGGCCAGACCCCCCCTTGCCCCTGGGAGTTTGCAATATCTTCCTGGCCAACCTTGGTTTTTTCTTGTTCCAGATAAAGTTTTGGACCTCTTTCTGTAGGTTAGCCCAAAATTGTCTAGGGGGTTGAATTGGGAGGGTTTGAAATAGAAATAAAAATCTAGGGAGGGCATTCATTTTCAGAGTTTGTGATCTACCATAGAGGGACATGGGAAGGAGTCGCCACCTGGCTATGTCTGCCTGTAGAGTCTGAAATAGTTTAATGTAGTTATTTTTATAAAGGAGGGAAAGATCGATTGAGACATATATACCAAGGTATTTAACCATGTTTTTCTTGGCCCAGGCAAAAGGAAAGGATTCTTTGAAGGCTTTGGAGGGGCTCCCACTCAGGATTAGTGTTTCGGATTTTAAGAGGTTAATTTTATAACCTGCCAATGTACCGTACTCCCCCAGGTTACGAATTAGGGTAGGGACTGAGGTTTCCGGCTGAGATAGAAAAAAGAAAGAGTCGTCTGCATACACTGCTATTTTCTGGGTGTGGCCCTCTACCTCTACACCTCGAATCGAGGGATTAGCCCTGATTTCTATAGCGAGTGGTTCGAGTGACAGGGCAAAGAGGAGTGGGAAGAGGGGGCAACCCTGCCTTGTGCCTATCATGAGGGGGAATCTTTCTGAAAGATGTCCATTGACCTTAACCCTGGCCTCCGGAGCCCTATATAGGTTATTAATGGTGTTAACAAACTTCTCTCCCAGGCCAAATCTCTTTAGAGTTTCACTCAGAAACACCCAGTCGACCCTGTCAAACGCCTTCTCAGCATCCATACTACTAGCCAGTAGGAGTTGTTTGGTGTTTTTATGTGCAGAGATCACGTCTAACAGGCGTCTGATGTTATCTTGACAAAATCTGCCTGAGATAAAGCCCGTTTGATCCTTATGCACTAAAAAGCCTATTACTTTCTGGAGGCAATCGGCCAAGATACCAGTAAAAACCTTTAAATCCACTGGCAGCAGTGAGATAGGTCTGTAGGATTTACAGTCCTCCGGGTCCTTATCTGGCTTCAGAATCACGGATAACTGGGCAAGGTTCCAAGATCTAGGAGTTGCCCCCTCCCCCCTCCACAACTCATTATATGTGTCTAGTAAGACCGGTAGCAGAGGATCTAGAAAGGTCTTGTAACGGTGTGGGAATAAAGATGGAAAACAAATGCCAGTAAGGTGCAGCCCACCTGGTTTAAGTGGGATTTTTATTAAAAAAAAATAAAAATATATAACTCTTTCTTCAGTCTGGCACCTTCTTCACTATTCACTTCATCTTGAACTAGCTTGTTAGAGTAACAACAGTTTTTGTTTTTTAGAAAAAATACATAAGTGGACTGCACTCCACACTGAGGAACCTTCCTTCACCACTGATCAGAAGTTACTGACCTAATCTCCTAAAGGTACCTTAGGAGAGGTCATTTATACCCTCCCACTTGATCATGTGATCCAGCATCATTATATAACAAAAATCGTTTAATAATTGCTCTAAATAATTTTATATACACATTAGAATACTGCAAAATACTTAAGTGTCTTCTGGAACTGCTAATTGTAAACAAGATTCTGTACACAAGGGCCCAGATATTCAAAAGGGATTTGCGCCATGCGCAACCCACTGATGTGCCCCAGCACGATATTCAAACCGGAATTGCGCCTGGCACAAATCCAGATGCGCCAGAGCGCATCAGTAATGTATGCAGGCGCAGGTAGAGGGGCGTGCCCATGCATACCTGCACAGCCCGATATTCAGCCCGGGATGTATGGAGCCATGCATACAACCCCTACCCGCGCCAGCACAAAGTTGATCCAAAAAAAGAACAACGGATGGCCACCCACAGGTGAGCTGCCGCATTGCAGGGCGCAACACAGCAGCTGCCACCTGTGGGTGGCCACCCGAGCTCTGGCTGCACCTCCGCAGAAGCGCCCCATGCCCGATTGCGGGCATCAGTAAAAAAGATTAATCCTAAATCCCTGGTGGTCCAGTGGACTAAAGTCTGCCCATCGCTGGCTTAAGTGTGAAAAAAAGATAACTCCTATATCCCTGGTGGTCCAGTGGACTGGCTGCCCGCCCGATCGCGGGACTTCAGTAAAAAGATTACTCCTATATCCCTGGTGGTCCAGTGGACCGAGTTCGCCCACTGCAGGCTTATGTGAAAAATATTACTCCTACATCCCTGGTGGTCCAGTGGATCAAGTCTGCCCGATCGCGGGCTTAAAATGAACTAGCATCGACCTCATATCCCTGGTGGTCCAGTGGACCCCCTCCCCAACCGCCCACTGATCCCCACCACTCTGCCCCGGTCAGCGGCGGGTGACAGCACCCACCCGCCTGCCGCCCGCCTCAATCCACTGACACTTCGGTAGACATTATCTACGTGAGCCAATGGGCGTGAAGCTATACGATATTACATATTCCAGATATGTGAAAATCCATTCACATATCTGAATGTGTAGTACGGTATGGCTGCACGCGCTGGCTCACGCTGGACCAATGGGCGACAGCCCACCGACGGGCAGGCGGAGGGGTAGCTCACCGCCGCTGACCTGGGGAGCAGGGCGTGGGGATCAGTGGGCGGTGGGGAGGGGGTCCGCTGGACCATCAGGGATATGGGGGTTGGTACGAGTTCACTTAAGCCCGCGATCGGGCAGACTTCGGTCCACTGGACCACTAGGGATATAGGAGTTATCTCTTTTTCACACTTAAGCCCACGATCGGGCGGGCAGCGGTCCACTGGATCACCAGGGATATAGGAGTAATCTTTTCTACTGAAGCCCACAATCGGGCGGGCAGCGGTCCACTGGACCACCAGGGATATAGGAGTAATCTTTTTTACTGAAGCCCGCGATCGGGCGGGCAGTGGTCCACTGGACCACCAGGGATGTGGGATTCTATTTCTTTTTTTACTGCAGCCCGTGGTCGGGCTGTGGGGCACATTGCCACACTGCAGGGGGCGTCGGTCCCTGACGGCTGCTGCCTGGCAGGGAGCCAGGCGCTAGTGGTCGGGGATCGGCGCACCTGCATGCAAATGGGGCCATAATGACATGCAAATAGCCCCATTTGCATCTTGCATGCATTATGGCCCCATTTGCATGTAACTTTTGAATATCGCGGTTGGTGCGCCTAGTGCAATGGAACTTGCGCTAGCGCATCCCCATGCTCCACTCTGGCCACTGGCGCTGGCACAGTGCCACTGTGCCATGTGCACTGCGGGTGACCAAGGTGCGATATTCAACGATGCTGAGCCATGGCGCAGCTCCGTTGAATATCGTCCAGTCCACGCCCCTGCGCAGCCAAGTTGAGCTGCGCCCAGGCTTGAGCCACAGATTTGCGCAGTTTGAATATCTGGGCCAAGGTGTATTATGTTACAAACACCATTCTTTGATCTAGAATAGTATAAAAATAGCCCACCAGGGGTCGCCATTCCCCTATAGCCCAATGACAGAATGCCACAATCTCTCCCCACAACCAGATCTCAGAACAGATTCTAATTTCAACCTTTCTGCCAAGCCAAAGGTATGGTTTAAATGACTTTACTTATTTCTCTTATCTCATAGGAGTAATAATTGTGTGGCATTAGTAGGCAAAACTTTAGGTAGCAGAGGTTTTGGAACTGTGCAAGCGGCCTTACAAACACAGGGTAAAAACCCTTTTGCAAAACTGAGCTTATGTTTGTCTGACTATTTGACTTGGTTTCCTGGTGTTTATTACCCTGTCTAAGTCTGCTCCACTCATGCTAGAACATTATCTTTTCTGTTTTAGTTCTAACCACAGTACAAACAGCATATCTAGAGTTGAAATGCATTAAAAACAAAACGCAAACAAAACGCTGTGATTCAAACAACATGAAGTCTTGCTGTATTCTATTGCAGTTAGGTCCTGCCTTTAAACTGCCCCGGAGAACAAAGGGTTAACTTTTCTATGCCTTGCATAGAACATTCATCATGAGCTTGGTTGAAGCCCCTATCTGTTGTTCAAACTGCACCGTCAGATTGTTTACTCCACCTCACTGAACAGTCACTCAGAGATTTCTCCTGCTGCTCGGTTCAAAAGTTGGTTGAAGTGTCAGTTTTCAGTCGGTTTCTACCGAATTGTTGTTTCCACATAGTCGGTTCAAGTCTCTGTCTTTGGTACCGTGAGTACTATATAGGTTTTTGTTCTATTTTCTGTGTGGAACTTGTAAACTGTGGATCAGTTCGGCTGAACTGATCAATATGAGGTAAAAACCTGTGCTTTACTTTAGAGTGTGGTTATTGGTCCGTATTGGTTGAAAAAAAACAGGATTTTAATTACGGCTTTTTCCAAGACCCGTGACACGGTCAGGAACCGATAGGGAAGTCTTACCTGGCGGATTGCCGAAAAAAGGGTAAGTTTTTGGTTAGGTTGGCCATGTCTGAGAAACCCAAGAAAAAAAACGGGCCCACTGGGTTTCAACACTGCAGTGTGTGGGGAGGTCTTTGCTAAGGCTATTCCCCACACCACCTGTGTTTATTGTCTGGGGTTTGACCACCTCGATTCAGACTGCCAAATTTGCAAGAATTTTCCCAAATCTACCCTGGAAAAGAGATTGGGTAGACTGAGGGAAAGGGAGGCCGAGAAGTCCGCTGACCCGGATGGCCAGCCCGGTTCAGTTCCGACTGAACCAGAAGGAGTGCCCTTTGACCAGGGCGATACTTCTTCGGGCCAAAGGAGAGCCAACTCCGAGGAATCGGTTCTGACAAAAAGAAAAAGAAAAGACAAATCGACCGGTTCGGACCCAGAATCTCATACTCCGACCGCCGATGAGATAGCCAAGGCGATTAGGATTGTGCAATTGCTTAGTTCAGTTCCGACCGAACTGGCACCATCTGGCAGGGGCTCAGTTTGGTCAGTTCCCCCGGTTCCGGATTATGCTTTGGAAGAATTTTATGAACCAGAATTTGAGGAGGAGGGAGAGTATGAGGATGATTATGGTGATGGTGAAAAGTCTGGATGTGCCTATTGATCCGGACATCTCCCCAGACAGACCTTCAGGTGTTTTTCCTCCTAGGCTTTCTGAGTCCCCTTCACACTACATGTTCTACAGAAAGGTGGCTGATGCCCTCCAGCTTCCTGTGGAGGAAGTAGTAGAGGATCAGGAAGAGCCTGATTATGTTGAGATGATGGCCATCCCAGAGTCCAGGACACTGTCTCTTCCCCTCCACAAATCTTTTGGAAAATAGACACAAAAAACTCTTAAGTCTCCTAATTCTATACCTCCTCTGGACAGACGAATGGACAAGAGGTATACACTCTCAGGCTCAGACACGGAGTTCCTTTTTCAGCAATGCAGCCATGTTGGGGTTGTACAGGCTGCTGCCTGTGATAAGGCAAACATTCACTTGGCATCACACCCCCCAAACAAGGACTCCAGGAAGATTGATGCCATGGCAAAGAAACAATACACGGCAGCATCTTTGGGACTCAGGCAGGCTAACTATATGGCCTGTACAGCCAGGTACCAGAAGTCCAGGTGGGACACTGTACTGGCACTGGCTAAACAGGCTCCCGCCCAGCTTGCCAAGGAACTGAAGCAGGTGGCGGCAGATTGGATTGAGGCATCGAAAGTACAGTTTCATGCTGCTGTGGACTCCAGTAATGTATCATCAAGAGTCATGGCTACATCTGTGGCTCTTCGGAGAATGGCTTGGCTCATATGTACTAGCCTCTCACAGGATACCCAGGCTAAGGCGATGGATTTTCCTGTAGTTGGTAATTCTCTGTTGGGGGAGCAGACAGAGAATTACATGAAGAAAATGGACGAATACAGGACCACTTACAGGAGTGCTCAGGCCAAAGAAAGGCAAGCAACTCCTAAAGGCAGCAGTCCAGGGGCAGGGGCAGGCCTTTCCAAAGGCCTTTTTACCAAGCTCAGGCCTCCTCTTCTTCCTTTTCGCAGAGGGGGTTCTTTAGAGGGAGAGGCAGAAGGGGGATGAGCAGGCCTGCATCCACCCCTCAGCCTAAAGCCCCTGCCAAGCAGACACCCTGATGAGTCTGCCCGGGACTATTCTCCTATACCAGTAGGGGGCAGGCTGGCTTACTTTGTCCAGGACTGGATGTCTCTTACATCAGGCAAGTGGGTCCTGGAAGTAGTAAGCCAGGGACTAGTTCTCAGCCTAAAAAAATTCCCCAAGATGATAGCCAGATCTTTTCCACCTGCAAATCTCTCAGAGACCCTTGCCCTAGAGGCAGAGGTTTCTTCTCTCCTAGCTTTCAGAGCTATAGAGAGAGAGTTCCCACCCTACACAGGGGCAAAGGATTGTACTCCGGGTACTTCCTAACCCCCAAAAAGACAGAGGAGTGGTGACCCATCCTGGACCTAAGATATCTGACCAAACATCTTTTAAAGCCAAAGTTCAAAATGGTAACTCTGGGAATTATCCTTCCCTCTCTAAGGCCAGGGGGACTGGCTAGCCTCCCTGGACCTCAAAGATGCCTACTTTCACATTCCCATCAGGTGCTCCCACAGAAAATACCTCAGGTTCGAGTTGCCCTCAGGCCACTATCAATTCAGGGCAATGCCCGTTGGCCTAAGATCGGCCCCAAGGGTCTTCACAAAGTGCCTGGCAGTAGTTGTTGCCTTCCTAAGAAGACGAAAGATTTCCATTTTCCCATACTTGGACGACTGGCTCATAGTAGGTCAGCCTCCAGACCAAGTCAAGTCACATCTGCAAGTGACGCAGCAAGTGCTCACTTCTTTAGGATTCCTTCTCAACCTACCAAAGTCAGTTCTCGAACCAGTGCAGCTCCTCACCTTCATAGGTGCAGAACTGGATACGGTAAAGGCAAGAACCTTCCTTCCCCTGGAAAGGGCAAGGACCCTTATGGAACTGGTCTCTTCATTCACCCTTCGGGTGTCTCGACCAGCAAGGCATTTCCTTCAGCTACTGGGGCACATGGCAGCCTCCACAGCAGTGGTCCAGGGAGCTAGATTCCAAATGAGGGACATTCAGTTCCACTTAAGAGCCTTTTGGTCCCAAAGAAAGGATTCCCTTACCAAACTAATCCTAGTGACTCGAACCCTGATCCAGGCCTTGCAATGGTAGCAGGATCAGGACAGTTTGAGACAAGGGGTTCCATTTGTCACTCAGTCTCATTCAGTGATACTCACCACAGATGCTTCCCTGCTGAGCTGGGGAGCCCATTTGGGGGATCTTACCACCCAAGGACTGTGGTCACCTCAGGAATCTCTGCTTCAAATCAGTCTCTTGGAATTCAGAGCAGTGTTTCTGGCACTGCAAGCTTTTTCCGAATCTGTACAGAACAAGGTGGTTCAGGTCAGAACAGACAACACCACCACCATTTGGTACATCAGCAAGCAAGGAGGCACTCGGTTTACGGCCTTGTGCACAGAAGCAATGAAGTTGTGGTCCCTGGCCTATTCCCTGCAAACCTTTCTGATAGCAGTTCACCTCCCAGGGAAGGACAATGTCCTAGCAGATGCACTGAGCAGAATATCCCAGGGCCATCACGAATGGGCCCTGGATCCTCTGATTTTGAAAGTGATTTCCCTCGAGATGGGGCACTCCAGAGATAGATCTTTTTGCAGCCCCAGACAATCACCAACTTCCTCTGTTTTGTTGGAGACCCCCAGTCTTGGGCTTAGTCCCCCTGGATGCTCTGATTCTGAACTGGGAAGGGACATTTCTGTATGCTTGTCCCCCCTTCCCTCTCCTGTTCAGCGTGTTAGTCAAGATAAGGTCACAACCATGCAAAGTGATTCTGATTGCTCCAGACTGGGCCAGGCAGCCATGGTATCCCTTGTTGCTGTCCCTAATAGTCCACCTTCCTCTGTCTCTTCCCAGGAATTACAGCCTGTTAACATCCTCTCAGGGGAGGATTTGGTACCCGAATATTCAGTCTGTCAATCTCAAGGCTTGGCTCTTGAAAAGTTAGAGTTTGCAGATCTGCATCTTTCCCAAGGGGTTCTGGATATCCTTAAGGCTTCTCGAAAGCCTCCCACAAGAAAGACTTACAACTCCAAATGGAAAAGATTCAGTATTTGGTGTTCTAAGAAGAATATTTCTCCAGACTCCGCTGAATTGGCTACGGTTCTGGATTATATGGTCCATCTTAATGGCCTAGGCCTCAGACCAGCTACCCTCAAGGTACACTTGGCAGCTGTTTCTGCTTTCCTGTCGGTAGGCAAGTCTTCATCTCTGTCATTCAAACAACATGAAGTCTTGCTATATTATGACAATTGCAGTTTGTCCCACCATTAGAACTGCTCCGGAGGTGAAAGAGTTAACTTCCATGCCAGGCATGGAGCTTAGAGCGCAAGCTCGGTTAGAGAAGCTCTGTCTGGATAATTTCAAACTGAAACTGTCAGATTCTTTACTCCGCCTCACTGAACAGTCGCTCCGGAGATTTCTCCTACTGCTCGGTTCATTTCTCGGTTTAAACAGTCTTTTCTCGGTTAAATTCAACCGCGAGTATTATTTTAACCGCAAACCGATCGGTTCAAGCTCTGTCTGTGGTATTGTAAGTAATAGACAGGTTTATTTCTGTGTGGAACTTGTAAATGTTTATCGGTTCGCTTCCAACCGATCAGGTTGTTTTAAAACTTTAAAAATCAAGCATTTAAAAGCTTTTAGAGTGCGGTTCCCGGTTCTTATCGGTTCTAAAAAAAACGGATTTCTTTACGGTTTTTCCACGACCCATGACACAGTTGGGAACCGATAAGGGTGTCTTGCCTGGCACTGCCGTTAAAAGGGCAAGTTTTTGTTAGGCTGGCATCATGTCTGAGAAACCCAAAAGAAAAACCGGGCCCACTGGGTTTCAACACTGTAGTGTCTGTGGGGAAGCCTTTGCCAAGGCTGACCCACACACCACATGTGTATATTGTCTGGGGTTTGACCACCTCAATTCAGACTGCCAGATTTGTAAGAATTTCCCTGCAGCCACCCTGGATAAGAGAGTTGGCAGGCTCAGGGAACGAGAGGCCAAAAAGTCCGCTGACCCGGATGGCCAGCCCGGTTCGGTGCCAACCGAACCGGAGGGAGTGCCCTCTGACCAGGGCGAGACTTCCTCGGGCAAACGTAAAGCTGACTCTGAGGAGCCAGTTCCAGCAAAGAAAACTAGAAAATCAGCAGGTGTGGAGTCTAAAATCCCTTCTCCAACTGCTGCAGAGATAGCAAAAGCTATACAAATTGTCCAGTCACTTTCTCCGGTCCCGTCCAAACCGCCACTGTCTGGCAAAAGGTCGGTTCGGCCGGTTCCACCGGTTCAAGAATAAGATTTAGAAGAGTTTTATGAACCAGAGGAGGGGGAGGATGATTATGAACAGTGTGAATGTGACTTTGAGAGTCTGGATGTGCCCATTGAACCGGACATCTCCCCAGACAGACCTTTAGAATCTCCCCTACGCTTTCTGAGTCCCTCTCACTTTCTGTTTTATAAAGGTTGCTGAAACCCTCCAGCTCCCATTGGAGGAAGCTGTGGATGAGCAAGAGGAACCTGATTTTGTGGAAATGATGGATATCCCAGAGTCTAGGAGATTGTCTATCCTTTACATAAATCATTTAGAAACAAACAATAAAAATTTTAAAGCTCCTAATTCTGTGCTCCTGTGGACAAGAAGATGGACAGGAGGTACACTTTGTCAGGTCCTGATACAGAATTCTTTCACAGCAATGCAGTCATGTTGGAGTAGTTCAGGCTGCAGCCTGTGATAAGGCTAATATTCCCCTGGCTTCACATCCTCCTGACAAGGACTCCAGGAAGATTGATGCCATGGCTAAAAAAACAATACATGGCAACGTCCTTGGGTCTCAGACAAGCAAATTACATGGCTTATGTGGCAAGATACCAAAAATCTAGATGGGACACTGTCATGGCTTTGGCCAAACAGGCCCCTGGCCAACTTGCTAAGGAGCTGGAGCAGGTGGCTGCTGATGGTATTGAGGCATCCAAGGTGCAGTTCCATGCTGCCGTGGATTCTAATGATGTATCCTCTAGAGTCATGGCTACATCTGTGGCTTTTCGTAGGTTGGCTTGGCTCAGGTGTACTAGCTTGTCACAGGATACCCAGACTAAGGCTATGGATTTTCCTGTGGTAGGAAATTCTCTGTTTGGGGAGCAGACAGAGAATTACCTGAAGAAAATGGATGAATATAGGACAACTTATAGGAATGCACAAGCAGAGGAGCGGCAAGCCACTCCTCAGAGGCAGACCCCCAGGGGTTGAGGTAGGCCTTTTCACCAAACCCAGGCCTCCTCTGCTTATGCTCAGAGGGGGTTCTTCAGAGGGAGAGGCAGACGGGGTGCAAGCAGGTCTGCTCCCACCCCTCAGCCTAAAGCCCCTGCCAAACAGGCACCCTGATGGGGTGCCCAGGGCCGGTTCTCCATTACCTAGGGGCAGGTTGGCTTACTTGCTCAGAACTGGGAGTCTCAACATCAGACAAGTGGGTCCTGAAGTAGTAAGCCGGGTCTGGTTCTCAGCTTCAAAAATTTCCAAAGATGAGAATCAGATCTTTTCCACCTGCAAACCCTCTAGAGACCTTTGCCTTAGAAACAGAAGTCTCAACCCTCCTGGCTCTCAGAGCTGTAGAAAGGGTTTCTCCTACACCAGGGCAAGGGTCTGTACTCCAGGTACTTCCTTCCCCAAAAGACAGGAGAATGGCGCCCATTTTGGACCTAAGATATCTGAACAAGCACCTTTTGAAACCAAAATTCAAAATGGTAACTCTGGCAATGATTTTACCTTCTCTAAGGCCAGGGGACTGGCTAGCTTCCCTGGACCGCAAGGATGCCTATTTCCATGTTCTCATCAGAAGCTCCCACCAAAAGTACCTCAGATTCGAACTGCCCTCAGGCCATTACCAGTTCAGAGCAATGCCCTTCGGCCTTACCTGTGCCCCAAGGGTATTCACAAAATGTCTAGCAGTAGCAGTTGCTCATTTAGGAAGGCAAAAGATTGCCATCTTTCCCTACCTAGACGACTGGCTCATTGTAGGTCAGTCTCCAGACCAGGTCAAATCACACCTGCAAGTTACCCAGCAGCTGCTCACCTCTCTGGTTTTCTTCTCAATCTTCCAAAGTCAGTTCTGGAACCTGTCCAGGTACTCACCTTTATAGGTGCAGAATTGGACACAAAGCAGGCCAGAACCTTCCTGCCCCTAGAAAGGGTAAGGAACCTAGTGGCCCTGGCCTCCTCCTTCACTCTGCAGGTCTCTCGACCAGCAAGGCACTTCTTACAGCTACTAGGACACATGGCTGCTTCCACAGCTGTAGTGCAAGGAGCAAGGTTTCAGATGAGGGACATTTAGTTTCACTTGAGAGCCTTTTGTTCCCAAAGAAAAGATCCCCTTTCCAAGTTGATCCCAGTGACTCGAACCCTGATCCAGGCCCTTCAGTGGTGGCAGGATCAGAGCAATTTGAGACTAGGGGTCCCCTTCATCCCTCTATCTCACTCCTTGACCCTTACTACAGATGCGTCCCTTCTGGGATGGGGAGCTCACATGGGCGACCTCTCCACCCAGGGAGTGTGGTCCCCTCAGGAATCTCTGCTCCACATCAATTTGCTGGAACTCAGAGCTGTTTTTCTAGCACTTCAGGTGTTTTCTGCATCTGTTCAGAACAAAGTGGTACAAGTCAGAACAGACAACACCACTACAATGTGGTACATCAACAAACAAGGGGGCACTCGGTCTTCGGCCTTGTGCACCGAGGCAATGAAGTTGTGGTCTCTGGCTTATTCTCTGAACACTTCCCTCATAGCAGTTCACCTCCCAGGAAAGGACAATGTCCTGGCAGATGCTCTCAGCAGGATTTCCCAGGGCCATCACGAATGGTCACTGGATCCCCGAGTACTGGGGATAGTTTTTGCCAGATGTGGCACCCCTCAGATAGATCTTTTCGCAGTCCCAGACAATCACCAACTTCCACTGTTTTGTTGCAGGCCCCCAGTGATGGGCTCAGTCCCCCTGGATGCCTTTCTCCTAGATTGGGAAGGGAAGTTTCTATATGCCTTTCCCCCCTTCCCTCTCCTATTCAAGGTGCTAGTCAAAATCAGATCCCAGCCTTGCAAGATGATTCTTTTTTTTTTTTTTTCTTTCTTTGTCCCTCCTTACTACCTCCGGAGCCCCCTCCTTCCGTCCGCTCATGTCTCCCTTGCCTACCTTGGGGATCTGCCCCTAGAGTGCCCATCCTCCTCTCCTTGCACAGTGGGGTCTGTCCTGCAGGTGGTCCGGGTGGACTTAGGGCGGCCTTCATCTAGGGCTGCCGGAGGGGTTTTCCGTTTTTCTCCCCTTACGCCCCCTACCCCCGAGGTCGAACGCTGGGACGACGTCCGAGTGATGGCATGCTGACGCACGCCAGAGCCCCGCGATCAGGCGGCGGCCCTCCCCGACTGCTAGATGGAGCGCCCATCCCCCATTGTCGGTGCTTCCACTGACTATGAGGGTGATGTAGAACGCGGAAGCGTTCATGGTTCCCACCCCTGAGGGAGGAGAGCATCCGTTGGGACGCTCGATCCTCCCTCTCCCCTGCCGACCCCCGGCCACCCGAGTCCGTTCCCGAACCCGGGTCGCCGGCGTAGTGCGAGGTATGGCATCCAGTGCCTCAACCCTCAGCGCCACCGGGCCGGCTTGCAAGATGATTCTGATTGCTCCAGATTGGGCCAGGCAGCCCTGGTACCCACTCCTTCTGTCCTTAGCAGTCCATCTTCCCCTGTGTCTCCCCAGGAATGACAACCTGTTAACTTGTGCCCAGGGGAGAGTTTGGTATCCGAATCTCAAATCCCTCAACCTCAAGGCCTGGCTCTTGAGGAGTTAGAATTTGCTGACCTACACCTTTCTCAAGGTGTTCTTGAAATCCTGAAGGCTTCTAGGAAGCCTTCCACTAGGGCTACTTATAACTCTGAATGGAAAAGGTTTTCCATCTGGTGTTCTGGGAAACATATTTCCCTTTCACATATTTCCATCTGCTGACTTGCCCATTGTTTTGGACTATATGGTCCATCTTAATTCTTTGGGTCTGAGACCAGCTACCCTGAAAGTACATTTGGCAGCTGTCTCTGCTTTTATTTCATCAGGAAAGCCCTCCTCTCTTTCCGCTCACCCTGTATTTTCCAAGTTTTTCAAAGGATTACTTCATACTAATCCACCTTTCAGGGACCCGGCCCCTGCCTGGGATCTTAATGTTTGCATTGCTCAGTTGATGCAACCCCCCTTTGAACCTCTGTCTTCTGCAGAGCTTAAGTACTTGACTTGGAAAACTGTTTTTTCTAGTATCTATCCATTCTGCCAGGCGTATAAGTGAGTTACAAGCTTTGTCAGTAGAGACTGACTTTATTTCCTTCCACAGGGATAAGGTAGTCCTTAGGACTAACAGGAAGTTTTTGCCTAAGGTGGTTTCAGAGTTCCATCTTAATCAATCTGTCTCCCTTCCAGTGTTCTTTCTCTGACCATTCCTCCTCTGGTGAGAGGAGGTTGCACAGTTTAGATGTTAAGAGGGCCCTAAGTTACTATAGAGCTGCATAAGGGTCACAGGTTCGAATCCCTCCAACTTTTTCTCACTTATGGTGAGGTTGGAAAGGAAACCTGCCACTAAGAGATCCATTGCCAGGTGGATTGTCTCTTGTATCCAATTTTGTTATCAAAAACTAGGAAAGGTTCCCTCTTCAGGCCTGAGGGCTCACTCTACCAGAGGTACAGCTTGCTCTAGCTGCTGCCAGAGACATCCCTATCTTAGAGATATGTCAAGCAGCTACTTGAAAACGGTACACACTTTCACCAAGCATTACTCCCTGGATGTCCAGGCCAGGAGGGATGCTCGGTTTGGCACAGCCGTGTTTCAGAGCCTATTCCCAAGTAGGTCTGTCCTCCTCCATGGAGGTACTGCTGTAGTCTGCAATTGTCATAATATAGCAAGACTTCACGTTGTTTGAAGAAAAAATTACTCACCTTAGTAATGTTGTTTCTTCTAATGGAGTCTTGCTATATTATGACCTCCCCCCCAGCCTGCCCCTCTCAGAACTTCTACTTGGGTATGGGGTGGGCAGTCCAGTGTGGGCACTTGTTTATGCCCATTTTATGTTTTTCCACCCCTTCTTTTTGGGGTTTTTGGGTGTTGTGTTTTATCTTAACTTATCTTATTTTCTGGTCCCCCGACTTGAGTCTTGGTGTTGGGACCAGGAATATGTGTTAACATTTAAGTAGCCAGTTGGCTAGTGTAGGTTACAGCTTCCACACAGAACCTTAGTGAGTTTTGCTCGTAAAGATCTGACAGTTTCAGTTTGAAATTATCCAGACAGAGCTTTCTAACCGAGCTCGCGCTCTAAGCTCCATGCCTGGCATGGAAGTTAACTCTTTCACCTCCGGAGCAGTTCTAATGGTGGGACAAACTGCAATTGTCATAATATAGCAAGACTCCATTCGAAGAAACAACATTACTAAGGTGAGTAATTTTTTCTTCCATTCTGTATTCTGTAAGGTTTTCAAGGGATTGCTTTACACCAATCCCCCTTTTAGGGATCCTGCTGCTGCTTAGGACCTTAATGTTTGCATTGCTCAGCTTATGCAACCCCCCTTTGAACCTTTGTCCTCAGCAGAGCTTAAGTACTTGACTTGGAAAACTGTGTTTTTGGTAGCCATTACTTCTGCCAGATGTATCAGTGAATTGCAAGCCCTGTCAGTGGAATCTGATTTCATCTCTTTTCTCGGAGATAAAGTGGTCCTTAGAACTAACAGAAAGTTCTTACCTAAAGTGGTTTCAGATTTCCACCTCAACCAGTCTGTATCTCTCCCTGTTTTCTTCACTGACCATTCCTCCTCGGGAGAGAGGAGGCTACTCAGTTTGGATGTTAAAAGAGCCCTTAGCTACTACTTAGAGCGTACCAAGGGTCACAGGTTTGAATCCCTCCAGTTGTTCCTCACTTATGGAGAAGTTGGTAAAGGCAAACCTGCCACTAAGAGATCTATTGCCAGGTGGATTATTTCTTGTATACAATTCTGCTATGAAAAACTGGGTAGAACTACACCCTCAGGCCTGAGGGCTCATTCCACAAGAGGTACAGCTGCTTCCCTGGCTGCTGCCAGGGATATTCCTCTCTTAGAAATTTGTCAAGCAGTCACCTGGAAAACAGTCCATACTTTCACCAAGCATTACTCTCTGGATATCCAGGCTAGAGTGATGCTCGGTTTTGGCACAGCAGTACTCAGAGCCTATTTCAAAGTAGATTCTGTCCCTCCTCCATGGAGGTACTGCTTGGTAGTTTGCAGTAGTCAGAATACAGCAAGACTTCATGTTGTTTGGAAGAAAAATTACTCACCTTAGTAATTATGTTTCTTCTATTGAGTCTTTGGTATTCTGACCCCCACGCCTCCCCTCTCAGAACCTAGTTTTTGGGATAAGGGTGGGCAGGAGCAGTGTTGGCACCCTAGGGGTGTCCTTTTTACACCCTCTTTTTTGTTTGGGTGGAATGTTGTGTTTTGGATGTGTTTTTATTTTTGGGTTTCCTGACTTGAGTCTTTCTTTGAAACCAAAAACATTATATGTTTGCCAGTTGGCTAGTAAAAATTTTAGTTTCCACACAGAACACCTAGTGAGTTTTTGCTCATAAAGATCTGACGGTTGCAGTTTGAACAATAACAGACAGGGGCTTCAACCGAGCTCGTGATGAACGTTCTATGCAAGCCATAGAAAAGTTAACCCTTTGTTCTCCAGGGCAGTTGAAAAGCAGGACCTAACTACAATAGTCAGAATATAGCAAGACTCCACTAGAAGAAACATAATTACTAAGGTGAGTAATTTTTTTCTTCCATGTGATGGGTTCCTTTTTCTTTGACTGTATGCTTTGTTTCTTATATAGCACCATCAATTCATGCCTGGTGCTCCTATTACAAATAACATGAAGTCTTGCTGTATTCTGATAGTAGCAGTGAGTCCCAGCCTTCGAACTGCCCGATGAAAGAGTTAACTTTCCATGCCAGGCATGGAACGCTGAGCTCGAGCTCGGTTGAGACTCTGTCTGTTGCTGTTTAAACTCAAACCGTTAGATTCTTTACTCCGCCTCACTGAACAGTCGCTCTGGAGATTTCTCCTTCTGCTCGGTTCAATTTGTCGGTTAAAGTACTGCTTTTCTTGGTTTTCGACCGAATTTAAACTGTAACCTGTTGGTTCAGTCTCTGTCTGTGGTATTTGTGAGTACTAGATAGGTTTTTATTAATTCTTATTCTGTGTGGAACTTGTAAACGGTTCATCGGTTCGGTTTGAATCTTTATTGGTACTTTTAGTGTGTGGTTATCGGTTCTAAAAAAAAAAAGGATTTTATTACGTTTTTTTCCACGACCCGTGACACGGTCAGGAACCGATAAGAGGGTCTTGCCTGGCAGATTGCCATTAAAAGGGTAAGTTTGGTTAGGACTGGCACAATGTCTGAGAAACCCAAAAGAAAAACCGGGCCCACTGGGTTTCAACACTGTAGTGTGTGTGGGGAAGTCTTTGCTAAGGCTGACCCCCACACCACCTGTGTTTATTGTCTGGGGTTTGACCACCTCAATGCAGACTGCCAGATTTTTAAAAATTTTCCTGCTGCCACCCTAGAAAAGAGAGTTGGTAGGCTCAGGGAAAGGGAGGCCAAAAAGTCCACTGAACCGGATGGCCAGCCCGGTTCAGTTCAAACCGAACCAGAAGGAGTGCCCTCTGACCAGGGCGAGACTTCTTCGGGCAAAAGGAGAGCCGATTCTGAGGAGTCGGTTCCGGCTAAGAGAACTAGAAAAGAAAAATCAGCTGGTGTGGAGCCAAACCTTTCCTCTCCAACCGCTGAAGAAATAGCCAAAACGATAAAAATTGTGCAGTCGCTTTCCCCGGTTCCAACCGAACCGGCACCATCAGGGAGGCGCTCGTTTCGGCCGGTTCCACCGGTTCAAGATTATGATTTAGAGGAATATTATGAACCGGAGGAGGAGGAAGAGGAGTATGAGGAAAGTGAATGTGGTTTTGAAAGTCTGGATGTGCCCATTGACCCGGACATCTCCCCAGACAGACCTTCAGGAGTGTCTCCTCCTAGGCTTTCTGAGTCCCCCTCCCATTTTATGTTTTATAAGAAAGTGGCTGAAACCCTCCAGCTTCCTATGGGAGAAGCTGTGGATGACCAGGAGGAGCATGACTATGTGGAAATGATGGATATCCCAGAGTCTAGGAGGCTGTCTATTCCCTTACATAAATATTTTGGGAAACAGACATTTAAGATTTTAAAGACTCCTAATACTATACCTCCTGTGGATAAGAGAATGGACAAGAGGTATACATTGTCAGGCTCAGATATGGAGTTCCTTACACAACAATGCAGCCATGTTGGGGTAGTGCAGGCTGCAGCCTGTGATAAGGCAAATATTCCCTTGGCTTCACACCCCCCAGACAAGGACTCCAGGAGGATTGATGCCATGGCAAAGAAACAGTACATGGCAGCATCCTTGGGACTCAGACAGGCCAACTATATGGCCTATACTGCTAGGTATCAGAAATCCAAATGGGACACTGTCATGGCTTTAGCAAAACAGGTCCCTGGCCAGCTTGCCAAGGAGCTGGAGCAGGTGGCTGCTGATGGTATTGAGGCATCCAAGGTGCAATTCCATGCTGCAGTGGACTCCAATGATGTGTCATCTAGAGTCATGGCTACATCTGTGGCACTTCGTAGAATGGCTTGGCTCAGATGTACTAGCCTGTCACAGGATACCCAGACTAAGGCCATGGATTTTCCTGTTGTGGGTAATTCTCTGTTTGGGGAGCAGACAGAGAATTACATGAAGAAAATGGACGAATATAGGACCACCTATAGGAGTGCACAGGCCAAGGAAAGGCAGGCCACTCCTCAGAGGCAGCACCCCGGGGCAGGGGCAGGCCTTTTCATAGGCCTTTCTACCAAGCCCAGGCCTCCTCTTCTGCCTATGCTCAGAGGGGGTTCTTTAGAGGGAGAGGCAGAAGGGGTACAAGCAGACCTGCTTCCACCCCTCAGCCAAAACCCCCTGCCAAACAGGCACCCTGATGGGTTGGCCAGGGCCGATTCTCCACTACCTGTAGTGGGCAGGCTGGCTTACTTTGTCCAGGACTGGGAGTCTCTAACATCAGACAAGTGGGTCCTGGAAGTAGTAAGCCAGGGATTGGTTCTCAGCTTCAAAAAATTTCCAAAGCTGAGAGCCAGATCCTTTCCACCTGCAAATCCCTCAGAGGCACTTGCCCTAGAGGCAGAGGTCTCTTCCCTCCTGGCTCTCAGAGCTGTGGAAAGGGTTCCACCCCTACACCAGGGCAAAGGGTTGTACTCCAGGTACTTCCTTACCCCAAAAAAGACAGGAGAATGGCGGCCCATCCTGGATCTCAGATACTTAAACAAGCACCTTTTAAAACCAAAATTCAAAATGGTGACTCTCGGAATTATTCTACCCTCTCAAAGGCCAGGGGACTGGCTAGTGTCCCTGGACCTCAAGGATGCCTACTTCCGTATTCTCATCAGAAGCTCCCATCGAAAGTACCTCAGGTTCGATGCCCTCAGGCCATTACCAGTTCAGAGCAATGCCCTTCGGTCTAACCTCTGCTCCAAGGGTATTCACAAAATGCCTGGCAGTAGTAGTTGCTTCTCTGAGAAGGCAAAGAATTGCCATCTTCCCATATCTGGACGACTGGCTCATAGTAGGCCAGTCCCCAGACCAAGTCAAGTTACACCTACAGATAACTCAGCAACTGCTCACCTCTTTGGGTTTACTTCTGAATCTTTCAAAGTCCGTTCTAGAGCCTGTTCAGCTCCTCACCTTCATAGGCGCAGAGCTAGACACAGAAAAGGCCAGAGCTTTCCTTCCCCTGGACAGGGCAAGGACCCTTATCTCTCTGGCCTCCTCATTCACCCTGCAGGTGTCTCGACCAGCAAGGCATTTTCTACAGCTCCTGGGGCACATGGCTGCTTCCACAGCTGCGGTGCAGGGAGCAAGATTTCAGATGAGGGACATTCAGTTCCATTTGAGAGCCTTTTGGTCTCAAAGGAATGACCCTCTTACCAAATTGATCCCAGTGACTCGAACCCTGATCCAGGCCTTACAGTGGTGGCAGGATCAGAACAATCTAAGGCAGGGAGTTCCCTTTGTCACTCAGTCCCACTCCTTAACCCTTACTACAGATGCCTCCCTCTTGGGGTGGGGGGCTCACTTGGGCGACCTGACTACCCAGGGGTTGTGGTCCCCTCAGGAATCTCTGCTTCACATCAATCTATTGGAACTCAGAGCAGTATTTCTAGCACTTCAGGTTTTTTCCAAATCTGTTCAGAACAAAGTTATCCAGGTCAGAACAGACAATACCACCACGATGTGGTACATCAACAAGCAAGGAGGCACTCTGTCTACGGCCTTGTGCACAGAAGCAATGAAATTGTTGTCTCTGGCTTATTCTCTGAACACCTCCCTCACAGCAGTACACCTCCCGGGCAAGGACAATGTCCTGGCAGATGCTCTCAGCAGGATATCTCAGGGCTATCACGAGTGGTCACTGGATCCCCTGGTTTTGGAGGTGATATTCTCCAGATGGGGCACCCCACAGATAGATCTCTTTGCAGCTCCAGACAATCACCAAATTCCCCTTTTTTGCTGCAGGCCCCCAGTGTTGGGCTCAGTCCCCCTGGATGCCCTAGTTCTCAATTGGGAAGGGAAGTTCCTGTCTGCTTTTCCCCTCTTCCCTCTCCTGTTCAAGGTGCTAGTCAAAATCAGGTCTCAACCCTGCAAGGTGATCCTGATTGCTCCAGACTGGGCCAGACAGACATGGTATCCACTCCTGTTGTCGTTAGCAGTCCATCTTCCCCTGTCTCTTCCCAGGAATTACATCCTGTTAACCTATGCTCAGGGGAGGGTTTGGTACCCAAATCTCAAATCTCTCAATCTCAAGGCCTGGCTCTTGAAGAGTTAGAGTTTGCTGATATACACCTCTCCTAAGGTAAGTTTTTTAAGAGATTGCTTCACACCAACCCTCCATTCAGGGACCCTGCCCCTGCTTGGGACCTTAATGTTTGCATTGCTCAGCTTATGCAACCCCCTTTTGAGCCTTTGTCTTCAGCAGAGCTTAAGTACTTGACTTGGAAAACTGTGTTTCTGGTAGCCATCACTTCTGCCAGGCGCATAAGTGAGTTACAAGCCTTGTCAGTGGAGCCTGATTTTATCTCCTTCCATAGAGATAAGGTGGTCCTCAGGACTAACAGGAAGTTTTTGCCTAAAGTGGTTTCAGATTTCCACCTTAACCAATCTATGTCTCTTCCTGTGTACTTCACTGACCATTCCTCCTCTGGTGAGAGGAGGCTGCACAGTTTAGATGTGAAAAGAGCCCTTAGCTACTACATAGAACGTACCAAGGGTCACAGGTTTGACTCCCTCCAACTGTTCCTCACTTATGGTGAGGTTGATAAAGGGAAACCTGCCACTAGAAGATTCATTGCCAGGTGGATTGTCTCTTGTATCCAATTTTGTTATGAAAAACTGGGTAAGGTTCCACCCTCAGGCCTGAGGGCTCACTCTACCAGAGGTACAGCTGCTTCCATGGCTGCTGCCAGGGATATTCCTGTCTTAGAGATATGTCAGGCAGCTACCTGGAAAACAGTTCACACGTTTACCAAGCATTACTCCCTGGATATCCAAGCTAGGAGTGATGCTCAGTTTGGCACAGCTGTGCTTCAGAGCCTATTTCCTAAGTAGGTTCTGTCCCTCCTCCATGGAGGTACTGCTTGATAGTCTGCTACTGTCAGACTACAGCAAATCTTCATGTTGTTTGAAGAAAAAATTACTCACCTTAGTAATGTTGTTTCTTCTAATGGAGTCTTGCTGTATTCTGACCTCCCCCCCGCCTTCCCCTCTCAGAACCTCTGTTTTTGGGATGTGGGTGAGCAGTGGCAGTGTTGGCACTCAGTAGGTGCCCACCTTGTTTTTTTCACCCCTTTCTTGGGTGAGTGGGTGTTGTGTTTTTCATTTTTTGGGTCTGCTGACTTGAGTCTTTGTTTTGGGACCAAAAAATGTGTTTTTATGTTTAGTAGCCAGTTGGCTAGTGTAGGTTTACAGCTTCCACACAGGACCTTAGTGAGTTTAGCTCATAAAGATCTGACGGTTTGAGTTTAAACAGCAACAGACAGAGTCTCAACCGAGCTCGAGCTCAGCATTCCATGCCTGGCATGGAAAGTTAACTCTTTCATCGGGCAGTTCGAAGGTTGGGACTCACTGCTACTGTCAGAATACAGCAAGACTCCATTAGAAGAAACAACATTACTAAGGTGAGTAATTGTTTCTTCTTGTACTGTTCTTCTTTTTTTTTTTTTGTAGTATAGGTTGGTAGGTTTGTATTTTTGCTTTCTCTGCTTCTGAAATATATTTGCTGTCGAGCCACGCAGCACATCACCACTGTGAACCTGGAGTTCCAACTCCATGTGGCTAATCTGAATATTCATTATTCTCCACATGCTCTAGGGCATCTCGAGCCATCTGGCTAGCTGCATTTTGTGAGCATAATGAGGGATCCCCTGGAAGAAACAATATTACTATGGTAAGTTATTTTTAGGGCTGTGAGCGGAGCCTACAGCCGTTTTGGGATCGCTAAGTAGCTCTGAAAATGTTCGATTGTGGAACCTTCCTTTGGACTTTTGGAAGTATCCTTCCGAAAGTCCAGTGGAGCTTGAATCTCTCCACCATGATCAGTCGCTACGGAATAACAGCTGCACTATTTTGTCTGTTACTTCCGCATTCCAGTGCATGAACTGTGTATGTGCGACTCTCTTGCATGCGCAGTTCTGCTGGTGCCGTCATGTTGTGAATGGCAAAATGCCATTCACCGCAAATACGCATGTGCGAGTGCCATGCATGTGCAGTTGCGTCACCGCTGCCAGCTCTGCAGCATTCTCTGCCCCCACCAACTCGTGGCACACTGGGAGCCCACCCCAGTGTGCCCAAAGCTTTTCTGTGCCCCCAACTCATGTGGCACACTGAGAGCCCATCCCAGTGTGCCTAAAGATGTTTTATTTTATCCACTACATTGGGGTACCCAATCCTCGTGTCGGCATTATGTGCACCCTCACTCTATGTGTCACACTGGGAGCCCACCCCAGTGTGCCTAACTTTTTTTCTTCCCCACCCCCCGCCGACACTAGGTTACCGATCCCTGTCAGCGTCCTGGCACAACCCCAGTCATGTGTGGCACACTGGGGGCCCACCTCAGTGTGCCCAAATGTGTTTTTTTTTCTGTTTCCTGTAAAAAAGAAAATGGTCCCTCATCGTCGCTCTACTCGTGGTTTTTTTTTTTCCTGTAAAAAAAAGAAAACGGTCCCTCATCGTTGCTCCTGTCCCCCTCCCCATCCTCCCACTGAGTACCCACCTCCCCACACACCCCTTAACTCATACTTACCTCTGGAGGTCAGCACCGTCTTCTTCTCTGGACCGGGACATGTCTGCACTCTTCAAAGCCGAACCACGAACTGAAGAATCTAAGGTAAGCATGCTATAATGCCATTCAATGGGGTTTTTATTTTATGCTGATACATCAGCCACTTTTTGGAATTTTTGCCCCAGATTTTCAATATGGGGTTCTTGGAACCCTACCTCATGAAAACTGTCACTGTTATTCAAACCCCAGGAAATCTTACTGTAGTCTGATAAATGCAGTATGGTCTCACCATAGGACTGCCCCAGTGCCAAAATGGTTAATAGAACCTATGCAAATAGTGGAATGCTACGCTCAAGCTTGGTTTTCAAACCACTGTCCCTGATTGCACTTCCTGCAACCATCAGATTCTCTACTCTGCTTGCCTCAGTAAGACGTCTCTGGAGAGCTCTCCTTCACTTTCTTGAAGAATTTATTTTTATCTCGGTTTATCAAAGTCCATTTAATTATTTCGATTTTTAAAGCACTGTCCTTGGTCCACAGGTAGACTTAGTCTACAGTAGAGTGAATTTTGGTATGTTTTCTTGGTTCCTTATCAGTTCTTCTAACCGGAAAGGAACCGGTAGTTTTTACCTTATATTAAGTTCCTGAGGTTTTCCTTAGTTCTGACCGTCCAGTAAGGTGGCTTGTATTTATTTACTAAATTTTCAAAAAATTTTACCGGGTTGATTCTCAGTTCATCAGTTTTAACCGACCGATAAATGTCACAGACCAAGAAACGAATGGGCCCCACAGGTTTCCAGCATTGTGCAGATTGTGGGGAACTGTTCACTAAAGCAGATCCTTATTTGTGTTATTTGTTTGGGGTTTGATCACCTCAAAGAGGACTGTGAAATTTGTAAAATCTTCCCTCAGTCAATGCTTGAGAGGTGACTTAAACGACTGCAGGAGAAGATATATGATAAGACTGTTGACCCAGCTACAAACAAACTGGCTACCAGCCAAAAAGAACCGGAGGAACAGCCCTCTGACAAGGGTGACGGTTCCTCAACCAAGAAACGTCCTGCCGATACCGCTGCTAACCCAGCAACCACAGGAAAGAGAAAAAAGAAAGCAAAGCGTACAGCGGTCAAACCGCAACCGAAGAAAGTACCAGTTCTGACCACTGAAGACATAGCGAATGCTATCACAATTATTCAGTCGCCCAACCGAAAATTCCCAGTTCTGGTTGAGAAGCTACCGACTACTCCCTCTGGTTCTACTTTGTTCCCAGTTCCTTGGAACACAAAGAGGAGCCTTTTGGAGAGGATGAGGATGCTGATGTTGATGAGGATGAGGATTACAGGGAACCGATTGAACCGGATATTTCTCCGGATCCTCACCATCCTGACTCCCCTGACAAAGGGAATGAGGACTATACCTCTCATTTTGTTTTTATTAAGCAAGTAGCTCAATCCCTGTACCTCCCTACTCAAGAGTCAACTGACGATGAAGAGGAGCAGGACTACAGGGAAATGATAGATGTCCCAGTCTCTAAAAGACTGTTCAAACAACATGAAGTCTTGCTGTATTTTTATATATGCAGTTAGCCCCAGCACTTGAACTGCCCCGGAGAGGAAAGAGTTGACTCTGTGCATGAGCATAGAACGTTGAGCTCGAGCTCAGTTCAAACCTCTGTCTGCAGCACTTCAAAGTGTAACTCTCAGATTCTTTACTCCGCCTAACTGAACAGTCACTCCGGAGATTGCTCCTTCACTTGCTTGGTTCGGTAAAATCAGTCAGTTTAAATACCGTTTTCGTTGATTATTTTTGGCTCAAATACCTGTCTGTGGTACAGTAAGTGTTGTTGGTAGTGGACTTTAGTTTTATTATGATTAATTTCTGTGGAAATTGTAAAAACTTGTCGATTGGTCCGGTTTGCAACCGATTGTTTCAGGTTTATTTTATTTTCCTGTTTTCTATTTCCTATCGGTTTCAAAAAAACAGAATTTTAAACATTTTTTTCCACGACCCGTAGCACGGTTGGTAACCGATAGGGGGGTCTTACCTGGCTTTTAAGCTATAAAGTGTAAGTTGGTAGCCTGGCCATGTCTGAGAAACCCAAGAAAATAAAACTGGCCCACTGTGTTTCAGTACTGTAGTTAGTGTGGGGATGCCTTTGCTAAGGTAGACCCTCACACCACCTGTGTTTATTGTCTGGGGTTTGACCACCTCGATTCAGACTGCCAAATCTATAAAAATTTTCCGAAGGCCACCCTGGATAAGAGATTGGGTAGGCTCAGGGAAAAGGAGGCCAAGAAGTCCGCTAAACTGGATGGCCAGCCCAGTTCGGTTACGACCGAACCTGAGGGAGTGCCCACTGACCTGGGCGATACTCCCTCGGGCAAAAGGAGAGCCGATCCTGAGGGGTTGCTTCCGTCGAAGAAAAAGAGGAAATCGTCGGGTTCGGATCCAGAACCGCAACATCCAACCGCCGACGAGATAGCCAGGGTGATGAGCATTGTAGAATCGCTCTGTCCGGTTCCATCCAGTCCGGCGCCTCTGGGTAGGCGCCCGGTTCAGTCAGTTCCTCTGGTTCTGGAATATTGTCCGGATGAGTTTTATGAACCAGAATGGGAAGGGGAGGAAAAGGACAACGATGATGATGATGGTGTGGAAGGTCTGGATGAGCCCATTGAACCGGACATCTCCCCAGACAGGCCTTCTAATGTTTCCCCTCCCAGGCTTTCTGAGTCCCCATCCCATTATTTTTTTTTTTACAAAAAAGTGGCAGAGACCCTCCAGCTCCCTCTGGTTGAAGCTGTTGAGGAACAAGAGCTTTATTTTGTAGAAATGATGGACATCCCAGGGTCCAAAAGTCTGTCTATTCCCCTTCATAAATCTCTTGGGAAATGGACACAAAAAATTCTCCAAACACCAAATTCTTTACCTCCTGTGGATAAAAGAATGGATAGGAGGTATATGCTTTCAGGCTCAGGTACAGAGTTCTTGTTCCACCAATGCAGCTGTAACCACTAGATGGCACTATCCCAAAGGCTACTACCCCTGCCTGCTTGGCTAGTAGCAGGTTAGGGGGCCTGAGTTCTGAAACGGGTGCCTCCACCCGGAGGTCAGGGTTGGTAGTGGTCAAGCTAACCTGGGCACAGCCCTCTGGGACACTGTAACCCCCCTCTTTCCTTACTAGTGGCCGGAACAATACACAATAATCACTTTCACAATACCCCTGATACACCACACAAGTACCCACACTGTTTGCACTTACCACCAGGGCTTTCCTCTGGCCCGGCCCTGGGGACCCCCTGTAAAACAAGGTTATACACAGCAAATAACAGTAGTACAGTGCTCTTGCACAACCTGGAACCGCAGTCAGGGTAAATGCAAAAAAGAGTTAGATCTGATTTATTTAAGGGACTTGAACAAGGGAGGGGCGTAATCAGGTTAATTTGCTTAAAGGCTGTATCAATCAAATAGTTATGTATGCACTTCAGGGTCCATAAACAGTCACGCACTCTGGGTACCCAGATGGAGAACGGTGGGCTAGCCAGGAATGATGCAGCTGGTCGGGGCCCTGTGATAGAAGAAAACAACATGCACAGCACACACTATTTGTAATCCGGAGCCGGTGGGCTCAGTTCATGAAAAGAAAACAACAAGACAATCAGATGACACACTTTTAGATTAGGCTGTTGTTGCAGGGAACTACCCTGATGATTACTCACTATACCCAATACTGGACATAGGCTGGACGAAAATCGAGACAGCAGGTGGTTAATCTGGAGTGCCATGAGAAGCAGGGCCCACACGAATCGCCGAGGCGTCGTTCCTGTTCTGGAGTGGAGCAGGGGGCTGATCTCCAGGCAGGTCTCTTGTCGATGGCTTTCTCAGCGGCGGTAGTCTGGCTGGGCTAGTGTGGCAAGGCCCCGCCACATGAAGACAAATAGAATATTGATGGGGAGTAAAGGCGGAGAATTTAATTATTCGAGGTGTGGATGCTACATAAACCCTGAGGGCAAAGCCCGAGGGGTTTATCAAAGCATCCTACACTGAGGTTGTGAATTAAATTCTCATATTCACACACTTCCCCATCTGTTATTTTATATAATTTTCTGGTGACCAATTTTTGCAAATCAGTGCTGTGATCCCTCCCCCACAGTCTCTGTCTCCCCCACATACACACACACTCTCTCTCTCTCCTCACACACACACACACACTCACTTCACTCTCCACACACACACACACACACACACACACACACACACTCTCCCCAATCATTCAGTGGCACCTTTACTCAAGTTCTGTGGGGCACCCAGTAGCAGCTCCCACTCTAAATTCCCAGCTGAGCTGTGCTGCGCTCCACAGTCCCTCTGTCTCTTGCCTCACAGCACCCTCCTGCTCTCTCTGCTCCAAGTTTATTTATTTTTTTTTACAATTTAAAACTAAAATCATGATCGCGATTAGGATCGCGGCTTACCTGTGTCAGGCAGACACAGACTCATTGCCGCCACTGTTGTTTGTTGCCCAAAGCTAACGAAGCTGCAGGATCAACCAGATACTTAAAAAATGGTAGGGTCACTAAAATACATTAAAAAAAATTTGGAAGGTAAGGATTTACCCGTGGGGGCTCCTCATTAAGATACGGAGCAGCCAAGTTTTCGGAACTGTTAGCCCGCCCACTCACAAAACGGGAGCCAATGAGGGAGCGCTCCCTTTTGATAGATGGAGCACGTGAATGCTTATTACGGCAAATATCAACTCAATAAGCCCATTTAAAAAATTGGTCACCAGTAATTATATTCAGATATAGTCCGTTTTGGGCTGGATACAGCTTCCAGCAAGCAGAACACAGTTCACACAGTGGGGAACCAAATCACGACCCACTAACAACTCACAGCACATTTACATGTAAGGAAATTCTAATGTACCAGGCAAACCACTCTCTGGTCGCAATTACAGAGTCTCTGCACAATCTGGGAGTTCAGAGGTGGCTGGAAGTCCAGACAGGCTGATCGTATTCAACAAAATCTTCGGTCTTCTTCAGGTATGAGCCTGGTAAAAAAAATCAGTGGCTTACTTAATTCTCACAAACTTGGATTTAGTCCGAAATAATTCTCTTCTCTCCCCTCAGGGGCAGTAGGCAGACATGCAGACCACAACTCAGGCCTTTCACAGTTCTCCAATTCCAAACTACACAGTGCTCTTGCACAAATCACTTGAGCTGTTACTTCACTTCTCAGCCCAGAACTAACTGAAAATTGCAAGCAGTCTGGGAAATCCCCCAAAATCCAAAAGGTTTGGTTGGCTGATCTGTCTGTCAGTCACAACAAAGGCTTCCCCTTCAGGTGCAAAAAGGCACCAAAAGCCCAAAACTATAATTCCTATAGATTTTAACTCCAGACAGCTCCTGTAGTCTGACTCCATTTTAGGTCCCACCAGTACTGATTGGTCCAATTCGGCAGTCCAGGGCCAAGATAGTAGAAATAAACAAAGCAGTCCTTGCTGCAAAGAAGGCAGGTTAGACAAACTACATTATCATTATCACTCTAATGATTTTCAGCAAATAGTTGCATCTTTCAACAGAGCTCCCTCTCAGATTACTTATGACTGCAATCCAGGCAGCTCTTAAAGAGACAGTACACAGAGGCTATACAGGCACTCTCTGGCAATCACATTGAAACTGCTGAAACTCAGGACACCAGCCTGGCAATGAGCATTTAGGCAAGCTTGAGGAAGACTTTTCGAGAACCCCCATTTGTTGGAGGGTTACACCCTTCCCTGCCTGGAGAAAACTTGCCGCCCAGTTAACATAAACTTATTACTTTACTATACATATTCACTACACTTCATGATACTATATCCATTCTGACAACACATTTTGCATATTTCACACGGGTAAATTGAATATTACTATACTGAATCAGGTAATAACTTCTTGTACCTTAAACATTGCAAGAGGGTCCCTTCCCCATCAGCTAACCTGGAGCTAGAGGGGGCAGGGGCATCATGGTGAGAGGAAAAGACAAGTAACCTGGAATTGGCTGTCAAGCTCAGTTTGGGCACTGAGCTTGGTGAGACATAAACACCTTTGTGCACCACATTGAGAGGCAAATCCATTGATCTCCCAGGAGAATCATAACTGAGGCATACTACTGGCTTGACAGCTCGGCCAGTCTTTCTGAGGGGGACAACTACAGTTTCTGTACTCTCAGCACTGGTCTGGGGACTCGCGTCACTTGTGAGGGGTGCCTCTGCCTGGATGGGAATGTCCAAACTTGGAGCACTGTCAGCTTTTTGCCCTGTAGGCTCTGTTTCTACAACACTTGACTCATTTTGCAAAGGCGAAGGCTTAATCAAGCTTTGAGGCACTAAAGGGAGGTGGTCAGCACTCTCATAGTGTTCTTCAAGTTATGGTATGTTACCCGAAAGACTCATTCTATCAGCCCCTCCCTCAGGCAAATCATACAGTTCCACAATACACAGAGACTCAGCATCTTCAGACGTGATACTTTGCACTTCACTTTCAGGGAGCATTAGCTCCAAGGACAAAGCTGGGGGGGTTAAGGCCATCCAGAAGGCCCAGCTTCATCCCCACAATTAATCATGGGGTTACCTCGAAACAGCTGACTCAGTTTATAAGAGGGGTAATAGGCACAGTAGCACTTACTTTCGTCAGAAGTGGACTGACAGTCACTATCATTCTGGGCCTGCTGCGGAGGAAACCTTAAATCTGTGACCACTGGGGAAGATTGACTGTCTCTTTCTTGCAGCAGCACGAGTCACTGGCCCAGGGGGCTCAATTTCTGGGGGTTCATCCTCAATCATGACTTGGCTGATAGGTAGCAAGTGGTTACGGTGCATGGTCTTGACAGCTTTGGAGTTGTTCTCTGGGCGCACCTTGTACACAGGTAAATCATCCAACTTTCCAACTACTACATGGGGAAGATGGTGCCACCGATCAACAATTTTGTGTTTACCATGCAGTCCCAAATTGTGTAACAACACATGGTCTCCAGGTCGAAGCTCTTGAGCCTTTACTTTTTTATCATGCCTCTCTCTGTTGGCTAGATTTCTCTTGGCGGTCATTGTCTGGGCCAGTTGATTGGCATGGTTCAATTGAGCTTTCAGTTTTTGTACATATTGCAAGTAGTTTTTGGCTCAGACCCTATCTGGAGAGAACCCAAAACAGACATCAGCTGGCAGCCGGGCCTCTCTCCCGAACATGAGGTGGTAGGGGGAGAACCCAGTAGCATAATTTCTCATGCAATTGTATGTGTGTACTAAGGTGCTAATCTGCTGGCTCCATTTATGCTTGTCTTTTGGGTGGAGGGTGCCCAGCATGTCTAGAAGGGTGCGGTTAAAACGTTCTGGTTGAGGGGCTCCCTGCGGGTGATAGGGGGTGGTTCTTGACTTTTGCACCCCCCCTAGAGAGAGCATTTCTTTGATTGGTCGACTCTCAAAGTCTCTAGCCTGGTCAGAGTGGATCCGCTGTGGGGCACCATAGTGGATGAAGACATTTTCCACTAACACCTTGGCCACGGTAGATGTCTTTTGATCTTTGGTGGGAAAAGCTTGTGCATACCATGTGAAATGATCCATAACCACTAACACATTGCCACTGTTCCGTTGATCAGGTTCTAAACACAAGAAGTCTATGCAGACTAGTTCCATGGGGGTGTTGGTAGTGATATTAACAAGGGGGCAGCCCTCTGAGGCAGGGCTTTACTTTACAGGCAGCGACTACAAGTCTTTACATGGTGCTCAACATTGGCCCCCATTTTGGGCCAGTAGAAGCGAGATCATACCAGGTCAGGGGTTCTGTCAATACCGAGGTGCCCCATGTGATTGTGGAGGGACCTCAGTACCAAATCTTTAAAGGCCATGGGCAGGACCAATTGTTGTTTGTCTGCTTTGCCACTATGATCTACTGTCTCTCTGTACAACAACTGATTGAGCAACTTCTTTAAACAATAAAACAGTTTGCAAGTCAGTGGAACGTACCTTAGACACATCTTTCCCCGCACGCAGGACATCAAGTGCTGGCTGAATCATAGGATCTTGGGATTGAGCCCACTGAATGCTGTCATTGTCAACCTGAGGTAGTGCACTAATGTCTAGAGCAGAGAAGTGGCAATAAGCAGCTGGTATGCAGGTGTCAGAAGGGCCCAAGCAATCTACTAAACAGTCCACTGTGTCCGCAGACATCTGTTCATCTCTGTCAAACCTTTGGCATAATGCTCGAATGTCAGGTTCAGACAGCCTGATCCAGTCACTCTTGGAAGTGGGCCTTTGTGATAGGGTGTCAGCATCAATATGGTTCAGGCCCAGTCTGTATTCGACAGCATAATCATAGGTTGATAATGCAGAAAGCCACTGGTGCCAAATGGCGTATAACTTAGCTGAAGTCTGTACATAGGTCAACGGGTTATTGTCAGTCTTCACCAATATCTTTGCCCCATAGAGGTATTCATGAAACTGGTCAATGATGGCCCATTTTAGCGCAAGGAACTCCAACTTATGCACAGGGTAGTTTTGTTCGGATGGGGTCAAGCTCCTACTTGTGAAAGCTACTGGTCTCAGGCCATCTTCATGGTCTTGATACAGCACCACTCCTAGACCCTGCAGACTATCGTCCGTATGCAGCACATACGGTTTGGTGGGGTCAGCATAGGCGGTGATGGGGGCGGTGAAGCTGGTATATGATCTCATGGAAGGCTGCTTCACAGTCAGGCATCCAGCAGGGCCGAAGAGTTCACCTGGGCAGAAGTATACTTTTTCTGGTTCTTTAACGGACCCTTTTTTTGTATTTATGATTGGTAGGAGGGTAACCCTGGGTAAGGTTTAAGAGTGGGCGAATCACCTTGAATAGTCTTTTATGAACCTGGGTAGTAGCCACAGAACTCCAGGAAATGTTGTAGTTCTTTCAGATTATGGGGCTGGGGCCAAGTAGTCAGTGCTTCAACCTTACTGGGATCAGTCTCTATCCCTTTTGTAGATACTATGTGCCCCACATACTTTACGGAGGTTTGGAAAAACTGGCACTTGTCAAAGGACAGCTTGAGGCCGAAGTCTTCCAGTCGGTCTAGGACTTTTAAACAGTCGGTTCTCAGGCTCCTCTAAGGTGCTTCCAAACACAGTGACATTGTCCAAGTACACCAGGCATTCCAGCAAATTCATATCTCCCACCGCAAATTCCATCAGTCACTGAAAGTTGGCCGGGGCGCCCAATATCCCTTGTGGCATCCTCAGAAACTCATAGAACCCCAATGGACAGAGGAAGGCTGTTTTCTCATGGTCTCCCAGGGCCATCGGGATCTGGTTGTATCCGCTGCTAAGATCCAACACTGGGAACCATTTGCTCCCATTCAAGCAGTCCAGGGCATCTTGTATACGAGCCATAGTGTATTAGTCTGGGATGGTCCGCCGGTTCAGGGTTCGATAATCAACACACATCCTCACAGACCCATTCTTCTTACACACAATCTCAATGGGAGAGTCGTATGGCTCCTGGATTCTTGTATCATGCCAACAGCGAGCATTTCCTACAGGTGTCTTCTCACATCATCTATGTCTGCTGGGGCTAAGCGTCGGGACCTCTCTCGAAATGGCCGTTCATCATGCAGGTGTATGTGATGCGAAGCACCCTGGACACATCCCATTCCTTCAACGAAAACACTTGGTCTCTCTGGGCAAGTCTCTTGCTAATTCTAGCCTTCCATTCAGCTGGCATTGGGGAGTCACCAAAGTCAAACAAGTCTGGGGTCACTCTCTTCTTCTCACCAGGATGCTTGTTGCTGGGCAATACTGCAGTGTCTGTACAGTGTACCGTAGCTAGGGTGCACCCTCTGTTCACCCGGCTCTCCCAATCTGACATGCTGTGAATCTAGACCATCACTCGTTATGCATAGGCATGGGCACAAGCAGGCAAGATGCTGGGCTTGACCAATAATCCTTCTGGCAATTTTCCATTGCCTGGCGCATCCAACATCAGTAGTTTGTTCTTGACATCTTTCCAGAGGCGGACCTCCCCTTGAATGGTACACTGGACGTTAGAGGCCCGTACCATTGAATCGGATCCTTCTTCCACACGATCCTCACTGGTTCATCCTGGTCTACTTCCTCGGGTTTCTATTGCAAATCATAGGCCCTCTTGATCAGAGCCAGAATTCTCAGGGCCCTCCTAGTCCATTGCCCTTGTTTCTCGTGACAGAGTTGCACTAGTCTCCCAAACATATAGGTGTTTGTCCCAATTAACAGGGGGATCCCATCATACAGTCCGGTTGGGGGACACACTAGGGCCAATGTCTCTACTCGCGCCTCTACACCACTTACAGTTGCAGGAAAAGACAACCAGAGGCGGCCATACCCTAGGTAGGGATAAGACTTGTCACTCAGGCCCCACACATGTAAGCCTTCCAGGGATTGCAAAGGCACATCAGATAAGTGTTTGTCATAGCAGTCCTGGAATACAGTGGTCACTTGCGACCCACTGTCAAGCACAGCCCGAGCACGAATACCATTCACAGTGACCGTAGTCTCCATTGAAGGGCCCACTATTTTAGACCAGTCTGGAGAGGCAGTAGCAGAGGCCTGGACAGACGATTTAGCCGCAAAGAAATTTGAGTTAGGGTTTCTTGAACCCTCACTGCAGTCATTTCGAGCACCCCTTGGCCACTGATTTGCTTTTCAGAGCTCCCCTCGGAGTCTGTTTACTACTCTTTCTAAGTCCTTCTGAGACCGGTATTCTCTTTTCATGTGGCCATCCTTTCCACAGTTGTGACAAATGATAGACTCCTGTGTCATCCTGGGAAAGAACATCGTATGAGGAACTGAAGCAGTAGTAAGAGATTGGGGTCTAGTATCTGCTTGCAGTGGTGAGAGTGGTGCAACGTGTCTTAACAGTTCCTTTAGAGTGGCTGTCTATCCGGTGATCTCAGCCTTGGAGCCACCCTCGGTTGTGGATGCCTGAGGGTGCACCCCCACCCCCATGGCAGTCACATCCTGAAAGGGACCAGAATCTTATTCCATGGCGGAAACCCTTGCAGAGGCACCTGTCTTCAACTCTCGGACTTCCTTTAGTAGCTCGTCTTTCCAATGCTGGGCCCAGGTCGGGAAGTCCTTTGCATTCTCAGAGTGCTCGTTAAGTGCCGGCTTTTGCCTCTGAGCCTCACTTGGCTGATCACTCTCGGTCATTTGCCCAGCAGCAGCAGACATGGGTGCAATTCCCCCATGGGGTTGCCTTTGCTCAACCCCCCCAAATTTCTTTCATTAGCTCGTCATTGGAGGGGGGCGATTCCAGTCGGGTTGTAAGGCGTAACTGAAGCAGTAGCAATTATGAAAATAGAGCAGACTTAAGGATCCGGTCCAGCCTAGTTCGATCTAATTCATTTGATGGCAAACTACCCTTTCTGAGGCACTCTTGTAGCAGCTTTTCAACCCGAGGTACATACACAGACAATGGCTCCTCTGGGTACTGCTGAGCATTTCTTACTCTCCTCCACAGATCCGCATCTGAATCTGGGCTCCCATACACATTCTCCAAAGCATCAAGATAGTCCTGTGCAGTTGCTCCGGGTTATTGGCCCACTTGGCACAGGTGGTAGCCAGGGCAGGACCTCGGAGGCTGTCACTCAACCTCTTTTGTTTCTCTGCTTCTGAGCATTGCCATTCAGGTACTAGAGAGGCAACATAGTCTATCCAGGTCTCCCAGTCATCTTCCCCCTCGGGGGTGGGGAGGGTGCCGAGAAGATTCTCAGCCTTCGGTAGGAGTTCTGACTATTGGCAGGTACAGATATAGGAGTCAGCATTGGCATGAGCACAGAAGGCAGGGCAGTAACAGGTGCTGGAGTGGGAGGGGGTGTTGGGAAAGGAACACCCCTAGTTGGCAGGAATACAGTAGTTTCTTAAAGTCCTCTGCGGTTTTCCCTTCCTCCAGTAACAACTTAGCAAATTTCTCCTCAAAAGTCTCAGCTAATGGTGGGAGCTCATCCTCCCTGGAGTCTTTACTGTCTTTTGTTATCACTCTCCAGGCAGCTGGAACTCCTTCTGGGGCAATGGTCTGTGGCACTTTAGAGCTGTCCACGAGGTCACTACACACTACCAAGGCTATGAAAGTTTGGGCGATCAAATCAGCCTGTCGACCCACCACCACAGGATTTTTTAAACATTCAGCTTTGGAGAGTGCTCTCTCTACAGTGTCTTTACTGGTACCCAGGGGAATATTCAGTATAAGTAGATCATTTTGTGGGTCGATCTTCAGCCCAGAACACCATCCCACCAACTGGTGTACAGCCATTTCTACTGGGGTAGCCATTAATCTTTAACAATAATTTGTAATTTTTGGCCACTAGAAGGCACAAAATCCCAGCGGTGAACCTCCAGAATGTAACCCCTATTTGACACTATCCCAAGGGCTACTACCCCTGCTTGCTTGGCTAGTAGCAGGTTAAGAGGCCTGAGTTCTGAAACGGGTGCCTCCACCCGGAGGTCAGGTTGGTAGTGGTTGGTTAACTCGGCACTAGTTCTCCGGGACACTGTAACCCCTCTTTTCCTTACTAGTGGCCGAGAATACACACAATCACTTTCACAATACCCCTGATACACCACACAGGTACCCACACTGTTTAGAACTTACCACCAGGGCTTTCCTCTGGTCCGGCCCTGGGGATCCCCTGTAAAACAAGGTTATACACAGCAAATAACAGCAGTACAGTACTCTTACACAAACTGGAACCACAGTCAGGGTAAATGCAAAAAAGAGTTAGATCTGATTTATGTAAGGGACTTAAACAAGGGAGGGGCATAATCAGGTTAATTTGCTTAAAGGCTGTATCAAACGGTTATGCAAGCACTTCAGGGTCCATAAACAGTCACACACTCTGGGTACCCAGATGGAGAATGATGGGCTAGCCAGGAATGTTGCAGCTGGTTGGGGCCCTGTGATGGACAAAAACAACATGCACAACACACACTATTTGTAATCTGGAGCCGTAGGGCTCAGTTCATGAAAAGAAAACAACAAGACAATCGGATGATACACTTTTAGATTAGGCTGTTGTTGCAGGGAGCTGCCCTGGTGATTACTCGTGATACCCAATACTGGATGAAAATCGAGACAGCAGGTGGTTAATCTGGAGTGCCAGGAGAAGCAAGACCCACACGAATCGCCGAGGCGTCATTCCTGTTCAAGCGTGGAGCAGGGGGCTGATCCCCAGGCAGGTCTCTCGTCGATGGCTTTCTCTGTGCAGTGGGTAGTCTGGCTGGGCCAGTGTGGCAAGGCCCCGGCCAAATGGAGACAAATTTGGATACAGTCCATTTTGGGCTGGATACAGCTTCCAGCAAGCAGAACACAGTTCACACAGTGGGGAACCAAATCATGACCCACTAACAACTCACAGCACATTTACATGTAAGGAAATTCTACTGTACCAGGCAAACTGCTCTCTTGTCGCAATTACAGAGTCTCTGCATAATCCGGAGGTTCAGAGGTGGCTGGAAGTCCAGACAGGCCGATCGCATTCATCAAAATCTTTGGTCTTCTTCTTCTTCAGGTATGAGCCTGGTAAAAAATCAGTGGCTTACTTCGTTCTCACAAACTTGGATTTAGTCCGAAATAATTCTCTTCTCTCCCTCTCAGGGGCAGCAGGCAGACATGCAGGCCACGACTCAGGCCTTTCACAGTTCTCCCATGCAAAACTACACAGAACTCTTGCCCAAATTACTTGAGCTGTTACTTCTTCACTTCTCAGCCCAGAACTAACTGAAAATTGTAAGCAGTCTGGGAAATCCCCCATGATCCAAAAGGTTCAGTCAGCTGATCTGTCTGTCAGTCACAACAAAGGCTCCCCCTTCAGGTGCAAAAAGATGCCAAAAGCCCAAAACTACAATTCCTATACATTTTGACTCCAGAGAGCTCCTGTAGTCCGGCTCCATTTTAGGTCCCGCCAGTACTGATTGGTTCAATTTGGCAGTCCAGGGCCAAGATAGTGGAGATAAACAAAACAGTCCTTGCTGCAAAGAAGGCAGGTTAGACAAATTATATTATCATTATCACTCTAAATAATTTTCAGCAAATGGTTACATCTTTCAACAGAGCTTCCTCTCAGATTACTTATGACTGCAATCTAGGCAGCTCTTAAAGAGAAAGTACACAGAGGCTATACAGGCACTCTCTGGCAATCACATTTAAACTGCTAAAACGCAGGACACCAGCCTGGCAGTGAGCATTTAGGCAAACTTGAGGAAGACTTTTTGGGAACTCCCATTTGTAGGGGGTTACACGGCCATGTTGGGCTAATATACCCTTGGCTTCACCCCCGATAAAGAGTCTAGGAAGGGGATGCTATGGCCAAAAAACAGTACTTGGCAGCCTCCTTGGGACTCAGGCAAATTATATGGCCTACACAGCCAGATACCAGAAGTCCAGATGGGATACTTTGCTTGAACTGGCTAAACAGGCTTCCCCCAGCTAGCCAAGGAGCTGGAGGAGGTGGCTGCAGATGGGATTGAGGCATCTAAGATTCAGCTTCATTCTGCTGTGGACTCAAATGATGTGGCATCATGAGTCATGGCTACATCTGTGTCTCTTTGTCGATTTGCTTGGCTCAGATGTACTAGCCTCTCACAGGACTCTCAGGCTAAGGCCATGGATTTCCCTCTGGTGGGTAATTCTCTGTTTGGGGAGCAGACAGAGAATTACATGAAAAAGATAGATGAATACCGGACCACCTACATGAGTGCACAGGCCAAGGAAAGGCAGGCAACTCCTCAGAGGCAGAGGTCTAGGGGCAGGCGCAGGCCTTTCTACCAGGCACAGGCCTCCTCTCCTTTTCCTTAGACTGGGTTCTTTAGAGGGAACGGCAGAAGGGGATGAGCAGGGCTGGATCCTCCTCTCAGTCTAAGGCTCCTGCCAAGCAGACACCCTGATGTGTCAGCCCGGGTCCACTACCCAATTCCAGTAGGAGGCAGGCTGGCTTACTACTTCCAGGCCTGGAAGTCTGTTACCTCAGACAAGTGGGTCCTGGAGGTAGTAAGCCAGGGACTGGCCCTCAGCTTCAAAATATTTCCAAAACTGAGGGTCAGGTCTTTTCCACCTGCGAACATCTCTGAAACCATTGTTCTAGAGGCAGAGGTTTCCTCTCTGCTGGCTCTCAGAGCCCTAGAGAGAGTTCCTACTCTACACAGGGGCAAGGGTCTGTACTCCAGATACTTCCTTACCCCAAAAAAGACAGGGGAGTGGCGGCCCATCCTAGACCTAAGATACTTAAACAAGCACCTTGTCAAGCCAAGATTCAAAATGGTGACTCTGGGAGTAATTCTTCCCTCTTTGAGGCCAGGGAATTGGTTAGCCTCCCTGGACCTCATGAATGCCTCCTTTCACGTCCTAATCAGGTGCTCTCACAGAAAGTACCTCAGATTCGAGTTGCCTTCAGGCCGTTATCAGTTCAGAGCAATGCCCTTCGGCCTAACATCAGCTCCAAGGGTGTCCACAAAATGCCTAGCAGTAGTAGTGGCCTTTCTCAGGAGACAGAATATCTCCATTTTTCCATACGTGGATGACTGGCTCATTGTGGGAGAGTCTCCAGACCAAGTCAAGTCAGACCTACAAGTAACACAACAGTTACTCACTTCCCTAGGGTTCCTTCTCAACCTACCAAAGTCAGTTCTCGAGCCAGTGCAACTCCTTACCTTCATAGGGGTAGAGTTGGATACTGTCCAAGCAAAGGGTTTTCTTCACTTGGTAAGGTTGAAGGCCCTTACAGACTTTGCTTCTTTCTTTCACCTTCGGCTGTCTCGACCAGCAAGACATTTTCTTCAGCTCCTGGCCCACATGGCAGCTTCCACTGCAGTGGTACAGGGAGCCAGATTTCAAATGAGGGACATTCAGTTTCATCTGAGGTCCTTTTGGTCCCAGAAAAAAGATATTCTAACCAAATTGATTACAGTGACTCAGACTCTGGTCCAGGCTCTCCAATGGTGGTTGGATCAGGACAATCTCAGACAAGGAGTCCCATTCATCAGTCAGACTCATTCAGTGGTGTTAACCACAGATGCTTCTCTCCTGGACTGGGTAGCTTACTTAGGAACTCTCACAGCACAAGGGGTGTGGTCCTCTCAGGAGTCCCTTCTTCATATCAATCTTCTGGAACTCAGGGCAGTATTCCTGTCTCTCCAAGCCTTCTCGGACTCAGTAAAGAACAAGGTGGTTCAGGTCAGGACAGACAATACCACCACCATGTGGTACATCAACTAACAGGGAGGCACTCGGTCTACGGCCTTGTGTATGGAAGACATGAAAATATGGTCTCTGGCTTGTTCCCTGCAGACATCTCTGGTAGCAGTCCATCTTCCAGGGAATGACAGTGTGCTAGTAGATGCTCTGAGTAGGATCTCTCAGGGCCATCACAAATGGTTCCTGGACCCCTTCTAATTGAAAGTAATTTTCTCCAGGTGTGGCACTCCAGAAATAGATCTCTTTGCAGCCCCAGACAATCATCAACTTCCTCTCTTCTGTTGTGGACCCCAGTCATGGGCTCAGTTCCCCTGGATGCTCTGGTTTTGGATTGGGTGGGGATTCCTGTGCGTCTTTCCTCCCTTTCCTCTGTTGTTCAAGGTTCTGGTCACAATCATGCAAGGTGATCCTGATTGCACCAGACTGGGCCAGACAGCCTTGGTATCCACTATTGATGTCCCTAGCAGTCCATCTACCTTTATCTCTTCCCAAGAAGCACAATCTGTTAACCTCCTCTCAGGGAAGGATATGGTACCCCAACCTTCAGTCCACCAACCTCAAGGCTTGGCTCTTAAAGAGTTAGAGTACGCAAGTCTGCATCTATCTCAGGGGGTTCTGGATATTATTAAAGCCTCTCGAAAACCTGCCACCAGAAAAACTTATAATTCCAAATGGAAGAGATTCAGCATTTGGTGTTCCAATAGGGATGTCCTACCAGATATTGCTGATCTGGTTATAGTTCTGGATTATATATTTCATCTTAATGGCCTAGGCCTCAGGCCAGCCACTCTGAAAGGCTATCCTGTTTAGCCGATCACTGGAAACAGGGGAGGTACCCAAAGACTGGAGGATAGCAGATGTAGTCCCCTTATACAAAAGTGGGAACAAAGAGGAAGCGGGGAACTACAGACCAGTCAGCCTCACCTCGGTAGTGGGGAAGATCATGGAAGCACTACTGAAGGAGAGATTGGTGGAACATCTGGTTGTCAATGGACTACAGGACCCAAGGCAGCATGGTTTCACCAGGGGAGGTCATGTCAGACCAACCTCATTGAATTTTTTGACTGGGTGACTAGGGAGGTAGATCAGGGAGGGCAGTGGACATGGCCTATCTGGACTTCAGCAAAGCCTTTGACACTGTGCCACACAGAAGACTATTGCACAACCTGGGGAATATGGGTGTGGGCAGGACAGTAGTGTGGTGGGTAGGTAACTGGCTGGGCGGCAGGACACCGAGGGTGGTGGTAAATGGCTGTCACTCCACAGAGGGAAGAGTGACCAGTGGGGTACCACAGGGATCAGTGCTGGGACCGGTCCTATTCAATATCTTCATCAGTGACATTGCACAAGACCTAGAAGGCAGAATTTCACTCTTCGCTGATGACACAAAGCTCTGTAACAGAGTAGACACACCAGAAAGTGTAGGCAGAATGAGAAGGACCTGCAGAAACTTGAAGAATGGTCAGGGTTCTGCAGTTGAAATTCAATGCAAGGAAGTGCAAGATAATGCATATGGGGCACAAAACCCTGGCACAATATATCAGTTGGGGGTGAGGAATAGCATGCACCAAGCAGGAAAGGGATCTTGGGGTTATCATCTCTGATGACCTCAAGGCAGGGAAACAGTGGACAAGGCAGCAGGTAAAGCAAATAGAATGCTGGGATGCATAGGCAGGGCATCACCAGCAGGAAAAGGGAGGTCATAATTCCATTATACAAGACACTAGTGAGGCCCCACCTGGAGTACACTGTACAGTTCTGGAGACCTTACCTACGTAAGGACATAGACAGGATAGAGAAGGTTCAGAGGAGGGCAACAAAGATGGTGCATGGATTGCATCACAAGTCCTATGAGGATAGGTTGAAGGAACTGAACATGTACTCCCTGGAGGAGAGAAGGGAGAGAGGGGATATGATAGAGACATACAAGTATCTTACAGGGAGGAACAGGGTGCAGGAATACACTATTTTTAAGCGAAAAAGATGTTCCAGGACTAGAGGGCAGGGTGAAGTTGGAGGGAGGACGATTTAGAGGAAACGTGAGGAAGAATTTCTTCACAGAACGGGTGGTGGACAAGTGGAACACCCTGCCAGAGGAAGTGGTGGGGCTGAAACAATCACAGGATTTAAGAATGCATGGGATAGACATAAAGGAATTCTGGAGGTCAGGGTAGGGCAACAGACTTCTGAAAATATAAACTGAGCTTACAAGCTCAAATGGGCAGACTGGGTGGGCTATATGCCCTTATCTGCCGACACTGTCTATGTATCTGTGTATTTAGCAGCTGTCTCTGCATTCCTGTGAGTTGGGGGTTCTCTCCCTGGCATCTCATCCTGTCTTCTGTAATTTTTTTAAAGGTTTGGTCCATACCAACCCTCCCTTTTTGTACCCTACCACCTGCCTGGGATCTTAATGTGTGCATTGCTCAGCTCATGCAACCTCCTTTTGAGCCTTTGACTTCAGCAGAACTTAAGTACTTGACTTGGAAAACTGTGTTCCCAGTAGCTATCACTTCTGCCAGGCGTATTAGTGAATTACAAGATCTGTCAGTGGAGCCGGATTTTATCTCATTTCACAGAGATAAGGTGGTCCTTAGAACCAATAGGAGGTTCTCAGCCAAAGTGGTCTCAGAGTTTCATCCGAACCAGTCCATGTCTCTTCTTGTGTTTTTCACTGATCATTCTTCTTCAGGAGAAAGAAGACTACACAGTTTGGATGTTAAGAGGGCACTTAGCTACTACATAGAACATACTAAGGGACTGAGGTTTGACTGTCCTCAATTGTTTCTCACTTATGGTGAAGTAGGAAAGGGTAAACCTACTACTAAGAGAACTATTGCCAGGTGGATAGTCTCTTGTATACAATTCTGCTATGAAAAGCTAGACAAGACACCTCCCTTGGGCCTGAGAGCTCATTCGACCAGGGGCACAACAACTTCCCTGGCTGCTGCCAGGGATATACCTTTATTAAAGATATGCAAAGCAGCCACCTGGAAAACTGTCCATACATTCACCAAGCATTACTCTCTGGATATCCAGGCTTGGAGTGGTGCTAGGTTTGGAACAGCAGTACTGCACAGCCTAGTCCCAAAATAGGTTCGGTAGCCCTCTCCATGGTGGTACTGCTTGGTAGACTGCATATGTCAGAATACAGCAAGACTTCATGTTGTTTGAAGAAAAAATTACTCACCTTAGTAATTGTGCTTCTTCTACTGGAGTCTTACTGTATTCTGAACTCCCCCCGCCTCCCCTCTCAGAACCTGTTTTTGGGACATGGGATGGCAGGTACAGTGTTGCACCTCAGGGGTGTACTCAGCACTCCCCTTTTTAAAAAAGGGAGTAGGTTTATTGTTATGTTGTTTTTGGTAGCTACTGTATATGTTGGTTCACTACCTGGTTATTATTTTGGGTTCTAGACCTGAGTCTTTTAGGGGAACCAAAAATTTATTGCCTGTTGGCTATCTTCTTTACAATTTCCACTTAAGTAGAATAGTTAGTTAGTTAGTATTGCTCGTAAGAATCTGACGGTTACACTTTGAAGTGCTGCAGACAGAGGTTTGAACCGAGCTTGAGCTCAACGCTCTATGCTCATGCATAGAGTTAACTCTTTCCTCTCTGGGGCAGTTCAAGTGCTGGGGCTAACTTTATGTCAGAATACAACAAGATTCCATTAGAAGAAACACAATTACTAAGGTGAGTAATTTTTTCTTACTACCCATCCATAAATCCTTTCAAAAAGCAGGTTAACAAGGTCCTACAGACCCCCACTTCTGTGCCACCGGTTGACAGAAAGGTGGACAAAAAATACTGGGTGGCTAAAGGTAGAGCAGAATTCATTTTTGGACACCCAAGCCATGAGGGAGTGGTGCAGGCTGCAGCCTGTGATAGGGCAGGCATACCCTTGGCATCTCACCCTCCAGACAAGGATTCCAAGAAGATGGATTCCATTGACGAAAAGGTGTACTTGGGGTCTTCTCTGATTATCAGGCAGGCATCATACATGGCCTATGTTGCCAGATAGCAGAGAACTCTTTGGAATACTGTGATGGAAATCACAAAATCTGTCACAGCCCCTTATGAAAACTGATTTGGAGGAGGCTGCAAAAAGGGGTATAGAGGCTTCAAAAACCCAATTTAGGAAAGCTGTGGACAAGAATGACACTGCATCCAGACAAATGGCTTCTTCAGTGTCACTCAGGAGGTTTGCCTGGCTCAGGACTGCTAACCTGAACCAAGACACCTAGTTGAAGGCCCTAGATTTTCAATGTGAGCCTACTTCTCTGTTTGGGGAACAGACAGAGGCTTGCATGAAGAAAATGGATGAATACAAGACAGCATATGAGTGCTGCTGCTGCTAAAGAAAAGGCATCTATCCCCGAAAAGCAACAAGCCAGAGGAGGTAGGGGCAGGGAACACTAAGAGGGGTTACTTCAGAGGCAGGGACAGGAGAGGTGGCAACCGAACTAGCCCCAGCACTCAGACAGCATCCCAACCCAAGCAGACATCCTGAAGTGTCTGCCCAGGTCACCTCCCCAACCCTAGTAGGGGGCATGCTGGCCCACTACCTACAGGAATGACAAACCATCACTACAGACAAGTGGGTCCTGGAGGTAGTGGGCCAAGGCCTGTCTCTCAGCTTCAAGCTCAGTCCAGAGCTGAGGGCAAGGGACTTCAGACCCTCTCCCCATCAGAAACAATGTTACTGTAAGGGGAAGTATTGAATCTCCTATCCCAAGGGGCAATAGAACCAGTTCCTCTGGCACAGAGAGGAAAGGTCCTCTATTCAAGGTACTTCCTCACAATAAAGAAAACAGTGGAGTGGCAACCCATACTGGATCTGATGCACCTGAACAGCTATCTGGTAAAGCCAAAGTTCAAGATGGTGACCCTGACAACAATCCTTCCAACCTTAAGACAAGGGGATTGGTTGGCATCTCTGGACTTAAAGAATGCATATTTCCACATCCCCATCAGGCAGACTGACAGAGAATTCCTAGATTCAGACTGCCATCAAGCCATTACCAGTTCAAGGTAATGCTTGACTGTGGTTGTGGCACAGCTGAGGAGACAAGGAGTGACAGTCTTCCCTTACCTGGATGACTGGCTAGTCATAGGGCAATCCCCTCAACAAGTAAGGGAATTCCTGGCACTTACACAGGCGCTCTTACAGTTACTAGGGTTCCTAGTCAACCTGACAAAGTCAGTATTAGAGCCAGTACAGCTCCTGGAATTCATAGGAGCCGAGCTGTATTCGGTGAGAGGAAAGGCTTTTCTGCCTCAGACAAGGGCACTTCCTGCAGTTTCTGGGCCATATGGCAGCTTCAACAGCAACAGTATCAGGGGCAAGGTTCCAAATGAGAGATATCCAGTATCTTCTCAAACTACACTGGCATCAAAAAAGAGATTCACTATCAGAGCTGGTGCCAGTTACACAAACACTTCTACAAGCACTTCAGTGGTGGCTGGACATGGACAACCTCAGGCAAGGGGTGCCATTCCAGCAGGAAAACCCTTCCTTAGTGCTAACCACAGATGCTTCCCTACTGGGGTGGGGAGCACACTTGGAGGAGCACACTGCTCATGGCACATGGCTCAAACAAGAGTCATTGCACATCAACTGATGGAGCTCAGAGCAGTTTTCCTGGGTCTCCAGGCATTTGCCAACATGCTACAGGGAAAGTGGTGCAGGTCAGGACAGACAACATAACCACAATGTACTACATCAACAAACACGGAGGCACAAGGTCATCTCCCCCGTGCACAGAAGCCATGAAAAATTGGAGCCTGGCTTACTCCCTAGGGATTTCTCTGTCAGCAGTATACTTGCCAGGAAAGGACAATGTGCTGACAGATGGTCTGAGCAGGATCAATCAGAACCACCATGAGTGGTCTCTGAACAAGCAGGTGTTATAGATGGTATTCAAAAGGTGGGGCACTCAAGAGAGAGACTTCTTTGCAGCCCCAGACAACTACCAGCTTCCTCAATTCTGCTGCAGGCCTCCAGTGAGGGGCTCATTCCAACTGGATGCACTGATCCTGAATTGGACAGGGATGTTTCTGTGTGCCTTCCTCCCATTCCCATTGTTGCTGAGGGTCCTGAACAAGCTCAGATCCCAGCCAGCTACACTGATTCTCATTGCTCTGGACTGGGCCAGACAGCCATGGCACTCCGTGGTTCTGGCACTGTCTATTGCCAAACCAATCAGCCATCCCAGCAAGCACAACTTGCTGACTTCTTCCCTGGGCAGGATGCTATACTCCATCCTTCGGTTTGTCACGCTCAAGGCCTGGCTCTTGAGGACCTAGAGTATGATAATCTGCACCTTTCCGAAAGGGTCATAGAGGTCCTTAGGGTTTCTCGAAAGCCCTCTACTAGAAAGACCTACATGTCTAAGTGGAATAGATTTTCTGTTTGGTGCCAGAGCAAGAGTCTGGACCAAACTCAGGCAGCTTTGCCAGTTGTCATGGATTACCTAACCCACCTCCATTCCCTGGGTCTGAGACCATCCACTTTGAAGATGCACCTGGCAGCTGTCTTTGCTTACCTGTTAGCAGGCAAGGCGTCATCCCTGGCCTCGAACCCAGTGTTCAGGAAGTTCTTTAAGGGGCTGTTATACCTGCACCCCCCACATAGGACTCCCACCCCAGTGTGGGACCTGAACATATGTATTGCACAGCTCATGCAGCCACCTTTTGAGCCTCTGTCATCAGCTGATATCAAGTATGTAACTTGGAAAACTGTGTTTTTTAGTTGCAGTAACTTCGGCCAGGAGGATTAGTGAGCTCCAGGCTTTGTCCGTGGAGACTGACTATATTGCATTCCACAGGGACAAGGTGGTCCTCAGGACTAATAACAAGTTTCTCCCTAAAGTGCTGTCTGACTTCCACATTAATCAGTCCATTACACTGCCAGTCTTTTTCACTGACCACTGCACTTCAGGGGAACGTAGACGGCATAGCCTGGATGTAAAAATAGCTATCAGCTACTACCTGGAGCATACGAAAGTCCATAGAGAGGGCAGCACCCAACTCTTCTTGACCTGCTGGGAAGTAGAAAGAGGTACAGTAGACCAGCCATGAAAAGGTCCATAGCTAGTTGGATCGTGGCATGTATCCAATTCTGTTATGGCAAAGGGGGTAAGCAGCCCCCACAGGGGCTCAGGGCCCACTCTACCAGAGGAACAGCTGCATCAATAGCAGCCTCAAGAAATATCCCTTTGCTGGAAATCTGCAAAGCAGCTGCCTAGAAAACAGTACTCACATTTACCAAACATTACTGCCTGGATACCCAGGCTAGGAGTGATGCCAGGTTTGGCACAACAGTCCTGCAGAGCCTGTTTCCTAAATAGGTCTTCTGCCTGCCTCCAAAGGCACTGCTTAGGTAATCTGCATTTGTCAGAATACAGTAAGATTTCCTGGGGTTTGAAGAAAACAATACTTACCATAGTAATCTTGTTTCTTCCAAGGGAATCTTGCAATATTCTGAGCTCTCACCCTTCCTCCCCTACTAGGACCTACAGGGCACTGCTGTACAGTTGATGTTGGAAACCTGTGGGTACCTATTTGTTTCTTGAGCATCTGTTGACTTGAGTTTTGGAAGATGCCCTATGTTGTTTAAGAAGGGTTTGCACCAAAAAAAGGGGATTTTATTTTGTTTTTTATAAGAATAAATTAGCTAGTTTGTTTAGCTTCTGCATGCTTTGTAAAAATCTGATGGCTGCAAGAAGTGCAACCAGGGACAGTGGTTTGAAAACCGAGCTCAAGTCTAGTATTCCACTATTCGCATAGGTTTTATTAACCATTTCGGCTCCGGGCAGTCCTATGGTAAGACTTTACTGCATTAGCCAGAATACAGTAAGATTCCCTTAGAAGAAACAAGATTTCTGTGGTAAGTGATGTTTTCTATTGTTACTCCGTCACGAAAGGTGATTTCGCAGTCGCTGCGCGGAATCACCTTTTGGGACCAGTTCATGAAATGACAGTGCCACTGTTCATAAGGTGGGATCCCAAAAACCCATGTTGCAAATTTGGTGAAAGAGTTCCAAAAATTATCTATGCTATTAAGGCAAGGTTGTACAGTTTCTACGCACACTCCTAACTTTGCTAATTTTTAATATTTTCACTCCACATTTTCAGCATTTCCATTTTTGCACACCTCCTTCAAAACAGTACAGCTGTCATTTTCTTCAACCTGCCCAAAACATGTTTTCGCACCAGTGGCACCAAATAGCGCATTCGCTGTGCGAAATCACATTTTAGGACAAGTGAACAAAATGACACTGGCACTCTTCATGAGGAGGGTCCCAAAAAGGCCATGTTGAAAATTTGGTGCAACACCTCTAAACAAGCATTTGTCAATGCCGAATGTTTGCTTGCTGGCATTGGTAGTGTAGAAGTTACAGAGCTGCATAATAGGAATGGCAGCGAAGTATTGAACTGAAGCCAACCCCACCACCACCCTGCAGAGAGTGACAGGCATTGGGGTGTGCCTTTGTCGCCGGGCATAACGACCACGCCATTTCACCACACCCTACCCTGCAGACACTGACAAGTGTCACGGTGTGCCTTGGGGTCTTGGCTTTATGCGCACCCCATTCCATCAGGAAATACGGTGAGATGGGTGCGGTATAGGAGAATGGGGTGAACTTTGGGGCCGAAGAGTCCAAGGCATACCTCGATGCCTCTCACTGGCTGCAGGATGTGGAATGGTATGAGCATTACAGGCAAGAATCCCAAGTCACACCCCTGATGCCTGTCATTCTCTACAGGGTGGGGCGTTATGGTTGGAAACCCTAACACCTCAGGCATTCATTGGTATTTTCACTCCAAATTTTCAACATGGTTTTTTTGTGACCCCCACCTCATGAACAGTGGCAATATCAGTTTGTTAGCAGAAAGCTGCTTATGCACAGCGACTACGGCATTAAGCACCAGAGGTGCAAAAAAAACCATTCTGAACAGGATGTGAAAAATGACAGCTGTACTGTTCATGGGGAGGTGTAAAAAATGGCAATGTTGCAAATCTGCAGTCAAAATATTAAAAAAACTGGTGAAGTCAGGAGCTTGCATAGAAACTGTGCAACGCACACCCGTAATGTAATTAGGTTGGGGAATTTTTACTGCAGATTGTCAACACAGGCATTTTGGGACCTCCGATCATGAACAGTGTCACTGTGATTTTCTTTATCTGTCCCGAACAATGATTTCCCACAGCGACCACGCATCTCTGCGCTGAAAGTGTGAAAACACATTTCGGCCATGTTGTGAAAAATGACAGCTGTACTGTTCATAAGGAAGTGTGGAAGAATGGCACTGGTGAAAATCTGGACTGAAAATATTACAGAGTCATGAACTTACGAGGGTACGTGGAAACTGCGCAATGCTCACTCGTAACACAGTCATTTTATGGACTTTTGTCACCAAATTTTCAGCATAGCCATTTTAAAACCTCTGCTTATGAACAGTGTAACTGTGATTTCCTTAATCTATCCCAAACATTGCTTTCGCACACCGACTGCACCATTGTGCGCTACATGTGCAGAAACACATTTGGGGCAACATGTGAAAAATGGCAGCTGTACTGTTCAAAAGGAAGTGTAATTAAATGGCAGTGTTGAAAATCTGGAGTGAAAATATTGAAAATTCGCAACCTTACGAAGCAGTGGAGTGCGGAAGCGCTACTGGCCTAAACGGTCATTTTAGGAATTTTTTCAGCAAATTTTCAACATAGCCATTTTAAGACCTCTGCTCATTAACAGTGTCACTGTGATTTTCTTAACATGTCCCATACATTGATTTCAAGACACTGACTGCGCCATTGTGCGCTACATGGCCAGAAACACGCTTTGAGTAAGATGAAAAATGACAGCTGTACTGCTCATAAGGAGGTGTGGTAAAATGGCAATGTTGAAAATCTGGCGTGAAAATATTGAAAATTTGTGAACTACGGCGTCGTGGGAACTGCGCCAATGCAGCTCGATAAAACAGTCATTTTGAGAATTTTTCCGCCAAATTTTCAACATAGGCTTTTGAGAGCCACCTTATGAACAGTGGTGGTAGTGTCATTACTGGTCAACGAAGGTGATTTCATGCAGTGACTGTGAAATCACCTTCGGGTCCGATGAACGCCATGACAGTGAGATCATTCATGAGAAGGGGTCCCAAAAACCCCATGTTGAAAATTTGGTGCAAAAATTCCAAAAAATGGCTGAGATATGCAGCAAAGTTGAAAAAACCCTATTCATTACATTATACAGCTTACCGGCATTTCCTCAGTTCGCGGTCGGCTTTGAAGAGTGCAGGCGTGTTCCCGGTCCGCCGAAGATCGCCAGCGCGAGTCCGGAGGTAAAGTATGGGGTGAGGGGGTGTGGGAGGCAGGTGCGCGGTGGGTGGAGTGCGGGTTGTGGGAGGGGCAGGGAGAAGCGCCGAGGACAGTTTTTGATTTGCAGGTTTTCTTTAGATGACGACGGGACGTTTGCCACGCTGGGGTGGGCTCCCAGAGTGGCACAAGGACGGCTGGTGGGGTCGGGGCTGGAGCTGACGGGGATTGGGCACCCTGTCGGCACAGCATCTGTTGCCACGCTGGGTGGGCTCCCAGCGTGGCACCCTGTACCGGGGGAGACAGTGGAGCCAGCGGATTGGGCATCCCGTCGGCTATACAGTAATAACGGCCCGCGCTGGTGGGCACCAGCGTGGCATATATACTCTGCTGGGGGCGAGCAGCTGACGGGATTGGGCACCCGTTGGCTACACAGTGTGCACTTGGGGGGCGCAGGCACGCAGCGTGCCTGCCTTGTGTGTGTGTGTGTGTGTGTGTGGAGGGCGCATGAGCAGGCTATCTCGATCGCTCGCTCACCGAAGCTGCCCTTTTCAACTGTACCACTGCATTTTGAGCTGTCATAGACAGCTCCAGCAGGCATTGTTGAACTGCGGCCGCGCCTGCAAACACACTGCCTGAATTGGAAGAGGGCTGCCACACCTCCGAAAACTCGGATGATGGCACTATGTTTCTTGCACATGCGTGCAAGCAAACATAAAAATGACCAAGTTACCCTGACATTGAATAATTTGGGAAGCAGTATAGCGCAGTGGTTTAAGGCTCTGAGCTGCAAATCTGGAGATCTGGGATTGAATTTCACAGCCCCCACTTGTATACTGTGTGACCCTGAGCAAGTCACTTAACTTCCCTGTGCTCCTAGGTCGCACCTGTAAACACGCTTTCAGTTTAGTGTGCCACTCCTGGTTAAACAATTGGGAAAAAAAATTCCTATGCACATGTGTAATGTTGGTCACGTGGTAGCTCTTCACAGCCCTATCGGCTCTGGCTAGAATTTGTTTATTCAACTACTGTACATACTTGATTCCATTTCACAGTGGTTCACTGCACCATAAAGTGAGTGTTTCACACTTTTCAATTGATAAACCAACACTCGTTTTCTGTTTTATTCGCCAATCTAATTAAATAACTAACACATACAATACACACTTTTATCGTTAATTAGAAATGCTTTATTAAAAAATTCTTCACATTGTTAAAAAAAATATTTGAAAATCACATAAAAAACAATTTGAAAATCACGTCACAGAGAAAATCAGCAGCACTAACTGCCAGTTCTACCTAATAGAATGCTGGTACCTAATAAAATGGAAAGGTGATCTGCAGTCCAGGACCATCTGTTGCTGATCTCCATTGTGGAGAAGAGGGCAGAGTTGAATGTCTCATACCAATCTTGGCCTTAGAGACATGGTGGGCTTGTGTTGTTCATGTGTACCTAATTATTTGGTATGTGTTATATGGAAGTTCTACTGGTGATGTGGACATTGATAATTGTGTGTAACTGGCATACTGTGTGGACAAAAGTAAGCCGAGGTAACTGCTGTTTTCAGAATGTTTATGTCCCTGGGGTTCTATGCCGAAGTTCACAACTTTAGAACTGTACCACCACCCCAGTGGGGGAACACATTACTTATATATATTAACTATCGCCCCGATTCACAACATTGGAGTTAATAGAAAAGGAAATTTTGGTAAGTATGAAGGAATTGTTTCTTTAAGTTACACCAATGAAGCATTTTCTATTAGGAGACTCTGCAGGTGAAAGTATGTACAAAACCCCCTGTGGGTATTGTAGATTTATACTGAGAATAAAGCTGTTTTTGATATTATGCCTTTTTGTTTTCCATTTTTAAATATGATTTCTCATCTATGACATTTTCTTACTTCATTTTAGGTTGACTCTGCTAATGTCAGTCAGCAAGACACTGCATCTGTTAATATTCTCCAACTCAATTATGGAATTAGCATGCAGTATTTTCCATACTATGGAAAGTGTTTACAGCCTAGTTACAGGAATCCTTTAATTGTCATTAAACTGAAGAATGTGAAGAGGGACACTGATATTAAAATAAATTGTAAAACATTTGCCAAAAACATATTTCTTGGAAAATATAGTGACCCATTTAGAGGCCAGTTTACTTTCAGTGTAAAGATTGTAGAAACATAAGTTTGTTTGGCAAGTTGCAAAAATACATGTACAATGTATTGTGCCTGGATGATACCGTGAGCTGTAAATATGCAACTTGGAGGACGTTAGGACATAGTTTTGTACTTTCAAACACTTTCTGAGTTGCACTTTATTTTCTAGTTAGTTGACTATATTTTAAAACGGTGTAATATCTCCCAGCAGTAAAGAAAGAATGGACTTTTAAAGTTGTGAATTCTGCTGATGATCCTGCATTTCTTGTGGGTGCATGTCTCTGTAAATAAATAGTGTTTTAAGATGTAGCTGACTGGTTTGAAAATAACATGCATGTCTGCAATATCTTTGAAAATCAGGCCCACAGAGTCTTTAAGGCCAGAAAGAAAATAAATGTTGATCCTATGATATTTCTTGGCATTTTCATTGAGCTATGAACAACATTTTTCACTCTATGTTCATTTCACGGGCTTAAATTTGTTTTATTTTTTATAATGATAAGACAACTTGTATTTTTAGTGCAAGGCGGTAATCTCAGGGTCACAAAATCCATGTTGACCTCTTGCAACATTATAATCAGGTAGATGCTTATGCAAAATGTTAGTGTAACCCCTAGATGGCGCTATCCCAGGGGCTACTACCCCTGCCTGATTTGCCACTAACAGGTTGAGGGGCCTGGATCCAATGGCGGGTGCCTCCACCCAGAGGTCAGGGTTTGCAATAGTTAAACTAACTTGGTCACAGCCCTCTGGGACACTGCAACCCCCCTTTCTTCCCACTAGTGGCCCACACAATATATCAGAATTACCTTCACAGTATACACTTACCCCAGGATTGGTTCCGGCACTGGGACCTCCTGTGAAATGAGATACAGTGCAACAATCACAGTACAGTACTTTAACATAGACAAATACCTCAGGCAGTATAACTTTGCTGAAACAAGCAGCTCTGATTTATTTAGGGGGATATAACAAGGACAGGGGGAAATCAGGTTAATTATCTTATCACTCTAAATGGTTTCTGGCAAACAGTTACATCTTTCAGATAGGTTCCCTTTGCACTCCTAGTGACTGCAAAAATGGAGTGAATTGGCAGCAGCTTGAGTGGTACTCAATCAAAGAAACACACAGTCCCCATACAAACTAATTATGTCTGCAAGCAGACAGCTCTTAAGAGACAGTACCAGAGGTTCTAAAACACTCATTGATAAATGGCTTAAACGCCAAACACCATTCAGGCTTGGAGCATTCAAGCAAGCTCCTGAAGTCTTTTGGGAACCCCCATTTGCAGGGGTTGCACCTTCCTGGCCTGGGAAAGCTTGGCGTCCGTCAAGCAAGTACCCATAAGTTTCAACTGCAACCATATACATTTGCATTAGGCTCGCACTGTAATCATCAGTCAATATATCATTTTACCAAGAACACATTTCTGAAATATTGCAGTACGTCACTCTTTACACAGTATTACATACACATTGTACCATAACTCAAGTTATTACCTCTTGTACATGAAACCTGAAGAGAGGGCCCTTCCTATCAGTTACCTTGGGGCTGGAACGGGCAAGGGCACCATATTAGAGGGAACACAAGTAACTTGGAGTTAGCACTGACGCTCAGTTTGGGCAATGACTCGGGACACATACACCTTTTATGGACAACATTGAGAGGCAAATCCACAGGCCTCCCAAGGGAATCATAACTGAGGTGCACCACAGGCTTTACAGCTCGACCAGTCTTTCTAGGGGGAACTGTTATAGTCTCTGCACTCTGAGCCTCATTTTCAGCATTGTCCTCACTTGTCAGGGGAGTCTCCATGGGGGTAGAGAGGCTAGAACTTGGGGCACTTTCAGCTCCAGGAGTTACAGTTTTTGAGTCCACAACATTTGGCTCGCAGGGAGAGCTTTCGGACACTGGCAGTGGACTGTCAGGGCACTCAAAATACTCTTCTTGTTCTGGTGTATCACCAGTCTGACCCAATCCATCATTTTCCTCCCCTGAAATCTCAAACAGTTCAACCATGCACAATGATTCCATTTCATCTGATCTGATGCTTTGCACTTCACTTTCTGGGAGCATTGGCTCCAGGGACGAAGCTGGGGGCTTGGACAGTCCAGAAGGCCCAGCTTCATCTCCAGTATTAACTAGGGATTGCCCCAAACAATTGACTCAGTTCGAAGAAGGATAGTATTCAAAGTCACTCTCACTTTCTTCCGATATGGACTGACAGTCATGCTCAACTGGGACTTGTGGAGGGAACACTTTAACTTTGCTTCTGTAGGTGCAGACTTTCTTGATCTTTCTTAGCAGCAGCTCTAGTCACTGGTCCAGAGGGGCATCTTCTAGGGGCTCAGACTCAATTAAGATTTGTCCAATGGGCAGTAAATGATTTCTATGCATTGTTTTACATCTTTTGAATTATTCTCAGGCCTTACTTTGTACACTGGCAGATCATCTAGTTTGCCCACTACAATGTGAGGGAGATGGTGCCATCTGTCAGCAATCTTGTGCTTGCCATGCAGTCCCAGATTTCTTAGCAATACCCGATCTCCTCCTGGAGTTCCTGTGCTTTCACCTTTTTATCATACCTTTCTTTGTTGGCCAGATTTCTTTTGGCAGCCATGGTTTGAGCCAGTTGGTATGCATGAGTTAGCTGGGCCTTTAACTTTGCACATACTGTAAATAGTTGTCAGCTTGAACCCCATCAGGAGAGACCCCAAAACACACATCTACTGGTAGTCGAGCTTTCTTCCAAACATCAAGTGTAGGGGAGAATCCAGTGGCATCACTTTTGGTGCAGTTATAAGCATGTACCAGGGTGATAATTTGTTGGCTCCATCTAGGCTTGTCCTTTGGGTGCAGGGTGCCTAGCATATCTAGCAAAGTGCGGTTGAAACGTTCAGGCTGTGGGTCCCCCTGGGGGTGGTAAGGAGTGGTTCTGGACTTTCGCACTCCCCACAGAGAAAGCATCTCTTTGATCAGACGACTCTCAAAGTCTCCTTGATCAGAATGGATTCTTTGTGGAGCCCCATAGTGAACAAAAAGTTTTCTACAAGTACTTTGGCCACAGTGGATGCTTTCTGGTCTTTGGTGGGAAAGCTTGGGCATATCTCGTGAAATGGTCAGTGACCACCAGCACATTACTGATATTTCTTTGATCTGACTCCAAACTCAGAAAATCAATACAGACCAGCTCCATGGGTACTGGTGGTGATGTTAACAAGGGGCAGCCCTCTGGGGCAAAGCTTTCCTCTGTAAGCAGCGACTACAAGTTCGAATGTGGTGCTCCACATCAGCCCCCATCTTAGGCCAATAGAATCTGGATCTCACCAAGTCAAGTGTTCTGTCTATACCAAGGTGCCCCATGTGGTTGTGCAAGGACATCAGTACTGAGTCTCGAAAGGCAGTGGGCAGCACTAGTTGTTGTTTGTCTACTTGTCCCCTCTGTCTACTGTTTCTCTGTATAGCAGTTTATTGATCAGTTTCAACTTAGGACCTTCTTTGTATAACAGTGCAGTTCTCAAATCAGTGGGCGTAATTTGGACACATCTTTTCCTGCATAGAGGGCTTCTAAAGCTGCTTTGATCATGGGATCGGGATTGAGCCCTGAATACTGTCATTGTCCAGCTGAGGCAGTGCACCAATGTCTATTGCAGAAAAGTGGCAATAAGCAGCAGGTATGCAATTCTCAGAGGGTCCCAAGCAATCCACCATGCAGTCCACTGCGTCCGTGGATATTTGTTCCTCCCTGTCAAACTTCGGCAGAGTGCCGAATGTCAGGTTCTGCCAATCGGACCCAATCATTCTGGGAACAGGCCTCCGGAGAGAGCATCAGCATCTATGTGGTTCAGACCTGCTCGGTATTCGAGAGCATAGTCATATGTAGATAATGCAGAAAGCCACCTATGGCCAGTGGCATCCAACTTAGCTGAGGTCTGCACATAGGTCAAAGGATTATTGTCAGTTTTCACTAGTAGTTTAGCCCCATACAAGTACTCATGGAATTGGTCAACAATAGCCCACTTCAAAGCTAGGAACTCTAACTTATGTACAGAATAGTTCTTTTCGGATGGGGTCAGGCTTCTACTGGCAAAGGCCACTGGTCTCAGGCCATTCTCGTGCTTTTGGTACAACACAGCCCCAACCCTTGCAAGCTAGCATCAGTGTGCAGGACGAAGGTTTTCTTGGATCGGCATAGGCCAGCACTGGAGCATGGGTAAGTTGATATATGATCTCATGAAAAGCAGTCTCACAATCAGGAGTCCAGCGGCCCCAAATACTTCACTGGATGAAAATACACTCTTTCAGTCTTGAAGGACGCTGACTTTTGGTATTTTTGTGGGTTGGGGATACCCTTGAGTAAGGTTAAGTAAAGGCGGATCACTCTTGAATAGTCCTTGATGAAGCCGATAATAACCGTGAGAATCCCAGGAATCTTTGCAGTTCTTTTAGATTTTTGGGCTGTGGCCAGGTGGTCAAGGCCTCAACTTTACTTGGGTCGGTCTCTGTTCCTCGGTGGATACTATGTGTCCCACATACTTTACTGATGTTTGAAAGAATTGACACTTATCAATGGACAGTTTAAGGCCAAAGTCCTCCAGTCGGTCCAATACCTTAAATAATCTGCTCTCATGTTCCTCCAGTGAGCTGCCAAACACAATAACATCATCTAGGTATACCAGGCACTCTAGTAAGTTCATGTCCCCCACTGCAAGCTCCATCAATCGTTGAAAAGTGGCTGGGGCACCTGAAATCCCTTGAGGCATCCTCATGAATTCATAGAAGCCAAGCGGACAGATAAAGGCCGTCTTCTCACGGTCCTCTGGGGCCATCGGGATCTGGTAGTACCCACTGCGAGATCCAGCACAGAGAACCACTTGCTCTCGCTTAGGCAGTCCAAAGCATCCTGAATGCGGGCATTGTGTACTGATCAGGATAGTCCGCCGGTTTAAGGTGCGATAATCCACACACATCCTTACTGTTCCATTCTTTTTCCTCACTACCACAATGGGGAAGCACAAGGGCTTCTGGATTCTTGTATTACACCAGCAGCTAACATCTCTTGCAGATGCCGTCTCACATCATCTATGTCAGCAGGTGCCAGGCGTCGAGACCTCTCACAAATGGTCTTTCGTCATGCAGCCGGATATTGTGCTCAGCTCCTTGCACGCATCCTACATCCCATTCCTTTAAAGAAAACACCTGGTCTCTCTGGGCAAGCTTCTCACTGATCCTCACTTTCCATTCAGCTGGCAGCGGGAGTCGCGAAATCAAACAAGTCAGGCGCTACTCTGTCATTCTTCCTTGAACTCTTGCTGCTGGGTAGCACTGCAGTGTCTGCACAATGCACATTAGCCAGGATGCAACCTCTGTTTACTCGAATGTCTCTTTCAGACACATTATGAACTTGGACCATTGCCCTTCTGGCATAAGCATGGGCTCTAGCGGCAAAATACTAAGCTTGACCAGCAGTCCCTCTGGCAATTTTCCATCGCCTGGTGCATCCAACATTAATATTTTATTCTTAACATCCTTTCTGATACGGACCTCTCCTGTAAGGTACACTGGGCATTTGGCGCCAGGATCAGAGACTCAGGATCCTTCTTCCATACAATTCCGACCGGTTCCTCTGGTTCTGTTTTTCAGCATCTCTCTGTGCCTCATAGGCCTTCTTAATTAAAGCCGGAACTCTTAAAGCTCTACTAGTCTTTGACCCCTGTTTTTAACACAACTGTGCCAGCCTTCCGAACATATGAGCATTTGTTCCAATCAACAAAGGGACACCATCATACAGTCCAGTGGGGGACACACTAAGGCTAGGGTCTCTACTTGTTCGGCCACTCCAGCCACGGAGGTGGGGAAAGACAGCCAAATTCGGATATACCTGGAATAGGGTAGGCCTTCTCTCACTTAACCCCATACATGCAGTCCTTCTAATGGTTGTAAGGGCACGTCTGACAAATGCTTCTGATACCAATCCTGGAACATAATTGTCACTTGGGAGCCACTGTCTAATACAGCTCTTGTAGACACTCCATTCACCTTTACAGTGGTCTCCATGGAGGGACCCACTATTCTGGACCAGTCTGGAGAGGCGGTGGTGGGGGCCTGGGCAACTGACCTTGCCACAAAGGACGTGAATTAGCATTTTGGTGCCCTCACTGGGATCATGTCGCACCTCTTAACCACTGATTTGTTCTCCGAAGCTCTCCTTGTAGCCTATATGCAACTTTGTCAGTGTCTTTTGGGACTGGCATTCCTTTTCATGTGCCCATCTTTCCCACAATTATAGCAAAACATACTTTCTGGAGTTTGAGCTGGCCGGGCGCCACACTGGGAGCCAGGGCGGGGTATTACTAACTGGAAACCTGGGTGCCATCTCTGTTCGCGGGCGTGATAAGCATTTGGAGACATCTCGTCAGTTTCTCCACTTCCATGGTCAAGGAATTGAGTTTGGAGCTGTTATCAGCAGGAGATACATGGGTGGGTACCCCACCCCATAGCAGGTGCAGTCGGATATAGGTCAGTCTCGTACTTGCAGGCGTGGCCTTCATAAAGGGACTGTTTTGAATTCCCGGATCTCTCTCAACAGTTCGCCCCATTGTGGCATATCTTTTCCTTGTCAGAGCACTCATTGACTGTCAACCCCTGCCCCGAACTTCACTTGATGGGTCACCCTCAGTCACTCGGTCGTAGCCACAGCTGTTGGTGCAGGTCCTCCCGAGGTCGCCTTTTTCTCAACTCCTCAATTTCTCTCATTAACTCATCATGGGAGGGTGGGGATTCCAGTTGATTTGCCAGGCGTAACTGAAGCAACAGCAGTTCTGAGAGGGGGCAGACTTAAGGATTCTGTCCAGTCTGGTTCGTCCAGTTCAATCGCTGGCAAACTACCCTTTCTGAGGCATTCTTGCAACAATTTTCCAGTCGAGAGACATACACAGACAACAACTCCCTTGGTACTGTTGTGCATTTCTTACTCTCCACCATAGGTCCTCATCAGAATCTGGGCTCCCATACACATTCCAAGGCCTCAAGATAGGCCTGTGCAGTCGCTTCAGGGTTACTGGCCCGTTTAGCACGGATGGTAGCCAGGGCAGGACCTCGAGGCTCTCACTAACCCTCTTTCGCCCTCTTCCAGCATTGCCATTCTAGCACTTGGGGGCAACATAGTCTATCCAGGTCTCCCAGTCATCCTCCCCTTGGGGGGTCGGAGGGTGCCAGAGAAGATCTTCAACCTTCGGTAAGAGTCGTGACTAATGGCAGGTGCAGAAATAAGAGTCTGCATTGGTTCAGCCACCATTACGGGTACTGGAGCGGGAGAGGATGTTGGGGGAGGAACACCCCCGGGTGGCAAGAATAGTTTCTTCAAGTCCTCCACAGTTTTCCCTTCTCCCAGCAACCATTTAGCAAATTTCTCCTCAAAAGTTTCAGATAGTGGTGGGGGCTGATTCCCCCCCGGGTCTTTACTGTCCTTAGTTATCACTCTCCAAGCAGTGAGGGCTCCCTCTGGGGTAATGGTCTGTGGCACTTTGGAGCTATCTATGGGATCCTTAAACTCTACTAGGGCCAGGAAAGTGTGGGTGAGCAGATTAGCATGCCGACCCACCACCACAGGGTTTTGTAAACCTTCCACCTTGGAAAGTACTCCCTGCACAGTGTCCGTATTGATACCCAGGGGGATGTCCAGGATAAGCATAGCATTTTGGGGTCGATCTCTCCCCAGTACACCACTCCACCAGCTGGTGCACAGCCACTTCTGTCGGGTACCCATTTTTTCTTAACAGTGGTTCGTAATATGGCCACTAGAGGACACACAATCCCAGCGGTGAGCCTCCAAGATGTAACCCCTAGATGGCGCTATCCCAGGGGCTACTACCCTGCCTGATTTGCCACTAACAGGTTGAGGGGCCTGGATCCAATGGTGGTGCCTCCACCCAGAGGTCAGGGTTTGCAATAGTTAAACTAACTTGGTCACAGCCCTCTGGGACACTGCAACCCCTTTCTTCCCACTAGTGGCCCACACAATATATCAGAATTACCTTCACAGTATACACTTACCCCAGGATTGGTTCCGGCACTGGGACCTCCTGTGAAATGAGATACAGTGCAACAATCACAGTACAGTACTTTAACATAGACAAATACCTCAGGCAGTATAACTTTGCTGAAACAAGCAGCTCTGATTTATTTAGGGGGATATAACAAGGACAGGGGGAAATCAGGTTAATTATCTTATCACTCTAAATGGTTTCTGGCAAACAGTTACATCTTTCAGATAGGTTCCCTTTGCACTCCTAGTGACTGCAAAAATGGAGTGAATTGGCAGCAGCTTGAGTGGTACTCAATCAAAGAAACACACAGTCCCCCATACAAACTAATTATGTCTGCAAGCAGACAGCTCTTAAAGAGACAGTACCAGAGGTTCTAAAAACACTCATTGATAAATGGCTTAAACGCCAAACACCATTCAGGCTTGGAGCATTCAAGCAAGCTCCTGGAAGTCTTTTGGGAACCCCCATTTGCAGGGGGGTTGCATTAGTGAAAATAAAAAGCATAAGAGGCAAATCACAAGGATCAACATTATTTTGAAATGGCCTAACTAACCCAAAGCCCAAGACCTTTTTCCAGTTCTGATAGCATCCCACCATCCCATCCTACAAATCTTCTTCGAGGGTATCTCTTTCATCAGGCCACACCTGTGGAACTATAGCCATCAGGCACCAGGACCACATGGAAATTTTCTTTGCTAGCAGTCCACTAGGGGCCGCCCAGGACAACATCCCACGTCAGTGTCCTCCCTATATAAACTTGGGCGGCCCCACATCCTCCTCAGTTCTTTTCCTACCATCAACCATACTTGCCGGACTCCACAGAGACACCGCCACTACAGTCGACTGCTAACTCTTTGATTTTTCAAAGTTTTATTATTTTTCTCACTGAAGTAGCCATCACTTTATTTTAAAGTGATTGCCATCATCGTATAGGTTGACAAAAGATGCCACTAAACTCTTTCATTACTGTGAGTGTGGTAGAAACATCTGCTCCAGCGATGATCACAATGTCTGCATGTGCTGTCTCGGAGAGGCTCATGATGTTAAGGCCTGTGAGATCTGCCTGAAGCTTAACCAAGCTCCCCAGTGACGCTGTCAAAAAGGGTACCGGGTCATAATGTCACACGCTTAATAGCGCATTTACATTATAGCTAACCTGTATAGCATAGAATTAGTGAATGATCGGTGCAATACCGCGATACTGTGCTGTACGCGGTATTGCACCATTCTCACTCTCCCAGGCAGGTAAGAACTTGCTGGGAGTGGGTTCTTCAACCAGCTGCTGTGGTTCAACGGACTGAGCCACAGCAGACAGGGAACCCAGGCAGTGCTTCTGGGACCAGGTTTGATTCCAGTCCCAGAAACTTTAATTTTTCTTAACTTTGTGCGTTCTGACTTGATCCCCCCACCCCCAGAGTTGAGAATCTATGTAACAGGGTTGGGGGCAGAACCCCCAAAGAAACGGATATACGCCGCATGGCAAAATCGCGCTGTATTGGCAGCGTGATTTTGCCATGTGGCATAATGTGCAGCATTATGATCCCGTGCTGTCAAAAAGCCATGTGTACTTTTCTTCTCGAGCAGCAGGTAGTCAGAATGGAAAGAGAACCTTAGGGGAAGAGCTTCACCATGTCACCAGCTCATTCCTCAAGCTCCCACTCCTTCAGGTCCTGGGAGAAGTCTTCAGAAAAGCACAAACACTGGGAGAGGGAGTGGAGTAAGGATAATTCCCCCCCGGGTACAGTCCCGACTGCCACTACACTTGGTGCCAGTTGCTGCAGCATTGTCAACCACTTTGGCGGTGACGCCTCCTGCCACTCAGACCTTAGAACCCACAAGGTCGGCTTTGGCAGTGAGTTCCTTCAACCTCCCACGTTCGGTGAAGGCCTGCTGGCGTTGGGACTGCTGACACCCCTGTCGACATCGCAAGTCCTGCTGCTCAGACCTCAGAACCTTCAAGGTTGGCTGGCAGTGAAATTTTGCCAGACCTCCTACAGCCAATGATGGCCCATCAACATCAGGGCTCCAGTCACCCCTGTCAACATCACAAGGCACACCGGCACTACAGGTCACCATTAATGTTCAGATGGTGCTTTCCTCCTTTGTGGAGATAACACAGTGCCTTATACATTCTCCTTCTACACCAGGCAGGATGGGGCCTCTCAGACCAGTCCCCTTGTTGACGCCTGCTCTGTCGACGTGCCCCACACACTCCAGGTCATCGACATCCTCATTTCCTTCCTTCCTTGCAGTCCATTCTGAATGCCCTTTTCAGAGGATACAAGCTCTTTGGGGCAGATGTGCCGGGCATCCTCTCTGACCTGCAAGCCTCGGTGAGTCCATTCCCCCTACTGCACAGAACTGAGAAGCAGGCAGAGGGTGCCCTTTCACAGGGCCACCAATAGATGTAGGTCAGGGAGTAGGTAACAGAGTAGAAGCAATTCAGCCCCAGCCTCCTCCACAGGTGCCCACTTCAAAGTCCCTAGAGGAGGTGCAGCTGCTGGATCTGCTTCAGCATTACTCCTCACTAGACCCTCACCCACCAGTACCACATCCAGAAGTGGTGGTAGGGGGATGCCTCTCCCTTCACTTGGAACATTGGAGAGAGGTTACAACATAAGCTTGGGTCCTGCAGTTAATAGAACAGAACTGTGCACTAGAATTTCTGGAGTTGCCTCCAAACCTTCCACCAGTTCCCTCAACTTATCCTCCAAACAACATACTAGTGCTACTAGAGGGAGTATGTACACTGCTGTGTAAGAGGGCCTTAGAACCAGTTTCTTGGGAACAAAGGAACAGGGAGTTCTATTCTCATCTCTTCCTAGTCCCCAAATCAACAAGGGAATTAAGGCCCATTATGGACATGACGGATCTGAACTTCTATATTTAGTACAAGAAGTTAAGCATAGTCACTCTGCAAGGCCTGCTGCCCTTCCTGTAAAAGGAGACTGGATATGCTCGCTGAACATGCAGGATGCTTACCTGCATATCAAGGTTTGTCCACCCCATAGGAAGTACCTCGGGTTCCTGGTTCAGGGGGAACATGACCAGTTCAGGGTAATGCCATTTGACGTGTCATCTGTGCCACAGGTATTTAGCAAATGCTTGGCAGTTGTGGCAGCAGCTCTCAGAAGAGAGGAATTGTATGTTTTCCCTTATGTAGATGACTAGTTGCTCAAAAGCTCAGTCCCAGGAGCAACTGTCTCACACCCTAGCGCTCACCAGACAGCTGTTCAATGCCCTAGAGATCACAGTTAATCTGCCCAAGTCAGTCTTGACCCTTTTCTGGTGACTGCAGTACATAGAGGCAGTGCTGGACACTGCTCAGGGCTTAGCCTTCCAGCCCCAGGACAGAGCGGAAAGCCTCATGGCACAGGCCCAGCTACTTTACAACAGCATGTATGTCACAGCCAGGACATTCCTGAGACTGTTAGGCCTGATGGCAGCAGCCATTGTCACAGTACCACTGGCCAGGCTGCACATGAGAATCCCTCAACAGACTTTAAGAGTCCAGTTGGATCAGCACACCGACGATCTAGAACAGCAGGTTCTAGTAACTTCTTCTGTCTGAAAGGTGTTCCAGTGGTGGATGGAACCCATCAATTTTCTGAAAGGGGTTCCCTTCTCATTCCCTTCCCTCTGCAGATTTTCACCACAGACACTTTGGGGATGGGGGTGGGTAGCAGCGGGACCTCATCAGACAGAGGAACACGGACCAGAGTGGAGACCGCCTCCACATAAATGTTCTAGAGATGAGGGCTGTTTTGTGTGCTCTGCAAGCCTTCCAGAAACATCTGTCCCTGGTGCATCTGCTGGTACAGATGGACAACTTCAATGTAATTCACTACGTAAACAAGCAAGGGGGGGGGCTCATTCTTACCCCCTGTGCAGGGAAGTGATGAGGTTTTGGTTCTGGGCTGTAGAACATGTTTTAGAGCTGTCAGCTGTCCATGTTCCAGGTGTCCAAAATTTCCTGGCAGTCAAACTAAGCAGGTCGCAGTCCAGAATGCACAAGTGGGAGGTGCTGACCTTGGTGGTCAAATCTATTCAACAGGTGGGGTTGTCCTGAGTTGGACCTTTTTGTGTCCCCAGTCAACGCAAAACTACCACTTTTCTGCTCACTCATTCCAGAGCCTTGAGTTTTCTGGTAAGATGCATTGTCCCTCTCTTGGAAAGGGAGGTCCCTTTATGCCCCCCCACTTTCATCTGATTCAGAGGGTACCAATCAAGCTCCAAATGGGGGAGCTACTTTAATTCTCATGGCCCTCTTTTGGCCTTGCCAGATCTGGTTTCCCTTACTGCAACAGCTGGCAGTGGAACCCCCAGTACTCCTGCCCTTGTGCAGAGTTTGCTATCACAGGAAAAGGGAACTCTGGTCCATCTAGACATCAGGTCACTCCATCTCCATGATTGGTTCCTAAAGACATAGCCATCTCAAAGTTTGGAGTGTCCCCAAAGGTGGCTGACATCCTGGTGGCTGCCAGAAAACCTTCCACCAGAGCCACTTATTAAATGAAGTGAAAGTGGTTTGCTTTTTGAGTCGCTTCTCATCACGTGGATCCTTTCACTTGTCCAGTAAATCAGGTTCTGGAGTATTTATTGTCCTTGTCAGGTGCAGGACTGCAATACTCTTCTATTAAAGTGCACTTGGCTGCCATTTATGCTTTCAATGTGCGTACTGATGGCCGTACGGTGGCTCAGCTAGAGGTGGCCCATACATTCTTGAGAGGCATCTTGCACTTGAAGCCTCCCATCCGCAATACAGTCCTAGACTGGTATCTGAATTTTGTACTGGAGAAACTCACTTTGGCTCCTTTTGAGCCAGCCATGACTTATGACTTGCACTTCCTTTCTTGGAAAGCATTATTTTTAGTTGCTATTACTTCTGCTCAACAGATTTCTGAGCTTCATGCTCTTATGTGCAAGCCTTATTTTTGATTTTCTGTAAGGACAGGGTGTCTTTATGTGCCAACCCTATGTTTCTAAGTTCCCAAGTTTTCCTATGGTAGTGTCGGAGTTTACTCTGAATCAAACTATCCACCTACCATTTTATTTTCCTGAGCATGCCAGTCCATAGAAAGCATTGCTCCATACCTTAGATGTACATGGAATACTCAGATACTTTAATTGACGAAGGACTGCAGTAAGTCCGCGCAGCTTTTTGTTTCCTTCACCCCCAGGAAAGAGGGCGTACCAGTTTCTAAACAGTGCCTGTCCAAATGGTTGGCGATCTGTATCACTTTCTGTTATCGGAAGCACGGCAAGGAACTTCCTGGAGTTGTTCGTGGCCATTCAACCAGAGGCATGGTCACTTCTGTTGCCTGTTTCAGGAATGTATCAGCTGCAGAAATTTGTACTGCTGCAACTTGCAGTACTGTCCACACTTTCACTAAACACTACAGTCTGGACCTTGCCTCTAGAAAAAAGGGCAGACTTCAGCCTGGCTGTGCTTCAAGGTCTCCTTTCTTAGGCCTGTAGCTTCCAGCCACCCAGGCTGTCTCTGTGGCAGTACTACTTGGGATTCATTCTATAGGTGTGACCTGATGAAAGAGATATCCTTGAGAAGGTATAACAGTTACGTAAGAACTTACAGTAACAGTAGATATTTGAGAGAATCTCTTTTATCAGACCATGCTGTCCCACCCTCCGTCCCCCTTAGACTCAAGTTTCTTCACTCCTGTCTCTCTCTCCAGGACGGTCTGCCTGCTGTTTTCAACCTTGTCTGGTAGCAGGAACCTTCAGCTCTCTCTCTTGAATCCCCAGGATGAGGCCCTTTGAGTATGATCTCCGGTGGGGAACTGAGGGGGGTGTGGGGCCGCCCATGTTTATATAGAAAGGACGTTGAGGTAGGACGTCGTCGTGGGCAGCTCTTAGTGGTTTGCTAGCAAAAAAGTTTCCACGTGGTCCTGGTACCTGACGGCTATAGTTCCATAGGTGTTGCCTAATGAAAGAGATTCTCTCGAAGATCTACTGTTATGGTAAGTTCTTACATAACTGTACTATCTTCTCTGTGTTTGTCTTCCTGGGACCTGGAGGCACTGTCTGTACCTTACTGGGTGCACTCCCTCATAAAAGCCCCTGAGGTGAGCTAACTTCTTCTCCTTATCACATATATCCAGTGACCCATAGCTGTGAAGGGCAAGCTCCTTGGATGGCCCCCTGAGGCGCAGTTCACCTTAACCTCATTTCAGCTGCTTAGGGAGGTTCCCAAGGTCATTTCACACAGGGGGCAGGCAGAATTTCAGCTGGCCAGTTGTGGCTGTGTTTCTCTTTCTCTGGTTTTGGCCATTTTTCTGTTTCTCTGAGAGCATTCAATGGGACATCAGGTGCCAGCAAGCCTGACACACCAACATTTGCATGCTGTCCCCCATCTTGCCTGTGTTCTTCCAGCTGCATGGACTCCTGTGGTTACTCAGGTGGTGACAGAGTTACAGTAGACCAACCCAACATAGCAATAGTTCATAGACTGTGGGGGAGAAAAATGGGTCTATTAAAAAATTGATGCAGTACAGCTCTCCTTATTGCAAGTCCCAAAGTACAAGAAAGCAAACTGGCACAATAAACAAAAACGGTAAGCCAAACAAAAGTGGATAAATGTGGACTGTAAATTGCCAAACTTCACTCCACATGGCCCAAATCCCTTGAGGCTTTGCTGATATAGAGCTTTGGCAGTGGATGGGTACAAACCATACCCCAGCTGGAGGAGAGAATTCTTTGGAAGCAGCTTCATCTCGGCCCTGTGGGATCCAAACTCAGGCCACTGGCATTGTGAGAAGTAGTACTGCAGCTGAACCAACAGGCTAACCTGCTATTTAATTTTTGTTTTAATTGTATTTTTATTTAAACCTGATCAAATTAATGGCTAGCTAAGATTGCCAGTCCAACTGAACCATGATTTGTTTAGTTTTTTTGAATAACTACATAACCCTGTAGTAAACAGAGCCCTAAGACCATTGAGAAAACAAAAGCAGAATGCAAGAGCGTCTTCTGACCCCCCAAATGTGTTTTCCTCTGTATTTCTAGTGCCTCAGTTAGCATGTTGGAGCCATGTGAAATTTATACGTTTTGCTTTTTGTTGCTGCAAAGGTCCTCAATAATATCAAGGAATAACAAATTTATGTGGCCTTACCTAATATTCAGATCCTAACACATTAGGCCAATTGAACACTTGAGGTGACTTGCATTCAGTTATAAATGTTGTTCTAGTCTCTAGAGCTGCAAGCATTTTTACATGGAAAACAGTTCCAAAAAAATTGTAACTTCTGGGTTCTATTTGTTTTGGTCATTTTTATGAAATTCACTTCAAATAAATATGCAAAAGATTTAACTTTGTACTGCTAGTTTTTCTTTTCTAAGTATTATAATTTCTCAAATGCTGTTATGTATTATTTGTAAATTGTAACCTGGAATAAAAGTACAGAAATGTAAACAGCACCATGTTTTGTATCTGGACACCTCATGTCTGCATCTGAAAAACAGTACTTATAAATTCAGATATTATTATATACATCATAATGTAAAAAAATGTTAAAGCAGTGTTTGATATTTTCTGTTTATTTAAGTTTGTCAGTAAAGGGAATGCATTGATTTAAATATCCTGAGAGGGAGCGTATTTGTTTTTCGTTGTTTTTTTTTTAAGTAACATTGGAACAAAAGTTGACAACTTCAGCACACAAACAAGACCATACAAAATTCAATAAATTCCCTAAGATGAAAAAAAAATTCAGCAGACCGTTTCAGATTAGAACTCCCCCTCAGCAAAGACACTGGCTTCTGCTATAGGTAAATGGTATGCCTGAGATGTCTCTTGGCTAATCAAAAGTGTCATCTTGAGACATCTTTGTATTCAAGAACTGCAAAGTGAAGCTGAGCAGTTCTGAAATGCAGAGATGTCTTGAGATGGCACTCTTGATTTGCCAAGAGACATCGCAGGCATACTAGTTTCACTTATCTATGGTGTGAGACTCGCCATTCATAGCAACTTCTAGCAGGAATACTTCCAAGGGTGTGCAGAGGTGCCGTTCAAGGGCAACAGTTTAGAATTGGCAACAACGCAAAGGGACTCATCGTTTTCAGGAGAGAAACCCAGTGCCGTACAACCGCATTTATTTTTCTTTCAGCAGCTGCTTTCCTTTTGTGCACATACTATTTTTCTTTGAGCAGCTATTTTTGTTTTGCTCTCAGTGATTGTTTTTTTGTTTCTGGGTAGTGGCTTGAGCATGTGCTGAGGGCAGAATCATGTCATGTGCAGAGGATAGGATCATATCAACAACCACAGAATTAGATGGAAAATGTTTAAAAAATAGAACTAATTATGTATACACATGAGCTGCTTTTTGAGGCTGAATTGATAAAAAAAAGTTGCAAGGGACTTAACTTTCAGCATTGTTCATCGTGGTATGGTGTGCTTTGGCATATAATGCTTGATACCAACATCTAGGCCGAAATAAAACAAATAAAAAAAAAAAGGATCTTGAAGGCAGTTGGCTGCCGAAGTTACGTCACGTGAAAATTTCTACACAGGAAATTCTGAAGCACTGCGTGAAAACTCATTCACTTCTATGGAGGTAGGAAAATAAATAATTTATAAGATGTACAGTAAGTGCTTGTTTTAAAGACACAAAACAAGCATTTACATACAGTAGCACAAGTCTGTGTCCTTGCTAAAGAAGGACCTTTGTCTGAAACTACCTGAAATTTTGTTCAAAGTACAATGTGTACATGCGAACTTATTGAATTTTTCCATGATGTTTTTTTAAGTAAAACTACTATGTGATATGTACCCTGTTCTAACCCCAGGTATTCTTCAATAGTCCTAACTGTTGCAGTCAGCCGGTAGAATTGGACTGCCCAGAGAATGGAACGTATGTAAATAATGGAACCATCATTGGCTCGTGCCAACTTTCAAATGCTGCTCTTCCCTACTGCTACATTCTAAGATGCTCAGATTTCATTCTCTGCCTGCTAGTGAAGACGTCTCAGAGCGTTCTCCTCATCAGTAATCGCCGATTTCATTGTTTTTATTTAGTGGTTTCTCTCAGTTCCTTGGAACCGTCGAGAAACTGACCTCGCCATTAGGTTTCTTTTATATTTTATTCTTATTTTACTGTTTATTGTTCATAGTTTGCAGTACCATTTTTGGGCTCTGAACCGAGACTTGTCGGTTTATTACCGTTTATTGCAGTTTCTATGCGGTAGGGAACTGACCATTTAAAAAAAAAAAGTTTATCAGGGTTTAGTTTAAGGGCATTTAACTGAAATGTCGGATAAACCCAAGAAGAAAACATGCCTTACCGGATTAGAAAATTGCATTCAATGTGGAGAGGTGTTTGCCAAGGTAGACAATCACGAAAAATGCATTGTCTGCCTTGGCGAATCTCCCTTCACAGCTGAATGTGATATTTCCAGAACCTTTCCGGAGAAAACGCTTGAAAAACGTTTGGAAAGGTACAAGAAAAAGGTTGCTGAAAAGGGTAACTGCTCTGACTAGCCTAATCCTTCTAACAGTACGGGTGAAACTGTGAAAAGTGTTTCTTCTACCCCGACAAGGGTGAGACTTCAAAGGCAAAAAGAACCGGCAGAAAAAATGGGTCTAAGAAATTGAAAAAGACCAAGCATATAGAGACCCCAGCTGGAAAGCTAAAAAGGGCCTTTAGTGACCAAACTGAAAATGGCTTCATCCGAAGAGAGCGAGCCCAAGCTCTGAAGGTTATTAAAATACTGCAGGGGTTGGTACTAGTTCCGGATTCTCTGGTTCCAGTTGTGCCCCTCGCTCCGGTTCAGCAACCAACAGCACCGGTTCAAACCTCTAATCTGGATATACAGGATTATGAGGAATTTGAGGAATACTGCGAGAGGAGGAAGGAGAACCCATAGAGCCAGAGGTGTCTCCTCACCAGGAGTTCGAGTCTCCCACTAGACTTCCTGAGGATTTTTCCTCTCACCATGCTTTTGTAAGAAAGATGGTAGAGGCTCTGGATATTGCTACCTGTGAGTAAGTAGAGAATGAGGAAGAGGTGGAATTCTTCAACCTCATGGGTTTAACACCCACTAAGAAATTGCTACTTCCTATTAAAAAGTTTCTTAAAAAACATATTACAAAAATCCTCCAAACACCCAATTCCATTCCATCTCTTGACAAGAGGGCTGAAAGAAGGCATCAGTTGGACAAGGAGGGAGCTGAGTTTTTATTCTCCCACCCTAGTCATGAAGGTGTGGTTCAGATTGCAGCCTGTGAGAGGGCTAAAGTGACCCTGGTATCACATCCTCCAGAAAAAGACTCAAGGAAGCATGACAGCATGACAAAAATGGGCTATCTATTGGCTGCCTTGTCTATCAGACAAGCTAACTACATGGCTTATGCTGGCCAGTACCAGAAATCCTTATGGCAGTCGGTGCTGGTTATGTCTGAGAAGGCCCCATGTGGTCTAGCAGCTGACCTTGTTGAAACTGCAAGGTTTGGTCTTGAGGCATCCAAGTATCGATTTCAAATTGCAGTGGATGCCAATGACACTGCTGCTAGGTGGATGGCCCACTCTGTAGCCCTGAGGAGATTTGAATGGCCTAAAGCCACCAACCTCTCCCAGGACACTTAATCAAAGGCAATGGATTTTCCCCTTGAAAACAATGCCTTGTTTGGGGGAAAGAACAAAGGCCTATATGAAAAAGGTGGATGAATGTAGGTCCACCTACAAAAGTAACACGGCCAAGGAGAATCCATCTGTCTCATACAGGCCTTATAAAAGAGGAGGCAGAGGTAGGTCCCCTTATACTAGGCCTTCTTCCAAGCTCAATCTATGCAGTACCTACAGTATCCCCAACAGGGATATTTTAGAGGTGGGGTAGAAGGGGATCCAGGCGTGGGAGTCAGGTTGGCCAGTCCCAATCCCAGCCTAAACAGAATCCCTGATTTGACATTAAAGGTTGCCTCCAGAGTACCAGTAGGGGGCATGCTGACACACTATTTCCAGGAGTGGCAAAACATCACCACAGACAAGTGGGTCCAGGAGGTCGTGAGCCAAGGCTTGTCCCTAAGCTTCAAATCCTTCCCAGCATTAAGAACAAGGATATTCAGACCAGCTTCACCTGAAGAAAAGAAGCTATTGGAGGAGGACGTGAAAAGTTTGCTACTGTCAAGGGCAGTAGAACCAGTTCCTCCACACGAAAAGAGAAAAGGATTTTACTCAAGGTACTTCTTTTTTTTTTTTTTTTCCGAACTCTATTTGGGCTCCTTCACTGGCCCCATAGACCTCTCTCTAGTGAGGTCTCTCGGTACGGCTGTATCCCACCTGGCCTGATACCCTCTCCAATCTGGTCGCTGCTGCTGGGAATGCTTCCTACCACTGACCACCCCGCCGGGTGGAACCACCCTAACTCCTCTAGCATGCTATCTAGAATCTAGAAGGGCAGCCAGGGAGTGGAGGAGACACATGGTGACCAGCTGAAAGTGGATCTGGCTGAGAACATGGGGGCTGACCACTGGACCCACCTTTGCCTGTCCGGGTACCAGGGTCCATTTTCCTTGTTTCCTGGAAGCGCAGACATGCAGTAATGTACAGCGCATGGCGGGCATGTTCCCGCACCCACCTGCAGGACATCTGCCGCTGCCTCAATCCCCTCACCAAGACCCCCGCTTGCTGTGCTGCTCCCAGCTTCCACTGGGCGCCACAAGTGCAGTGGGAGTCACAACCCACCCTCCCCCAGGAGAAGAGAGCTGTCCTCCGGATGCTTGAGCCTCTCCTGCCCCTGATGACCTGAGTCCATTCCCAAACCCGGGTCACCGGCGTGGTGCGAGGTGTGGCGTCGGGCGCCTCAACCCTCAGCGCCACCAGGCTTGCTCAAGGTACTTCTTGACCAAAAAGAAAAATGGGGAGTGGCGACCTAAGGCTACTACACAGGCATGTGACAAAACCAAAATTCAGAATAGTAACCTTAGCCATAATTGTGCCAACCCACCAGAAGGGAGATTGGCTAGCATCACTGAATCTGAAGGATGCTTATTTCCACATCCCTATGAGAGAGTCTCACAGAAAATATCTCAGATTCAGACTCCCATCAGGTCACTACCAGTTCTCAGCACTACCATTCGGCCTCACCTCAGCTCCAAGAGCCTTCACAAAGTAGCTGGCATCACAAACATACTCAGCAGGTCAGGGCCTCTGCTCCCACAGTGCCAACCTCAGCGTGCAATAGTGTGAACAGGTAACAGACAGGGTAACCCTCCTGTCTGCTTTTAGGTCCGATCACCTTTAGTCTCAAGTTCTGGGGGGATTCAAACTGTGATCCTTATGCTAGCATACCCAGTGAGCAGGCTCAGATACGTACCCTCTTCCGGGATTGCAGTACAGTCTTTTGCCAGAGGCACCCAGCCAGGCTTCCAAAATGAACCCTTTTAACTCTATAAGAGACTTTAGGTATATTCTTACTTTTTTACTCAAGCTCAGTAACACCATCAAGCTGTTGAACCATTTTGTCAGACTTAACCTCTTATACATCACATGCAAAAAAGAAAGAACTGGCAGACACCCAAGCAGTCTTTTAAATAAAAGGTATTTTACTAAAAGATGACAAAAATATGAAAAAATGGAAACACAGAACAATATATCGAGCTTACAATCACATAAAAGAATAAGGGAAAAGTACAAAACATAAATTCCTACCACAATACATTTAAACCTTTTCTATCTAATGTATTACCTCTGTAAGTGCGTTTAAAGTTAAATCAGAAAGCTGTCTCTCTCGGAGTCCCAAAATAATAACTCTCAAACAGTTCAGACAAAAGTATTAGCTTAACTCTGTCTCTCCAAACCCCTATGGTGAGTCATCTAGCGCCTCCTTTCAGAATATAAAATTACAAAAAAAATGATTTCCTGTCAGGGGATATTTTAAATATTGTGACTGTAGAAGGAAAAAAGACATTTCCTAAATTATGACAGTCTTTAATCAAGCCTTTCCTTTGTACTGGTGGCTGGTTCCTGTTTTCCTGAGGAACATCAAAGGGTTTACAACTTTTAACACCATGTTGGTATAAAATGTTCTTCCTCTTAAGATGTCATAAAAGTTTATTAGACTGATCCTCTGGCAGACTTATAAAGTCACATTTTGTCTCTACTTCAAAGAGCCTAGGCATGTCATAAAAAGGTAATAAAATGCCATTTTCTCAAGGAAGTTAATTACATTACAGAGATCTCCCAGTCAGTTTACATGTCTTGTAGCTTCACTAAAACCTGGGGGCAGGGGCACCCATGGAAGCCAGGCTGCCTTATGTGAGACAATCACATACTATATTTTAATATTACAAATATCATACAATAATCATAACTAGCTGGCCAAGCGTCACACCTGGCAGTTGTAGTGGCTCATTTAAGAAGGCAAGGAGTCACTGTTTTTCCCTACCTGGATGATTGGCTAGTGGTGGGAAGGTCACCACAGCAAATAAGGGATTCCCTAAGGACAGCTCAGGATCTATTGGAGTCTTTAGGTTTCCTAGTAAACTTAAAGTATTCTGTTTTGCAACCAGTTCAAATTGTAACCTTTATAGGGGCAGAACTGGACACTGTAAGGGGAAAAGCTTACTTACCACAGGACATGGTAAGCAACATCCTCTAGATTGCTGAATTGTTCAGCTCAAGCAGCTCAAAACCAGCAAGACAATTTCTACAACTACTGGGCCTTATGGGTGCAGCAACTGGCACGGTCATAGGGGTCAGATTCCAGATGAGAGACATTCAGTTCCACCTCCGAGCACATTGATGCCAAAGAAGGGACCACTGTCAAAGTTGATTCCAGTAACCAAGATATTACTGCAAGCTCTCCCATGGTGGCAAGTAAGGGAAAACCTCAGACAAGGGGTTCCCTTTCTCCAAGAGTCCCGCTCAATAGTCTTTACAACAGATGCCTCCCTCCCAGGCTGGGGAACTCATCTGGGATCTCACACCATCCATGACACTTGGTCAAATGCAGAGTCACTCCAGCACATAAACCTGCCGGAACTCAGAGGAGTGTTTCTGGCACTACAGGCCTTCGCATCCATGATGCAAGCAAGGTGATTCAGGTCAGAACAGGCAACACCACTACCATGTACTACATAAACAAACAAGGTGGAACAAGGTCCAGCCCTTTGTGAGCAGAAGCAATGAAGGTGTGAAGACTGGTGTACTTGCTCCTATCCTCTCTGGTTGCCATTCATTTACCAAGGAAGAACAACACACTGGCAGATGCCCTGAATCGAATGAACCAGGACTATCATGAATGGAGTATCAACAGACAGGTACTGGAGGTGGTGTTCAGAAGGTGGAGCACTCCGGAGATAGATCTCTTTGTCTCCCACGACAACCACCAGTTGCCACAGTTCTGTTGTGGACCACCAGCAAGAGGAACAGTACTCCTGGGTGCCCTGACGTTGGAATTGTCAGGGAAAAAGCTTTATGCAGTCCCCCCCTTTTCCCTTAATCCTCAGAGTTCTAATCAAACTCAGAGCCCAGCCAGCTTCAGTGATCTTGATAGCTTCAGACTGGGTCAGGCAACCATGGTACTCTCTGCTGCTCTTCATGTCTGTGGCACCTCCTATACACCTCCCGAGGAGGCACAACCTGTTAACCTTCTCCCAGGGGAGGATCCTGTAGCCGAACCTCAGGTCCCTCAGATTCAAGGTATGGCTCTTGAGGGCTTAGAGTGCAGGCCTGCAACTCTCGGAGGGTGTTCTCAATGTCCTGAGGCGGTCGAGGAAGCCATCTACCAAGAAGACCTATGCCTCTAAGTGGAGGAGGCTCTCTATTTGGTGTGCAGATAAAGGTATAGTACCGTCTCAGGCAGGGCTACCAGCCCTGCTGGATTACCTTACTCACTTGCACTCCTTAGGCCTGCAACCTACTACGCTGAAGATGCATTTGGCTTCAGTCTCGGCTTATATTTCAGCTGGCAAGGGAATTACCTTGGCATTAAATTCCATTTCCAAGACATTTTTCAAAGGTTTGGTCCATCTGCATCCCCCTTTCAGGGAACCTGTGCCAGCATATAATCTCAACATATGCATTGCTAAACTCATGGAACCTCCATTTGAGTCCATGGTGTCAGCTCATCTGAAATATGTGGCCTGGAAAACAGTTTTCCTGGTGGCCATTACCTTGGCTAGAAGAGTCAGTGAGCTTCAGGCCTTGTGTATAGAACAGGACTATATATCCTTCCATAGGGATAAGGTAGTTCTCAGAACTAACAGGAAATTTCTCCCAAAAGTGGTCTCTGACTTCCATTTGAATGAATCCATTACTTTGTCAGTCTTTTTCACTGAACACTACTTTTTTTTTGATGAAATAATGCGTGGGTGCTTCAGTCCTTGGGAGCTGTTTTCCTAAATCTGCTTTTCCCAGAGGGTTGACCCCATCTGGTATTCCACAGAGACAGCTTCTCTCTTGAAGTTTTGATTACTTCATTGCCATTTCATCAAGAGGTCAAATTAATTACCAATTATGGGTCTGAATTAGCCAAAATGGTGACCAAATTTGTACATAATCCTATTTTTCCTCCATGATATTTAGATGGGCCTGTCAATTCTGGTGTGGTCCAGCATTTTTTCAAACCACTCCAGAAATAATGGAGGTTCTACATCTTTCCAGTGTTGCAGAACCACTTTTTTAGCTACTGTAACACCTATATTTAAAAATGCCAGTTGATAGTTCTGCAGCTCAGGAAATCCGGCTGTACACAGCAATACTTGGATCAAATGGTATTTCCAGACCCATATTTTCCCTAACAAAGACCAAATATCCTCCCAATATCTCTTGATCTTTTCACATAGCACAAACATATGTGCCAGTGTTCCCCTCACTTTCCTACACTTTTGACACTGGTCAGAGATGGCAGCATCAAAAGTGTGTAACCTGGAAGGAGTTAGATAAGTTTTATGTAAAATATTAAAGTAGATTTGCAGAGGTTTATTTTTTTTTTTACCTATATAGAATCCAAATTTATAAATTTGTTCCATTCTTCTTCCATAATAGGAACCTTTAAATCCTTTTCCCAAACCACTTTAGTTGTCTCTAGGTTAAGATATGATTGCTCTCCCAGGAATTTATACAGTCTGGAAATTAAATGTGTATTGGATTCTAATCCCTCAGATAGTTCCTCCAGAGGTGTTACATTTATCTTAAATGAGTTTTTATTTTTTTTTATAGATAAACTGCTTTACTTTTAAATATTGCTACCTCTGTGCAACTGAAATTGTATATTTTTCTTGAAACTGTTCAAATTATAGGAATTGATTTCCTTCATAGAAATCCCCCACTGAGTGCATTTGTTTCTGATAATTCCAAACCTTAAAGGTATTATCCCCATGTGATGGTGGAAAGTTCTTATTTTTAAAAATAAGAGTCAATTTAGAAATGTAGTTCTTAGAGTCGAATTTTTGAGATGTCTGAATCCATACCTGCAGTGCCGTCTTAGTTATGTTTAAGATTTCCATAGATATCACCCCAGCCCTGGTTTTATACAATGCCAGCGCATTTAAAAGGTGCATATCTAGTATTTTTTCCTCAAAATCTATACCTGCAGGGTTTCCATCCTGCTGTGGGTGAAACCAATAATAAATTATTTCCATCTGTGCAGCTAGATAATAGTTCCAAAAGTTAGGGCAGCACAGCCCCCCCCCCCCCATCTAACTGGAGTTTATTTATTTTTATTTTATTTCGAAGAATCAGATATACCTTTGAGTCATAGACTCCTTTACAAAGGTTCTACGCCACATATAACAAGTCAGATACACAAATACAGTTAGTACAGTTACAGATACAAATACAGTGTTTATGATAAAGTATTGTTAAGTTACAACTGGGATGCTAGGCTAGTATTAAGGATCTTAGCGCAGTTTGAGATAATTAAAGGAGACTAGAGACTTAACATCCCTGAGTAAGTGGGGAGGAGAGGAGTATGCAGAGGCAAGCCAGAGGCCATTGTCAGTAATAGAGGGACAGGGGCACTAGTTCATATGCAGTTACAGTCACTTGAGGAGCGAAGATGGCCCTGAGGTGCATTTTGAAGTGACCAATTCTTTGATCTAGACGCAAGGAGGATGGTAGGTTATTCATCCACAAGGGTGCCCTGTAGCAAAAGGATCTTTGAAATTGAGTAGTGCGACAGGGAGGGATGGAGAAACAAAGGGTATCAGAGCTATGGGTAAGTTTATCTTTAGAGTACAAGGTGATTAAGGAGGTGAGGGATGCAGGGGGGAGGCCAAGGGTAATTTTTTTAGCTAAGACACAAGTATGGAATTTGATTCTGTTATCAAGGTTAAGCCAATTTGTGTCCTTATATAGCACACAGGTATCGGTGAGTCTGTCACACCCTAATATCAGACGACAGGCTTGTTTAGCACAAGTCTAAGACTATCAAGGGCTGAGGGGCTTGCCCCTCCAAAAGTCAGAAGTCCATAGTCAAGTAGGGAGAGAACCGAGGAGGAGATAGCAAGTTTAAGGGCCTCCGGGGTAAGGCAGTGTTTATAGTGGTGCAAGAGCCCGAGTCTGATGTTTAGGCCTTGGATAATTGATGTATATGCTCATGATAGGTGAGGCCAGTATCCAAAGTGATGCCCAGGTATTTAAAGTGTACAAATTCTAAAGGGTCAAGGATGATAGTATTTGGGTAAAAAGCCCTTTCCTGGAGTTTTACGGATGTCGAAGAGCATACCTTTAGTTTTTATAGTTAATAATAAGGCGTTGTGAGGCAAACCAGCTTTCAACAGCGTTGAAGGAGGATTGGAGGGAGCGGTGGAGTTGAGAGGGGTCTGGGCTGGAAGAGAAGATGACCGCATCATCTGCATAGAGTAATATGTTGGAGGTGCAGGATGAGGGGAGGGAGTTAAGGAAGAGGCTGAAAAGGAGGGGACCTAAAATGGACCCTTGTGGGACCCCTGAAAGGACTGGAGATTTGGAGAATAGTGTATTGCCAATTTTTACTTGAAGGGTCCGGTTGGTAAGATAGTCCGAAAACCATCCCACAGTATCCTGTGAGAGACCCAGGCTGAGCAAGGAGGTTATGAGTAGAGAGTGGTGGACGGTATCAAAGACCTTCATGAGGTCGATGAAGACCGCACCAGTGATATAACCTTTATCCAAAGCGGAGTGGATGTGTGATGTTAGTTCAAGCAAGGCCGTAGTTGTGCTGTGTCCTTTTCGGAAACCATGCTGTTGTTTGCAGAGTAGGTCATATTTATTGAGGTGGTCGGTGAGCTGATCCAAAACTATCCTCTCTAATGCCTTGGAGAGGGTGGGGAGTATGGAGATAGGGCGGTAGTTGTTAGCAGAGGAGCGGTCACCCCCTTTAAATATAGGCCTGATAGAGGCGGATTTCCAAACGGTAGGGAATTTACCTAGTGATAGGGAGAGGTTTAGAATGTGGGTGAGAGGAACAAGGACTTCCTTAAGGGAGAGCCGAAGAATTCTGAGATCAAGGGAATCGGTGTTGGGAGAGGCATGACTAAGGGCAGCGGTAAGGTATGGTTCAGCTGACTTGGGAGAGATGCGCGGAAATAAAAGAGGGCACAGGGATGAGGTGTGTGCGAAGGAGCTGGAGGATCATAAAAGTTAGGGGGAGAACATGGCTAAGGTTGGAGAAGGCATCACTGAAAGCTGCAGCAATGTTTGTAGGGTCAGAGGTCAAGGACTCATTTGACATGACTTGGGAGGGGACCAGGTTGGGGACCTTACCACAGATTTCCTTGATGTTGTTCCAAAACTTATGCGCCAGAACCCCAGGAAGAGGTTAGGCGATATATAGTAATCCGCTTTTCTCGCAAATGGCCCAGGTGCATTTGTTCCGAGCCATTCTATAATTCTGTCTATCAAGGGGAGGCCGGATTCATTGAGAGCTGCCATAGTGAATCTCTGGTTCGTGATTAGGTCTTGAGCCACCGGTGAACCAGGGTATCGATTGCCTTTAGCCATTCTTTTCGTGGGAAAGGCATAGAGGTCACATATATTATTGAAGGCCCGTAAATAGGTCCAGGGCACTGTCAACGTTAACCGTGTTTAAAATGAGGGACCAGTCCATGACACTGAGGTGAATTTTTAGTTGTGCCAATTAACCAGGACCAAGTTTACGTTGCACAAGAAGTTTGGGAGGGGCCCTAGGGATTTTGGAGGACCAGGAGCAGCTAACTGGGGAGTGGTCACTGAGGGCATTTGGCAGGATGGAAACATTGGTGATCTTACCCAGACGATTGGAGAAGATGAGGTCCAATAGGGAGGAGGAGCCAGTACGAGGATCCAATCGCATGGGGGAAGTCACCAGTTGAGTTAGGTCTTGGGCTGTGGCGAGGTCAATGTATGGGGTGGCATCCTTACTTAGCCAGTTGATATTAAAATCCCCAAGTACTAGTAGTTCAGATTGTGATGGTTTATCCAGTGATACTCTTGTTCCCCCTCCCTGCCACAAAAATCTTCTGATTAACTTACCTATTCCTTGAAAAAAGGATTTACCCAGAATGATAGATATTGATTCAAACAAATAAAGTAATCTTTGAAGGATATTCATCTTAACTACATTTATCCTACCTATTAAAGTTAGTGGGAGATATTGCCATTTTTCTAAATCCCTTTTGATGTCATACATTATAGGATCATAATTTATTTGAAATGCTTTATCTGTTTTGATAGCCAGGTAGATCCCTAAATATTTAATTTTATCTTGATTTATTTTCTTTAATGCTGGATCAGATATATTACTTATATCTCCTAAATAGAGCATTTCACTTTTCTCCCAGTTTACTTTGTATCCTGAGAGAGTACTGTAATCTTCCAGAATCCTACATATTATAGGGTAGGTTTGATCAGGAGACCTTACAGTCAACAATATATCATCTGCATAACGCAAAATTGAAGTTAACCGATTATTTGTGGATATCCCAATTTGAGTTGGCTTTTCTCTGATTTTGCTAGCCAGAAGTTCCAGAAAGAGAGCAAACAATAGGGGCAAGAGAGGACATCCCTGTCTTGTTCCTCTCTGTAAACCTATTGGCTGAGACAGGGAGCTGTTAGTCTTAATTCTCACCGGGGAGCTGTATAGATTAATTGTATCCAATTCGTAAAACTTCCCTCTAGTCCACAGGCATTCATAACTTCAAGTAGGAATGGCCACTACACCCTATCAAATGCCTTCTTGGCACCTAATGAGATGAGTGCAGTGCCCATTCCAGTCCTTGCCTGTATTACTGGATACGCCCTATGTGTATTATGTTGTAGATGTCTATTTTCTATAAATCCAACTTGATCGTTATACTGAAACACTCCAGTTCAGGTAAACGTAGGCTCCACAGTTTGGATGTCAAGACCATTAAGCTACTACATGACTCACACTAAGGACCACAGGTAGGACATACAGCAGCTATTCCTGACTCATCTGACTTATGGGGATGTAGAAGAAGGAAAGCCAGCATCAAATAGAACTTTCAAACAACATGAAGTCTTGCTGTATTCAGACATAATGCAGTTAGCCCAGCACTTGAACTGCCCTGGAGAGGAAAGAGTTAACTCTATGCAGAAGCATAGAATGTTGAGCTCGAGCTCGGTTTTCAAACCTCTGTCTGTGGTACTTCCCAGCGTAACCGTCAGATTCTTTACTCCGCCTAACAGTGAAGTCGCTCCAGAGATTTCCTCTGCTCGGTTCGGTAAAAGAAAAATAAAGCTTTCGGTTTAAACCACATATTTTTGTTATTCTAACCCCCAGTAATGCTCAGGATACTCATAACTTTGTGCAGTCAGCCTGGTGGGTTGGACTGCCCCGAGAGATGGAACACATGCAAATAATAATAATAATAACAACATTTATTTGATTAAGTGCCTTTCAACATTTTCAAAGCGCTGTACATCAAGAAAAACAAAAACATATTCAATACATACAATAAAACAACTATAAACAGATATTACAATACTGCAATATAAAATTAAAACAAAGAAGGAAACGCCTTCTCCCATAAAAAAAGTATTTAGTGCCTGCTTAAAGCTCCCCACCATCCTACTCTCCTGGAGCTGACGGGGCAGGGAATTCCAGAGGGTAGGTGCAGCGAATTCAAATGTACGGGCACCAGATCACTTCAAATTTACCCTCGGCATCTCCAGCAACCCCTCGTCAGCCGAGCGGAGCTGTTTCAGAGGTGTGTAAGGGACCAGGAGCTCTTTCAAGTAGTCGGGACCTAGACCGTGTAGGGTTTTGTAGGTCAAAAGACCCACTTTAAAAGTGATCCACCACTGTATTGGCAGCCAGTACAGAGTGCGCAGCACAGGGGTAATATGGGAACTTCTGGATGCCCCAGTCAGCAAACGTGCTGCCGCATTCTGCACTAGCTGAAAGCGGCGGATATCAACCCCAGGAAGTCCTAGGTAAAGGGAGTTACAGTAATCAAGGCGAGATGTCACAAAAGGCATGGACCATAACCGGCAGGTCGCTAGGTGGAACAAGGTGCCTAATCCTGGCAGTGTTCCTAAGATGAAAAAATGCCAGCTTGACAACTGCATTCTTTGCACGTGAGCATCTTTCAAATACTGCTTCTACCAACTGTAGTGTTCTAACCCCTTTAGATTTTTCTCTCTGCCTGAAAGTCTGGTTGCCCGGAGTCTCTGTCGCCTTCTTTCACGTGAAGAAAGATAAAAAATATCATCAAAACCGTAAGTATATTTAATTTCTTTTACTGCCTCTACTGATTGTCAGTTTAGATCTAGTTTATTATTAAAGTAGTTGTTTTTTCTCGGTTCCTCATGGTTCGGCATAACCGTGAGGGATCTGAGTTAGTTTAGTTTAATTTGGGTTCTTTGACTAAAGAACCTTTATTATTTTCGCTAAAGTTTGGTCCTTACAAACTTTATTTGTAACCGTCTTTTGTCGGTTACAGAACTGCTAAACCGGTTCATATTTCATCTCCCTGCTCGGTTCCTCCGGTTCCTTATCGGTTCCGGAACCGACCGCAAAAAAAAATATAAAAGCTGTTTAAATAACTACTATAGTATCTATTATTTAGCAGTTGGTGTTTTTCCTCTTTGCTTTTCACCATGGCAGAGAATCCTAAGAAGAGAACCGGGGAGCCCGGGTTTAAAAACTGTTTAAAGTGTGGAGATGTGTTTGCCAAGGCAGACAAGCACACCTTATGTGTAGCTTGTCTGGGTTTCGAAACATCTGGACCAGGAATGTGAGATATGTAAAACTTTTCCAGATAAAACTGTGGAAAAATGCCTTGAACGGCTCAATAAAAAGTGTCCTAGGGGTCCCTCAGTCTCTGATCGGCTGACACCCCAGTCTGTTGTGGCTGAACCCACAAGTGGTACTACCCCTTCCCCTGATACGGGCGAAAAAGGGGCCAAAAGAGGAAAAGAACCGTCTGACTCTCTGGTTCCCTCAAAGAAAACAAACTTAAACATGCAGAACCCTCTCCTGTTAACCCAGGGACTTCTGCGCAGGTGTCTGCAATGCCTTCAGCCCAAGAGATAGCTCAGGCATTCAAAATTATTCAGGCTCTTCAGAGCATCATCCCTCGGCCTCCTGCCCCCACACAGGGTCCCCAGGTTGCTAGTACTGTGTTGTCCTCTGCACCAGAGCAACTATTTTTTGAAGAGAATGATGACCTTATGAGGAGGAAGAACCTATCTGTCCAGAGGTGTCCCCTGAGCAAGATTGTGGCTTGCCTCCCAGGGTGTCTGAGGATTTTTCCTCCCACTTTTCCTTTGTAAGGAAAATGGCAGATGCCTTAGATATCGCCACAACAGAGCAAGTGGAGGATGAGGAGGAAATTGAGTACCTTAGTATGATGGGTTTAACACCCGCAAAGGCCCTCCTCCTCCCAATATATAATTTTTTTAAGAAGGATGCTATGAAGCTCCTGCAAACCCCTAATTCTATTCCTCCCATCGACAGGAGAATAGACAAAAAGTACCAGTTGGATAGGGAGGGAGGGAGCTGAATTCCTCTTCTCCCATCCTGACCATCAAGGGGTAATACAACAGGCAGCCTGTGATAAAGCTAAGGTCCCTCTGTCCTCACATCCACCAGACAAGGACTCCAGAAAACTGGACAGTATTGCCAAAAAAGGCTATTTGTCAGCCTCACTAGCCACGAGTCAGGCTACTTTCCAAGCTTATGCTGCCCAGTATCAGAAATCCCTGTAGCAGTCGGTACTGGCAATGTCCATGAAAGCCACCTCACCCTTGTCAGATGACCTGGCTGAACCTGCCAGGTTTGGGCTAGAGGTGTCTAAGTACCAGTTCCAGATGGCTGCTGATTCGAATGACACTGCAGCCAGATGGATGGCTAACACAGTGGCTCAGAGGAGGTTTGCTTGGCTTAGGGTTGCAAACCTCACTCAGGATACCCAATCAAAGGTCCTGGATTTTCCATTAGAAGGAAATTCACTTTTTGGGGAATCCATGGTGGCCTATATGAAGAAGGTGGATGAATATAAGGCTATTTATAGAAGCAACTCTGTCAGAGACAGAGCTTCTTCATCCACCGGGCCCTATGGAAGGGAGGGAGGGCAGAGATCGCTCTTTCATGACAAGACCTTTTTTCCAGCCAGTAGCCATGCCCCAACACCAGCAGTACCCCCAACTGGGCTACTCTAGGGGTAGGGATAAAAGGGGCTCTAGGCGAAGGTCTCAGGCACAACCTCAGCTCCAGCCTAAACAGAACCCCTGAGATGCAGGCCGCCTCCTCCCTACTTGTCGAAGGCAGACTGTCCCATTTCCTCCATCTTGGGTCAACCATCACCACAGAAAATTGGGTGTTGGAGGTAGTGGGCAAAGGTTTGTCTCTGGACTTCAAATTTCTTCCTCTAAAAAATTCCAGGGTTTTCATCTCTCCTCCCCAGCACAAACTTCATTGCTAGAGGCAGAGGTTCAAAAGCTGCTACAGCTCAAAGCAGTAGAACCAGTTCCTACAACCCTGAGAGGAAGAGGTTTTTACTCCAGATACTTCCTAACAGCAAAGAAAAATGCGGAGTGGCAGCCAATTTTGTATCTCAGAGCTTTAAACAAGCACCTGAAAAAAACTAAGTTCAAAATGGTAACTTTGGCTCGGATTCTGCCAACAATCCAAAAAGGGGACTGGCTGGCATCTCTGGACTTACCAGATGCCTATTTTCACATCCCCATAAAAGAATCTTTCAGGAAATATCTCAGATTCAGACTCCCATCAGGTCATTATCAGTTTGCAACCCTGCCCTTCGGCCTTTCCTCGGCACCAAGGGTGTTTACAAAATGCCTAGCAGCTGTGCTGGCATTTCTTCGAAGACAGGGAGTGACTATTTTCCCATATCTGGATGTAACCCCCTGCAAATGGGGGTTCCCAAAAAGTCTTCCAGGAGCTTGCTTGAATGCTCCAAGCCTGAATGGTGTTTGACATTTAAGCCGTTTATCTGTTAGTGCTTTTAGAGCCTCTGGTACTGTCTCTTTAAGAGCTGTCTGCTTGCAGACATAATTAGTTTGTATGGGGGAGGGGGGACTGTGTGTTTCCTGCTTGAGTCCCGCTCGAGCTACTGCCAAATCGCTCCATTTCTGCTATCGCTAAGTGGGCAGGAGGAGCACTCTTCAAAGATGTAATTGTTTGCTTGTAACCTGTTAGAGTAATAATGAAAATGCAGTTTGATTTAACCTGCTTTCTTGTAGCAAGGACAGTGCAGAGTAGCTCCCTCATGTTGGTTCTGAACTGCTGAATTGGACAATCATGGTGGGGATCCTTTAAAATGGAGCCTGATCTGGGCGAATCAGAACTTGGACTCTCCTCTGGAGCCTGCTGTAAGGGGATTGTAAAAGCAGTGACTCTGGGAAATGTAGTTTTGACTTTGGCACCTTTTTTCCACCAACAGGGGGAGTTTACTGTAAGTGACAGCCAAACCAGCCAACTGAATTGGGAAGAACTCAAAGGAAATGCCCGACTCTGTCTACTGGAAAGATCAGATCAGTTTTGGCAGTGAAGAGACAAGGAGCCCTGTGCTTCTTTGGTGTAAAGTTTTAGCGCGGGAAGCGTGTGTAAGGCCCTGAGTTTTCAGTCTGCAGCCTGTGCTAGCACCCGTTCGGACTGAATCCGACCTGTAGGAGAAGAAAGGAGTTCTGAAGAGTAGAAACCAGGCTCACCCTGTAGAAGACTGGAGAAATTGCTGAATTGTGCTCGGTCTGTCAGGAACTGAATTTGCTGTGTGTTCTCCCTGGTATCGTGCAGTAATTGCGGTCAGGATTGAGAAGCAGCCTGCCTGGTATACTACTTTCCTTTTACATACAGTTGTGTGCAGTGCTTGTGGGGAATCGCGTTTTAAATCCCCAGTACAGTGAATTGAGTGCATGAAGCTGGAAGTAAACCCCAGCTTAATCCAGACTACATCTATTTGCTCTAAACTGCAGTGGGGTCCAGTCACAAGGACCTTGTCCACATGGTCTGCTCCTCCTGGCAATCCAGGACAGTCTGCCTTCCATCCAGTTCCCAGCACTGAGTTTGTGAGTACAAAGCAGGGTAGCTCCCTGCCATCTGTGTACCGAATTGCAAGTGTGTCATCTAATTGTTGCTTTTTCATTTCTTTACGAACTGAGCCACCTGGCTCCAGATTACAATTGGGTATTGTGCAAGTGTTTTTTCCATCACAGGGCCCCAGCCAGCTGCACCGATCCTGGCTAGCCCCAACCCCATCCTGGGTACCCAGTGAAAGTGACAATTTGGGACTCTGAATATGCGCACAGTACTGTGATTAGTAATGTGTTTAACCTAATTAACCTGATTTCCCCCTTCCTTGTTACAGTTTCTTAAATAAATCAGATCTGTTGGTTTCAGCAAAGTTACACTGGCTGAGGTATTCGTTTATGTTAAAGTATTGTGCTGTGGTTTTTGCACTGTATCATCTTGTTTTACAGGGGGTCCCCAGAGTCCAGTCAACAGAGCCAATCCTGTGGGTAAGTGTACACTGTGAAGATATTCCTAATGCATTGTGTGGGCCACTAGTGGGAAGAAAGGGGTGCTACAGTGTCCCAGAGGGCTGTGACCAAGTTAGTTTAACTACTGCAAACCCTGACCTCTGGGTGGAGGCACCCGCCATTGGACCTAGGCCCCTCAACCTGTTAGTATTTAAGCAGGCAGGGGTAGTAGCCCTTGGGATAGCGCCACCTAGGGGTTACATCTTGGAGGCTCACCGCTGGGATTGTGTGTCCTCTAGTGGCCATATTTACGAACCACTGTTTAAAAAAAAAAAATGGGTACCCTGACAGAAGTGGCTGTGCACCGGTTGGTGGAGTGGTGTACTGGGGAGGAGATCGACCCCCAAAATGCTGTGCTTATACTGGACATCCCCCTGGGTATCAATACGGACACTGTACAGGGAGTACTTTCCAAGGCGGAAGGTTTACAAAACCCTGTGGTGTTGGGTCGACATGCTGATCTGCTCACCCACACTTTCCTGGCCCTAGTAGAGTTTAAGGATCCCATAGATAGCTCCAAAGTGCCGCAGACTATTACCCCAGAGGGAGCCTCTCACTGCCTGGAGAGTGATAACTAAGGACAGTAAAGACCCGGGGGGGGGGGATGAGCCCCCCCCCCACTGTCTGAAACTTTTGAGGAGAAATTTGCTAAATGGTTGCTGGGGGAAGGGAAAACTGTGGAGGACTTGAAGAAACTATTCTTGCCACCTGGGGGTGTTCCTCCCCCAACACCCTCTCCCGCTCCAGTACCCCTAATGGTGGCTGAACCAATGCAGGCTACTATTTCTGCACCTGTCATTAGTCACGACTCTTACCGAAGGTTGAGGATCTTCTCTGGCACCCTCCCGACCCCCCAAGGGGAGGATGACTGGGAGACCTGGATAGACCATGTTGCCCCTCAAGTGCTAGAATGGCAATGCTCGGAAGCCGAACAGTGAAAGAGGGTTAGTGAGAGCCTCCGAGGTCATGCCCTGGCTACCATCCATGCTAAACGGGCCAGTAACCCTGAAGCGACTGCATAGGACTATCTTGAGGCCTTGGAGAATGTGTATGGGAGCCAAGATTGTGATGAGGACCTGTGGTGGAGAGTAGGAAATGCACAACAGTACCAAGGGGAGTTGTCTGTGTACGTACCTCGACTGGAAAAATTGGTGCAAGAATGCCTCAGAACGGGTTGTTTGCCAGTGATTGAAATGGACCGAACCAGGCTGGTCAGGATCCTTAAGTCTGCCCCCTTCTCAGAACTGCTATTACTTCAGTTACGCCTGGCAAATCGACTGGAATCCCCACCCTCCTATGATGAGCTAATGAGAGAAATTCGAGGAGTTGAGAAAAGGTGACCTCGGGAGGGACTTGCACCAATAGCTGCGGCTACGACCTGAGTGACTGAGGGTGACCCATCAAGTGAAGTTCAGGGGCAGAGGTTGGCAGTTAATGAGTGCTCTGAGAAGGAAAAAGATATGCCACAATGGGGCAAACTGTTGAGAGAGTTCGGGGAAATTAAAAACAGTCTCTTTATGAAGTCCACTCCTGCAAGTACAGGCCCCGACCTTCATCCGACTGCATTTGCTATGGGTGTGGAGGTACCCACCCATGCATCTCCTGCTGACAACAGCTCAAAACTCGATGTCTTGACCATGGAAGTGGGGAAATTGATGAGATGTCTCCAAATGCTTATCGCCGGAGACAGAGATGGCACCGAGGTTTCCAGTTAGTAGTACCCCCGCCCTGGCTCCCAGTGTGACGCCTCGGTCAGCTCAAACTCCAGAAAGTATGTTTTGCTATAATTATGGGAAGGATGGGCACATGAAGAGAGAATGCCAGTCCCCAAAAGACACAGACAAAGTTGCATATAGGCTACAAGGAGAGCTTCGGAGAACAAATCAGTGGTTAAGAGGTGCACGAAATGATCTCAGTGAGGGCCCCAAAAATGCTAACTCACATCCCTTTGTGGCAAGGTCAGTTGGCCAGGCCCCCGCTACCGCCTCTCCAGACTGGTCCAGGATAGTGGGTCCCTCCATGGAGACCACTGTAAAGGTGAATGGAGTGTCTACAATAGCTGTATTAGACAATGGCTCCCAAGGACAATTATGTTCCAAGACTGGTATCAGAAGCATTTGTCTAATGTACCCTTACAACCGCTTGGAGGGCTGCATGTCTGGGGTTAGTGAAAAGGCCTTCCCGTACTCTGGATATATCCGAATTTGGCTGTCTTTTCCCACCTCTGTGGCTGGAATGGCCGAGCAAGTAGAGACCCTGGCCTTAGTGTGTCCCCCTACCGGACTGTATGATGGGGTTCCTCTACTAATTGGGACTAATGCACATATGTTTGGATGGCTGGCACAGTTGTGTTATGAAAAACAGGGGTCAAGGGCTGTTAGAGCTTTAAGAATTCCAGCCTTGATTAAGAAGGCCTATGAGGCACAGAGAGATATTGAAAAAGTAGAACCAGAGGAACCAGTTGGAATTGTCTGGAAGAAGGATCCTGAGTCTCTGATCCTGGCGCCAAATGCCCAGTGTATTTTACAGGGAGAGGTCCGTATCAGAAAGGATGTCAAAAATAAAATATTAATGTTGGATGCACCAGGTGACGGAAAATTGCCGGAGGGACTGCTGGTCAAGCCTGGTATTTTACCTGCTAGAGCCCATGCTTATGCCAAAAGGGTAATGGTTCAATTTCATAATGTGTCTGACAGAGAGATTCAAGTAAACAGAGGTTGCACCCTGGCTAATGTGCATTGTACAGACACTGCAGTGCTACCCAGTAGCAAGAGTTCGGGGAAGAATGATGGAGTGACGCCTGACTTGTCTGATTTCGGTGACTCCCCGTTGCCAGCTGAATGGAAAGTGAGGATCAGTGAGAAGCTTGCCCAGAGAGACCAGGTGTTTCTTTAAGGAATGGGACGAGGATGCGTGCAAGGAGCTGAGCACCATATCCGGCTGCATGATGAAAGGCCATTTCGTGAGAGGTCTCGACGCCTGGCACCTGCTGACATAGATGATGTGAGACGGCATCTGCAAGAGATGCTAGCTGCTGGTGTAATACAATAATCCAGAAGCCCCTATGCTTCCCCCATTGTGGTAGTGGGGAAAAAAAGAATGGGACAGTAAGGATGTGCATGGATTATCGCACTTTAAACCGGTGGACTATCCCTGATCAGTCCATTATGCCTCGCATTCAGTATGCTTTGGACTGTCTAAACGGGAGCAAGTGGTTCTCTATGCTGGATCTCCGCAGTGGGTACTACCAGATCCCGATGGCCCCAGAAGACCGTGAGAAGACAGCCTTTATCTGTCCGCTTGGCTTCTATGAATTCATGAGGATGCCTCAAGGGATTTCAGATGCCCCCGCCACTTTTCAACGATTGTTGGAGTGTGCAATGGGGGACATGAACTTACTAGAGTGCCTGGTATACCTAGATGATGTTATTGTGTTTGGCAGCTCACTGGAGAAACATGAGAGCAGATTATTCAAGGTGTTGGACCGACTGGAAGACTTTGGCCTTAAACTGTCCATTGATAAGTGTCAATTCTTTCAAACATCAGTAAAGTATGTGGGACACATAGTATCCACTGAGGAATAGAAACCAACCAAGTAAAGTTGAGGCCTTGACTACCTGGCCACAGCCCAAAAATCTAAAGAACTGCAAAGATTCCTGGACTTGTGGTTATTATCATGCTTCATCAAGGACTATTCAAAGTGATCCGCCTTTACTTAACCTTACTCAAGGGTTTCTTCCAACCCACAAAAGATACAAAAAGTCAGTGTCCCTCGAGACTGAAAGAGTGTATTTTCGTCCAGGTGAAGTATTTGGGGTCCGCAGGACTCCTGATTGTGAGACTGCTTTTCATGAGATCATATATCAACTTACCCACGCTCCAGTGTTGGCCTGTGCCGATCCAACAGAACCTTATGTCCTGCACACTGATGCTAGCTTGCAAGGGTTGGGGGCTGTATTGTACCAAGAGCACGAGAATGGCCTAAGACCAGTGGCCTTTGCCAGTAGAAGCCTGACCCCCAATCCGAAAAGAACTATCCTGTACATAAGTTAGAGTTCCTAGCTTTGAAGTGGGCCATTGTTGACCAATTCCATGAGTACTTGTATGGGGCTAAGATACTGGTAAAAACTGACAATAATCCTTTGACCTATGTGCAGACTTCAGCTAAATTGGATGCCACTGCCCATAGGTGGCTTTCTGCATTATCTACATACGACTATGCTGTTGAATACAGAGCAGGCCTGAACCACATAGATGCTGATGCTCTCTCCCGAGGCCTGTTCCCAGAATGACTGGGTCAGACTGTCAGAACCTGATATTCAAGCACTCGGCCAGAAGTTTGACAGGGAGGAACAAATGTCCACGGACGCAGTGGACTGTATGGTGGATTGCTCGGGACCTTCTGAGAATTGCATGCCTGCTGCTTATTGCCACTTTTCTGCAATAGACATTGGTGCACTGCCTCAGCTGGACAATGACAGTATTCGGCGGGCTCAATCCCGAGATCCCATGATCAAATCATCTTTAGAAGCCCTCTATGGAGGGAAAGATGTGTCCAAATTACGTTCCGCTGATTTGAGAACTGCATTGTTATACAAAGAAGGTCCCACGTTGAAACTGATCAATAGACTGTTATACAGAGAAACAGTAGACAGGGGGACAAGTAGACAAACAACAACTAGTGCTGCCCACTGCTTTTCGAGACTCAGTGCTGAGGTCCTTACACAACCACATGGGGCTCCTTGGTATAGAGCAGAACACTTGACTTGGTGAGATCCAGATTCTATTGGCCTAAGATGGAAGCTGATGTGGATCAGACACATTCAAACTTGTAGCTCGCTATACAGAGGAAAGCTTTCTTGGCTCTTGAGGGCTGCCCCCTTGTTAATACCACCAGTGCACCCATGGAGCTGGTCTGTATTGATTTTCTGAGTTTGGAGTCTGATCAAAGAAATATTAGTACGTGCTGGTGGTCACTGACCATTTTATTTAGATATGCTCAAGCTTTCCACCAAGTACCAGAAGGCATCCACTGTGGCAAAAGTACTTAGAAAAACATTTTTATTCACTAGGGTCTCCAAGGATCCATTCTGATCAAGGGAGAGACTTTGAGAGTTGTCTGATCAAAGAGATGCTTTCTCTGTGGGGAGTGCGAAAGTCCAGAACTACCCTTGCCACCTCAGGGACCCACAGCCTGAACGTTTCAACCGCACCTTGCTAGATATGCTAGGCACCCTCCACCCAAAGGACAAGCCTAGATGGAGCCAACAAATTAGCACCCTGGTACATGCCTACAGCTGCACCAAAAGTGATGCCACTGGGTTCTCCCCCTACCGCCTGATGTTTGGAAGAGAAGCTCAACTGCCGGTAGATGTGTGCTTTGGGGTCTCTCCTGATGGGGTTCGATCTGACAACTTTTTACAGTATGTGCAAAAGTTAAAGGCCCAGCTAAATCATGCGTACCAACTGGCTCAAACCATGGCTGCCAAAAGAAATCTGGCCAACAAAGAAAGGTATGATAAAAAGGTGAAAGCACAGGAACTGCAGGAGGGAGATCGGGTATTGCTAAGAAATCTGAGACTGCATGGCAAACACAAGATTGCTGACAGATGGCACCATCTCCTCAATTGTAGTGGGCAAACTAGATGATTTGCCTGTGTACAAAGTAAGGCCTGAGAATAATTCAAAAGATGTTAAAACAATGCATAGAAATCATTTACTGCCCATTGGACAAATCTTGATTGAGTCTGAGCCCCCAGAAAATGCCCCCTCTGAACCAGTGACTAGAGCTGCTAAGAAAAAAATCAAGAAAGTCTGCACCTACAGAAGCTGAGTTAAAGTGTTCCCCTCCACAAGTCTCAGTTGAACATGACTGTCAGTTCATGTCAGAGGAAAGTGAGTGTGGTTTTGAATACTACCCTTCTTACGAACTGAGTCAGTTGTTTCGGGGCAATCCTATAGTCAATTCTGGAGGTGAAGCTGGGCCTTCTGGATTGTCTAAGCCCCCAGCTTTGTCCCTGGAGCCAATGCTCCCAGAAAGTGAAGTGCAAAGCATTAAGTCAGATGATATGAAATCATAATAACTGGTGATCCTTGTTATCAACCTGTTTTCGAGTACTGTAAAAAGTCGTATCAACCCGCAGGTTGATACGAAAAAAGTCGTATCAACCCACGGGTTGATACGATTTTTACAGTCTCGCGCCAAGAAGCCTGCAGCACTCGCATTCCAGAGTAAACAGATTCAAATCATATCATAACTTACAGATCCAAATGAGAAAGCGTAATAATTTTAAATGCATTCTTTAGCTTACCCTACGGTTTAGAGATCTGGATGTGTGCAGCATGTGTTTATTTAATTTATTTATATCGAAAAACCAACATGGAGACCCGCGGACAAAACACTTGTACTTCTTTACTAGTAGGCACGCCCCCACGCTAGCACGTTATGGGATGTCAGTCCTTGAATAGCTGAGGGGCGTGCCTACTAGTAAGAGGTATGAGCATTACTTCCTAAACTTCTCCTCCTAGTGTTAATTCTTCTATTGAATTTGTTTTAGTACTAGATTATAAAAATAAAACATGTAGAGAAGGTAGAAATGGAGTTTTTTACACACTCGTGGATTAATAGAACCTTCTCAGCTTCGGCCTCGAGGTTTACATATTATCACACAACTTGGGTGTGTTAAAAAACTCCATATCAACTCCCTACATATGCATTATTCTCTATATTGTGTATGGTTGAACTGTTTGAGCTTTCAGAGGAGGAAAATGATGGACTGGAACAGACTGGTGACATACCAGAACAAGAAGAGTGTGGTGAGTGCCCTGGTAATTCACTGTCAGTGTCAGAAAGCTCTCCATGTGAGCCAAGTGTTGTGGACTCCAAGATTGTAACTCCTGGAGCTGAAAGTGCCCCAAGTTCTAGCCTCTCTACCCCATTGGAGACTCCCCTGACAAATGAGGACAATGCTGAAAATGAGGCTCAGAGTGCAGAGACTGTAACAGTTCCTCCTAGAAAGACTGGTCAAGCTGTAAAGCCTGTGGTGCACCTCAGTTATGATCCCCTGGGAGGCATGTGGACCTGCCTCTCAGTGTTGTCCATAAAGGAGTGTATGTGTCCCCGAGCTCATTACCCAAACTGAACATCAGTGCTAACTCCAAGTTACTTGTGTTGCCCTCTAGGTATGGTGTCCCTGCCCCATCCAGCCCCAAGGTAGCTGATAGGGAAGGGCCCCCTCTCTTCAGGTTTCATGTACAAGAAATAATAACCTGAGTTATGGTATAATGTGTTTGTAATACTGTGTAAAGCGTGACATACTGCAAAGTTTCAGAAATGTGTTTCTGGTAAAGTGATATATTGACTGATGATTACATGTATAAGCCTGATGTGATACTGATGTAAATGTATATGGGTGTATTGAAACTTATAAATGTACTTGCTTGACGTGGACACCAAGCTTTCCCAGGCCAAGAAGGGTGTAACCCCCCTGCAAATGGGGGTTCCCAAAAAGTCTTCCAGGAGCTTGCTTGAATGCTCCAAGCCCGAATGGTGTTTGGCGTTTAAGCCATTTATCTGTGAGTGCTTTTAGAGCCTCTGGTACTGTCTCTTTAAGAGCTGTCTGCTTGCAGACATAATTAGTTTGTATGGGGGGGGGGACTGTGTGTTTTCCTGTTTGAGTGCCGCTCGAACTACTGCCAAATCCGCTCCGTTCTGCCATCGCTAAGTGGGCAGAAGGAGCACTCTTCAAAGATGTAATTGTTTGCTTGTAACCTATTAAGAGTAATAATGAAAATGCAGTTTGATTTAACCTGCTTTCTTTTAGCAAGGACAGTGCAGAGTAGCTCCCTCATGTTGGTTCTGAACTGCTGAACTGGACCAATCATGGTGGGGATCCTTTAAAAATGGAGCCTGTTCTGGGCGAATCAGAACTTGGACTCTCCTCTGGAGCCTGCTGTAAGGGGATTGTAAAGGCAGTGACTCTGGGAAATGTAGTTTTGACTTCGGCGCCTTTTTTCCACCAACAGGGGGAGTTTACTGTAAGTGACAGCCAAACCAGCCGACTGAACTGGGAGGAACTCAAAGGAAATGCCTGGCTCTGTCTACTGGAAAGATTAGATCAGTTTTGCCAGTGAAGAGACAAGGAGTCCTGTGCTTCCTCGGTGTAAAGTTTTAGCGCGGGAAGCACGTGTAAAGCCCTGAGTTTTCGGTCTGCAGCCTGTGCAAGCACCCGTTCGGACTGAATCCGACCTGTAGGAGAAAAAAGGAGATCTGAAGAGTAGAAACCAGGCTCACCCTGTAGAAGACTGGAGAAATTGCTGAATTGTGCTCGGTCTGTCAGGAACTGAATTTGCTGTGTTCTCCCAGGTATCGTGCAGTAATTGCGGTCAGGATTGAGAAGCAGCCTGCCTGGTATAGTACTTTCCTTTTACATACATACATATGTGTGCAGTGCTTGTGGGGAATCACGTTTCAAATCCCCAGTACAGTGAATTGAGTGCATGAATCTGCAAGTAAACCCCAGCTTAATCCAGACTACATCTATTTGCTCTAAACTGCAGTGGGGTCCAGTCACAAGGACCTTGTCCACATGGTCTGCTCCTCCTGGCAATCCAGGACAGTCTGCCTTCCATCCAGTTCCCAGCATTGAGTTTGTGAGTACAAAGCAGGGTAGCTCCCTGCCATCATGTCAGTGTCAGTGGCTCAGTAGGTAGCACACTCGCCTCTGAGGCCGGGAGATCAGAGGGCTGTGGGTTCAGTTCCCACATCTGGCACTTGGGTTAATATCCCAGTACTGACACTGTAGTGCAGCATGAGAGGGGTGCTGCACTTCTGAGGTGCCGTCTTTCGGATGAGACGTTAAAACCGAGGTCCCATCTGCCTGGATTGGTGGTAGTTCAGGTGGATGTTAAAGATCCCATGGCACTTATTGAAAAGAGTAGGAAATTTCCTCGGTGTCCTGGCCAAATTTCCCTCATTCACTAAAAATACCACCAACAGCTTAATCTGGTTCAAGGTCAGTTGGCATTCATCTGTATCTCCCTCCCCCGAGTCGTGTCTGAAAATAGGCATGATTTGTCTAGTGCACTTACCCGGTCAACAAAAACCAAATAAATAAAATCTGTGTACCGAATTGCAAGTGTGTGTGATCTAATTGTTGCTTCTTCATTTCTTTACAAACTGAGCCACCTGGCTCTGGATTACAATTGGGTATTGTGCAGGTGTTTTTTCCATCACAGGGCCCCAACCAGCTGCACCGATCCTGGCTAGCCCCACCCCCATCCTGGGTACCCAGTGAAAGTGACAATTTGGGACTCTGAATATGTACACAGTACTGTGATTATTAATGTGTTTAACCTAATTAACCTGATTTCCCCCTTCCTTGTTACAGCTCCTTAAATAAATCAGATCTGTTGGTTTCAGCAAAGTTACACTGGCTGAGGTATTCGTTTACATTAAAGTATTGTGCTGTGGTTTTTGCACTATATCATCTTGTTTTACAGAGGGTCCCCAGAGTCCAGTCAACAGAGCCAGTCCTGGGAGTAAGTGTACATTGTGAAGATATTCCTAATGCATTGTGTGGACCACTAGTGGGAAGAAAGGGGGGTTACAGTGTCCCAGAGGGCTGTGACCAAGTTAGTTTAACTACTGCAAACCCTGACCTCTGGGTGGAGGCACCCGCCATTGGACCTAGGCCCCTCAACCTGTTAGTAGTCAAGCAGGCAGGGGTAGTAGCCCTTGGGATAGCGCCACCTAGGGGTTTCATGGATGACTGGCTGGTGGTGGACAAATCACCAGAACAAGTCAGAACCTATCTAAAGCTCACACAGGATCTTTTGGAGTCCTTGTGTTTCATAATAAACCAGAAAAAATCTGTCTTAACCCCTGCACAGACTTTACAGTTCATAGAGGCAGAGATCAGTACTCTACAGGCCAGGGCCTTTTTGCCGCTGGACAAGGTGCAAAGCCTTCAGGTCATAGCAATTTCCTTCAACTTGCACAGGCAAAAAACAGCCAGGCAATTCCTGCAGCTCTTGGGTCATATGGCTGCATCCACAGGCACGGTGCAAGGTTCCAGGTTTCACATGAGAGACATCCAGTTTCATCTCAGGAATCATTGGAATCAGAAAAAAGATCCCTTTTCAAAACTCATTCCAGTGACAAGGGCACTGTTACAAGCCCTTTTGTGGTGGAAAAAGGAATCCAACCTTAGGTAAGGAGTCCCTTTTCAGAAGGAGGATCCTTCACTAGTCCTCACGACAGATGCTTCCCTTCTGGGCTTGGGCGCCCATCTGGGGGAGCACACAACTCAGGGTACCTGGACAGAAGCAGAGTCCCTTCTGCATATAAACTTGCTGGATCTCAGAGCAGTGTGGCTATCACTAAAAGTTTTCTCTACACTGGAGATGGGCAAGGTGGTACAGGTCATAACAGACAGTACCACCACTATGTACTACATAAACAAGCAGGGAGGCACCAGATCAGATCCCTTATGCACAGAAGCCATGAAAATTTGGACTCTGGCATATTCCCTAAAGGTGTCCTTGCAAGCAATCCATCTGCCAGGAAAGGACAATACCTTGGCAGACACACTGAGTCGAATCAATCCCATCACGAATGGACACTGAACAAGCAGGTGGTACAGGTAATTTTCAGGAGGTGGGGCATTCCAGAGTTAGACTTGTTCGCATCCCACCAGTTGTCTCAGTATTGCTGCAGACCACTGGCCCAGGGCACAGTTCCCCTGGATGCCCTGGTACTGGACTGGTCTGGCAAGTTTCTTTATTCCTTCCCCCCCCTTTTCCTCTGGTTTTCAGAGTACTACTGAAGCTCAAATCCCTCTCTGCTTCTCTGATCTTGATAGCTCCAGATTGGCCCAGGCAGCCATTGTACTCTCTTCTGCTCTCCATCAGTGAGCAAACCAATAAGTTTTCCTCTCAGGCACAATTTCCTGACCTCCAATCCTGGAACACTGTTGTACCCAAATCTCAAGTCCCTCCACCTCAAGGCATTGCTCTTGAGGAATTAGAGTATGCAGACTTAAACCTTTCTGAAGCTGTATTAACCATCTTGAAAGGTTATAGGAAGCCCTCCACTAAGAAAACATATTCTGCTAAGTGGAAGAGATTTTCTTTTTTGGTGCTCTGATAGGAATTTCGTCCCAAATGATGCAGGAGACTCAGTGGTGTTGGATTATCTGACTCACTTACATTCACAAGGTCTATAACCCAGTTCTCTAAGGGTTCATCTTGCAGCAGTGTCTGCATATCTTTCTGCTAGGACAAAGGTGTAAGTAGCATCAGATCTCATTTTCAAAAGATTTTTTAAAGGCCTGATACATTTGCATCCTCCTCACAGGGCACCAGTGCCCACTTGGGATCTTAATATATGTATAGCCAGATTAATGAGGACTCCCTTTGAGCCCATGGCTATAGCCCATTGAAAGTATGTTACCTGGAAAACAGTTTTTCTGGTAGCAATTACCTCAGCAAGAAGAATCAGCGAGCTTCAGGCTCTCTGTGTTGACCAGGACTGTATCTCCTTTCGCAGAGATAAGGTAGTCCTCAGAACAAACAGACAATTCCTTCCCAAAGTTGTTTCAGACTTTCATCTGAACCAATCAATCACTTTGCCTTTCTTTTTCACAGACCATACAAGCTCTGGTGAAAGAAGACTCCACAGTCTGGATGTGAAAAGAGCTCTCAGCTATTACATGTCAGCTACTAAGAGCCATAGGCAAGACAAAAAACAACTTTTCCTTACATATGGGGATGTCGGAATGGGCAAACCAGCCTCAAAAAGATCCATTTCTGGATGGATTGTCCAATGTATTAAATTCTGCTATACTAGAGCAGGTAGGGAGTCCCCAGCTGGGCTAAGGGCACACTCGACAAGAGGAACAGCTGCCAGTCTTGCAGCTGCTAGGGAGGTTCCATTATTGGATATTTGTAAAGCAGCTACCTGAAAATCAGTACACACCGTTACAAAGCCTTACAACTTGGATGTTTTGTCAGGAAGTGATGGCAGGTTTGGCACAGCAGTCCTGCAAAGTCTGTTTCCAAAATAAGTTCTGTGCCCACCTCCAAGGTTACTGCTTGGTAATCTGCATAAAGTTATAAATATCCTGAGCATTACTGGGGTTAGAAGAAAAAATTAGTTACTATAGTAATCTTCTTTCTTCCCGGTGATGCTCAGATATTCATAACTCCCTCCCATCCTCCCCTTCCAGAACTTCAGCCTTTGCATTCCGCATGCTAGTGCCACATAGCCATACCCTTCTGGGTGCACTTCTCTATACCGAATAGATTTAAACAGAGTTTTTCTGTCTGTCTTAATAGTTTTCTCATGCTTATTTGATGTAGTTCCTCCTTAAGAGTTTTTTTGGGTAAATTCTCTTTATTAGGGTAACCCTATAAAAAAAATAATTAAAATTAGCTGTTGGATTTTTTCATAATGCCTGACGTCCAGGCTTCTTACAAAGCTAAAGGGGTTAGAACACTACAGTTGGTAGGGCAGTATTTGAAAGATGCTCACGTGCAAATAATTCCATCATTTGCATGTTTTCCATCTCTCCGGGCAGTCCAACCCACCAGTCTGACTGCATAAAGTTATGAATATGTGAGCATCACTGGGAAGAAGGAAGATTACTATGGTAAGTAATTTTTTCTTTTCGGATTTCCAGCCTCTGTCTATGGTACAAGTAGTATGTAGATAGGTAGTGACTGTGTTTTATTTTGCTAAAAAGAGTGGAAATTGTCTTTCTTCAGTTTCTTTCCGGTCAGTCCAGTTTGGAACCGACTTTGTAAAATTTTTCTCTCTTTCTGGGATTAGTGTGGTGTTCCGGTACTGATCGGTTTCAAAAGAGCCAGACTTTTGCTGGTTCTTTTAAAAAGCTCGTGACACGGTTTGTAACCGATCGGTTGCTTTATTACCTGGCTTGAAAGCTCCTGTAGGGTAATTTGTTTGGTTGGCCATGTCTGAAAAACCCAAGAAAAAGACCGATCCCACTGGGTTTCAACACTGTACTGAGTGTGGGGAGGCCTTTGCTAAGGCCGACCCCCACCTCATCTATGTTTATTGTCTGGGGTTTGACCACCTCAAGTCAGACTGCCAAATGTGTAAAAACTTTCCTAAAACCACTATAGATAAAAGACTGAGTAGGCTGAAGGAAAGGGAGGCTGAGAAGTCCGTAGGTCCGGATGGCCAGCCCGGTTCGGTTGCGGCCGAACCTGAGGAGATGCCTACTGACCTAGGCGATACCTCCTCAGGCAAAAGGAGAGCCGACCCCGAGGGGTCGGTTCTCGACAAAGAAAAAGCGCAAGTCTGCCAGTTCGGATCCTGTATCCCACTCTCCAACCGCGGACAAAATAGCCAAAGCGATTAGTATTGTCCAATCGCTTAGACCGGTTCCGTCTAAACCAATACCACTGGTTTGGCGCTCGGTTCGGTCGGATCCATCTTTTCAAACACCATGAAGTCTTGCTATATTATGACAATTAGCAGTTAGCCACAGCACTTGAACTGCCCCGGAGAGGAAGGAGTTAACTCCAGGCTGACTGGAGTTCCAAGCGCGAGCGCTTTGCTGAAAGCTCTGTCTGGCTAGTTTCAAACTGAAACTGTCAGATTCTTTACTCCGCTTCACTGAACAGTCGCTCCGGAGATCTGCTCCTTCAGCTCGGTTCATTTCTCGGTTCAAACGAGTGTTTTCGATTCATTTTAACCGGCAATAAGTATTTATTTTACTGCATTTCGGTTCAAAGCTCTATCTGGTAAACCGTAAGTACAGGATTTTAAAGTCTGTGTGGAAATTAATTATCGGTTCGGTTTTGAACCGATCGGTTTGCTAAAAAAAACAATTTTAAATAATAACTTGGGCTTTTAGAGTGCGGTTCCCGGTTCTTATCGGTTCTTAAAAAACCTATCTCTTAAATTGGGTTTTTTCAAATACCCGTGACACGGTTAGGAACCGATAAGGGTGTCTTGCCTGGCACTGCCATAAAAAGGGCAAGTTTTTGATAGGCTGGCATTATGTCTGAGAAACCCAAAAGAAAAACCGGCCCACTGGTTTCAACACTGTGATGTTTGTGGAAGCCTTTGCCAAGGCTGACCCACACACCACATGTGTTTATTGCCTGGCAGCTGACCACCTCCTGTCAGACTGCCAGTGTGTAAGAATTTCCTGCAGCCACCCTGAGAAAAGATTGGGCCGGCTCAGGGAACGAGGCCAAAAAGTCTGCTGACCCGATGGCCAGCCCGGTCCAGCACCCACTGACCAGAGGGAGTGCCTCTGACCAGGGCGAGACTTCCTCGGCAAAGGAAGGCTGGTTCTGAGGAACCAGTCCCAGTAAAAATCTAAGAAATCAGCAGGTCTGGAGTGCAAGATTGCCTCTCCAACTGCTGCAGAGATAGCTAAAGCCATACAGATTGTCCAGTCACTGTCTCAGGGACCGGCCGAACCACCAACAGCTGGCAAAAGGTTGGTTCGTTCGGTTCCAGTGGTTCAAGAGTATGATGTTGAGGAATTTTATGAACCACAGGAGGGGGAGGAAGATTTTGATCATTATGTATGTAGCTGGGAGGGTCTGGACGTGCCCATTGAACCGGACATTTCTCCAGACAGACCATTAGAATCTCCCCCTATGCTGTCTGAGTCCCCTTCTCATTTTATGTTTTACAAAAAGGTTGTAGAAACCCTCCAGCTTCCCTTGGAAGAGGCTATGGATGAGCAAGAGGAGCCTGATTATGTTGAGATGATGGATATCCCAGAGTCTAGGAGGTTGTCTATTCCTTTGCATAAGTCATTTAGGAAGCAAACAACAAAAATTTTAAAAAATCCTCATTCTGTCCCTCCTGTAGATAAAAAAAAATGGACAGAAGGTATACTTTATCAGGCCCTGATACAGACTTCCTCACTGAGCAGTGTAGTCATATAGGTGTGGTACAAGCTGCAGCCTGTGACATAATATCCCCTGGCCTCACATCCTCCTGATAAGGATTCCAGGAAGATTGATGCCATGGCTAAAAAACAGTATATGGCAGCTTCTTTGGGACTCAGGCAGGCAAATTATATGGCTTATGTGGCTGGATATCAGAAATCTAGATGGGATACAGTGTTGTGTTAGCCAAGCAGGCCCATGGCCAGCTGGCTAGTGAATTGGAACAGGTGGCTGCTGATGGCATTGAAGCCTCTAAAGTTCAATTTCATACTGCTGTAGACGTTAATGATGTTTCCTCTAGGGTCATGGCCACTTCTGTAGCTTTCCGTAGGTTGGCATGGCTCAGGTGCACTAATCTGTCACAGGATACTCAGTCAAAGGCTATGGATTTTCCTGTGGTGGGAAATTCTCTGTTTGGAGAGCAAACGGAAAATTATATGGAAAAGATGGATGAATACTGAACTACCTACAAAAGTGCCCAGGCCAAGGAGCGGCATGCCACTCCACAGAGGCACACTCCCAGAGGTAGGGGCAGGCCTTTCCACAGGCCTTTTTATCAATCCCAAGCCTCCTCTGCTTTTGCACAGAGGGGTTTTTTCAGAGGCAGAGGTAGACGGGGCGCAGGTAAACCGTCCCCCACCCCTCAGCCTAAGGCTACTGCCAAGCAGGCACCCTGATGGGGTGCCCAGGGCCGATTCTCCTGTACCAGTTGGAGGCAGGTTGGCTTATTTCAGCCAGAACTGGGTGTCCCTAACTTCAGACAAATGGGTTCTGGAGGTAAGCCAGGGTCTGTTCTCAGCTTCAAACAGTTTCCAAAGATGAGAACCAGACATTTTCCACCTGCAAGTCTCTTTAGAGGCCCTTGCTTTGGAAGCTTGAGGTCTCTTCCTCCTAGACTGCAAAGCAGTGGAAGGGGTTCTCCTTGTCACCAGGGCAAGGCTGTACTCCAGATACTTTCTTACCCCAAAAGACAGGAGAATGGCGGCCCATTCTAGACTTAAGGTACCTGAACAAGCATCTTTTGAAACCAAAGTTCAAAATGTTAACTCTGGCAATGATTTTGCTTCTCCTCAGGCCAGGGACTGGCTAGCCTCCCTGGACCTCAAGGATGCCTATTTTCATGTCCTGATCAGGGCTCACCGAAAATACCTCAGGTTCGAACTGCCCTCAGGTCACTACCAGTTCAGAGCAATGCCCTTCGGTCTTACCTCTGCTCCAAGGGTATTCACAAAATGTCTAGCTGTGGTAGTGGCTCATTTAAGAAGGCAAGGGGTTGCTGTGTTTCCCTACCTGGACAACTGGCTCATTGTGGGTCAGTCCCCAGATCAGGTAAAATCCCACTTGCAAGTCACCCAGCAGCTTCTCACTTCCCTGGGATTCCTGCTGAATTTACCAAAGTCAGTTCTAGAACCAGTTCAGGTACTAACTTTCATAGGTGCGGAATTGGACACAAAGTTGGCCAGGGCATTTCTCCCCTCGGAAAGGGTAAAGAAGCTGATTGCCCTGGCATCCTCTTTCACCCTGCGGGTCTCACCAGCAAGGCACTTTCTGCAACTTCTAGGGCACATGGCTGCCTCCACAGCTGTAGTGCAAGGAGCAAGATTCCAGATGAGAGACATTCAGTTTCATTTGAGGGCCTATTGGTCCCAAAGGAGGGACCCCCTTACCAAATTGGTCCCAGTGACCCAAACTCTGATTCTAGCTCTTCAGTGGTGGCAGGATCAGAGCAATCTAAGACAAGGGGTCCACTTCATTCCCATTTCTCATTCCCTCACCTTCACCACGGATGCCTCCTTGCTGGGGTGGGGCGAGCACTTGGGCGACCTTTCCACTCAGGGAGTGTGGTCCCCAGGAATCTCTGCTCCATCAACCTGTTGGAACTCAGAGCTGTCTTTTAGCTCTTCAGGTTTTTCAGCATCTGTCCAGAACAAAGTATTTCAGGTCAGGACAGACAATACCACAACAATGTGGTACATCAACAAGCAGGGGCACTGTCATCAGCCTTGTGCACCAAGCAATGAAGTTGTGGTCTCTGGCTTACTCCCTGAACACCTCCCTAGTAGCAGTTCACCTTCCAAGGAAGGACAATGTCCCAGCGGATGCCCTCAGCAGGATTTCTCAGGGTCATCACCGAATGGTCTTTGAATCCCTAGTGCTGGGGTCAGTCTTTGCCAGATGGGGCACTCCTCAGATAGATCTTTTCGCAGTCCCAGACAACCACCAACTTCCTCTGTTCTGTTGCAGGCCTCCAGTAATGGGCTCAGTCCCCCTGGACACCTTTCTGTTGGATTGGGAAGGGAAGTTCTTGTATGCCTTTCCCCCCCTTCCCCCTTCTCTTCAGGGTGTTAGTAAAAATCAGATCCCAGCCCTGCAAAGTGATTCTGATTGCACCAGACTGGGCCAGGCAACCCTGGTACCCACTGCTTCTGTCCCTGACAGTCCACCCCTCCTGACCTTCCCAGGGTCCACAACCTGCTGACTTGTGCCCAGGGAGAGTTTGTATCCGGACCTCAATCCTCCACCCTCAAGGCTTGGCTCTTGAGGAGTTAGAATTTGCTGATTTACACCTTTCTCAAGGTGTCCTTGATATTTTAAAGGCCTCTAGGAAGCCTCCACTAGGGCCACTTATAATTCCAAATGGAAGAGGTTCTCCATCTGGTGTTCTGGGAAGCAAATTGTCCCAGAATCTGCTGATTTGCCCATTTTGCTGGACTACTTGGTCCATTTTAATTCCTTAGGCCTCAGGCCAGCTACCTTAAGGTTCATCTGGCAGTTGTCTCTGCTTTATATCAGCAGGAAAGCCTGCCTCTTTCTCACCCTGTGTTTTCCAAGTTTTTAAGGGTTACTTCACACTAACCCTCCTTTCGGGACCCAGCCCCTGCCTGGGACCTTAATGTTTGCATTGCTCAGTTAATGCAACCCCTTGAACCTCTGTCTTCAGCAGACCTTAAGTTCTAACTTGGAAAACTGTTTTCCCAGTGGCCATCACTTCTGCCAGACGTATAAGTGAGTTACAAGCCCTGTCAGTGGAAAAGGATTTTATTTCTTTTCACAGAGATAAGGTAGTCCTCAGGACTAACAGAAAGTTTTACCTAAAGTGGTTTCAGATTTCCATCTTAACCAATCCATCTCCCTTCCAGTATTTTTCACTGAGCATTCTTCCTCGGGTGAGAGGAGATTGCACAGTTTGGACGTCAAAAGAGCTTTAAGCTACTATTTGGAACGCACCAAGGGTCACAGGTTCGAATCCCTCCAACTCTTCCTTACCTATGGCGAGGTTGGCAAGGAACCTGCCACTAAGAGGACAATTGCCAGGTGGATTGTCTCTTGTATCCAATTTTGCTACCAAAAACTAGTAGAGAACCCCTCAGGACTGAGGCCCATTCCACCAGGGTATAGCTGCATCTCTAGCTGCTGCTAGAGATATTCGATTCTGAAATCTGTCAAGCTGCTACCTGGAAAACAGTTCACACCTTTACCAGTATTACCCTGGATGTCCAGTCCAGGAGAGATGCTTTCAGTCACACAGCGTGTTTCAGAGCCTATTTCATAAGTAGGTTCTGCCCTCCATGGAGGTACTGCTGTGTATCTGTTAATTGTCATAATATAGCAAGATTTATGGTGTTTGAAGAAAAATTACCACCTTAGTAATTGCTTTTCTTCTCATGGAGTCTTGCTATATTATGACCACCCCCAACCTGCCCCTCTCAGAACTTCTACTTGGGTAAGGGGTTGGCAAATTAGTGCAAGCACTGTGTCATACCGTTATAACTCTTTTTCCCTTTTCCCTTTCTTTAGGATTAGGAAAACTAGGTATTCTGTTTTTGGTTGTATGTTTGGCCCCTCCTGGACTTGAGTCTTTGGGAGTGGGAATAATAGTGCTTGTTAGGGGTGATATTGTTGTTGTTGTTTCTGTTATTGTTATTCTACTAGTAGGTAGCCATTTGGCTAGTGTAGGGTTTTTTCCCACAGACTTTGCTTAGTGTTGGTTCTAGAGATCTGACAGTTTCAGTTTGAAACTAGCTGTAGATAGAGCTTTCAGCAGTTAATTTCATATTGGAACTCCAGTCAGCCTGGAGTTAACTCCTTCCTCTCCGGGGCAGTTCAAGTGCTGTGGCTAACTGCTAATTGTCATAATATAGCAAGACTCCATGAGAAGAAAAGCAATTACTAAGGTGAGTAATTTTTTCTTCTGTGGCGCAGCTCCTCCTTTGGTCTAGCTCTCCACTCCCTTTGTGCCATCTTGGGAGTGGCCTCCCATGCTTGTGCAGCTAAGTACCCATCCTTTAAACTTAGAGAACTGGGAAGAGATGGAAAGAATTGTGAGTGAGGTGACCTCTGAGGAGAATGGTGCTAGATGCCTGCCCAGCCTTTCTCCTCCATTGGACCCTGCCCCTTCCTATGGCAGAGGGAGAGGCCATGGGTGGGGCAAGAAGCCAAGTCCAGTAGTAGCACCCACTTCAGATGTTGCCCCCATGGCGGTAGGGACCAGGAAGACCATCCCCTGTACCCCCTCAGTTGGCAAGGATTTTAATGCACTCCTTAAGATCCTAAAACTACAGCCTATTCCTTTTTATTATTAATTCTGAGTGTAAAACTGTAGAGTCTTAAGATTATTAGATCTGTACTGCACTGTCTATTATTCTAAGTGAACAGTTGAATCCTTTTTAGAATTAATTTCTGTGTAAAGCTGTAGTTTTAAATTGACCAGACTTTTCAGTGTACTGCCTAGCATTCTAAATTTAAAGTCCAATCCTTGCCTCTCGCTTTGCCACCTGTCTGCCCTCTAACCCACTTATGTCTCCTCCCTGTTTCTATTACCCACTTTGTAGTTTAGCCTCCTCCTTCCAAATAATAGTGACCACCCAGTTCTTTGTTTGAGTTAACCACACCTCCTGCCTGCTCCCTCACTTAATCCATCTCCTTTCCTCTCCCCTCAGGTGTGTCATGCCCACCTGGGGCTCCATACGCTAGCAGAGGAAAAGCTGCAAGCCTGTCCTGGGAAGCAACCCACGATTCTGCTACTGCAAATTAGCAGGACCCTGAGGCTTTCTTCCTTGTTGAAACTGCCACCCAGGATCCTCCCTAACTGCCTGCTCACAGGGCCCAGAAATCTACAGAAACAGCCAAAGTCAGATACCCCTCAGGTATGTTGGTATTTGCCTTGACATTCTGAATTTTCAGCACCAACACTCTGATTGGAGGATCTCAGCCTCACTGACTTCTTCCTGCTGGTCTCTATTTTACCTTACTTCATTAGAGACGTTTATCAGTGCTGCTGACCCTGGGTCTATCCTTTTTTGTAAAGTAAGAATTTCATTTTTTTTTTTTTTTTAAAGTGTCTTCTTTCTCATTTGCAAATTATACTACATAGCCACTAGATGGCTACAACAGCTGTCTTTTCTGTTAAAGAGGAAACACATTATATTTTCCACTTCCTCTTCTGCTCTAGTGGACCTGGGATACCTCTCTTTCTGGGGACCATCCCCAGGGTTTTTCTGCCAGTTTCTTAGGCCAAACCATGCTTATCCACAAAGGCTGCAAGACTTGAACGCCTGTCCCCACTCCAATTCTGTTCTGGTGGAGCAGGGCCAGAAACAGAAACGAAAGCTACAGACCAATCTTGCCACAATGGATTCCAACCTTGAACCACCTCACTGGCTCAGCTGCAAAGAGTTGCTCCACAGGTATGTTCAGCACCAAAACCGCCTCTCAGCCAACAAAAGGATTTTGAACTAATGACACCTGATCACGATTTGTCTAGGCTTCTAGTGACTTTTACTGCCGGCTGTTGTGGCATTAAGATCTACCATGGGAAGTTACAGCTGGTACCTCGGTGTGTCACTAGCTTTACTAGTGCTCAGCTCAATTCTTCAGAACCCTCATCCCTGCCTAAAGTGGAATGACCCTTGCGCTTCTCTCTGTCCTGCATCCAACAGCTCCTTTCAGGTAGCCATTCTGGACTATTGGGCTTCTCAGTTGTCTCTGCCGGGCAGTTGGATATCTCCTGAGCTGCCTCTGCAGATTATTCCCCCATCCAGACTCGAGACTTCCTACTCATGGCAAATTCCTGCCAGGACACTGGTGGCTGCAACACTAGGCCAGTATAACACCAGAAGTGGGTACAGGCCTACCCATCAACACCACCTCCCCTATCGCCCAAAAAATAGTGTTTACAAATTAGAGTTTGCTGCCTTAAAAGAATCCTGCTTCTTTTACTATTGTGCTCAGGCAATGTCTAACCTCAACCCAGGACCATTAGACACCTTGCTTCTCCATCAGACCTGGCAGGCATTAAAGGAATGTCTTTATGCATCTTAATGCCTGTAGTTTGCTGAAAAAGTTCACCTTATCCAGGCTTGGGTGAGCCACACCTTACCTGACGCCCCAGTGATCACTGAGACGTGGCTTTAGCCAGCCACCCCAGACAATGAAATCAATATCCCAAATTATTTACTCTTCCAAGCGGATAGGCAATCAAGAGGAGGTGGGGTGGCAATATATGTAAGGGACAAACACTCAGCCACATGCATAGGCGCATCATCCTCCCCGACAGAATTCGAGTGCTTGACCCTAAAGATCGAACTTTCTCCTTCCAGTGCACTCTGTGTAATAGGCTGCTACAGGCCCCCTTCTGCCGGGCCTCATCTCCTGTCTCACCTCAGTTCCAAACTGGGGCTCAGTTCCTTGGAAACCATTATTCTAGGGACATGGATATGTTGTTCATCCACACTTATTGGCAGGTTCCTTGCCGCTTTAAATCTTGCCGGAAGGTCTTCATGCTGGCTCCTTCCACCCACCCGGGTGGTAAAACTCTCGGCTCCGCCCCATGACGCCAGATCTTCCTTACCGCGGAGCTCAGGTTCCTCCTTAGCGCCTCATGCTCGACTGGTTCCGAAATTTCATCTTCAAATCTTTAGAAGATTTTTGATATCTTCTTCCTTGCTGTGGTGATGGCTCAATCCTTCCCGCCCCGGAGGCGCCGTTTTTCCTCCAGGAGAGACCGACTCCTCGCGGCTACTGCATTGACCTGGATCATGATCCTCAGCTGCACAGTTTGTTGTGCTCTTCGCCAGCTTCCTCTGGAGGACCGCTGCCGGTCTGCTGGGGCTCGGACATCCGATAGTTTTCCCGCTCTGGAAATCCTCGATCGTAAAGGGTCTCGCTTGGCTGTTTCTGAGCAGCTCGATTCCGGCCAGGCGGGCGCTCCACCTCCCTCTTCCTCAGTTATGGCGTTTTCCATGTCAGCTGGTTCTACTCATTCAGCTTTGTTCAAGGAGCTTCGTCAGTCTCTCTCCTTGAAGGGAGGGACCCTTGGACCTTCCCTCGGCTTCAAGGGCATAGGCGGGCCCTTAAATCGACCCAGGAAGCCAGAAAGAACCCCCCTCCCGTGGGCGGCCCTCGGCCCGGTGAGCATCGGCTTGACCTCTGGCCTCGTGCCCGTCAGGTCAGCGGCGGGACCCCGTCGGCGTGGCGAGCCTCGACACGTCATCTGAACCGTCTCCTGCTAGTGCGCGTTTCGCCGCCATTTCACGATGGGCGAGTTCTGCGGTACCCTTGGTCGACAGTCCTCGGCCAAATCCTGAACCGAAGGAGGCGGGCCGCTCCGCCTCTCCAGCCAGCTCAGTTCCCAGTTGGTCTCAGTCTCATCCTCTAAGTCTAGCCACTCCGCCCGACCTCGGCGTTCTCAATCCAGGCACGAGTCAAGTGGCTTTGCGTTCTTCTCGTCCCTCCTTGGATGAGGTGGCCGATGCCGTTGGCGTCAGCGTTACGAACTTATGTAACGATGCTGTTGTCCAGTCAATAACCCCGATTCATTCTCCGGCTAATAGCAACCACCGCCGGTTGGCTGGCGCGGCCGCTCAAAACATGGGAGCCTCTTCAGGGCGGTTGCTCGCCTGATCACGCTGCCCTCCGCCACCGGCGAAACAGGCGGACCATGACTTGTTTCACAGGTCACTGCGTCCCTCACCCCCACCCCTCCGTGGATGAAGGTGACTCAGGCCTGCAACAGCTTTTGCAGACTCGGGCCTGATGTCGGCTCCGTTATGTTTCCTGCAGGAGGATCATAGTCTTCCCAAGACATTCTGTGGACGACAGCCCATCGTCCTCTTTAGATCACTCCGCTCATCTCGGATCACGGAATGCATCGACCGTTTCAAATAGACCTTACCCCTTACAGAATTCTGGACGAAGGGCTCTCCTGGAGGCCTTCCGATAACTGAGCTATGGCCCAAACAGAGCTCTAATGTGGCTACTTCCTGCCCTGTGCCTTGACCAGGATAGCAAGAAATACCTGTCCTATTGGTTCTCTGCCGGTTTCTGGAGCACCCCTCAGCGAAGGTAGTCACCGACAATGTTTTCAATGTTTTGGAAACACTAGGAATGGATGACCACCTGACAAGGAGATCAGAAGATGAGACTGTCGAGCGCCGAGTTTTACGCGCGTCCTCCCTGGAAGCCTCCGTCAGGCCAGCTCGGCGGCACTGATGGCACCTGTTCGCGCTTTTGGGCTCCTGGGCGGTCCTTCCTCATCTTCCCGACCTCGGACTACAGTCCGGCGGGTTGGGACCAGGGAGCAAGCGATGGCGAGCAACTTCAGTCGGCTCTGGATACAGGCGACTCTGTCCAGATCGGTGGCGGCTGCAGTGGCCATCGCGCGCGGGCGTGGCTGAGATATCCTCCTTTCATGGACCCAGCATGAGTTGGCGAACATCCCTTCTTGGGGACGCCTCTTGGCCCTGGGTGGAGGACATATCCAGGGGCCGAGAAGCGATGCCACTCTGGATCAGTCAGTCCACCGGAGGACAAGGCAGCCCTCAGCCTGCGTAAGCCCTTGGCCCCCACCCTGCGGCTCGACCGGCCCAGCTCAGACCAGCGGCATCGCTGGGCGACCTGTTGCAGACAGCGTCTTCCTCAAAAACGAAGGAAGTAGAGATCCGAAGCCCCCGCAGCTCACCCGCCAAGTCTGCTCAGTAACGGGCTAAAGGAGCTGTCAAGCCCATCGCCCTGCCTGGGCATTCCCATGAGACAGCTCACACCTCTTCCTCTTGGGTGGTGCTAAGGAAAACCCTGTCGCGGGTTGTGAACAGGTTTCCTTTGGCCGTCGCACAGGATCTTGGGTCCCGAGCTCCTCGTCGGACTACAGGCAAACACCCTGGCCCCTAGTAGGGTGGTCAGGAAGGTGGTGACCTCCTTCTGACCGGGTTCAGTCAGGTGTTCCCTGGCCTCAAGCGGACGAGGCTGCGCCCATCCTTCACCCGATGGATGATCCCTCTGTCGAACTCCCATCACCACAGAACGGTAGCTTCTCCTGTAGGCCTCAGGGCGTACTACTCTCGTTCCGTCGTTCTTGAGACCCTCCCTTTCCAGCGAAATCTCATACAATTCTGGCCAGGCCGCCGTTCTCTGCTCCGCGGTTTCTCGGCTTCTAAGGTCGGCGAACTCCACGGATGAGTCTAATTAACACCTTTCAGGCTTCTCTGGTCTCCTACAGACACGTTAGAACTTGTGTAGCGGGTGAGTTTCTCCGGGACTAGACTCAACTCTTGATCCGAGCTCGGCTCAGGCGGACAGGGCTGGGTTCTTCTCCCTTACCCAATCCGTTGGCGGGTAATTGTGCCTTCATGGACCTCCTGCCTCCGGGCTCTTGGCTGAGTTCCCTAGTGGGGCAGACCTGCCAATATCCTAGTACTGCATTCCCGGACCAGTTAGTGACTACAGCAGGAGTTGTGAGCTCCCTCGGACGTTCAGATCCTGCGGAGAACATCCTGTTCCCCCCAGGTAGGCAGTCTTCTCAGGCAGTGCTACTCAGATGGTGGGGTGTCATCTGAGAATACAGAGTACTGCCTCTGGTCCACAGAGTCGATGTCCTCTCTACCTGCTGGGCTCAGGCGGTCCCGCAGCTTGCACCGCTCGCTCCGTTTATGTAGATCTGTGGTTTAGTCCATCCGGACAGCAACAACCATGCTACCTGCCCTGGTTGGTCGAACCCTTGCCCGGCGTGGGGTTCTCCGCATTGAGTTTCACGCAGTCGGGCGGGTTCCCAGCAACCGGGTGGAGCCTCAATTCTCCGGCTACTGCCTAAGCGGACATGAGCTGCACACCATGGTGGTTTTCCTGCGGAGTAGCAGGATCTTCTCCCTCCTCCCTCCAGAATACGAGAGACCAAGACTGCTTTAGCCCCGCCCCCTCGGCAAGGTCTGCTGTAGGGATACGATCCGGGACCACGGACCCCGGGCCCTCCGCGCCTCTCCCCATTTCCCTTCGACCCCACGGGCAAGACAAGAGAACTGGGCGCAGGTGATGCTACGTAGCCCCAGACTGGATTGCCAGCTCTGGTATCCAGCTCTCCTCCAGTCTCGGCCATAGAGATCCCGTGACTACTAATCCAATCTCAGTCCTGATTTCCTTTTCAGGGAAGGTTTTCCTCTGGACCTTCAATCCCTAAACCTAAACAGTCCCTATGCAGCTAGAGGGCCAGGCCTAGGGAGATCCTCACAGGGTCTCGACTTTCAGCATCCTGCTAGGGTCGACAAAAATGCTCGTCCTCTTTGGAAAAGTTCTCCATTTGATGATAGGATAGGGCCTGGCCCTCCCGTCCTACAAGGACGTTGTGACCACCTCGTCTGTTCTTTGAATTAGGCTTGGGCGACGACCCTCTATAGGTGCTTCTGTGGTCACCCTGTCTTCAGGCGTGGGCGGAAGGCAGTCGATGACACAGAATAAGTGGTCCAGCACTTCTAGGCCTCGATCCGCCTCCCTTTGGGGAATGTATCCCGATCTGTGGGATCCTTTGGTATGGGCTTATCTCACGAGCAAGCCATCCGAACCTTTGCAGGTCTTGAGTTTCCCCACTGTTGTGGAAGAACACCTTCTTGGGGCTACTCTGCCATCCAGAAGGTGGGGAAGTTCAACGCTCCATAAAATCTCCCTATCTGGTCTTCCACAGGGACTGGGTTGTCCTCGCCCCACCTGAAGTCCTTCGAGGCGTTGGCGGAGTCTTCCTGGGGGTATTGCTCTGCCGGGGGTTTCATCCCCATTCACCTCGGAGCCGTGCCATATAGGTTCCATAGGAACCTGTTTAACACACTCACCTACCCCGGAGCGTAAGCTGAAGGTTCGAGAGGTTAAGCCAGCTGTTTGTCATCTACGCTGAAGCCGCATCTAGACCTGCAGCTAAGTGGGCACGACCGAAGAGTGGGTCACCCATCCAGGTCTCCACTATAGGCGGGCGGGCGGGCATGGAGCCTCCCAGAGGATAAGTGCTCATTTTTGCACCATCCTCCGCTGCATCGGTGGCTGCTTCGAAAGATACTCCGGTCGGATATCCGCGGGGCTTCCGCCGAAGCAGGCTACCATTCCCCTTCCACATCGACCTTGGGTCATGAGCTACTAATCAACTGCCTCGGTTCTCCAGTCTTCTACCTAAGTAAGGGTGTGCGCCTCCCTCCTCAGGAGAACTGCTAGAGTCTGCCAATAAGTGTGGATGAACAACATATCCATGTCCTAGAAATACAGGTTACTCACCTGTAACAGGAGTTCTAGGAATGGTATATGTTGTTCATCTAATACCAACCACTCGGCCGGACGCGACACCTGGCCTCAGCGGAGCTAGATCTGGCGTCATGGGGTGGAGCCAAGAGTTTTACCAACCGGGTGGGTGGGAGGAGCCAGCTTGAAGACCTTCCGGCAAGATTTAAAGCTGCAAGGAACCTGCCAATAAGTGTGGATGAACAACATATACCATTCCTAGAACTCCTGTTACAGGTGAGTAACCTGTATTTCTTGGCAACCTGAACTACGATTGGCTATCAAGTGCATCAGCTCCCTTGAAATCCTTTTGTTACACTCTAGGGCTGGTGCAACTCATTAGCAAACCTACTAGCCCAAATAAAAACCTTGTAACAGCTCCCTCTTAGATGTAATTTTTGGTTAGCAAGAAATACATCTGTTCTCTCGTATCGAACATTTTCTCAGACATTAGCGATCATAGTATAATCACCACCATTAGATCTGTGCATAACCCATAGGTTGTGGCAAAGTTCTGTATCAAGAGGTGCAAACGCAACTTCAATTTGTTTGCATACGTCCATGACTTGAAACATTCACCACGATGGCAGGAATTCTTCCTAGCCAAAACGGTTAACAGGGCATATACTATTTTTTATGATATTTTAAGTGAGGCTTTAAATAAGCATGCACCCTTGGTTAAGGTGCAGGTCAGAAGCATCATCTGCCATTGGTTCTCGCCTGAGCTCAAAGCTTCCCTGTTAGAAAGGGATACTTTATGGAAAAAAGCCCGAAGAAGCAAGAACGACTCGGATTGGTGTCTTTTTAAGAGACCATGTAACAAGTGCACCAAGTTGGTCAGAGCTAGCCTCTGCCTCAAGAAATTCTTCAAAGCTCTGGAAAACATTAAAAGACATGTCTGGATACACACCTGGAAATTCCATTTCAGCAAAAATTAAGTCCGGTGGCAGCGTTATCTCTAACCGATCGAAGATATTGGAAGCCCTCAATAACCATTTTGCAACGGTAGGGCTAGCATTTGATGCTTCCCCTGCCAATGACTTCCGCACAGCTCAGGGCCCACCCAACCCACGAGTGCCCCCTACTGAGGCCTTCTCCTCCTGCCTATCTCTCTAAAAGGGTGGAAGACCTACTGCAACTGGACACCAGGAATGGGCAGGCTCCGACTTCATAGAGCCATACTATTTGAAATGTGCCTACCATGTGCTTGCAGTGCCAATCACCCACCTATTCAACATGTCATTCTCCCAGGGTTACCTCCCCTCAATGGAAATAGCCCGTCATCCCTCTATTAAAGCAGGACCCCTGCGATCTAAATAATTACAGACCGATCTCCTCCTCCCCATCCTGTCTAAATTACTAGAAAAAAATAGTGTGTGGCCAGCTAAGGGGTATACTTAGAATCAAGCCATTAAACTCGGTTCAGTCTGGATTCAAAGCAAAGCACAACACCATAACAGCGCTAGCTAAGGTGACCAATGATTGGCTTCTAGACCTAGACAACAAGAAGCATGTCTGTGCTGTTTTCTTGGATCATAGTAAGGCATTCGACACAGTCGATCACAGCCTGCTTCTTTCCTCCCTAAGCACCTTAGACCTGGACCATAAATCTGTGTGCTGGTTTGCAGACTACCTCGGAGAAAGGAAATAGCAGGTTAAAGCTGAAGGTGATCTTTCTCCATTAAAACCTATGCTGAGGTGCGTGCCCCAGGGCTCTATCCTTGGTCCCCTCCTCTTTGCAGCCTACATTAACAACATCAATGACCCCATAAAAAAAGCCAACATCCACTTATTCACGGACGACACTGTACTGTACTTGAGTCGTCCCATGCCGGAAGCAGCCTTTGAAGACCTCCAAGCTGAATTTAACCTTCTACAATACCAGCTCATAAATAAAAAGCTTTTGTTCAATGTGAAAAAAACAAAAGCCATGCTCTTCTCCCCTCCTTGCATGCGGCAATTCCTGCTGGGGGAGGCTACTCCACAGACTACCACTGTTCTTGGAGAAACACTAGAGTATGTAGCTAAATTCAAATTTCAAACAACATGAAGTCTTGCTGTATTCTGACAATTGCAGTGATTCCCAACGTTCGAACTGCCCCAGAGAACAAGGGGTTAACTTTCCATGCAGGGCATGGAACGCTGAGCTCGAGCTCGGTTGAAGTCTCTGTCTGGAGTATTTTGAACTTAAACTGTCAGATTCTTTACTCCACCTCACTGAACGGTCGCTCTGGAGATTTCTCCCTCAGCTCGGTTCAAAAGTCGGTTAAAGTTTTCAGTTTTCATCGGTTTTAAACCCAAAAAAGTATCTGCATAGTCGGTTCAGTCTCTGTCTGTGGTGCCGTGAGTACTAGATAGGAATTCTTCTATTTTTCTGTGTGGAACTTGTAAAAGTGCGGTCGGTTCGGCTGAACCGGCCATTTGATTGTGAATTTGGTTATACTTAGTGTGCGGTTACCGGTTCTTATCGGTTCTAAAAAAAACACGTGTTTTTAACTGTTTTTTTCCAATACCCGTGACACGGTTAGGAATCGATAAAGGAGTCTTGCCTGGCGGTTTGCGAAAAAGAACAGTTTGGTTTAGGTTGTCATGTCTAGAAACCCAAGAAAAAACGGAGACACTGGGTTCAACACTGCAGTGAGTGTGGGAGGTCTTTGCTAAGTGGTCACACACCACCTATTGTTGTCTGGAGTTTGACTACCTCGATTCAGACTCCAAATATGTAAAATGTTCCCAAATCTACCCTTGAAAAAGATTGGGTAGACTGAGGAAAAGGAGGCCGAAGTCCGCTGGCTCGGATGGCCAGCCTGGTTCGGTTTAGAGCCGAACCAGAAAGATGCCCTCTGACCAGGCGATGCTTCTTCGGGCAAAAGGAGAGCTGATTCCGAGGATCGGTTCCACGACAAAGAGAAAGCGCAAAGATAAATCGACCGGTTCGGATCCAGAGGTTCATGTTCCAACCGCCAAAGAGATAGCCAGGGCGATTCAGATTGCGGAATCGCTCCATCCGGTTCCGACCGATCCGGCTCCTTCTGGCAGGGGTTTGGTTCGGTTGGTTTCCCCGGTTCAAGAGTATACCCTTGAAGATTTTTATGAACCAGAATTTGAAGAAGGAGGGGAATTTGAGGATTATGATGTAAGTGAAGGTTTGATGTGCTGTGGAACTGGACATCTCCCAGACAGACCTTCAAGTGTTTCCCCTCCTAGGCTTTCTGAGTCCCCTTCTCACTTTGTGTTTTACAGAAGGTGGTTGAAACCCTCCAGCTTCCTATGGAGGAGGCTGTGGAAGATCAAGAGGAGCCTGATTATGTAGAGATGATGGATATCCCAGAGTCCAGGAGTCTGTCTATTCCCCTCCATAAATCTTTTGGGAAACAGACACTAAAAATCTTAAAGTCTCCTAACACTATACATCCTGTGGATAGAAGAATGGACAAGAGGTACACACTTCCAGGCTCAGACACGGAGTTCTTATATCAACAATGCAGCCATGTTGGGGTAGTGCAGGCTGCTGCCTGTGACAAGGCAAATATTCCCTTGGCTTCACACCCCTCTGACAAGGACTCCAGGAAGATTGATGCCATGGCAAAGAAGCAGTACATGGCATCTTCTTGGGACTCAGGCAGGCGAATTATATGCCTTTACAGCCAGGTACCAGAAGTCCGGTGGGACACTGTACTGGCACTGGCTAAACAGGCCTCCCCCCAGCTAGCCAAGGAGCTGGAGGTGGTGGCTGTAGATGGGATTGAGGCATCTAAGGTTCAGTTTCATGCTGCTGTGGACTCTAATGATGTGTCATCAAGAGTCATGGCTACATCTGTGGTTCTTCGGAGGATGGCTTGGCTCAGATGTACTAGCCTCTTGCAGAACACCCAGGCTAAGGCCATGGATTTTCCTGTAGTGGGTAATTCTCTGTTTGGGGAGCAGACAGAGAATTATATGAAGAAAATGGATGAGTACAGGACCACTTACAGGAGTGCTCAGGCCAAGGAAAGGCAGGCAACTCCTCAAAGGCAGCAGTCTAGAGGCAGGGGCAGGCCTTTTCAAAAGGCCTTTTTACTAAGCACAGGCCTCTTCTTCCTTTTCTCAGAGGGGGTTCTTCAGAGGAAGAGGCAGAAGGGGGATGAGCAGGGCTGCATCCACTCCTCAGCCTAAAGCCCCTGCCAAGCAGACACCCTGATGGGCCTGCCGGGGTCGACTCTCCTATTCCAGTAGGGGCAGGCTGGCTTATTTGTCCAGGACTGGATGTCTATTACATCAGACAAGTGGGTCCTGGAAGTAGTAAGCCAGGGACTGGTTCTCAGCTTCAAAAATTTCCAAAGATGAGAGCCAGATCTTTTCCACCTGCAAATCTCTCGGAAACCCTTGCCCTAGAGGCAGAGGTTTCTTCTCTCCTAGCTTTAAGAGCTATAGAGAGAGTACCTACCCTACACTGGGGCAAAGGACTGTACTCCAGGTACTTCCTTACCCCCAAAAAGGCAGAGGAGTGGTGACCCATCTTAGACCTAAGATATCTAAACAAACATCTTTTAAAACCAAAGTTCAAGATGATAACTCTGGGAATATTCCTTCCCTCTCTAAGGCCAGGGGACTGGCTAGCCTCCCTGGACCTCAAAGATGCCTACTTTCACATTCCCATCAGGTGCTCCCACAGAAAGTACCTCAGGTTCAAGTTGCCCTCAGGCCACTATCAGTTCAGAGCAATGCCCTTTGGCCTAACCTCAGCCCCAAGGGTTTTCACAAACTTCCTGGCAGTATTAGTTGCCTTTCTAAGAAGGCAAAAGATTTCCATTTTTCCTTATCTGGACGATTGGCTAATAGTGGGTCAATCTCCAGACCAAGTCAAGTCTCACCTGCAGGTGACCCAGCAAGTGCTCACTTCTCTAGGATTTCTTCTCATCCTTCCCAAGTCAGTTCTCGAACCAGTCCAGCTTCTTACCTTTATAGGGGCAGAACTGGACACTCTCAGAGCAAGAGCCTTTCTTCCTGTAGAAAAGGCAAGGGCTATTATGGAACTAGCTTCTTCCTTCAGCCTTCAGGTATCTCGACCAGCAAGGCATTTCATCCAGCTCTTGGGCCACATGGCAGCTTCTACAGCAGTGGTTCAAGGGACAAGATTCCAGATGAGGGATATTCAGTTCCACCTGAGAGCTTTTTGGTCTCAGAGAAAGGACTCCCTTACCAAACTGATTCCAGTGATTCTGACCTTGATCCAAGCCCTCCAATGGTGGCAGGATCAGGCAATTTAAGACAAGATGTTCCTTTTGCTACTCAACCTTGTTCAGTGGTCCTTCTCTTCTAGGCTGGGGAGCCCATCTGGGGTCCCTCACTGCCCAGGGGCTGTGGTCCCCCCCAAGAATCCCTTCTCCATATCAATCTCTTACAGCTCAGGGAAGTTTTTCTGGCTCTAAAAGCATTCTCACAGTCAGTACAGAACAAGGTGGTTCAAGTCAGAACAGACACTACCACCGCCGTGTGGTACATCAACAAGCAGGGAGGCACTCGATCCACGGCCTTGTGCACAGAAGCCATGAAGTTGTGGTCCCTGACTTATTCCTTGCAGACCTCTCTGGTAGCAGTTCACCTTCCAGGCAAGGACAATGTGCTAGCAGATGCACTGAGCAGGATTTCTCAGGGCCATCACGAATGGTCCCTGGACCCTCAGGTTTTGAAAGTGATTTTTTCCAGGTGTGGCACTCCAGAGATAGATCTCTTTGCAACCCAGACAATCACCAACTCCCTCTCTTTTGTTGCAGACCTCCAGTCTTGGGCTCTCTCCTTCTAGACGCCTTGATCCTCAATTGGGAGGGGAGGTTTCTGTATGCCTTCCCCCCTTCACTCTCCTGTTCAAAGTTTTGTGAAAATAAGGTCTCAACCATGCAAGGTGATTCTGATTGCTCCAGATTGGGCCAGACAGCCCTGGTACCCCCTGTTGCTGTCCATAGTCCATCTTCCCCTGTCTCTTCCCAGGAATTACAACCTGTTAACATCCTCTCAGGGAAGGATTTGATACCCCAATCTTCAGTCTCTCAATCTCAAAGCATAGCTCTTGAAGAGTTAGAGTTTGCAGATCTGAATCTTTCCCACGGGGTTCTGGATATCCTCAAGGCTTCTCGAAAGCCTTCCACCAGAAAGACTTACAACTCCAAATGGAAAAGATTCAGCATTTGGTGTTCTAAGAAGCATATTTCTCCAGACACTGCTGAATTGCCTATAGTTCTGGATTATATGGTCCATCTTAATGGCCTAGGCCTCAGACCAGCTACTCTCAAGGTACACTTGTCAGCTGTTTCTGCGTTTTTGTCTGTGGGGAAGCCTTCCTCACTATCTTCCCATCCTGTGTTCTGTAAATTTTTTAAAGGATTGCTTCACATCAATCCCCCTTTTAGAGACCCTTCCCCTGCCTGGGATTTGAATGTTTGCATTGCTCAACTTATGCAACCCCCCTTTGAGCCTATGTCTTCAACAGAGCTTAAGTATTTGACTTGGAAAACTGTGTTCCTGGTAGCCATTACCTCTGCCAGACGTATCAGTGAATTACAAGCCCTGTCAGTGGAACCTGATTTTATCTCCTTTCACAGGGATAAAGTGGTCCTTAGAACGAATAGAAGGTTCTTGCCCAAAGTGGTTTCAGACTTCCATTTAAACCAGTCTATGTCTCTCCCTGTTTTCTTTACTGATCCTTCTGCCTCAGGAAAGAGGAGGCTACACAGTTTAGATGTCTAAAGATCCCTTAGTTACTACATAGAGGGTACCAAGTGTCACAGGATTGATTCCCTCCAGTTGTTCCTCACTTATGGAGAAGTGGGAAAGGGCAAACCTGCCACCAAAAGATCTATTGCCAGGTGGATTGTGTCTTGTATACAATTCTGCTATGAGAAACTGGGAAAAACTCCACCCTCAGGCCTGAGGGCTCATTCCACAAGAGGTACAGCTGCTTCCCTGGCTGCGGCCAGTGATATCCCTCTCTTAGAAGTTTATCAAGCAGCCACCTGGAAAACAGTCCATACCTTTACCAAGCATTACTCTCTGGATATCCAGGCTAGGAGTGATGCTCGGTTTGACACAGCAGTATTTCAGAGCCTATTCCCAAAGTAGGTTCTGTCCCTCCTCCATGGAGGTACTGCTTGGTAGTCTGCAGATTGTCAGAATACAGCAAGTCTTCATGTTGTTTGAAGAAAAAATTACTCAGCCTAGAAATTATATTTCTTCTAATGGAGTCTTGCTGTATTCTGACCTCCCTCCCCTCTCCTCTCAGAACCTGTTTTTGGGAAGTGGGTGGGCAGGTGCAGTGTTGCGCCCCAGGGGTGTTTTTTGCTTGCACCCTCCTCCCTTTTTGTTTGGGTGCTTATTATTATTGTTATTTTTAGTACATTGGATTTTGTTTTTGGGTTTCCTGACTTGAGTCTTCCTTGGGAATCCAAAACTGTTTTCAGCCAGTTGTCTAGTAGAAATTTTACAATTTCCACGTAGAATTTTTAGTTTAGTTGGGCTCATAAGAATCTGACAGTTTAAGTTCAAAACACTCCAGACAGAGACTTCAACTGAGCTTGAGCTCAGCGTTCCATGCCCTGCATGGAAAGTTAACTCCTTGTTCTCCGGGGCATTTCAAAGGTTGGGAATCACTGCAATTGTCCGAATACAGCAAGACTCCATTAGAAGAAATATAATTACTAAGATGAGTAATTTTTTCAGCTAGGAGTTTGGCTCGATCATAAACTTTCCTTTGCTGACCATCTCGAAGAAATACAGAAAAAACTAAGGCCAAGATTAGGATTATTCTACAGAATTAACTACCTGCTCACAAAGGAGGCCAAGATTCAACTGGTTCAAGCTACCTTCCTATCTTTAATAGATTACGCGGACCTGCTGTACAGCCACTGCACTGGCTAAATTGGACACCCTCTACCACAGAGCTATCAGGTTCATTACTGGCCTTCCACTTTCCACACACCACTGCTCCCTGTACTCATCGTTAGGCTGGACTTCCCTTCACTATAGGAGGAATAGAAGCATGCGCCCTATGGGCCTTCAGAGCGGTGACCAACTAGCTTCCTCATATGTCTCAGATTGTATTCCCCGGAGTGTGTTAGGCACCTACGCTCTAAGGAGCTATTCCCTAATTGCCCTCCAAGTTCCAAGGGTCAACACTCATTTTGGCAAAGCTGCTCTAAGCTTCTCTTTACCCACATTGTGGAATGGTTTACAAAGGAACTTGAAGCTGAGCTGTCCTGTTAGCCTGAATATCTTCAAGGTGCTCTACGATCGCTACATGAAAGCAGCTTGCACAGAAACACAGAATTTGATGGCAGATAAGGACCGCTTGGCCCACCTAGTCTGCCCCTTTTCCTACCTAACAGATAAGCTGCAGATCCTAGTTAACCAACAGCTTACTTCCTCCTACCCCCCACTAGGACTGCCTTATGCCTGCCCCATGCATTCTTGAAGTCCCCCACTGTTCTTGACTCCACAACCTCCTCAGGGAGGCTGTTCCATGCATCCACAACCCTCTCAGTGAAAAAATACTTCCTCACATTACCTCTGAGCCATCCCCCCTCAATCTTCAAATTGTGCCCCCTTGTTCTTGCACATCTCTTTTTCTGGAAGATGCTACCCTCTTGGACTTTGTTAATTCCCTTGAGGTACTCGAAAGTTTCTATCATGTCCCCTCTCTCCCTTCTTGCCTCAAGGGTATACATATTAAGCTCCCTTAGTCTTTCTTTGTATGTCTTCTAGTGCAGACCCTGCACCATTTTGGTTGCCCTCCTCTGGACAGCCTCCACTCTGTCTGTGTCTTTGCGGAGATGGGGTCTCCAGAACTGCACACAGTACTCCAGATGGGGTCTCACCAACTGTCTGTACAGAGGGATAACAACTTCCTGTTTTCTACTATTGATGCCTCTTCCTATGCATCCCAGCATCCCCCCAGCCTTCCTTACTGCCTTCTCACATTGCTTGCCTACCTTTAGGTCATCTGATATAATTACCCCCAGGTCCCTTTCTATTTTTACTGTTGTCAGTATCTCACCCCCCATTGTGTACGCTTCCCTGGTTTTGTTTCCCATGTGCATTACCTTGCACTTCTTTGCATTGAATCTGAGCTGCCATACATTTGACCATTCCTCCAACCTTGCAAGTCCCTTCTCATCCTTTCCACTCCATCTTGTGTATCAACCCTGTTGCAGATCTTTGTGTCATCTGCAAAGAGACATACTTTTCCTTCCAGTTCCTCTGCAATGTCACTTATAAAGACATTAAAAGGACCGGTCCCAGTACTGAACCCTGCGGTGCCCACTAGTAACCCTCCTTTCTTCACTGTGTACTCCATTTACTACTACCCTTTGCGTCCTGTTGTCTAGCCAATTTTTTATCCAGGCTACCACCTTGGGACCCACTCCAAGGCTGGCTATCTTGTGTATTAATCTTTTGTGTGGGACTGTATCAAATGCCTTGCTAAAATCTGGTAGGCCATATCACAGCCCCTCCCTGGTCTACTACTTTGGTCACCCAGTCAAAAATCTATTAGATTAGTCTGACACGACCTTCCCATCGTGAATCCATGCTGCCTTGGGTCCTGTGCCCCACTGGCCTCTAGGTACTCAACAGTTCTTTCCTTCAGAAGTGATTCCATCATTTTCCCTACCACTGAGGTCAAACTAACTGGTCTGTAGTTTCCTGCCTCTGTCCTGCTCCCACTTTTGTGAAGAGGAATCACATCTGCCCTCCTCCAGTCCTCAGGTACCACCCCATCTTCCCATGATTTGTTAAAGAGAGTAGTCAGCGGTGTCGGTAGTTCTACCCTTAGTTCTTTTAGAATTCTTGGGTGAATCCCATCAGGCCCCATTGCTTTGTCCACCTTCAATTTTATTAGTTCTTTCAGAACCCTTTCTTCTGTAAATGGACTGGTATCGACCCCCGTCTTCAGAGTGTTTCTCTTGTTTGGTTTAGGTAACTCCCCCTCCTCTTCCTTTAAGTGAATACTGAGCAGAAATATTCATTCAGTATCCCTGCTATTTTACTGTCACCCTCTACCCACATTCCCTCCCCTTTATTAAGCTTCAGTATCCCTCCTTTGGTCTTTCTTTGCTCCCTAATGTACCTATAAAAGGTCTTATCTCCCTTCTTAACAGAATTGGCTATCCTTTCCTCGGTTTGGGCCTTTGCTATTCTGACTGCCTTCCCCAGTCTCTTTCTGCTTTAACTGATAAAGTTCTCTGTCCTGCTCCTTCTGTGTTTCCTTATTTCCTGAATGCTGTCCTTTTCTCCTTAACCTTCCCTGCCACCTCTTTTGAGAACCATAGCGTTTTTTTCCTTCGTTGTGTTTTATTGATTTGCTTTACACAAAGGCTTGTTGCCTCTGTGATGGCTGTTTTGATCACTCCCCATTGTTTCTCCACCCCTCCTTCTTGCCTGTTTGCCAGTGCTTTTCTGAGGCACTCTCTCATTTTCCCAAAGTCAGCCCTCCTAAAGTCCAGTACTCTTGCTTTTGTGTGGCTTGATTGTATGGCTATGTTTATCGTGAACCACACTGTTTGTTGGTCGCTTGTTCCCAGATGGCTACCCACTTCTAAATCTGAGATTCTTTCTCCATCCCCATTTGAGAGTACCAGGTCTAAGATTGCTCCCTCCCTTGCAAATGTTTTCCTCACCGCTAACCCACTAATTCCGTAACTCCCCCTTTCCATCCTGACGCTCGCCATGTTTCTACCCCTGGCTCTCACTCTTGCCCTATTAACTCTTCCTGCTGCACCCACCCTTCCCTGTCTGCTCCAGCCTGGCTAAAGTCCCACCCCATCCATAGTAGTGTCCCAGTTATCTACCTCTCCTCCGTCATTATCGTAATAAACAAGTACATGACAGCCATCGTCACTTTCTGTGGTTTTAGCCCAATTTTTCCCCCAGTCATCGGTAATATATTCCTCCTCTTCTTTACCTCTCTAACCTACCACCCCATACACGGCCTCTTTCCCCTATATGTGTACTTGCTGGCTACCTCACTCAAAATATCTTTGCTTATAACCCCTGTATGCCTATGGTTGATTGTACATCTGCTGACTTCTTCAATTGTAAAATAATGCTTTTTTTTAATTTATTTCAGCCTTGTACTGTACTGAATACACTGTATGTACTTTTTCTTCCTTGTATATTATTGCTGTTTGTATACCTGCTTCTGTACTATACTTTGATGTATTCATGACCAGGTCCATCTTGCAGATGAGCCTTGCTCAATGGTACCCACCTGGATAAATAAAGATTTTGATTGATGATTGATTGAAGGAAGGAGAGCAGCAAGATGTGATAATCGAGGAGGTATTATCAGACAACAACACCAGTCAACAGGAGAAGTGTGTGGAAGGGGTCGACGCTGTGCCCACAGCTCCTGGTGCCACTCTAGTGTGTCTGATTTTTGAAGATTACCTGTGGAAAGGGACATCCCCAGGTCATCCCGGTTCCCCAGTATGCATTATCTAGACTCTATCCCTTGACTGGCTCAAGTGTGTAAGCAGAAGAGGCAGAATATGGATGCTCCAAGGCTATCTGACCCCTGGTACTGCCTTTACACCTCTGGGAGCTGGCTTGTCAAATCGATCGCACCCCGAGCTAGTGTCAACAGTATCCCTGACTGGTCACAAGCTGAAAGGTGGGACTGGCGATGCATTAGAAAGGAATATCCAGGTGAGACCTACCCCTATCATTGTGATAGGATATGGGATGTGATCAAGAAGAGACGTGAAGATTGGGTGTTCTAGGAATGAGGATATGCTATTCAAACAACATGAAGTCTTGCTGTATTCTGACAATCTGCAGTTAGCTCCAGCCTTTAAACTGCCCCAGGGAGTATAGGGTTAATATTCTATGCAGTGCATAGAACATTGAGCTCGAGCTCAGTTGAGGTCTCTGTCTGCAGCACTTTGAAACCCAACTGTCAGATTCTTTACTCCACTACACTGAACAGTCGCTCCGGAGATTTCTCCTTCAGCTCGGTTCAAAAGTCGGTTAAAATGTCGGTTTTATCCAAAATTATTTCCGCATTGTCGGTTCAGGCTCTGACTGTGGTACCATGAGAACTTAGATAGTTTTACTGTTTACTTTGTGGAAATTGTAAGACTTGTAGATCGATTTGGCTGAACCGATCCATTAGTGTGCTTTCTTGTGTTTTTCTTTAGTGTGTGGTTACCGGTCCTTATTGGGTCTAAAAAAATCATGTTTTAAACGTTTTTTTCCAATATCCGTGACACGGTTAGGAACCGATAAGGAAGTCTTGCCTGGCAGTTGCCGAAAAAAGGGTAGGTTTGGTTAGGTTGGCCATGTCTGAGAAACCCAAGAAAAAAAATGGTCCCACTGGGTTTCAACACTGCAGTGAGTGTGGGGAGGTCTTTGCTAAGGCCGATCCCCACACCACCTGTGTTTATTGTCTGGGGTTTGAACACCTCGATACAGACTGCCAAATTTGTAAACATTTTTCTAAGTCTACCTTGAAGAAAAGATTAGATAGACTTAGGGAAAAGGAGGCCAAGAAGTCCGCTGACCCGGATGGCCAGCCCGGTTCGGTTCCGACCGAACCAGAAGGAGTGCCCTCTGACCAGAGCGATACTTCTTTGGGCAAGAGGAGAGACGATCCTGAGGGATTGGTTCCTGCAAAGAGGAAACGTAAAGACAAGTCAACCGGTTCGGATCCGGAGGTTCATGTTCTGACTGCTGATGAGATTGCCAGAGCGATTCGGATTGTAGAATCGCTACGCCCGGTTCCGTCCGATCCGGCTCCGTTAGCTAGGGGTTCGGTTCAGTCGGTTCCACCGGTTCAGGACTATGCCCCTGAAGATTTTTATGAACTGGAATTTGTTGAGGAAGGGGATTATGAACAAGATGATGACTATGATGGAGCAGAAAGTCTGGATGTGCCCATTGAACCGGACATCTCCCCAGAGAGACCTGGTGTTTCCCCTCCTAGGCTCTCTGAGTTCCCTCCCCACTATCTGTTCTACAGGAAAATGGCTGAAACTCTCCAGCTCCCTATGGAGGAAGCTACAGAGGATCAAGAGGAGCCTGACTTTGTAGAAATGATAGACATCCTAGAGTCCAGGAGACTGTCTATTCCCCTGCACAAATCATTTGGGAAACAGACACAAAATATTTTAAAGCCTCCTAATTCTGTACCTCCTGTTGATAGGAGAATGGACAAGAGGTACACTTTATCAGGCTCAGACACAGAGTTTTTCTACCAGCAATGCAGCCATGTTGGGGTAGTGCAGGCTGCAGCCTGTGACAGGGCTAATGTTCCCTTGGCTTCACACCCCCAGATAAAGACTCCCGGAGGATGGATGCCTTGCAGTAAGTAAGCAATACATGGCATCCTCTTTGGGACTCAGGCAGGCTAATTATATGGCCTATGCAGCCAGGTACCAGAAGTCCAGGTGGGACACTGTACTGGCACTGGCTAAACAGGCCTCCCCCCAGCTGGCCAAGGAGCTGGAGGAGGTGGCTGCGGATGGGATTGAGGCATCTAAGGTACAGTTTCATGCTGCTGTGGACTCCAATGATGTGTCATCAAGAGTCATGGCTACATCTGTGGCTCTTCGGAGAATGGCTTGGCTCAGATGTACTAGCCTCTCGCAGGACACCAGGCTAAGGCCATAGACTTTCCTGTGGAAGGTAATTCACTGTTTGGGGAGCAGAGAATTACATGAAGAAAATGGAGGAATATTTTGTTGTTTTTTTTTTATTATTTTAGCTTTTGTTGACCGGGTAAGTGCACTAGACAAATCCTGCCTATTTTCAGGCACGACCCGGGGGAGGGGGATACAGATAAATGCCAACTGACCTTGAACCAGATTAAGCTGTTGGTGGTATTTTTTTTTTAGTGAATGAGGGAAATTTGGCCAAGACACGGAAATTCCCTACTCTTTCGATAAGTGCCGGGATCTTTAACATCCACCTGAACTACCACCAATCCAGGCAGATGGGACCTCGGTTTAACGTCTCATCCGAAAGACGGCACCTCAGAAATGCAGCACCCCTCTCATGCTGCATTACAGTGTCAGTACTGGGATATTAACCCAAGTGCCAGATGTGGGAACTGAACCCACAGCCCTCTGATCTCCCGGCCTCAGAGGCGAGTGTGCCACCTACTGAGCCACTGACGCTGACATATAGGACCACTTATAGGAGTGCTCAGGCCACGGAGAGGCAGGCAACTCCTCAAAGGCAGCAATCTAGGGGCAGGGGCAGGCCTTTTCATAGGCCTTTCTACCAAGCACAGGCCTCTTTTCACAGAGGGGTTCTTCAGAGGGAGAGGCAGAAGGGGGATGAGCAGGGCTGCATCCACTCCTCAGCCTAAGGCCCCTGCCAAGCAGACACCCTGATGGGCCTGCCTGGGTCGACTCTCCTATCCCTGTAGGGGGAGACTGGCTTATTTCGTCCAGGACTGGGTGTCTGTTACTTAAGACAAGTGGGTCCTGGAAGTAGTAAGCCAGGGACTGGTTCTCAGCTTCAAAAAATTTCTGAAGATGAGAGCCAGATCTTTTCCACCTGCAAGTTTCTCTGAAACCCTTGCCCTAGAGGCAGAGGTTTCATCTGTTCTGGCCTTAGAAGTCATAGAGAGAGTTCCTACCCTACACTGTGGCAAAGGTCTGTACTCCAGGTACTTCCTTACCCCCAAAAAGGCAGGGGAGTGGTGACCCATCCTAGATCTGAGATACCTGAACAAACATCTTTTAAAACCAAAGTTCAAGATGGTGACTCTGGGAATAATTCTTCCCTCTCTAAGGCCAGGGGACTGGCTAGCCTCCCTGGACCTCAGAGATGCCCACTTTCACATCCCCATCAGGTGCTTCCACAGAAAGTACCTCAGGTTCAAGTTGCCCTCATGCCATTACCAGTTCAAAGCAATGCCCTTTGGCCTAACATCAGCTCCAAGGGTTTTCACAAAGTGCCTGGCAGTAGTAGTTGCCTTTTTAAGAAGGCAAAAGATTTCCATTTTTCCATATCTGGACGACTGGTTTATAGTGGGCCAGTCTCCAGGCCAAGTCAAGTCAGACCTGCATGTGATCCAGCAAGTGTTCACTTCCCTGGGATTTCTTCTCAACCTCCCCAAGTCAGTTCTCGAACCAGTGCAGCTTCTTACCTCTATAGTGGCAGAACTAGATACTGTCAAGGCAAGAGCCTTTCTTCCCCTGGAAAGGGCAAGAGTTCTTATAGAACTGGCTTCTTCTTCTTTCAGCCTTCAGGTGCCCCGACCAGCAAGACACTTCCTTTGGCTCTTGGGCCACATGGCAGCTTCTACAGCAGTGGTCCAAGGGGCAAGATTCCAGATGAGGGACATTCAGTTCCATCTGAGGGCCTTTTGGTCCCAAAAGAAGGATCCTGTCACCAAACTGATTCCAGTGACTCAGACACTGATCCAAGCTCTTCAGTGGTGGCAGGATCAGGACAATTTAAGGCAAGGGGTCCCATTTGTCACTCAGACTCATTCAGCGGTCCTTACCATGGATGCTTCCCTTTTAGGGTGGGGAGCTCATCTGGGGGCTCTCACAGCCCAGGGACTGTGGTCCCCTCAGGAGTCCCTTCTTCATATCAATCTCCTGGAACTCAGGGCAGTTTTTCTGGCCCTGCAAGCTTTTTCTCAGTCTGTGCAGAACAAGGTGGTTCAGGTCAGAACAGACAACACCACCACCATGTGGTACATCAACAAGCAGGGAGGCACTCGGTCTATGGCCTTGTGCATGGAAGCCATGAAATTGTGGTCCCTAGCTTATTCCCTACAGACCTCTGTGATAGCAGTCCACCTTCCAGTGAAGGACCATGTGCTAGCAGATGCACTGAGCAGGATCTCCCAGGGCCATCACGAATGATCCCTGGATCCCCTGGTGCTGAAAGTGATTTTTTCAAGGTGGGGCACTCCAGAGATAGATCTCTTTGCAGCCCCAGACAATCACCAACTTCTTCAGTTTTGTTGCAGACCCCAGTCTTGGGTTCAGTCCCTCCGGATGCTCTGATTTCGAACTGGGAAGGGAAATTTCTGTATGCCTTCCCTCCCTTTCCTCTCCTGTTCAAGGTTCTAGTCAAGGTACGGTCACAACCTTGCAAAATGATGCTGATTGCTCCAGACTGGGCCAGACAGCCTTGGTACCCTCTGTTGCTGTCTCTAGCAGTACATCTTCCCCTGTCTCTTCCCAGGAATTACAACCTGTTAACCTCCTCTCAGGGGAGGATTTGGTACCCCAATCTTCGGTCTCTCAATCTCAAGGCATGGCTCTTGAAGAGTTAGAGTATGCGGATTTGCACCTGACCCAGGGGGTTCTGGATATTCTCAAAGCCTCTCGAAAGCCTGCCACCAGAAAGACTTATAACTCCAAATGGAAAAGATTCAGCATTTGGTGTTCCAAGAAGCATATCTCCCCAGACACTGCTGAATTGCCTGCAGTTCTGGATTATATAGTCCATCTTAATGGCCTAGGCCTCAGACCAGCTTCTGTCAAGGTACACTTGTCAGCTGTTTCTGCTTTTCTGTCAGTGGGGAAGCCTTCCTCACTATCATCTCATCCTGTGTTCTGTACATTTTTCAAGGGATTGGTTCATACCAATCCTCCCTTTATGGATCCTGCCCCTGCCTGGGACTTAAATGTTTGCATTGCTCAACTTATGCAACCTAATTTTGAGCCTGTGTCCTCAGCAGAGCTTAAGTACTTGACTTGGAAAACTGTGTTTTTGGTAGCCATTACCTCTGCCAGACGTATCAGTGAATTGCAAGCCCTGTCAGTGGAACTTGATTTTATCTCATTCCATACAGATAAAGTGGTCCTTAGAACCAATAGGAGGTTCTTGCCCAAAGTGGTTTCAGACTTCCATTTGAATCAGTCCATGCCTCTTCCTGTTTTCTTCACTGATCATTCTTCCTCAGAGGAGAGGAGGCTACACAGTTTAGATGTTAAAAGAGCCCTTAGCTACTACATAGAGCGTACCAAGGGTCACAGGTTTGATTCCCTTCAGTTATTCCTCACTTATGGGGAAGTGGGAAAGGGCAAACCTGCCACCAAGAGAACTATTGCCAGGTGGATTGTTTCTTGTATACAATTCTGCTATGAGAAACTGGGAAAAATTCCACACTCAGGCCTGAGGGCTCATTCCACAAGAGGTACAGCTGCTTCCCTGGCTGCTGCCAGTGATATCCCTCTGTTGAGATTTGTCAAGCAGCCACCCGGAAAACAGTCCATACCTTTACCAAGCATTACCTCTGGATATCCAGGCCAGGAGTGATGCTCGGTTTGCACAGCAGTACTCAGAGCCTATTCCCAAAGTAGGTTCTGTCCCTCCTCCATGGAGGTACTGCTTAGTAGTCCTGGTTGTCAGAATACAGCAAGACTTCATATGTTTGAAGAAAAAAATTACTTACCTTAGTAATTGTGTTTCTTCTAATGGAGTCTTGCTGTATTCTGACCTCCCTTCCTGCCTCCCCTCTCAGAACTTGTTTTTTGGGAAGTGGGTGGGCAGGTGCAGTGTTGCGCCCCAAGGGTGTTTTCAGCACACACACCTTTTTTATTTGGGTGCTTATATTGTGTCTTATTTGAATAGGTTTTTGGTTTGGGGTTTTCTGGCTTGAGTCTTCCTTAGGGAATCCAAAACTTTTGTTGCCAGTTGGCTAGTTAAACATTTTACAATTTCCACATAGTATAGTTAGTGAGTGTTTGCTCGTAAGAATCTGATGGTTGGGTTTCAAAGTGCTGCAGACAGAGACCTCAACCGAGCTCGAGTTCAACGTTCTATGCACTACATAGAATATTAACCCTATACTCTCCGGTGCAGCTTAAAGGCTGGAGCTAACTGCAGATTGTCAGAATACAGCAAGACTCCATTAGAAAAAAAGCAATTACTAAGGTGTGTAGTTTTTTCTTCTATCTACACTGTTTGGCATGTCCTGTTCCCTTTAAATCTTGCCAGATGGTCTGGAAGCTGGCTCCTCCCACCCACCCAGGTGGTATATCTCTCGGCTCCGCCCCTTGATGCAAGATCTTCCTTTCCGCTGAAAGATTCAGGTTCCCTCCTTATCGCTCCCACATTGAGTAGGCCCTGGTGAACAAATCCTCGGATTACTTACCTAAACTTAAACTTGTTCGAGTTTCTCCATATCATTTTGCGATTGTGACCATGATGGAGGACAAGTCCTCGCCTGGGTTCCACCGGTGCCCTTGCAGGCAGAAAATGTCTCGTACCGACCCGCACACCTCGTGCGTCTATTGCCTGGGCCAAGCTCACGACACTCAGGCTTGCGACTTCTGCTGCGAATTCCAGCCTGATGTGCTGGACATTCATCTTGCACAGCTACAGCTCAGCCAACCAGAGAAACAGAACCCGGCGGTCAAATCTAAAGAGGCCCACTGGGCAATCAACGTGGCTGTCTAGTCCGCTGAACAACTCGAGTAGATGAAGGCTTTCAAGGAGGAGACAGCTCAGGCTGCTGATCAGGCCTCTTCTTCTTCGGTCTTTGTCTTGCTCAAATTGGGCTCTACCTTTTCAGGTGCCTTCAAGGAGTTGTGCCAGTCTCTCCCGACCAAAGGGGGAGGGCCCATCGGATGCGCACATTTCCCACTTCTGTAAAAAGGATAAGGAGTCAAGAGAGGAATTGTCTCATTGACGACGTTCTTGGAATCGACAGAGGTCTCGGTCCCAGGAATCTGCTGTTTTGACTTCATTCAAAATTGTGACCTCAGCCGCTGGCTTTATGGTGCCCCCATCAGGCCAGGCAGCTAAGACGTGGGATGACACCCGGATAAAATTTTTATCAACCCTGTCGACCCATTGTTGCTCGATGAGGCCGACAATTCCTTGTTCAGGACTCCGGTCCTGACCGGAGCTCCCGAGGAGGAGACCCAGCCTGCTGGGAACCTCTTCATGGTCCCTATCCCTTACCTGGAGGAGCATCAGTTCTCCCCGGCTCCTTCTGAGCACCCCCATCAGTCTCCCCAACGGTGAAGGTCAAGGTCTTGGACACCTTCGACCGAAAGGCTGAAGAAATCTCACAAACACCATTCATAGCGTTCTAAAAAGTGGCACCACAGCTATTCAACCTCGTCCTCCTCAGAGGAGAGGCTTTGACACAAATTGCATCGATGCTATGAGGATCTAATGTAGCAACAGTTGATGCTGGCAAGTTCGAAGCTGACCCCGGCTTCCACGCCAGCCATCACTTGGCTGTTGCCCTCCAGGCCGACGCCGACTCCTCCGGCACTGGTCGACACAGTCTCTCCACCCGTGGAGCCGGTAAAGACTCTCCCGGCTTGGCTAAAACCAGCCTCTCCACCAGTTCTGGTGGAGCTGCCACCTAAGCAGCCTCCCTCCGGGGCTCCTGCCAAGGAGTCTCAGCCCACTAAGGGCCTTCCGCACAGGCTGTCTGTCACCCTCACTCCCGACCGCCCCCAGTGGGTCGAAGATGACATGGGTGGTCAGCCAAGCTACTCGGAGTCCAGGGACTCCAACTTGCATTCATGTCCATTGGACGAGGAATCGATTGGGAGTCTCTCGACAGAGGAAGGGCCCACATCCTTCATGGGCATCCTCCGTCTCATCTCCGAATCTACGGGGATACCCTTGGAGCCCTTTCAAAAATGGGCCGACTATACCCTAACAGATATCCTGAAGAGAAGGGATTCCCTGGCAGAGGCTTTCCTGTGGCCGAAGCCATTGTTGGCCTTGCCTTGGAGCTGTAGCACCACCCAGATTCCTGCCCTGCACCATCAGTCCGGATGACCCGCAAGTATGCAGTTCCCATCGGCTCCCTTTCGGGATTCACAGAGCACCTCTCAGCTGAGGGGTTGGTGACCGAGTCTGTATTTTGGTGCTCGGGTAATTTAGGAGACACTGATAGACCCCCAGACAAAGAGTCCAGGAAACTGGACCATTCTGCCAGGAAAGTCTATGCTGCCTCTTCGCTTGGCCTTCATCAGGCTAGCTTGGCCATCACCATGGCTCATTTTTCTCATGCCCTCTTGGGCTCTCTGGATGAGGTCCTTCCTCATCTCCCCATGGACCTCCAGACCATGGTCAAGGAGGACGATGACCAGGGTCAGGCTGTTGCCAAACAGCAACTCTAGATGACTCTGGACATCAAGGATTCTCGGGCCCACTCTGTGGCAGCTGCAGTCACCATGCACTGCAGGACCTGGCTGAGGGTCTCAACCTTCACAGCAGACACTCAGCACAAATTGATAGACGTTCCCTTCCTGGATACTGGCTTATTTGGTCCAGGAGTTGAAGGTCACTTCCCGTACATCGAAAAGTCCAATGCCACCTTGGACTCCATTACTTCTGTCCAGAAGGAATCTCAGGGTTCCAAAAAGCAGAAGAGGAAGCCCTTTCAGCTTTCTGGCCCTCCGGTCAAGCTGCCCCAGTTTCAATTGGGGCAGCAACAGCATCAGAAAATCTAGGTGCCCTTGGCCCAAGCCAGGGCCTTTGGCTGCCCGTACACCCAGAGGAAAAGGTCCTGGTGGTGGGTTAGGTACTAAATCCCGACTTAAAAAATACTGACTTGTAAATTACCATGCAAAACATCCCAAATGGCCAGTTTCCCGATACATTTGAAATCCCGACCTACAAAACACTGAAATATAAACAACATACTTGCAAGGCCAGTAGAGTATCTCCATCTTTATTGTTCATCAAGTGAGTGCTGTCCACATGCCCAGCTCAGCGTTGCTTAGCTGTTTTGATTTGAGACGCTGAGCCGAGCATCGTGGGCTTCTGCTGCACACTTTGTTCTTTCTGTGCCTCCTCTGTTCCGCTGATTGACTTTTGCTGTCTCGCCCCCAGTTCTCTTCTCCCTCCTGGTCAGTGTTTCTCTGTATTTGTATTTGTGCTCCGTTTTGGGTGCTCCTTAGCTCTTCCCCAGCCCTCCTCGTCCGCGTTTCTGCTTTTCTCCCTTTCCCTGCTGTTACTCCCCTCCTGCTCTTTCATTCTCCTTCTTTCCTTTCACCCGTTTGGGAGCTCCCTCCCCTGTTTCATCCATCACCCCGTGGACTCCCCCTCACTCTTGAGCACTCTCACTCCTTCTGTTTCTGCAACCTTTTCCATTTTTACCTTTTTCTCTTGGGGGCTTCAACTTCTTTTTCACTTCCAGGTCACCTTTCATTCCTCCTCCATTATGTCCCATTCTAACTCGGCTGTACTTCCTGGTGCCATTACTTCCCCTTTTCTTTACACTGTACCACCTATATTTTACTGCTCAGCCTTCACTCATACACTACTTCTTTTTCTGTCCCATCAGCTCGTGCTGATAACAGCACTATCTGAAAGAACCCAGTCTATGTGGAGGTAGCAGTAGCTGTACTACTCTCGTTTATTTTCATTGTCCTGTACCTACGTGGCAGTCACAGTGCTCATTACTTTAAAATTCAAAATTCAAAATGTTGTATTATTCTGTACCTACGTTGAGGTTACGGGGCTAATTACTTTAGTTTATCCTGCACCTATGTGGAGGTTGCAGGCTTCTTACTTGATTTCAGTACATTACTCTGTCCTGTACCTATGTGGAGGTCACAAGACTAGTTAATACTGTATATATTCAATTATTTCATCATCCATTTCATCATCTTATACCTTTTGCATGGATTTTCTGTCTTTCGATTTTCGGTCTTATTTTATTTCTGTATTTTTTTTTTTTGGATTTCATCATTGGTATTCTCTATTGCGGGAATTAGGACGGATCCCCCTGGTGGTTCCTTGGCTGGACCCTCCTCCAAGCCTGCACAGTGATGGAATGGGGTTGCCAATCCCATACTCATCATGCCCACTCTGGGTCTTCCCCTGGTGGGGCCAGCCCCGCCACTTCCTTTCCACCTGGTCCGCTGTCACAATGGACAGGTGGGTCTTGGAAGTGGTCGGCCAGGGGCTGCCTCTGGAATTTGAGCACTACCCACCAGGCCAAGCCCACGCCCCACGGGAGGAGATGATATCTGTGCACACTCAAGTCAGCTCTCTGAGATGATATCGCCCAGCTGCTTCACAAAGAGGTAGTGGTCAGAGTCGTGGATCCCCCTGTTGACTCAGGGTTCATTTCCAGGTACTTACTGGTCCTGAAATGGATGGGGGGCTGGCACCCCATTCTAGATAGATAGATCGATAGATAGATAGATAGCTACTTTATTTTTAAAGTGCCCATTTCCTTAGACTCTGGGCGCTGTACAATAAAACAACACAATAAATCATACTTAAATACAAATATAAAATCACTATAGCTGAGAGCAATAATCTATATAAGTAGGAGCAATAATCTATATATCGAATTTAAAAGAATACACTATTGATCAATTGATAAACGCTTGCTGGAACAGAAATGTTTTCAACCCTTTCTTAAAGGCTTCCACCGAGGGAGCTTCCCTTAAGTAACCGGGCAGTGAGTTCCACAGGGTAGGCACAGCCGCAGAGAATGCCCTATTCCCTGAGTGCTGCAACCTAACCCTCGCAACTCAAAGGAGGTCTCCCCCAGCTGAACGAAGTGCCCGGGGCAGATGGTAGGGGACAAGGAGATCTTACAGATAGACAGTTCCCCTTCTGTGCAGGGTCTTACAGGTCAGGAACCCTATCTTGAAGACAGTCCGCCACCTGACTGGCAGCCAGTACAGTTTGCGGAAGACCAGGGTAATATGATCATATTTTCTAACTCCCGACACAAGTCTTGCCACTGCGTTCTGCACCAGCTGCAGCCTGCAGAGGTTGCCTCCAGATAGCCCTAGGTACAGGGCATTACAGTAGTCCAGTTTGGTCATGACAAAAGCATGTACCACTATTTCCAGGTCTTCAGGCGGGATCAGGGTTCTAATCCGGGCAATGTTCCCAAGATGATAGGATCCACTTTTGACCATGGCCGACACCTGGGCCTCCAAGTTCAAGCCATCATCTAGGATCACATCCAGATCTTTCAACTATCTAGACGGGGCAAGGGGACACCCCCAGCACAAGTCCAGGTGGTTACCCCTCACTCCCTGTCACCAGGCGTGCATTCAGGATACACAGTTTCAGGCAGAGCACAAGTCAGGTGCATAATAAATGCATAGTTGCGTGTATCATTTTATTTTCATCAAGTAATATATACAGAACATAAGAAAAATTGGTTAGACAAAATAAATCAGATGACAACTGCTTTGCTTCAGCAGTGTCCAATGCTCTTTCTTCAGCCTAACAGTGTGATAGCAACACTACCAGGAGGTCTTTCATTTTTCTTAGTTTCAGTCTAAAAGAACACTAATCCCTTTCAGCGTTTTATAGTCTCTCTGGGAATTAGGAAAATTCCGTTCATCAGATAACATAAAACTAGCCACTAGGGGCCACTGTTGCTCCATAGAGAACAGTTCAAATGGCAGCTGCAGGCTTGTTTACAGCATTGGGAAGGGCCAGGCCCGTAGTCAGAACATTCTGTACTCTCCTGCAGGGACATTCTGTCTGCTGTAAAAGACATCCTAGCAGTTTTATACATAATAGTATGGGGCAGCAGGGAAACTTCTTAAAAGCACAGACATAAGCTTTCGTTGTTCCTGTATCAAAAAGTTTTGTTTCAGCCAGCCAAGCAGCATGTTGGACATTATACAAAACATATCAGCTGCTTGGGACATGGTTCCAACTTATCCCACGCGTGTCCACTATGACAGGGGTCATCCTGTCACACACCCCTCTTTATCCCAATGACCTGGATCCACAACCAATACCTCAGCCTTGTCTGGGTTGAGCCTAAGCCAGTTCTGAGTCATCCACATCTGGATTTGCTTGAGGCAACTGTTAAATACGGAGGCCGCTACCTGGGTATCAGGTGCACAGGACAAGTACAGCTGGGTATCATGTACATAGCAGTGAAAACCCAGCCTGTACCACCTGATAATGTCTCCCAATGGCTGCATGTACACCATAAACAACAAGGGCAATAAGACTGAACCCTGTGGAACAACACAGCTTAGAGCCCTAGGGTTAGATGAGACAAGTCCCATCATCACCCTTTGCACTGTGTCTGTCAGGTATGACCTGAACCAGTTAATAACAGTACCGGACAGACCACACCAGAACTGCAGGCGATCAAGCAGCACCTCTTGGTCCATGGTGTCAAATGCTGCGGAGAAGTCCTGGAGGACTAGAAGGGTACACTCTCTCCTGTCCCTCACCATGAGGAGATCTTTAAGCACTCTCACCAGGGCAGTTTCCATACTGTGCCCTGCACGGAACCCAGTCTGGAATGGCTCATAGATGGATGAGGAGGTGAGACATCTCTCGAGCTGAACTGCCACCACATTTTTAATAACCTTCCCTAAAAATGGGAGGTTTCAGACCAGCCTGTAGTTGCTGAGACAGTCTGGGTCCAAAGAGGGCTTCTTCAAGAGGGATGTAACCAAAGCCTCTTTCAAGACCGATGGAAAGACCCCACTCTTCAATGAACTACGGATGATCCCACCAACCACAGGTCCAGACAACCAACCAAAAGGTGGGTCGGGCCTGGGTCTAGATCGCAATGGGTTGGTTGCAGCTTTGAGATGATCTCAGCCACCTCCTCCACCCTGACTAGGTCAAACTCATCCCAGACAGGAGGAGTGTTTTGACACAACTCAGGCTGAGCACTGCAGTCCCTTTGAGAGATGCTCGACGAGACCTCCGCCCTGATAGAGGACACCTTGTCGGCAAAGAACAGAGCAAGCTCCTCGCACCTAGTGCTAAAACCTGCTCCCCCAACATGGAGACAGGCAGGATGGAAAAGCCTGTTTACCGTGCAGAGGAGTTGAGCCGGCCTGGCCTTGCTGTAGCAGTCTCCCAGATCAGCATGACCTGAACCAGTTTCTCAGGTCTTGCACCTTCAGGATAGTAACTCTGTTTCACATCATACCATCTCTCGAGCAGAACATGTGGTTTTGCTCTCTGGATCTGCAGGACGCGTTCTTCCACATCCCAATCCATCCATCACACCGAAGGTTCATCCGCTTCCGAGCAGAAGGAACCCTCTACGAGTTTCAAGCCATGTCGTTCGGCCTGTCATCAGCCCCCAGGGTCTTCATCAAATGCATTGCAGTGGTGGCAGCCCATATTTGGAGTCAAGGGGTCAGAGTGTACCCCTATCTGGACGATTGGCTCATAGCAGGTCCCTCCAGATTAGAGCTGGAGAGGTCCAGGGATTTGACCCTTCAGACCTGCGTCGAACTTGGTCTCTTGATCAACGAAGCCAAGTCAGAACTCGTGCCTTCTCAGGTGATCTGCTTCATCAGGGCAGAGCTCAACTCTTGTCAAGCCAGAACTAGGCTTCCGGCGGACAGGGCGGAGGTTCTCTCCTCCTTTGCCCAATCATTTCTGGTTGGGCACTTACGCCCATCCTGGGACTTCCTGTGACTTCTGGGTTACATGGCGGCCTGCACCTCCGTGGTCCAGTGGGCCCAGTGGCATATGCACCCCCTTCAGTGGGAGCTGGCTGGCCAGTGGACTCAGCAACATGGTCATTTTGACCAGCTGGTTACTGTGACCCAGAAGATATGGGATGCTCACCAATGGTGGACCGTCCTGGAACATCTGCAGGAAGGGATCCTGTTTGTCCGCCCCGAGCCAACTGTCATCCTAATGACTGACACCTCTCTCATGGGCTGGGATGCCCACATTGGGAATCACAGAATCCACGGGCTGTGGACCCCCGAGGAGTCCCGATGTCACATCAACCTGCTGGAGCTACAAGCAGTTCAGCTGGTGCTGAACGCATTTGTTTAGTTCCTTCAGGTTCAAGTGGTGTAGGTCCAGACGGACAATTCCACAACCATGTAATATCTCAACAAACAGGGCAGCACGCATTCCTGGCCTCTGTGCAGGAAAGCGCTCCACATCTGGACCCTCATGAGCTGACTGGAGGCAGATCTCCTAGCCATTGATATGGCAGGAGCCTCATATCAACTGGTGGATGCCCTCAGCCGTGTGGGTGAGGTGTCCCATGAATACAGTCTCTCCATCTGGAGGTTGTACACAGCCTGTTCTCCAATGGGGTACCCCTCAGGTGGATCTGTTCACCTCCAGGGAGAACACAAAGCTGAGGCAGTTCCATGCCCACCCCCCTCAGCAGGACTTACTGCAGAGGGATGCCTTCTCGAGGCCATGGACCCCAGGCCTCTTCTGTGCCTTCCCTCCACTTCCCTTGATCCACAAAGTGCTCCTCAAGGTCAGAAGGAACAAGGCACAGGTGATCCTGGTGGCACCGGACTGGCCCTGCCAGTTTTGGTACCCCGATCTCCTCAGTCTCAGCAACAGGCTCCCGAGGCATCTTCCAGCATGCCTGACCTGCTCTCAGTCAATCAGGGGAAGGTGTTACACCCTGACCTTCAATCCCTGCACCTTATAGCCTGGTTCCTGAGCAGCTAGAGTTCCAGGCTTTGGGTCTCTCCGAAGATGTCCTCACTGCAGTGGAGGCATCCAGGAAGGAATCTACCAGGAAGTACTATGCCTTCAAATGGAAGATAGTCTTCATTTGGTGTCAGGGCAAGGGCCTGGGCCCTTTGTCCTGTCCAGTGGCTAGCATTCTCTACTACCTTTGGTCTCTCTCCAAAGGGGGTCTTTGGTCTATGACCCTTAAGGTGCACCTGGAAGCCATCTTACCGGGCGTGGGCCGGTCAGCAGATGGTGGCACAGGAGAAGGTGGTCTGGCATTTCTTTAAAGGCCTTGGCCATATTTCCCCTCCGCTGCATGAACAACCACCACCGTGGGATCTACTGTTGGTATTTGCAAAGCTCATGGGCAAGCCATTCGAACCGATGCACAGGAGTCAGATGTCACACCTGTCATGGAAAACCACCCTTCTGGTGGCTATCACATCAGCCAGAAGGATTGGGGAGCTCCAGGTGCTCTCTGTCGAGTCTTCTTATATCATCTTCCACAGGGACAAGGTTGTTCTGCGCCCCAACCGAAGTTCCTTCTGAAGGTTGTATCGGAGTTTCACCTGAAACAGGTGATTACTCTGGTAGTGTACTACCCCAATTATACCTCGGAGGCTGAGTACAGGCTTCATACTTTGGACCTGAGACAAGTGCTCTCTTATTACAAAGAGCGTATGGCTGAAGTTTGGGGAGAGGTTCACTAGCTGTTTGTCACCTATGCTGAAGCCACACCTGGCAGACCTGCAGGTAAGTGGATGATTGGCAGATGGATTACATTTTGCATTGATCTTTGCTATAGGTTGGTGGGTAGGGAGCCTCCCGTAGGGCTAAGGGCTCATTCCACCCGCCATATTGCTGCGTTGTAGCTGCTTTTAGGGACATCCCTATCCAGGATATCTGCAGGGCTGCTACCTGAAAGTCAGCAAACATCTTCATTTCCCATTACCACATCAACCTATAGTCACGCTGGGATGCTGGTTTTGGGGCCTCAGTTCTTCAATCTCTGTTCCCTAAGTAGGGTGTGTGCACCTTGCCTCCCTCCTCCTGGAGAACTGCTAGGGAGTCTGCCAAACAGTGTGGATAGAACAACATATCCACGTTCCTAGAAAAACAGGTTACTCACCTGTAACAGTAGCTCTAGGAGTGGTATATGTTATTCATCCACATGGATCCGCCCGACCTCCCCGGCTTTGACGCATAACCCTCTGCTTCCAACGGGCAAGATCTGGCATCAAGAGGTGGAGCCAAGGGATATACCACCTGGGTGGGTGGGAGGAGCCAGCTTTCAGACCATCCGGCAAGATTTAAAGGGAAAAGGGACATGCCAAACAGTGTGAATGAACAACATATACCAATCCTAGAACTACTGCTACAGGTGAGTAACCTGTTTTTCCCCAGGAGTCCTGGATAAGGTACAACAGCATAACCAGATAGATCCCTCTGACACCCGGACCACACCATCAACAAGTCATCGACTGTGCCAAGAAGTTGTGCATCACTGCTGTGTGGACTGGAGTGACCTTGTTCAAGACCTTCGCCTTGGTTCAGGATGCAGAAGTGCAATGCACTAAATACTGCATCATTAGTTAAGATTCCTTCAGTGAAGCGATAACCAAGCCAGACCGCAAGCTGTATTTTGCATCTGATCCAGCCTAGATGCAGCAGAAGGACCACCTTCATTCCCCTCTGGACTGTGTAAATCTGTTGGACGTTAGTCTGGACTGACCCTACCTTTGAGGTTTGTAGTAAATGTTTATTTTGTTTAATGTTTATTATGATGTTGGATTGTTTGATCCACTGTTGGGGTTGCCTTGCAGAGTAGTGGATTGAATTGGCCACCGGTTATGGACTGCAATTTTAGACTTTTATTGGGACATTCACTGTGTGCCTACAATCATTTTGGAACCATTTAATTACTTAGATTGTGTGCCTGTGTGTGCGTGTGTGTGTGTGGGGATTTGCCAGAGTGGAGAGTGAGAGGTGATGTCTGGCTAGTGAGTGAAGAGCGCTTGTGGTGAGTGGGATGTCTGGAGTGTTCTGCCTGAATAGGAAAAAAAAAGGGAAGACAAAAAGTTTAAAGATTCAAATGAGTGTGGGTTTGTCTGTTTTAAAGATAGTTGCACCTCTGTTTTGGTGCTATTCAGAAAAGCCGTGATTGTATGCTTCAGCTTTGTAATATCTACACCCTTCCTAGTTTTAGCCTGATGGTAGCAGCAGCATGCTTTAGTTATGAGTGGACATGGGAAAATGGCTTGGGATGCTGCCCCTGTGCCCAAATCAGTATTCTGGGCATGGTGGGTGGGTCACCAGGCCTGGCATGGTCGTGATTGTTTTTTGTGTGATTAATTAATTGGGATCGGTCCTTTAGGTTTAGTTGGGGTACCTACCATCATGCAAGCAGTATTGGCCAGGGCCTTCTCTGGGGTTGGAGAGTGCGCATATCCTCCCCGGGGTCGGACCTGCTGGGCAGCTGCTTAGTCATTCACCAATAGGTGAATGGCTTGAGGGGGGAGTGTAAGCCCCATCTGGGAGCCTACAAGCTAAGGGCCCTATAATTCAGGGCTGTCCAGTGTTCAGGTCCGTCTGCCAGCTGGTGGAGCTGGGGCTGGGAGTCCCCCTTTTAAAGAGGTGGTTTGGTGCAGTTTGGGAGTGGGGGCGGCGGAAGCAGGCGGTAGGGCTCCCAGGCTAAAGGCAGAACAAGTTTGGCTGCTGGGCCGAGGTTCGGGGCCAGGATGGGGTGATTGCCATCCCGGTCCACTCCTTGTTCGTGTTTCGGCCTAGAGGGGTATGTGATAGTGGTCAGGTGTGGGGCCATTTCAGGCTGCAGTGATTGAGGACCCCCTGTAGGAGGAGATGGGAGCTGGGGACCAGTGGTAAAGTATGCGGCCTACCTCATGATACCTGGCACTGGGGTAGGCCTTGGATGGAGTCCTTAAGTACATCTGCTGGTTGCAATGGGTCAGGCATGGTGCAGGGTGAGAGACTGCATCATGGGGGACAGTGGTGAAAGCCTGTCTCTGGGAACAAGCAAAAAAAACTTTGCAACCCTCCCCTAGATGCATAAATCAAGGAATCTGGAAGCTGAAGTTTGTAAACCTTAAACCACAATTTATTCTGTTAAATATAGGCACACTTCCAAGTGAATTAAAGATTATTAAAGCCATCCCTGCAAAACTAGCCCAATGGCATTTCACTCCCAACATGGGAGCTTTGTATCCGGGAATCCCGTTTTTGAGCCTGTATCCAGCAGTGCAGGTCTGCAGTGCCATGTGGAAGAAGCGGTGTCATGGTGTATCCCTTCATGCCTCTTAGCCCATTTTGGGGATCATGTATGGGGCACCATTTGCCGTGGGGACGCTGCCCCCATTTGATGAGTTGGGATCAGGATGCCCAGGCTGGTGGAGAAGGAGAAAGCACCTCGCACTTTATCAGCAAAGTTTAGAGGGTACTGAAAAGTTGAAGTGCAGGAGGGAGATCAGTATGTGTTTTCAGGGTTCTTGTGCTGCAGCCACCTTCAGTAAGGAGTCTTGGCTCCTCAGGAAACAATGTGAAGAAATTGGGTCTGCACTGAACTGTTATGCTCCCATCTGCTCCATAGAGTTGTGACTGATTTTTTGCATATCAAATCAAATGTTTTTATTCTTTATCTGCACCTGGACAGTGGACTTATTTAGTTCTAACCAGCTTGCCTCCTAGCTCCAGGGACAGGACTTTCTGCACCCCACTGCCCATCGAGACTATCTCTACCAGCTTGCTGTACCCTTACAAAGTTGCCTGTCGGAGGCACCCAGATATGAACTTTTATTGCTTTGGACTCTGTTGCTGTGTTGGTGGAGTGCCCCTCTCCCTTTCTCTTAACATCAGGAATACTCCTAGTCGTGGGGAGAGGGGCTTACATTGAATTACATGATGATTTTTGTGTTACATTTATCTGTTAAAAATTGATGACATTTTAGTGACAAAAAACAGCCTGTACTGATCTAATATGGTTTCCATCAGAGGGACAAGTTTGCCTTATTCAAACAACATGAAGTCTTGCTATATTATGACATATGCAGTGAGTCCCAACCTTCGAACTGCTCCGGAGGTGAAAGAGTTAACTTTCCATGCCAGGCATGGAACGCTGAGCTCGAGCTCGGTTGAAACTCTGTCTGTTGTTCTTCAAACTCACACCATCAGATTCTTTACTCTGCCTCACTGAACAGTCGCTCTGGAGATTTCTCCTTCTGCTCGGTTCATTTTGTCGGTTAAAGTATTGTTTTTCTCTGTTTTCGACCGAATTTAAACCGCAACCGGTCGGTTCAAGCTCTGTCTGTGGTATTTGTGAGTACTAGATAGGTTTACATTATTTCTATTCTGTGTGGAACTTGTAAACGGTTTATCGGTTTGGTTTGAACCGATCAGGTTGTTTAAAATATCTTAAAATGTGATTTAGAGTGTGGTTACCGGTTCTTATCAGTTCTAAAAAAAACGGATTTTATTATGTTTTTTTCCACGACCCGTGACACGGTTGGGAACCGATAAGAGGGTCTTACCTGGCGGATTGCCATAAATGGGTAAGTTTGGTTAGGACTGGCACTATGTCTGAGAAACCCAAAAGAAAAACCAGGCCCACTGGGTTTCAACACTGCAGTGTGTGTGGGGAAGTCTTTGCCAAGGCTGGCCCCACACCACCTGTGTTTGTTGTCTGGGGCTTGACCACCTCAATGCAGACTGCCAGATTTGTAAAATTTTCCTGCAGCTACCCTGGAAAGAGGAGTTGGTAGGCTCAGGAAAGGAGGCCAAAACGTCCGTTAGACATATGGCCAGCCGGTTGGGTTCCAACCGAACCAGAGGCAGTGCCCTCTGACCAGGGCGAGATTTCCTCGGGCAAATGGAGAACCGACTCTGAGGAGTCGGTTCCAGCAAAAAGGACTAGGAAATCAGCTGGTGTGGAGCCAAAACTTTCCTCTCCAACCGCTGAAGAAATAGCCAAAGCGATTAAAATTGTCCAGTCGCTTTCCCCGGTTCCGACCAAACCGGCACCTTCAGGTAAGTGCCCGGTTCGCCGTTCCACCGGTTCAAGATTATGATTTAGAGGAATATTATGAACCGGAGGAGGGGGAAGAGGAGTATGAGGAGAGTGAATGTGGATTTGAAAGTCTGGATGTGCCCATTGACCGGACATCTCCCCAGACAGACCTTCAGGAGTGTCTCCTCCTAGGCTTTCTGAGTCCCCTTCTCATTTTATGTTTTATAAAAAAGTGGCTGAAACCCTCCAGCTCCCTATGGAGGAAGCTGTGGATGATCAAGAGGAGCCTGACTATGTGGAAATGATGGATATCCCAGAGTCTAGGAGACTGTCTATTCCCTTGCATAAATCTTTTGGGAAACAGACATTTAAAATTCTAAAAACTCCTCACACTATACCTCCTGTGGATAAGAGAATGGACAAGAGGTACACATTGTCAGGCTCTGATACGGAGTTCCTTACACAACAATGCAGCCATGTTGGGGTAGTGCAGGCTGCAGCCTGTGACAAGGCAAATATTCCCTTGGCTTCACACCCCCCGGACAAGGACTCCAGGAGGATTGATGCCATGGCAAAGAAACAGTACATGGCAGCATCCTTGGGACTCAGACAGGCAAATTATAGGCTTATGTTGCTAGATATCAGAAATCCAGATGGGATACTGTTATGCTCTAGCAAAACAGGTCCCTGGCCAGCTTGCCAAGGAGCTGGAGCAGGTGGCTGCTGATGGTATTGAGGGCACCCAAGGTGCAATTCCATGCTGCAGTGGACTCAAATGATGTGTCATCAAGAGTCATGGCTACATCTGTGGCACTCGCAGAATGGCTTGGCTCAGATGTACTAGCCAGTCACAGGATACCCAGACTAAAGCCATGGATTTTCCTTGTTGGGTAATTCTCTGTTTGGGGAGCAGACAGAGAATTACATGAAGAAAAATGGATGAGTATAGGACCACCTATAGGAGTGCACAGGCCAAGGAAAGGCAGGCCACTCCTCAAGGGCAGCTTCCAGGGCCAGGGGTAGGCCTTTTCATAGGCCTTTTCCAAGCCCAGGCCTCTTCTTCTGCCTTATGCCCAGAGGGGTTCTTTAGAGGAGGCAGGCGGGGGTACAAGCAGGCCTGCTTCCACCCCTCAGCCCAAAGCCCCTGCCAAGCAGGCACCCTGATGGGGTTGCCAGGGCCGATTCTCACCTACCTGTAGGGGGCAGGCTGGCTTACTTTGTTCAGGACTGGGAGTCTCTGACATCAGACAAGTGGGTCCTGGAAGTAGTAAGCCAGGGACTGGTTCTCAGCTTCAAAAAGTTTCCAAAGATGAGAACCAGATCCTTTCCACCTGCAAATCCACCAGAGGCACTTGCCCTAGAGGCAGAGGTCTCTTTCCTCCTGGCTCTTAGAGCTGTGGAAAGGGTTCCACCCCTACACCAGGGCAAAGGGTTGTACTCCAGGTACTTCCTTACCCCAAAAAAGACAGGAGAATGGCGGCCCATCCTGGATCTCAGATACTTAAACAAGCACCTTTTAAAACCAAAATTCAAAATGGTGACTCTGGGAATTATTCTACCTCTCTAAGGCCAGGGGACTGGCTAGCGTCCCTGGACCTCAAGAATGCCTACTTCCATATTCTCATCAAACTCCCATGGAAGTACCTCAGGTTGAGCTGCCCTCAGGCCATTACCAGTTCAGAGCAATGCCCTTTGGCCTCACCTCTGCTCCAAGGGTATTCACAAAATGCCTGGCAGTAGCAGTTGCTTCCCTAAGAAGGCAAAAAATTGCCATCTTCCCTTACCTGGACGATTGGCTCATAGTAGGCCAGTCCCCAGACCAAGTCAGGTTACACCTACAGATAACTCAGCAACTGCTCACCTCTCTAGGTTTCCTTCTGAATCTCTCAAAGTCAGTTTTACAGCCTGTACAGCTCCTCACCTTCATAGGCGCAGAGCTGAACACAGAGAAAGCCAGAGCCTTCCTTCCTTCCTTTGGACAGGGCAAGGACCCTGGTCTCTCTGGCCTCCTCTTTCACCCTGCAGGTCTCTCAACCAGCAAGGCATTTTCTACAGCTCCTGGGGCACATGGCTGCCTCTACAGCAGTAGTGCAGGGAGCAAGATTTCAGATGAGGGACATCCAGTTCCATTTGAGAGCCTTTTGGTCTCAAAGGAAAGACCCTCTAACCAAATTGATCCCAGTGACTCGAACCCTGATCCAGGCCCTACATTGGTGGCAGGATCAGAGCAATCTGAGACAAGGGGTTCCTTTTGTTACTCAGTCTCACTCCTTAATCCTTACTACAGATGCATGCCTCTTGGGGTGGGGAGCTCACATGGGCGACCTCACTACCCAAGGGTTGTGGTCCCCTCAGGAATCTCTGCTCCACATCAATCTGTTGGAATTCAGAGCAGTTTTTCTAGCACTTCAAGCTTTTTCCAAATCTGTTCAGAACAAAGTTGTACAGGTCAGAACAGACAACACCACCACAATGTGGTACATCAACAAGCAAGGGGCACTCGGTGTGCGGCCTTGTGCACTGAAGCAATGAAGTTGTGGTCTCTGGCTTACTCCTGAACACCTCCCTTACGGCAGTTCACCTCCCAGGCAAGGACAATGTCCTGGCAGATGCTCTCAGCAGGATTTCCCAGGGCCATCACAGAATGGTCACTGGACCCCCTAGTTTTGAGGTGATCTTTGCCAGATGGGGCACCCCGCAGATAGATCTTTTTGCAGCCCCAGACAGTCACCAACTTCCCCTTTTTTGCTGCAGGCCCCCAGTGTTGGGCTTAGTCCCTCTGGATGCCTTAGTCCTCAATTGGGAAGGGAAGTTTCTCTATGCTTTTCCTCCCTTCCCTCTCCTGTTCAAAGTGCTAGTCAAAATCAGATCGCAGCCCTGCAAGATGATCCTGATTGCTCCAGATTGGGCCAGACAACCCTGGTATCCACTCCTACTGTCCTTAGCAGTCCATCTTCCCCTGTGTCTTCCCAGGAAGCACAACCTGTTAACCTGTGCTCAGGGAAGGGTTTGGTACCCGAACCTCAAATCTCTCAATCTCAAGGCCTGGCTCTTGAAGAGTTAGAGTTTGCTGATCTACACCTCTCCCAAGGTGTAATGGATATCCTGAAGGCTTCTAGGAAACCTTCCACCAGGGCTACTTATAATTCCAAATGGAAAAGGTTTTCCATATGGTGCTCTGGAAAGCATATTTCCTCAGAATCTGCCGATTTACCCACAGTCCTGGATTATATGGTCCACTTAAATACCTTGGGGCTGAGACCAGCTACCCTAAAAGTGCATTTGACAGCTGTGTCTGCTTTTATTTCAGCAGGTAAGCCTTCCTCTCTTTCAGCTCATTCTGTATTCTCCAAGTTTTTCAAGGGATTGCTTCATACCAACCCTCCATTCAGGGACCCTGCCCCTGCCTGGGATCTTAATGTTTGCATTGCTCAGCTTATGCAACCCCCCTTTGAGCCTTTGTCTTCAGCAGAACTTAAGTACTTGACTTGGAAGACTGTGTTTCTGGTAGCCATCACTTCTGCCAGGCGCATAAGTGAATTGCAAGCTTTGTCAGTGGAGCCTGATTTTATCTCCTTTCATAGAGATAAGGTGGTCCTCAGGACTAATAGGAAGTTCTTGCCTAAGGTGGTTTCAGATTTCCACCTTAATCAATCCATATCTCTTCCAGTGTACTTCACTGACCATTTCTCCTCTGGCGAGGAGGAGGTTGCACAGCAGATGTGAGAGGAGCCCTTAGTTACTACATAGGCGTACCAAGGGTCACAGGTTTGACTCCCTCAACTGTTCCTCACTTGTGAGGTTGGTAAAGGGAAACCTGCCACTAAAAGATCCATTGCCAGGTGGATTGTCTCTTGTATCCACTTTGCTATGAAAAAGTGGGTAAGGTTCCTCCCTCAGGCCTGAGGGCTCACTCTACCAGAGTACAGCTGCTTCCCTGGCTGCGGCAGGGACATCCTATTCTAGAGATATGTCAAGCAGCAGCTACCTGGAAAACAGTTCACACTTTTGCAAGCATTACTCCCTGGACATCCAGGCTAGGAGTGATGCTCGGTTTAACACAGCTGTGCTGCAGAGTCTATTTCCTAAGTAGGTTCTGTCCTCCTCCATGGAGGTACTGCTTTGTAGTCTGCATATGTCATAATATAGCAAGACTTCATGTTGTTTGAAGAAAAATTACTCCCTTAGTAATGTTGTTTCTTCTAATGAGTCTTGCTATATTATGACCCCCACCTGCCCCTCTCAGAACCTGTGTTTTGGGATGTGGGTGGGCAGTGCAGTGTTGGCATAGTAGGTGCCCACCTTGTTGTTTTCACCCTCCTTTCTTGGGGTGACTTGGTGTTGTGTTTTTCGGGGTTTTTTTTGGGTCTTCTGACTTGAGTCTTTGTTTTGGGACCAAAAAATGTGTTCTTATGTTTAGTAGCCAGTTGGCTAGTGTAGGTTTACAGCTTGCACACAGGACCTCAGTGAGTTTAGCTCGTAAAGATCTGACGGTTTGAGTTTGAAGAACAACAGGTAGAGTTTCAACCGAGCTTGAGCTCAGCGTTCCATGCCTGGCATGGAAAGTTAACTCTTTCACCTCTGGAGCAGTTTGAAGGTTGGGACTCACTGCATATGTCATAATATAGCAAGACTCCATTAGAAGAAACAACATTACTAAGGTGAGTAATTTTTTCTTCCATACCTATCATTTTGCGAACCAGGAAGGGTTAAAAGCATTTGAGGGTTTACAACATATTTATCATCTGCAGGCTAAAGTGGCATCCAAGCCCACCAGAACCATTATTTTAGTTTATTCGCTGTTCTCTGATGCAGTCTTTGCTTATGCATTTGACTTCCCAGTTATATATAGCAATATGACAGACTCCATGTGATAACAACAGATGAAATTAGAAATAGGTGACTGGAGAAATTAGCACAAATAAGGCCAGAGGCAGTGGGAGGTTTCTGTGAGTGTAATTCGTAGGGTAACTACCTTACCTACTTGGAGAGAATTCTCTTGGCAAAATATGGTTAGGTTCTTTAGAACCCTTGTACAAGATAAGTATATGCAGGGATTTGTAGCTAGGTATTGAAGAGGTGGTACAGAACAACCTGCCATACACTGTCATGTGTTTTGATCATGTTCAGTGCTACATGCCTTTTGGAATGCACTGTTACAGTATCTTTTCTGTATAAGAAGCATAGAAACATAGAAGCTGTCGGCAGAAAAGGACCTCTTGGCTCACCTAGTCTGCCCTAAAGTCCCTACCTGCTGTGCTACCGTAGACCCTAATTGATCTCAATCCTTACCACCCCCCAGCCCTGTTACTAAGGTCCTCCTGTGTCTATCCCATGCATGTTTGAAATCTGTTACTATTTCAGTACCCACCACCTCTGCTGGGAGGCTGTTCCAGGTGTCCACCACCATTTCTGTGAAGAAATATTTCCTCACATCCCCTCTAAGTGTCCTGCCTTTCAGCTTCACGTCATGCCCCCCTCATCGTTGAGCATCTCTCTTTTTTTTTTATTTAGGTATTTTCTGCCTCAGCCATGGCAGGTGCTTAGGAATTCTCTCTTAGATCCTGCCATGCCACTATCAGCTGATCCCCTGGTATTTTCCCCCGTGGCTTGCCCCCCGTGGCGGAGCCAAGGAGGTGGCGCCCCCTTCCCGGAGACCCAGTCCAGAACCACTGGGGTCAGCTCGTGGCACGGCGGACTGTCATGGAGCTCTGCCAGGCTCATTTTCCTCCTGGTTTTCTCCCAGCCCCCTTCCTATCGACATAATCACACGGGACACGCTTCCCGACCCGTAGTGCTCTCTAGTCGCCACCATAGGGCAATCAGTGAGCAAGACAATGTGGACCCTCCCCCCAAGAGAGGAGAGGAGAGCAGTCCTCCAGATGCTTAATCCTCCCTCCTCCCACTGACCCCCGATGGCCTGGGCTCGTTCCCAAACCCGGTTTGATGGTGTGGTGCAAGGTGTGTCATCCAGCACAACCCTCAGTGTCACCAGGCCATTTTGAGCATCTCTTTCTGTGTAGTATACCACCCTACTGTACCTTATTGATACCCTTGAATTATTTGAGTATTTCTTTCATGTCTCCCCTTTCTCTCCTTTCCTCCATTGTGTACATATTTACTTCCCTGAGTTTTTCCTCATAGGGCTCCTGATGCAAGGCATGCACCATTTTGGTTGTCCTTCTCTGTATGACCTCCAACTAATCTACGTCCTTCCTGAGATGGGGCCTCCAGAACTGGACACTGTGCTCAAGGTGTGGCCTCACCATTGATCTATACAAGGGTAACACTACATCCTTTTTTCTGCTGGTGATACCCCTCCCTGTGTACCCCAGCATCACCAACCTTTCCTACTGCATTGTCACACTGCTTTGCTACCTTCAGGTCATCAGATATGATGACCCCCCCAGATCCCTTTCCGGTTTTGTTAACATCTTCCCTCCAAATGATACATTGCCCTTGGGTTTCTGTGCCCCATGTGCATAATTTTAAATTTTTTTGGTGCTGAAGCCCAGTTGCCAAATCCTTGACCAGTCTTCCAATTTTTTAAGATCTTCCTTCATTCCTTCATTTTCTCCTTGAAGAGGACTGGTCCCAGTACTGACCCCTGTGGCATCCTGCTGGTGACCTTACCTTCCTCTGGTGAACTCCATTTACCATCTCCCTCTGGGTTCTGTTACTTAGCCAACTTTGTACCCATTTTACTATCGTTGGACCCACTCCCATGCTGCCTAGTTTGTTTACCAGTCTTCTGTGTGAAACAGTGTCAAAGTCCTTACTGAAATCCAGGTAGGCCACATCCACCACTTCTCCCTGAGCCACCTCTCTGGTAACCCAGTTAAAAAACTCTTATCAGGTTTGTTTGGCAAGATCTACCCCCCTTCCCCCAATCCATGCTGCCTCAGATCCTGCAATCCACTGGTGTTAAGGTATTCCTAATCCTTTCTTTAAGTAGAGTTTACATAGAAACATAGACTTTGACGGCAGATAAGGACCACTTGGCTCACCTAGTCTGCCCATTTCCCTACCTATTGGATAAGCTGCCGATCCTAGTTAACAAACAGCCTACTTCTTCCTACCCTCCCATCAGAATTGCCTTATGTCTGTCCCATGCATTCTTGAATTCCCCCACTGTTTTTGACCCCATGACCTCCTCCGGAAGGCCATTCCGTGTGTCCACCACCCTCTCTGTGAAAAAATACTTCCTCAAATTGCCCCTGAGCCATCCCCCCTCTATCTTCAGATTGTGTCCCTTTGTTCTTGCACATCTCTTTTTCTGAAAGATGCCACCCTCTTGGACTTTGTTGTTTCCCTTGAGGTACTTGAACATTTCTATCACATCCTCCCTCTCCCTCCTTTCCTCAAGTTTGCATAACCTTGCCCACCACCGAAGTCAATCTTACAGGTCAGTAGTTTCCTGCCTCCTCCCTATGTTCACTTCTGTGTAGTGGGACCTCATCCATCCTCCTCCAGTCCCTGGGAACTTCCCCCATATCCAGTGGTAGACTGAATAGGGTCATCAGAAGAGCAGATAGTTCCTTCAATATCCTATAGTGAACCCCGTCTGGCCCCATAACCTTGTCTACTTTTAGTTTTGTTAGCTCCCTGAGGACTCTCTCCTCTGTAAAAGGGCTAGTGTCCATCTCCCTTCCCTTAATGCCCTTCTCCGCTATATATGACCTGTCACCTACCCCTTCCTTTGTGAATACTGAACAAAAGTACTTATACAGTATGTCAGCTTTCTTCTGGTCCTCTTCCACACCTCCCCCCTCCTTTTTTAGTCTTACTATCCCTGCCTTGCCTTTCTTCTTTTTATTTATGTACCTGAAGAAGGTTTTATCCTCTCTTTTGCTGATTTGGCAATGCTTTCCTCTGTTTGTGCTTTAGCTCTTCTAACTGCCTTCCCTACCTCCCTTTGTTTCTCCTGATAACTCTCCCTATCCTCTTCCTTCTGTGTTGTTTTGTACCATTTGAATGCCTGCTTCTTTTTCTTTGTCTTCTCTGCAAGTTCTTTGGAGAACCATAGTGGCCTCTTTCTTCTCTTGCTCCTAGTAACCTGTTTGACACAGATGCGTGTTGCCTTCTCAATGGCCTGCTTTATTCTCGCCCACTTTTCCTCTACCCCACCCTTATTCCCTACTCCTGCTGGGGCTTCCCTGAGGCACTCTCCCATTTTCTTGAAATCGACCCTCCTGAAGTTCAGGTCTCTTGGTTTAGTGTGGCTCGGTTTTGGCCCTGTCTTTATGCTGAACCATGTTGTGTGATGATCACTGGTCCCCAGGTGACTTCCCACTGTGATGTCAGTGACACTGTCCCTGTTTGACCTAATAAGGTTTAAGAATGTAAAATAGCTATTACAAAATGTTGGCTAAATCCAAAATCTTCAAATATGATAGTACTTGTGACTGATGGAGTGGGAACAATAGACTATCTTCTGGCTTTGGCATGGCAAAAAGGCACCATACTCCAGGATGGGCAGACTGTAAGAATATATTTCGATACTAGCTATGCCACCTGTCAAGGAAAGAAGAAATCTGACAGGGTGTGAGCTATGCTCTATGATGCAGACATCAGCCATAGGATGGTCTTTCCAGTGAACTTGGGAATAGTGCACCAGAGGAAATTGTTCTTGTTTACAGACTCACTGGATGTCCTGAAGTGGGCACAGAAGCATGCCCCACCAAGACGGACCTGAGAGGAACATGGGGTCTCTCAGTCAGAGGAAAGAAGGCTCCTAAGGGACTTTTAAACTTGTTCACCCTTTCTAACCAGTATGACGTGAGTGGTAGGTAAATTGTTTTCCTAGGTAAGGGACTTTCCTAATTTGATTTTTGTCTCTTCAGACCATTGCAAATAAACATGGGATGACCTACCACCTCATGAGACTTTTGACAGATTTTATAGTCTGTGTACATGTTTGTCTCCCTCACAGTTAAGATGGGCGTCAGTTCTGTTCCTTTTTCTGGTGAAGGAATTTGTTATATATGTACTGTTAGTTTAAAAATTGTTCTTTATTAGCATGACAAAGGTTTATGATTTTCAGCTGTCACTTAGCATAGGGTAGATCTGTTGCCTGGCCTTCATGGGGGTCCTTTTGCATTTACTCAATGCAAGCAGAAATGGAAAAGCATGACAGTTTGCCCCCTTTACCCTTCATTAGGGAGGGGAAGAGACTTGTGGAGCACTTCTGTACTTGTAATCAGAAAAAATGCTGTGCAGCTCTTGGACTCTGTGACATAGCTGTAATCCACCCCTGTGGGTTGGGTTTACTAATTTCCCTCGGCCCAGTCCCTTTGGCCAGTATTAATTTATTAATATGTATGGTGGGGTCTTCACGGGTCAGATGTCGCTGCCAGTGGCTGGTGATATATAGTTTTTTTTTTGGCACCATTGGAAGAGGATTCTCATACCATGGGAGTTTAGCAAATGATGATGAGGAGGAGTTACCTAAACCAGACAATAGAAGCACTCTGGGTATGGGGGTTGACACCAGTCCATTTACAGAAGAAAGAGTCCTGAAAGAACTCCTAAAACGCAAGGTGGACAAAGCAATGGGGCCTGATGGGATTCACCCCAGAATCCTTAAAGAACTAAGGGAGGACCTAGTGACACCACTGACCACACTTTTAACAAATCATGGGAGGAAGGGGTGGTACCTGAGGACTGGAGGAGGGCAGATGTGATTCCCCTTCACAAAAGTGGGAGCAAGGCAGAAGCAGGAAACTACAGACCTGTAAGTTTGACCTCAGTGGTAGGGGAAAATGATGGAATCACTTCTGAAAGAAAGAATTGTTGAATACCTAGAGGCCAGCGGGGCACAGGACCCAAAGCAGCATGGATTTACAGCAGGAAGGTCATGTCAGATGAATCTAATAGATTTCTTTGACTGGGTGACCCAAGTAATAGACCAGGGAAGGGCTGTGGATATGGCCTACGTAGACTTTAGCAAGGCATTTGACACAGTCCCACACAAAAGATTAATAATCAAGTTAGCCAGCCTGGGAGTGGGTCCCAGGATGGTAACCTGGGTTGCAAACTGGCTGCACAACAGGACACAGAAGGTAATAGGTGGAACACATTCCGAAGAAAGGGGGGTCACTAGTGGAGTACCTCAGGGCTCAGTACTGGGTCCAGTCCTCTTTAACATCTTTATAGGTGACATTGCAGAGGGTCTGGAGGGAAAGGTATGCCTCTTTGCAGATGATACAAAGATATGTAACAGAGTTGATACACAAGGGGGGGTAGAAAGGATGAGAAGGGACTTGGCAAGGTTGGAGGAATGGTCAGACATATGGCAACTTGGATTCAATGCAAAGAAGTGCAAGTAATGCACCGGAAACAAAAACCCAGGAGAAGAGTACACAATAGCAGGGAGGTACTAACAACAACAAAATGGAACAGGACTTGGGGGTGGTCATATCAGATGATCTAAAGTGGGTAAGCAATGTGAGAAGTCAGTAAGGAGAGCCAGGGGATACTGTGATGCATAGGAAGGGGCATTACAAGTAGAAAAGGAAGTGGTTATCCCTCTGTACAGACAGTTGGTGAGACCCCATCTGGAGTACTGTGTGCAGTTTTGGAGACCTCATCTACGCAAGGACGTAGGATAGAAGCAGTCCAGAGGAGGGCAACTAAAATGGTGCAGGGTCTGCATCAGAAATCATATGAAGAGAGACTGAGAAAGCTTAATATGCATACCCTTGATGAAAGGAGGGACAGGGGGGACATGATAGAAACGTTCAAGTACCTCAAGGGAATCAACAAAGTCCAGGAGGGTAGCATCTTTCAGAAAAAGAGATGTGTAAGAACAGGGGACACAATTTAAAGATAGAGGGGGGCGGCTCAGGGGTAATGTGAAATCTTTTTCATGGAGAGTAGTGAATCGTGGAACTGCCTTCCTGGGGAGGTTGTTGGGGCTAAAACAGTGGGGGAATTCAAACATGCATGGTACAGACACAAGGCAATTGTAGTGGGGGTGGCAGGAAGTAGGCTATTGGTTAACTAGAATCTGCAGCTTATCCAGTAGGTAGGGAAATGGGCAGACTGGGTGGGCCAAGTGGTCCTTATCTGCCGTCAAAGTCTATATTTCTATGTTTCTATGAGTTGTGGGGCAGGGGCGATTGCCTGCTCTTGCTGTATGAGGCTTGTGTCAGGTGGTCATCAGAATGTGGAATTGCTCTGACGTGGTGGTGGCGGCCATTGTCCTTTGCTTTCTTGGCTCCGTGGGAAGCGGCAGTTCTCTCATGTTATCCCTGGCTGGGTTAGAGCCAGTTCGGGAAGAAAAGAAAGTATGTCAGCCAGGTTGGGGGTAGCTGCGAACCTGTGGTACTGGAGAATGAAGAAAAGCTGGATGGTGAGAGAGTATGCCTGTGCAGTAAGGAGGTGGGGCGAGGATGTCTAGTGTGGGTTGTGATCCAGAACCTGAGTTTCACAAGGGGAAAGTCGGAGGAGGAAGGAGCCTGGATTGGAGCCCCAATCGCGAGGGTCCCCTGTCAGCAGCCGCCTCGCACGTTCATGCAGGACATTTAGGAACCTGCTCACATGTTGCTTAATCAAGCATGTAGCCAGAGTTGGAGGACTTATGCGGCTGCCTGAGTAACAGGAGTCACCTGGCTTCTCAGAATGTTGAAGCTGCTGCCCAGTTTGATTCCAGTTTGTGGTCACCTGGCCCAGGGAACTAATGTGAATGTTGGGTTTTAGCTTGACCATGATAATCCACCGAATATTTATTTATTTATCACTAGGATTACAAATACCTTTGAATCAGGGGTTCTTTTACAAAGGTTCCATGTCAAGAGGCGAGACAATGTAAAACACAGGTGAAAATAACAGTAAGATAAATAACAGAGTAGAGAATTGCAACAAGTAGTACAGAGATGTTACTACCTGGAGAAACAAGTGGTACAAAAAACTTTCCCATAGGAAGAATGACTTAACAATGAAATTGCAAAACATTAGTATAACAGACAAGATAGCAGTCCAAAAATATAGCAGACTTTGTCCAACTAAGAGCTAAATAAGGAGTAAAAACAGCAGGAGGAAATGCTACAGAGGGAGTGGAGGAGGGAGGTGGGTAGGAGGAGATGAGGGAAGGAGGCAGCAGTTAGAGGGTATTTGACTCAATGGAGGACTTCTGGGTCTGGAGGAGAATGTACTGTGTAAATAAGTTATGAATTATAGTGGTGTTCATTATTTAAGGTATGGGATCCCTCGTTTTATATTTTAAACTGGAGTATACATTTACTTATTTCAACTGTTTGCTGCTTAACCTGTGACTTCCGTTGCAGCCCAGCACCAAAGGAGGCACCCCACTGACTCAGAAGAAGCCAGTAACTCAGTCAGCCTTGGTAAGAATTGAACTGGTGATTGTGGAATGTGGTGTCTGCTGTTGCAGGGAGGTGGAGAGACTTGTGGAGCACTACTGTACTTGTAATCAAGAAAAATGCTGTGCAGCTCTTGGACTCTATGAAACAGCATTACACGATCATGGACTTGTAGTTGGTATCCATTAATTTACCCTTCACTGTCATATCTGAAAAGCAGTAGTCAGACAAACTTGTGCATTAAGAGGAGTGGTGCCCTCATTGCTATTTGAAGTGATGCATGTACTGTGCCTGTTGTATTAACTGCATGCGAGTTTCTTGCAAACAGTAAACATAAAGTAAAAAAAGAAAACCAATAACGGAATGCCCAAGCAGGAAGTCCCACCTTTCTTTTTCCCAGACTCCCTCATGCCAGGGCTCTACAAAGCCCACTGATTCAAAGTCATCCTGAGCCCATAGGACTCGACAAAATGGAGGTCAGCAGACCAGAAGCATGTGGAGCCAGGTATTTCTTAAACAGGTAAGTTTTCATCCAATACATATAGGGATGTGCGCAGTTTGTGCTCAAAGAAACATTTAATAGCAGAAAATTACAGTAGAAACCTGCAATGTGAAACTAATGGCATTGCTAATGCATTGTTTGTGGCATATTGTAAAACGTGCTGTATACATTTTATCCAACAAGAGTTTCAAGCTTCCTGATACCTTAATTACCCTCCATGTAAAACTAAAGGTAGTTAATAGTAGTTCACCTTCAGTGTTTTATTATATTTTATTTATGGTCAAAAGCACAGATTCATAGCATTTGTTTATGTCATTGCTACCAAAGGTACTATATTTTGCAAGTGGTAATTTTGAACAGGGGAAGAGAACACAGCACCAAAGCTCAAGCTTTTATTTCACTTTAACTGTGACAGAGCAGCCCTTATGACCCAATGTTTTACTGTGTGTGTGGGTGGGTGCGTGCGTTGTGTGGGTGTTGTGTGTTGGGGATGGGTCACAAAGAGAAGAACTGGAAAGTGCATTTAAAAGTTTTTACTCTCGGTGATCAGGCCAGAGAAGAAAATATTGAATAATAAAGGATAGCATAAAGAATGGCTGCAGCCAAAAGGACAGGTAAGAAACATTAAAGGTTGTCTGTCATTCTGTAAACCCATTTTTGCACTGAAGGTTTCAGGTTTTAGTATGCTTTCATTTTATCTGGTACCTTAGGGTAGCCTTGTTATGTCTGTATGGTTTTTTAGCCCCTTAAGACCTAATTTTCTATTTTTATTTACAAAAAAAAAAAAAAAATAACACCATGAGAGGGTTTCACCCTATCACAGTCTGCATGTGCCAGGACTGGGGAGGACGGCAGGTGAAAGCAGGCTCAGTGGTGTGGATGGTGGGGGCAGCCATCATTACAGCAGCCAGTTGGGGTGTTTTCCCATTTTTAGTGCCATCACTACCCACCAATCTATACGATGCGTTTAGCATCCTACTGCTACTTCAGCATATGGGGTAGGGGGGCAACGTTGCATGGTCACCCATGGTGTCAAAGCCACGATACAGCTGCAGGAGATGCTACTGCAATAGGAGCCTGCCACCTTCCCCAGAGCATTTGACTGCTCCCTCTGCAACATTCCCATGGCTCTACTTGCTCAGAGCATGAACCCAGATCACCCACATGGGAGTGTGATGCACTCCCTTGGCACCACCGAGCTGGCCAAAATATTGCTTCCTAACAAGACTTATTTTTTGGTAATCATTTGTTCTGCCAGAAGAATCATCATACTTTTACAGTAGCTCTTTCATATTAAGAGCAGTATCTTATTTTACATTAGGATAAGGTTGTTCTTTGTACTGTCTTCTCTTGTGTTTCCAGGATTCCCATAGCTTTTCTTGTGAATCAAGAGGAGAACTTCCATCTTTCTGTCTGAAACATGCAAAAGTAACCTTGACATTTGTGACTTTTTAGTTACAGTACCACTGCATTATATATAAATTGAACAGGAATGATTCCTTGTCATATGAGTATATTGGATCCCAGTCCCTTCTCTCTGAGACCAAGGGCCTAAGAACCCTCAAAATGCTATGTGAGTGTTGGGGCCTCTTTCAATTCTGGATAACGTTACTTTCTTTAATATGACTTTAGGTTTTATGAGGGGGGCAGGGGATGGCCTTATTAAGGCCTTCTTATTCAACAGTTGTCCGTAATAGGGTTGAGGTCTGCACGTAAAATTATTTTTCATGTGATATTATGAGACTCATGGTTATTACCTTGCATCTATACCACAATACTGTCTTGCTATTAGATGTATTTTTGTGTATTGTATGTCCTCTTCTGAGGCATTAAAAAAAATCTAAGTTTATAAAAAACCAAACAAAAAAAAAAACGTGATCTCAAGACCAACAACCGCACGTATCTATAAGGAGTGCTGTTAATACAGTGTGCACGTCTGTGTAAGGGGAGACCTTCTATAGTATGTGGGAGGAACTATTTATAAGGCAGATGCAGTTCCTTAGCAGAAACACATGATGGTGGTGTGTGTTAACCTGTGACATTGTGTCAGAAATTAAACTACATAGAGGATTGTGTATGAGCAGTCATACATAACAAGGATATTCTTGTATTGAGAGGGTTCCTTGGTAACAGATGACCTCGAGAGCACAGCTTGAGAGGTACTCTGTTACCAAGGGAACCTCAAGATACATGAATTTCCTTGTTTGTGTGTGACTGCTCATACACAATCTTTTATAAGGTATGGGCAGTCACAGCATAGAAAATCACACAAAACCAGCTGGAGAATACAACATTGTCTTTTTTTTTTAACTGACACAGAGTGCTGCAGATGTTTCTGCAAGTTCAAGTTAAAAAAAAAAACAGCAACTTCCAGCTTAACTGGATTCAGGAAAGCAACTATGTGGCAGCATTCCAATTTGTTTTGCTGCAGTAGTGATATAGCTAGTGCAGCATAACAGTTGTGATGACATAGCTACTGCAGCATTACAACTCCATTCTAGTTATGGATTTCTATCCATAACAACATTCTACCATACACTATAATCAAATACTTTCTAGACTGAGACTCTTTAGCTGGTGATCCCATACTACAGTGCAGAAAGGGTAAAGAGGTAAAAGTTCCACCCCCTAGAATGTTTTAATTTTGAGAAATCAGGCGAATGGCCAGAGTGGTGGCAACATTTCAGTCGGTTTCAGATTGCAGTAAAACTCACTGCAGAAGATGAAGCAATGCAGATCAGTTCATTAAAATATGGTGTGGAGATGAACAGATTTTCAAGTTATGTCTCCTGCTGAAGAGTATACTGCTGATAATTTTGATGTGGTTCTGCAAAAGTTTGATGAACATTTAATTCCAAGGAGAAATATTGAGTGGCATTTTCCTTTTTTATATAATTATATTTTATTGATAGATAAAAGATATCAATGTATTACAATATCCTCATTTGCAAATCACAGTACATTTCAATACAGTTCTGTACATTTCAACCTATTTCATAAAAATTAAATAAAAAGGGGCTAGCTCCATTGTACCAGGTGATAGGGGTTCGCCTGACAAGCTGGCAACCTGGATTTGCATTTCGAGCCCGGGGCGGCAGGAAAGGAAGCTGGCAGGGACACTCTCCTCCTTGGGGGGAGAGACAGGGATGCTTCCGGTGGCTGAGTTCGGCACTGCGTGATGCATCATGGGTGACCTCACGACGCATGTGCGGGCAGCCAGGATGCTGCAGCATGCGTCCAGTATGGGGAGGGAGGAAAGAAAAAATAGGACACTGGCCACTTCACCACCAGATGATGGCAACCCCCATCCTCCTGATGCCATGGTAGCTAGGATAGCCCCCATGCTGCGCTCCTCTCCATTCCGTCCCAGATGGCAGAACGTGCCTCCGGGCACTGGATAGTCTCCCCTCGCGGTTGCCCTCATGGGTAGGGGGGGCCCCCATCAAAGGGATATGGTGGGACAACCAGAGTGGCAAGATGTGGGGGCAGCAATTGGCAGGAATGGAGGATCGGGGCAGCAGTAAGAGACTGGCCGCCCAAAGGAGAGATCATTGAGGATGGCTGCCAGTAAGAGGTAAAAAAAAAAAAAGGCAGAGAAAATAAAAAAAACATGACATTCAAACAGAGAACTTGAACTGGATCTCTAAGCATTACTGTTTATAAATCCGTTCTTTACCCTTTTTTTTCCACTCATGGCAGGAAAGAGCCACATCAGTTTTTCAGACATGGCTGCCGAAATCTATCCCAGTAGTTAAACCATGAAAAGTTGTTCTAACTCCATGGATGGAACTCTGCAACTGCATCTGAAAAATGGATGCAATTCCCACAGTTGTAGCAGAAACTGCCGTAAACTGTGGGAATTGTCACAAATTCATCCAAATGTCTGTGAATGAGGCACAGACATGTGGATGCATTTGCTTGGATGCAGCATATGTCCGGAATACAGATGCAAGTGCTGCATCCACTCTTTTAAAAATCTTGCCCATTATCTATGAGCATGCCTGTTTCCATCTGAGAAAGCAAAAAATGGGTGCGCCAACCAAAGCTTTTATTTGAAGCTTGTATGCTTAGCAGAGAACTGTGATTTGGGGCCTCACTAAAGGTGAGTATATCAGAGATGAAACTGTAATGTGCCTTTTGGATAAAGCACTGTTAGAGAAACTGCAGCTGCAAGCAAACCTGACCTTAGTCTCTGCAATTGAGATAGCCTGTAACCGTGAATGAATTAAAAGTCAGAACATAGAACAGCATGGGAGTGAGACAAACCTTGAGGAAGTAACATTTGGCAATGCAAAGCTAAAGAAAAAAAATTATGGAAAAGAGGTGCAGAGAGCTCCTGGCACTGTGCATTTTATAGTTTAACTTAAATAAGATAGCAAGAGTGGTAGAAATGCATTTCACCGGCTACAACCAGTAAGGAGGGTGTGAGACCATGAGGTTTTAAGAGCTGTAGATTGAAAATAAATTTCACAAAAGCACAAAAATATACAGTGGTTTGACCTTTCCAGTCGAGTATACTCGCTTAGTGTCATCTACCCCACCATACAAAACTCAGAACATTTCTTATCCTGGTAGTGTAGGTCCTTCTTACTTATACCCTGTTGGAGCATCTGAAGAAGATATATGATCCTTGAGGAAATATTCATATTAATCAAATTTATCCTACCAAGCCAAGATATGGGAAGACCATTCCATTGAGCTGAGCCAGCATATACCTGGGTAAGAAGGGGTCCATAAATGGGGCGAGTGGTCCACATAAACCCCATATATATTGTTTTATTTGTCACCTTATATGTGATCTGTCCCAAGGCCCCGCAACCCCCTCTCCAGACACTCCTACTGGCATTATTTCAGATTTAGTGAAATTAAGAGTACTGGGCAGAATCAAGCCACACAAAGGTGAGGGCCCTGAACTTCAGGAGGACTGATTTTACACAGCTGGAGAAATGCCTCAGGGATGCCCTGGTGGGGTGAGTACTTGGGTGGAGTGGAGGAATAGTGGGTGAAACTAAAAGGAACTATAGTGAAGGCAACAAACCTCTGCATCAGGTAAGTAAGCAAAAGTAAGAGGAAAAAGAGACAGCTATAGTTCTCAAAAGAGGTGGCCAGGAAGGTAAGGGCCAAAAAGTTAGCATTCAGGAGGTAGAAGGAGGCACAGAGGAAGGAGGAAAGGGAGGTGTATCAGCAAAAGCAGAAGGAGCAAGGAAAAGCAGTCAGGAGTGCAAAGGCACAAACAGAGGAAAAAATATTCAGGCAATAAAGAAAGGGGACAAGACAATTTTTCAGATATGTAAGCAAAAGGAGAAAGACCAGGGGAGGAATTGTAAGGCTTGGGGGGGAGGGGAGTGTGTGGAGGGGGATCAGGAAAAAGCAGACATCCTGAACAAATATTTTTGGTCAGTGTTCACAGAGGAAGGGGAAGGGGAAGGTGAGGGACCACAGATAAGTGACAGGAGCATCGAAGGAAGGAAGGTGAACACTATTCCATTTATGGAGGAGAGAGTCCAAAAGGAACTCACAAGTCTGAAAGTGGACGAAGTAATCAGGCCAGATGGGATACATCCAAGGATACTGAAGGAGCTCAGAGGGGTACTGGCAGCATCACTGGTGGTCCTGTTCAGCCACTCACTGGAGATAGGAGTGGGGTTCTGGAGGACTTGAGGAGGGTAGATGTAGTCCCACTGCACAAAAGTGGCAGCAGGGAGGAGGCTGGCAACTACAGGCTGGTCAGCCTGACTTCAGTGGTGGGGAAATTAATGAAATCACTACTGAAGGAAAGGACTGTGGAATATCTTGAATTCAGCAGCTTACAGGATCTGAGGCAGTATGGATTCACTGAGGGGAGGTCATGTCAAACAAATCTGATAGATTTCTTTGACTGGGTGACCAGGGAATTGGATCAGGGTGGAGCGGTGGATGTGGCCTACCTAGATTTCAGTAAAGCCTTTGACACCATTCAACATACGAGACTCATAAACAAGCTGGGCAGCCTTGGAGTGGGTCCAAATGTGGTAAACTGGATAAGGAATTGGTTGGGAGATAGGCCTCAGAGCGTGGTGGTAAACAGAGTTCACTCTAAAGAAGGGAGGGTGACCAGCGGGGTGCCACAAGGATCAGTATTAGGAACAACCCTCTTTAATGTCTTTATTAGGGACATTGCAGAGGGGCTGGAAGGGAAGGTATGCCTTTTTGTAGATGATACAAAGATTTGCAATAGGGTAGACACTCCGAGGGTGTGTGGAAAAAATGAATAGGGATCTAAGAAAGATTGAGGAGTGGTCAAGAGTGTGGCAACTAAGTTTCAATGTGAAGAAGTGCAGAATCATGCACTTGGGGTACAGAAACCCAGGAGTGGAGTACAAGATGGGGGGAGTGGTACTGACGACCACCAAACAGGAAAGAGACATGGGGGTAATCATATCTGATGACCTAAATATGGCCAAACAGTGTCACAAGGCATTGGGGAGAGTCAGTGGGATGCTGGAGTGCACAGGGAGGGGTATCACCAGCAGAAAGCGGGATGTGGTGATACCGCTTTATAAATCATTGGTGAGACCTCATCTAGAGTACTGTGTCCAGTTCTGGAGACCACATCTCCACAAGGACATAGAGTAGAGGCGGTCCAGAGGAGAGCAACTAAAATGGTGAAGGGTCGCATCAAAAGCCCTATGAGGAGAGACTAAAGGACCTCAGTATGTATACCCTGTAGGAAAGGAGGGAGAAAAGGGATACAACAGAGACTTTCAAATACCTCATCGGCATCAGTAAGGTACAAGAGGGAAGCATCTTTCAGAAAAAAGGGTTAAAGAACAAGGAGTCATGCTATGAAGTTGGAGAAGTTAGACTCTGGGAAATGTGAGGAAGTACTTCTCCATAGAAAGAGTGGTAGATGCATGGAACAGCCTCCTGGCTGAGGTGGTGGGGCAAAACTGTACCAGGACTCAAGAATGCATGAGATAGGCATAAAGGAACCTTTGTAGTTAAGAAAGGAAGGATAAAGCCGGAGATTAAGTAGGGTCTGTTGTATTACAGTAGGGAAAAAGAGTCAGACTAGGTGGGCCAAGTGGTCCTTATCTGCTGTCAAATTCTATGTTTCTATGTAAATAGAACTAAAATTAGGACATTTATGATATGATGTGCAAAAAGATATTATCAGCCCAAACTATGTAACTATTAATGAATAGTGACTGATGGAATCTGATGCAAAAGAGGATTTACAAATAGCTGAGGTTTCATTTGAACTGAATAGCTGCTGTTGCTGCTAAAAGTGCTGTTGCAGAGAATTTCCAGGAACTGCTACTGGATTTTAAAGGTTGGAGAACAGCCCTTTTTACCACTGCTGGTGTGCCTGAGGGAAGAGTAAGATAACAGATCTTTGACTCCGGGTGCATTGGTATCCTGATTGAGGGTGCACCCTAGGTAGAAGCAAGGGAGCACCCTGAACTAGGCCTCGCATGGACCTTGACATGCTGCCATGCTGTTTGCAACTGCTATGCCAAATGGAACTCCCTGTAAGTAAGAACTGACTCAGCCCTTAGCAGAGGGGCCAGTCTACTACTGAACCATTGGGGTTAGGCTATATCTGAAGTCAGCCAGACCAGCATAGAAGCTCTCCTTTGTTCCTTCCCAGCCTGTCAGATCATGGTTGTCAGACATGTGAGCACTGGCCTAGACAGTGAGATTACCAAGACACTGGAAGTCAGAGTTTCAAGTTTCTTTTTTCAATTACAAATTTGTTGTATGGATTACAATTTCTCATTTGAATTACAAAGTTTGTGGTTTTATCGGTTGCTAGCAAAAGTCATTTGGGTGAGGTTTCTTGCTGCAGAAAGTGCAGCAACACAATACAATGGGCAATGTGTCATCAGGCTTGCAACTGTTAATTTAGTCTGGGTTTTCAGTAACTGTTTAAAAGGGCAGTAATTGTCTTGAAAGTAGAGTCTTTTGTGGGGTCTGGAAATAGTATGTGACTGCTGCTATTGCTTTGGGTAGCTGGGCTGGGTACAGGCAGCAGAGGGATCCTTGTGTGGCATGAGAGAGGGCCTTATTCCTTGCCAAAACCACTGTGTATTTTATAACCATCCCTTCTTCATTTACTAGACAATTGCTGACAGTTAATAAAAGTTTTGTTGTTATTTTCCTGTTTTGGTGTATGAGCATATTATTAGTGAGCATGTTATTTGTAACATACCAAATTATGTTTTCAGTAAATCTAAGTACAACATCTGGTTGGTCCCAGGGTGGTGTTCTTAAACTGTTGGAAGGTGGGTTGGTACTGCATCCCAGAGTGATACTGCACACTGAACATGGCCCACTTACTGTATCTGTCTCTGAGTGGAGGCACCGTGCAACATGTTCCTATCTACAGAAATTACCTTCCCCAGTCTGAGGAGTCCAGTGAGCCAAATGACCTCAGATGTGTTTGTAGTCACCACAGGTACAAGGCAGGGGGAGAAAATATCCTAACATTTGCATGGATACCTGGTTATATTATATTTGGGGACTCACCTCACACCTTGTCTCTCCAAAATGTGTGCAGCCAATTTTTTCCCCCTTCTACATGACATCTAGGCAGAGTAAGATAGATGGAAGCCCTGGTATCTCTCACTGGTCAGGAAAATAGAAGCCACAAAAATGGTCACATGGATAACCCATTTCTCTATACATACAAAATGGACTCTGATAGGAAACTTTTTATGGGAGAGCAAATCATTACAGTACAGGCACACTAAGTTCCGGTTCCATTGTCATCAAGACTACTATCAGGCATACATGGGAGCTCAGAGAACTCGGGGGGGGGGTCTCCCTGAGGTAAGGGACCACCCTTTGAGCACAGGTGGAAGTTGACGCAACTGGGGGCTATTCACCTGCTAGCTTCCTATACTCCCCCTTGATAAAAGGGGTTCTGAAGTACTCCCACTATATCCCCTTCTGTTCATGTTTGGAAAAGACTTGGTAAAACTATTAAAATGCCCCTTACCTCCATTAGCTTATCTCTGCTGTGGGGCAATCCAACGCTATGCATTGGGGCATTGTCTTGAACAATAGAAGAAATGGCAACTGCAGGGCATCCACTCTGTATGTGATCTCATACACCCAGGTGCCACATATTTAGATTTGTTGAAGGGCAGCAATACAGAGTTTATCAGTTTCCTGTTAACATTTCTGGAAATATTTACAGATAAGCCTGCTAATCCCATTCTTGGGAAAGTGGATTCATACCCTACCATCACCTCTGCCCAGTTGGCTCTCACTTTGTAAGGGCACAGCAACCAATATCTACAAAATGTAACTGGGTCACCGTGCATGTTTTGGATGTTGTTCATGGTTACTACCCCTCTACCTTGTGCCTCGGGGGCTACAAACAGGGCTGAGGGGGGTCTGGGCTTGTTAAACTGCATTGGGGGGTTGGTTCAGAAGGGGATAAAGGAATAGAGTGGTGCCTCCACCCAGAGAAAGATAGTCTGGCCAGGTCAAAAGTACAGTACTGTTCCCTGGGATGCAGTACCTCCCCACATGTTATGGGACATCATCCTTTGACCAACCAGTACCCACATTTTACTTTTTTTTAATTTTAATTTTTATTTGGTACACAGGTGCAACATACATGGCTCATTAGAGATACAGGCATTTACACATCAAGGTGCAGTAACATATCTCTTCTGGAGACCGTTTTTCTTATGTACATTACAGAAAGCTGAAATTATGATAAATTCCTATCACCTGTTGTATTCCCCTGGTTACCTCAATTGAAACATGGTAGTCACTAATCTCATAAAGTATGATTAAGGACTAATGCACAACAGGGTGTGTGTCATTCTGGGATAATGTCGCACCTCGAGTGGTTAGGAATGAGGCTGGAAGCTGAGTGCATCCAACACTTGAGAAGTGATGTTATCCTAACATGACACACACACCCTGGGGTGCATTATTGCTATTATACAATGGCTCCTCTGCATCCTTTACATTTTGACATATAGACATAATGTAGTCCCTTTCTCTTAAATCAATGAAGTGTTATTGTGGTAGTGGTTACAGCAGTATAATGGGTAATATGCTGATTTACATACAGCAACAAGGAGTTCTGGTAGCTCATAAAGTTAAATTTTCTTACTCAACAATGCAGTCTTATATTTTGGTAGTGGTGACTACAGTATTGCACAACATTGTGGGTACAACATGAAGCTGTCTTCCATTTTTTCCTTACTTGGAGATGCAGTGCTCTTTTTTGGTAGTGGTTACAACAATATAAGATCTCAGATATTTATTTTCACAATGAAGCATTGTGCACACACTGATAGCTGACAATATTTCTTTACTGAGAGATGTACTCTCCTATTTCTATAGTGATACAGAAATATAATAGCTTGTGTACTGATTTATATAGTAAAGAATTGTGGGTACAGTAGCTAATTTTTCTGTCTGCCTAATCTGCATGTGGAATGATTTTTCTTACTGATGACATTCAGTCATGTGCGTGCCTGGACTTGATACAGTGATGTTATACTAGGATAACATCACTGTCCCAGGTACACACTGACTAATCAGAGCTCAGGATTCTTTCCTTGCCATAGTATAATATTTATTATAATATACGATTCCCTTAAAGTTCTTAGTATTAACTATTGATAAGAAAAGTCTGTCCCTCTCCTTACCCCATTGTATAGTCAACTGAGTGGCATTTGGCCTAGTCCCAGAGACAGGTCTAGGTTCATGGGACAAAATGATCATGCTTTGCCATTATGTAGAAAAGCCAGTGCCCCCCATCTGTTATCAAATAATTCCATTTGATTCCAGAGTTTGTGTGTTACCTTTTCCATATTGTACACTGAGATCATCAAGTCTCTCCACTGTTCCCTATCTGGGAGTTGGGGCCGTAACCCTTGTTTGGTTCTTGTCTTTTTAGCTGTGTTCAATGCTATGTGTAACAAATACCTCTCATGCTTATTGTAGTGATTATGAAGGTAATCTAGTAACAATATCAATCTGGAGGTCGACTCTGTCAGTCTAGGGAAAAGTTCCAGTAGGTCTGAAGCCCCGTCTTGCCAAAACTAAGACAGACAAGGGCATGACCAAAATATATGTGTATGGTGAGCTAATTTCTCCCCACATTTCTTTCAGCAGTCTGCCCGAAGGCTAGATTTAACTGTTATAGAAGGGGTTCAGAAGTAACAAGTTATCGTTTTCTAAGCAAACTCCTTCCAAGTGTTAGATGAAGAAACTTTGTTGTCTATAATAAAATCTTAGACCAGGCTTCTGTCGGTAGCTGTAGATTTAACTCTGTCTCCCATTTAATGATCACCCTCTGAAGGGTTGCCTTTGGCAGATTACCTAGTGCCTAGTATGCCTGCAAAAAGAAATGATGTGATGTGCCTTGAGATTAGCAGGTAACTAACAATGATTAGAGGGTAGGACTCCCTGTATTTTGTCAAATTTCCTAGTGTGCTATAGAGGTAGTGCCGAACTTGGAAGACTCTAATTTGGTCGGCTGCTGACAGTGCATATTTTTGCTGTAAATATTCAAAAGTGTGTGTAATTCCCTGCTGCAGAAACTGGTACAGGAGTATCAACCCCCGCCTCTCTAAAAATCTAAAACTGGGGTCTGTTTGATTTGGGGGAAAAAGCACCATCGTAGGGTCTGTCTGATTTGGAGGAAAAGGCAGCATCGTAGGTAACAGCAGTCATGGGGAGAAGGGCTTGTCTAAGCCTCTTATCTTGTCATACCTTATCCCATGTATAAAGTGTATTTCTAGTGAATATATTTTGTGTTGCCTGTTCCAGTGGTAGAGATGGGTTAACAAATAGTGTTTTTAAGGAAAATTGCAGCTCATTCACATTCATTCATTCATTCATTCCCAATGTGCATCATAGTGAGGGTCAAGCCACTCTGTTATATGTCGGAGCTGCGCCACCTAAAAGTAGTATTGTAAATTTGGAAGCGCCAACCCATCCTGTTCCTTAGCCAATTGTAGTTTATTATAGGCTATTCTGGGCTTTCTCCCCACCCAAATACACACTTTACTTTTAACAATACACACTTTTGTACAGATTACTGTAGCCTGCTAAATAATATACTCACACACCAAAATTGGGAAAAGAAACATAGAAACATAGAAGTTGACGGCAGATAAGGACCGTAAGGCCCATCCAGTCTGCCCATTTCTTTTTCTACCTTATGAATGTGCCATCGGCCTTTGCTCTGTCAATGGCTTATCTATTCATACTCATCTGTATTGAACAAAAGGGCTTTTACATTCTGGTCAGTGAAGGAAAAAGAAGGTTATGCATTTAGTAAATAACAGGTTATGCATTTAGTAAGTAACAGGGTGCATTCAGACTTGCAGCAAAACAACTGAAGGTCAAATTTCAAGTTTATTGATCAAGATCAAATCATTACAGACAGTTCAAACACGATGAATAGCTATAAACAGTACAAATATTAAATATTATAAAATGGGTTACTCGAGGAGCTAAAAGTGATTGGCTGTGAGCTGTCAGGTGTCCATGGATTAAATTTGCTATTTAGTCCACGGTTTCACTGCCTGATCATCTTCCTGATAGTGGAGTGAACTTGATCACACTGGGGAGGAAGCTACAGATTCTGCTCTGCTCATTTTAGTTAGCAGCCATTGTTTATTTTTCTTCCTAGCAAGCAGAGTAAACTGTAGCCCCCACAAAGTAATGGAGCTGAAGTTTTCTTTGTTCGGCACTCTCAGTGTCAGTGAGTGTCTCGAACAGACTTTTTCCAATGGAGAAGCTGTACTCTGACAAGTCAAAAAAAAAATGTGAAACATGGCTCCCATGAGAGACAATTGCCCCGAGAATGATTTACCTTCTGCAGGGAAAGAGGCCGGTGTCAGTGAAGTTACAGGACATGAAGCAGCATGTGTAGCAGGTGACGCATTGTTTCCGTAATGGTAAAAGTGGAGTGGGCATCACCAGAAGGAGAGACAAGCAGTAGTCAAGTAACTGAATCTTTCATGCAGAAGTGGAAGAGACAGTGACAGGGAGATCAGCAAATTTACTGCCAAATTGAAGCAGTGTTCTCTGTGTAACTCTGGAACTGTCTTCTGTCTCTGTATGTGTGCATTTTTCAGACAGGCAGGACAGTGCCCCCCCCCCCAGTGAGCATGACAACACAGTAGACAGAGCGACAAACAGACACACTGAGTAAAATCGGGACATGTGTGCAATTTCTATAGTGTTCTGTCTGTCTTCAGAGACAACCGGGCTCCCATTCACTCAGGATTGTAACCACAGTTATCTGTCTCTCTCCCTCTCATTGGAGTGATGTGGATAGACTGCACATATTTTTAGGAGACAGCGTTTGTGTCACAAGTAGGCGGAGTTAACTGGCATTCACTTTGGCTCTGTCTGAGATGGTGTCTGAGATGGCAGTTGCACTGCAGGCTTTGGCACTTTTCCATACTTGTATGTGTGCTGCAGAGAGCCGTACAGTGCGTTGCCACCATCACCCACCAAGATACAGTGACAGAGCTACACACACATGGCATGGGGGGGCAAGAAAATTCTAGGTGTTTGGTGTGCTTTTCTCTGTCACTGACAATGTAGACTTTAACACAAACTGATGTCTGTGGCCAGACAACCGCAAGCGACAACACTGTGTCTGTGTGTCTGTGTTTGGTTGAGGCGGTGGGGAGGGGGGCCAAAAACACATCATAGGCAGTGAGCCAGATGATATTATGCACCAGAAATGTCCTAGATCATGTGACTAGTGTATGTGTGTCATTTCTGTGTGCATAACAGCAAGCAAATGTACAGATTTTGTTAGGGATTATTTTGCAAGGTGGCAGGATACACTACATGTTTTGGGGTTTACACCGGAGAAAAAACACTTTTTCTGGGTTTTCTCCTCATTGTGACATAACCCATGTTATAAGTGAGATAACCCACTCCAGGGTGTGGGGTTATAGGCATTTAATCCATGCCTGGGTCACTGTGAGGATACTCGGCTTGCGGCCTTGTGCTTCACAATGCACCCCAGGCATGGATTAAATGCCTACAACCCCACACCCTGTCGTGGGTTATTGCTACCATAATGCATAGATAAAAGTTCACTTTCTTTTAACATTCCCTACCAGGGGAGAAGTTAGTAAAAATCTCTTAATTGTGTCAAGTCAAATGGTATGGTTCAGTGATAAAAAATTATAGAGGCATGGATTTGTAGACAAAAAGAGGGGTCTGAGAGGATTAGACCTTTAATAATCCTGTCAACTGGCAGGAGTAAATGGAACTCCTCTGGGTTTGGGTCTGGCTAGTAACACTCCCATCAGAGTACTGTAGCCCATAATTTCTAAAATTCAAAAAGAAAATATGTAAATTTAGAACAAAGAAACCAATGAAAGCAAAAAAAAAAAAAGGAATTATGCTCTTGTACTGGTTCACCCATATCAGTGCAACAGTCATTTTGTTGATGCTGATATGGACAGAGGCAGTACGCCACCCAGCATTATGGCACTAGGCATTGCAGCTGCCAGGACGTATAGCGCCAAAGCGCTGTCCTGGGAAACAGTCCTGTTTTGTGGGGGGCTTCACCCCCACACCCCCCAAAAGCTAAAGATAACTTCCTCTGGGGTGGTCTTACCCTGTAGAAGGCAGAAATTGTGTGGGCACAAAGGACGACATGAGTGAGGGGTGATCTAAAATCAAGATTGACCCTGTCACTGTTGCCCTTGTTGTGGCACTCTAATTGTGGTGCCCTAATTTAGTCACTGTGCTAACAGTCTACCTCTCATACTCCTTCAATACATAATGGGCCAGATATTCAAACTGTGCTATTTTGTGGAGCAAGCACTTGCGCTGCACAAAATAGTTGCGCAGGGGTGTGTCCAGAGCGATATTCAAAGGAGTTGCGCCCTTGAGCAACTCCTTTGAATATCACCCCCCAGCCACAGCCACTGTGCATGGTGCAGTTGAACTTGCGCCACCGCAAGTTGTCAGAGCGGAGCATTCAACTTGCGGTGGCGCAAGTACCATTGCGCCATGCACAAAATCCCGATATTCAAAAGGTGACATGCAAATGGGGCCATAATTCATGCAAGGCGCAGGGGGCCATCTGCATCTGATTATGGCCCCATTAGCATGCAGGTGCGCTGATCCCCGAGGACTTCCGCCTGGCACCCTGCCAGGCAGCAGCCATCGGGGACCGATGCCCCCTGCAGCCCGATCACGGGCAAAACAGTGTAAATCCCACCACCACCCCCACCGGCCTGATCGTGGGCGCATAATCCCCCACCAGCCCAATCGCGGGCAGCAATGTCTCTCCCCAGCGCATCCCTGGTGGTCCAGTGGACCGTAAATCCCGATCGCGGGATTGGTATTAACCCCCACCTCCTGATTATATCCCTGGTGGTCCAGTGGACCGAAGATCCCGATGTGGGATGGAGTATGCAAACAACCTCCAACACATCCCTGGTGACCTAGTGTCCCCCACCCCACCCACCCATGAAGCCCCACCACCCGCTCCCCGCGGCCAGCGGCGGCAGCATCCACCCACCTGCCGCTCCGCCACCCGCTGACTGACTGCCGGTAGGGCTCTGCACGCCCGTTGGTGCAGGCAAGAGACAATGGGTGTGCAGCCCATACCGTAGACAGTCCAGATTTGTGAATGGTTCATTCACAAATCTGGACTGTCTTGTAGGTATGGGCTGCACGCCCATTGGCTCTTGCTCTGCACCAGTGGGCAGCAGCCCTACTGGGCAGTCAGGCGGTGGGGCGCAGGTGGGTGGAATGTTGCCACCGCCAGCTGCGGGGAGCGGGTGGTGGGGCTCGTGGGTGGGTGGGTGGGGACACAGGTCACCAGGGATGTGTTGGGGGTTGTTTGCACACTCCATCCCGCAATCGGGATCTTCGGTCCACTGACCACCAGGGATATAATCGGAGGTGGGGGTTAATACTCAATCCCGATCAGGATTTTCGGTCCACTGGACCACCAGGGATATAGTCGGGAGGTGGGGGTTAATACCAATCCCGCGATTGGGATTTTCGTCCAATGGACCACCAGGGATGTGTTGGTGGGTGGGTGTTTTTTATAACATCCCGTGATCGGGATCTTCGTCCACTGGACCACCAGGGATATGTTGGGGGGACACTTTGCTGTCCGCAATCGGGCTGGTGGGGGGATTAGAAAGCTATGCCCGCCGATCGGGCCAGTGGGGATGGTGGGGGATTTTACTTTCTTGCCCACGATCGGGCTGCAGGGGGCACAGGGAGTGGGTTGAGGGCCAGCCACAGGTGGCAGCTGCTGTGTTGCACCCTGCAATGCAGCAGCTCACCTGTGGGTGGCCCTTGACTTAAGCCTTTCTTTTTTGGCTCAAAGTTGTGCAGGCGCAGGTTGGGGGTTGCGCCTGCACAACTCTGCACAGCCCGGCTGAATATCGGGCTGTGCAGTTTATGCGTGGTTCCTCCCCCTCCAGTTCAGCATGCATTCATTTGCATTGCGCTGTTGCTCAGCTTGTTTTCGGTGGCACAACTGCCTCCTGCTGAATATCGCAGAATGGAGCATTTTGGACTTGTGCAGGCGCAACCCTATTGCGCATGGTGCAACCCTTTTGGATATCTGGCCCAATATGCCTAATGAAGTTTCATAAGTCACACCAAAGATCATGTGAAATAATGTAATTAAAGATTTATAAATTCAAACAGACCAAAAAGCGTGTACAGTGATACAAAATTGCCAGATTGAGAATTATACAAAACACATATTATTTGGTCTGGTGGGAAACAAAAGTTTTTTGTTTTTTTATTTGATCGTCCAACAATTTATTGTGGACATTACAAAAGACATCTACATATATATATATGTATATAATCACATACTATTAAAAAAAAGAAAAAAAAGAGTAAATGTTTAAAACAGTAGAAACACATGTTTGGACATGTTGAAAGGTTAAACAACCAGCACAAAAGACTGCCTAGCACACAAGGGCACTAAATTTGATAAAAGAAGAAACTATCTTCTTTTGATTTTAATTACTGCTTCCAGAAATTTTACAATCATTTCGGCCTCTTTTACTGTCTGAGGGTGCAGGAGGATAAATACTGGGTCATAATTCAAAGACGTATTTATTTAAGAAATCTTTTAATATAGAGTTCCTAAATTAATTATAAAGTGGGCATTTTAGAATTATATGTGTGACGGTTTCATCAAAACATCTATTACATGGACTGAAGTATGTTGTAACAACAATATATTTTCTATGTCTATCAAGATAAGTGTATTTTCAGGTTATGACACCCATTCTTGCCTAGGTAATTAATGTTCTCTGTTTAGGTAAAATTGGGATTAATAAATATTCCTCTATGCCACATACATTCTTATTCTCACTATATCAAATTGATTATTTCTGAGTTTTGATTAAATCTATATCTTTAATTTGGGCAAAATACAGTAATTTCTTCTTAATATTAATTTTGTATTGGGGAGCAATCTTTATGTTTCTTAAATGATCTGTCCATAGATGAGTAGTATTGTTTTTTCCTGAAATAATAAGTAACTGTTTAGCCAGGGTGATAAAATTCCTGCAGAGTGCCAAGCAACTTTTTCCTGTAAGCACTCTAATGGGATAAGATATTAATATTGTTTATAATTCGTATCCAATAGGAAGCAATGCTGGATTCTATCAGGGCAGTCAGTGGTGTTTTGCCCAACTCTGCTCTGATGATGGCAGAAGAAATAGCGATGGGAACCTGTAGTAAAGCTTTGTACTAAAACAGTACCGGGGTTTCAATATTTACGTAGTTTGAGACTCCCATACCTCACGCCATATAAAAGTATGGGATTAATTTTAACTTTTCCTGCTTTTATTGCTGGAAGGAGGGAGTTACCCCCATATGTATGGTTAAAACTAAGCAATGCTTTAGCTGAAAGCTTGACTTTTGCTCGCTGTTCCCTAATATGAAGTTCTATTTTCTGTTAGTAAATTTCATGCCCAAGTATACATATTCTTTTACTACACCAATTTTATCATTATCATTTTTATCATTATGTCATCCTGAACTCTGGTCCTGATTTTATCATTTTCAATTTTATCATTATATCATCCTGAACTCTGGTCCTGATTTTACTAACAATTTCTTGTTCGGGCCTAATGTAAATTTCATGAAGTAGATTGCCCAGGCCCAAAAGGAACAGATGATCTTTGATAAGTCTGATGGACAGAAAAATAAAAATCAAGTTGGGTATACTTAATCTGCTCCTCAAGACACTGTCTAGGTAAACTTTCCTCTGGTAAGAGAAAAATGCTCAAAAGGAAAATTAAGCATCTCTCTTTTACTAGTGGAGATAAAGACATCTGGCCTAATTCAGCTCTTAGAACCTCTGTTGAAACTGAATTCAGTTCAGATAAGATGTAACAGAGTATTTTATTCTGAATAGTTTCCATAGATGTAATATTGGAAGAACCCCAGATTTCAGCAGCATAAAGGATGCATGATTTAATTTTTGCATTTATGACTGCAGAAATGCCCTTAATAGTGCCATTCCCCAATTTACAATTACATTTCTTAAAAGCATTAAATGCACTTTTCATTCTGGATTCTAGCAGGTTCAAATGTTTGTTCTATAAGGAGTTACCTGAGAACCTTACACCCAAGTAATCATAGTATGTTTCAGTTCCAACAGATTGATTCCCTGTAAATGGCTTTGGGACCTTCTTGCACTTGCTCCCAAAGATAACCATTTTGGTCTTATTTCTATTTATGTGTAAGTTGTTTTCATTACACAATTCAACAAAGGGGTCCACTTTCCTTTGTAGGCCAAGTCGTGATGTAGAAAGTAAGACAATGTAATCAACATAAGCAAAGAAGCTGACAGATCTATTAAACACCTTTGGAGAACAAAAATCTGGACTGTATAATTATTGAATGACTGTACAAATTGAACAGTAAAGGAGCCAAAATACAGCCTTGGCAAACTCCAAGATTTGTTCCGATTTTAGGGGTTAAATTGCTAGGCTGATTATATTACACCTGCACCCAGGTGTTATGGTAAAGCCTTATTAGAGTGTCCCACAAAAGGATACTGGGTCAGGATAGCACTATCAATAATAGCATGGTCAAGAACCGCGTGGCAATAATAGAGCCATTTTGTTTGCAGGGGGCTGTGCCCCCTGCACCCTCCCAAATGGGGGTCTCTGCCCCTAGCATCCCTTGAACTGAAGGATTCTCACTTTGGGGGCGGGGGGAGCAAATTTTGTGGGGCCATGTAATACTGTTTCCATGGCCCCATGTACTAAAGTGTAAGTCCCGAGTGCAAAAAAAAATGTTAGCGACCAGGATTAGAACCCTGGTCTTGAGCACTGTTGGCTGAACTGCTCAGTGCACCAGCCCTCCATGCCATGAGTGCTTCTCAGTTAGCAACCTGGATTCTGGTGCTATTTTGCTGTTCAGCACCATGGACAGTGACCAGGGGAGCGCTTACTGAAAGCACTGTACAGTATATACTCTCTCGCTGTCCGTGTTAGCACTACACGAACTAGCACTCTGTTGAGTGGTGCTATTCATGTAGCACTAATCTAACTGGGCACAAAAGTGGATCTATGCCTAATACTCACAGCTTATGCCACAAAAGTTTGCAGCTAATACTATCAAAAGCTACTTTTAAGCTCTACAAAACAGCTATTTAACATAGCTTTTTTTAATGGACATGTATTTGTGGATGAGATGGGAGAAGACTGATGGGTCTATACATGCTTGGATCAGTAAGTTGCCCCTTTTTATATATTGGATAGGTGATACTACCCTTCCAAGTATCTAGGAAGTCTTCACCTTATAAAAACCCATTAAATATATTTACAAAAATAAGGGTTCACCAATCAGGGAATGCTTAATAAATATCAGTTAGAAGCTGGTCAGGGCCTGGAGCTTTATTATTAGCTTTGATTGAAAGAAAAGCTTGCATAATTTCTTCAGAAAGAAAATAATTGGTTTAAGAAATGCATAGAGTTGTATTAAGTTATTCAGATCAACAGAGATGGAGTATCTTTGATCTTCTACCATAGAAAAATATAAGGTCTCACAGTGAGCAACCCAGTTCTGGGGTATAATATAGGCATCTTAGTAATACATTGGTCATAACCAAAACTGACTAATGTCCACAATAATTTAATATCTTGATCTAGCACCGCCTTATTTTAGTTTATTTCACATTATTGATTTGATACTTTTGTTTTTCTAACTCAAGAAGCTTCCTATAATCTTGCCTTCATTTATTTAGGAGCCTAAGATTTTCTCTAGCCCTGTACATTTTGGTGTACTTAACAAAATTATTTATTTCTGAGTTAGCAGCCTTACACCTTGTCTTAAACCAAGTCTGTTTGATAGGTCTAGCTATTTTATTTATCCTAAATAAAAGTTTTTAAAAAGTTAATTTCCAGCCAAGCACTGATAGAGTTGGTATTACTGTCCACACCACTTATACTGTCCGTGGTTATCCTGGGCATTCGGCTAATACAGGTGAATCAGGTTTTCTATTTGCCACTTGTATTGATAATACAGTAAAATTACCATATATACTGTCTTAAGGCTGCTGTGTATTTTGGGCAGATCGGAACAGTCTCAATGTGCTAATGACACTAGGTTAAGGCACACTGAGGTACAAGCCCAAAGTAAAAATCTTTTCTTTTCTTTATACAAAAAACAAGTTTCAAAAACATAGAAAGTAAGAGGTAACTGAACTGATGTTCTGAACTAATCAGTCACTGATTGCTTGCTCACTTACTGCAGTTCATCATGCTCCCACTTCTCACTTGCATTCTGGGTTCCTTCTTCCCCCACGTTCCTCAAATGTCATCTGATTCGTCCAGACAGTAAAAGAAAAATTTAAAAAAACAGTCCCAACTGTTGTGACTGTTCTTAGTTGCTCATGTCGGAATCACGTCTTGAGTTCGGACAACACTGCTCATGCTACAGTGAGCTATGGAGCAGCGGTGTGATCTGAAGCTGAAATGGAAGACTTCGTTATTTTAGGTTATAGCATCCAAGCACTATAGCAAGCAGACACCTGCTACACAAACTAGTCCACCATAAGCAATGGGGACTGTACCATTGTCTGTAGTAGAAACTATTCCTAGTCTCAAAGTATATAAGGGATATGAGCTGGGAATCATAGAACACAGGTCAATCACATCAGTCGGTCATCTTAGTCTTTTAGTATTTAATACTTCTATTGCATTCTCAACTGGGAGTGCATGGTCAGTTTCCCTGATAAGATCTGAAAAACAGAAAGTAATGGAAAGCAGGCAGATTCTGCCTGGTCCACTACTTTAAAATCTAATACATCTTCCAGTGCACCTTGATTAACCCAAGCCAAATCAATGATCAAAGCCCCCCCTAGGACCAATAAAAGTAAATTCTCCTTCTGGGTCTCCAGGGGTCCAACCATTCACAAGAAACGGTTCCAAACTGGTCATCATTTCATTGAGTATTTGCCCTTGATAATTGAATTTGACATCCTTGGACTTACTTCCTAAATGTAATCTTGGATTAGTTAAATTAAGTCTTAAATCCAGCTTATCCTCAAATTCATTAGATCCTGAAAGTTTAGGAATTCGAGTGCTGAAGTGGCCAATAATCACAATAGGATAAGTCTAAAATTTGGATGTCAATTCCTCCAATACTTCTGCCAATTGTTGCCAGATAGAATCATTGCAGGTTTTGCTAGTTTTGGGAGGAATATACTGTATACATTAACTAAAGTAATTCTGGTGCTGTTGTTCTTTAATCTGAGGATAAGAGCAAAAGACTGGTTATAGGTGACTTCTCAGAATTAGAAGTCCAAGGAAGTTCTAAGCAAAATAAACAAACCAGCTTGATACCTTCCTAACCTATTTGTTGTAGCAGGAATCATATAAGGTGAGAAATCAGGAATCTTGAGGGATTTGTGATGCCATCATGCTTCTTGAAGAAGCAGAGTATCGTAGGAAGTCAAGAAGTTGTGAACTTCATGATCTGCTAGTTTAGAAGCTAATCGCTCAATATTCCAAGAAAGGGTGTTCAAGCAGTTATGGTCATTGATCGATGCCTGATGAACTGCAATTTGGCAAGATTCAAGTCAGTTAGCAGAAGATTCCTGGAACAGGGAAAATCTGATATGAGTAGGAATTTCAAAATCTTTATGAGGAGAAGGTACAAGGGTATTTTTAGCGATGTGGCTAAAATCCAGCCTATGTCTTACTGTGTGTCTAAAGTTGCATTCTCTTCCTAAACTATTCATATCTACCAAGAAAATACCAGGACTTTCAAGTAGTGGGCTAGCTGCTAAAACTAAGGCTGTAAGATGTGAATCCCTAAATATAATATATATCTAATATCTATCTGAGACGCCATAGTGCAATATTATCCAGTTTATTCCATCCCTTCCTAAATCAATATCAAGAGTATGGGGCAAGAATGTTGCTATGCCCCTCTTTATTTTACCAATTATTTCTCTAGGGAAAACCTTCCAGTCAAAGAGGGAAGGAGCTCTGCCTCTCCAGGACATTTTCTGATCTGCAGTATATTTGTTGGTAATTGCTATAACCCTGTTCACCCTAATCTTGTCAGCCTCCTTTTCCCTGTTAGTATGTTCAGACAATTGTTCTTCAGAATAGATTGGAACCCTCTGTCGTGGTAGGATATTTATACCAATTAATTTTAATAAAGCTCTTTTAGACCAGATCTGCTCTTCTAAATCCTGAGAGCCAAGTTATATAAGTACACAATCAATGAATTCAGGATTTGGAGGTGGCTTGACAAATATTTCTTCTGCATTAGAAGAAATATAAAAGATATGGCAGACCCATTCTTTCAGTTTTCCTGGCATTTCTGCTTCCAGTTTCTTAATGCCATAAATTTCTATTAATATTTTAGAACTGTCTTTGGTATTGTCTGGGCCAACGAAAGTCAGTGAGTAGTTATTTACACTATTTCTGAGTTGTAAACTAAATGGATTGTTAGCAACATTAGGTTGCTCCAAAAAGGAGGTAAATTCGAATTTGGGTTTTCCTCTATCCGCAGAGGCTCAAATTTGTAGTCTGTAGATTTGGGAAAAGAGGAGACCCAGTCATCATGTTTGGAAGCCTCTTCTAATAGATGACTCATAATAAGTTTCTTATTTTTGCATCTTGTAACTTTACCTCCTTTGGTAGACTTGATTGATTTTCTATTATTAATCTTTCCAATTTTATTTCTATTTTTACTCCTAATGACATTTGTGTCTGGTACATCAATAATTATAAGAGAATCTTCTCTAGAAAATGGGGAGGGGAGAGTAACTTGAATACATTTATTTTCTTTATGGCAGGATAGATTCAACGTCATTGTTGTTCACGGACGCATTGTTTCTTTTAGCTGCGAAAGCGTGTCCTGATTATGAATACCATCAGCCCTAAGACTCACCAACTCTTCCTTTATGGCAGATATATTTTCACGTATAACTATATTTGCATAACAAGTTTTTTTTATAATCCCTAAAACTTGTCTAGAATGGGAAGAAGAGAACGTAAAACTTTCCTCACTTATAGAATTTTTACATTGGATGACTCCTGTTTATATTCATACAATTCCCAATCAAATTCAGCAGTATTAGTGCATAGTATTTCTGGGGCTATAGGCAAGTCATCTCTAAAAATTGTATTAATAGTAGCTCCTCCTTGAGGAGAGTTAACAGCAGCCAATTTTTTGAGTCCAGTAATGGTAACACTAAGTTCCTGAATCATCAATGCGAAATTATTGGGAGTATAAGCGGTAGTCTGAATAGGTGTTTTATCAGGTTCTGCACCCAAGGAGTCAAGAGACTGTGACTTTTGCAGCCCATTTAAAGTGTTAATCAAAGATGAGCTTTGAGTTGAAAGTAAAATAGGCTAGAGTGTTTGCATGTCATTAGTGTGAGTACATGTTAAATTAGTACAAGAGATATCTAAATCAAGGCCCAACTTTGGTGGTAATAGAGAGACACCTTCAAGAGATGAGCCTACAGGCATACTCTTGTTGACTTAGGCTTTTCATTTTTAGACCTAAGAGACACTCCCTGGTCAGCCAATATAGCAGAAACAGTGGGGGTGGGGGTGGAAGTGGCACAGTCCAAAAACCCAGTAATTTTGGGCTGAGCCGGGTCCATTTCTCCATTCCCTCAAAAGATGTTACTTTGATTTTAGCCTTATTCCCCACTATCCTTTTTTGTTTTCCAACAATGATAATGACAGAACTGGGGGTAGCATCCTATTTTGTACTGATCCTAGTACTAACCATGTCAGTAGAAAGTGATAACAGCAAAAAAAGTAATACTATAATATAATTACTGTAATCTAAAAATAAAAATATAAAATGCTACTCACTGGAACTTCCTCCATTACAAAGTCTTAAAAAGATTATTGAACCTTCAGAAACTTCTCCAATGGATACTTTCATAGACGTCAATATGTACACAAAGTCCTCCATCAAAAAAAGATGAACTGAAAACTCTGGACAGTCTGGGGGCAGGCCATGTGACACAATATTTCAGAATCCAGTCCAGTTCAGACACAAAGTTTTAAAAACACAGAGGAATATGTAGCATCCAAGGTTCTTTGAATTCAAAGAGATGTTCTGGCAGAAACTATTATTAGTTGGGGACTCTCGACAGAAAACCACAGCGAAATCCTGAAGGAAGTGGTGGGGGCTGAAACAATCACAGGATTTAAGAATGCATGGTATAGACATAAAGGAATTCTGGAGGTCAGGGGGTAAGGGGCAACAGACTAGGAAAACATAAACTGAACTTACAAGCTCAAATGGGCAGACTGGGTGGGCCACAGGCCCTTGTCTGCCAACACTGTCTATGTATCTATGAAGGTCACGGCGTCTCACTCCAACCTGCTCTGATGCTCTCAGTAACTCAGTTAAGCAATATTTTGACAATTACAGGCCTCAAAGATGTATCACATGCCCTCCTAGCACCCACACTCATAGTACCCCAGTTGCTAAATGTACTGTTGGGCCTCCAACTACCCACAACAACTGCAATTCAATATTAATTACTTCACTGCAGTCTATAGTTACTGAGTACCCAGATTAAATCATTGTTGAAGGTCTAATGTCACGGTGCCTGGGATCTTGCAGTGGTGCACCTTAACAATTTAAACAAGCTTACAAACAACCCCCCACTGACTTTGGATAGCACATTTTAAATAATGAACTTGTATTTCGACAGGGAACTTTGAAATCCAAAGAAAAACAATTGTAATCCAATAGGGAAAAGGATGATGGTAATGCTGGCTTGATAGGTCAGTACACACATCTGATGGCCTTGAGCAGCTGGACTGGAGCAGGATCACACAAGCATTCCTCTGTAGCAGACCTTGGGTGCAGGCTAGCACAGACTGTGTTCATCAAGCAGGTGGTAGCAGGCCTTGGCTTGGACCTGGTCACTCTTGCTCTTCATGGTGACCTCTGGCTCAGCTCTTGCAGCAATGCAGCAGTGACAGAGTTCCAGGCAACACCTGCATCAAGGAGCTCCCCACCTCACTCTAGGTGCACACAGGATTGTAGGTACTGAACTACTTGGAGACTAGGTTCCTTACCTTATCTTTCCCTCTGCTACTCCAAACAGAGGTAGCCGGGGCTATCTGCCACCTCTGACTCCAGCAACAGTCTGGATTCTACTTTGCAGCTCTCTCTCTGCAGCACTTCTCAGCAGCTCTCAGCAGGCAGATACATAGCAATTCAGTTCAGAATGAACTTCTGCAGTTCTACAAAAAAAGAAAAGCAGGATCTGAGCCCAGCTAGGTCCCCAGAGGTGGCGATGTGGCTATCTATACCTCTTCTACCCTCCAGATCACTCCTTCCTTCACAACTTCTGTACAGTCATCCCATGAGGCTCTCCTTTTAAAAATCACCTATCCTCACACAGTCCCCATCTTCATTGCTGGAGTTTACTGTCACCCTGGTCAGCCACATTCCAACGTCACTGACTTGGTCTCAAAGCTCACCTCGCTTGCCAGCAGGGGTGAACTATTCATCCTGGGTGGCCTAAACCTAAACTGGCTGGCCTCATCGCTGGCTAATATCCGCTTCACTATCAAAACCTTAAACCTCCATCAGCTGATCCTGGAACCCACTCATCTAAACCTTAAAACACTAAACCACTCCCTGCTGGACCTGGTCCTCACCTCCCCTTCCCTCCCTATCAAGTAGTGGTCTCAGGGCTACTACCAGACTCTATCAGCGACCACCACATGACCTTTGTAGTGCGGAAAATACTTAGGCCTAAACTTCCAGCTAAAACAATTCTCACTTGACCTGCAATCCTTGCTTCATGACCTTGCTCAAGCTGACTGGTCCCCCCTTATCACAGCAGCTTCAGCTGACAAGGCCCTTGCCTACTTCTCCTCTAAGTTTCTTCAGGTTTGGAACTTCCGTGCCCCACCCCGTAAAACCAGGGTCTGCGGCGGGCACCTCCCTGGGTCACTCCTGAGCTTCTGGCCTGCCAACATGCTCGCGACCTTGCATGGTACAAAGCCAAAGGCTCCAACTGCCCTGGTGATCACCAACATTGCCGTGAACTTCGGAATGGCTGCACTAAAGCAATCTGCCTTGCCAAAGCAGAGCATTTCAAGTCTAATTTCCAGACTAATACAAACAACCCTTCTAAATTCTGGGAGGTCATTCACTCCCTCTTCTTGCCATCCTCTACCCCCCCACCTCCCATCCTCAGGCACAATCACTCTGTACTCTCTGAACCTATCACCATTGCTGAATGCTTCAACTCCCACTTCGCCACCTGTGCCTCTTCTCTGTTAAGCACCCTCCCAAGCCCATCTCCTGCCCCGTTGGCCCCCTTTTATGCCTCATACACTGACAACCCCCACTGCTCTCCCTCCTGCCCCATGTTGCCTCCACACCCTGTCCCCTTCCCCTCTGATCCTCTGCTCTGTCCCCCTCCTCCTCCATACCTCTTGCACCTCCCTTCCTGTTCTCCTTCTCTCCTGACACTACCCTTCATGCTCTTCTGGCACTCAACCCTACCAAAGGCTCCTCACCTGATGGCCTTGACCCTTGGCTCCTCTACCTCTCTGCTCCTGCCATAGCCTTCCCATTCTCCCTGTTACTAAACCTCTCTTTTTTGAGACTGCCACTGTGCCCTCTGTCTGGAAACATGTTGTTATCCTCCCACTCCCTAAGGGGGGTGACCCCCTCCTCTCCTGGGAACTATCATCCTATCTCTCTACTGCCAACCTTAGCTAAATTACAAGAACACATAGCCCTCAACCAACTTTCCTTGTTTCTCTCTGACTCTGCTTTTTTCACCCCCTTCAAGTATGGCTTCAGGAAATCCCACTCTACCACCACCTCTCTCCTAAGGCTAACTGACACCATTTCCTCAGGCTTTGACAAAGGGCACATTACCTCAGCTATCTCTGTAGAACTGGCCAAAGTCTTTGACACTGTCTCTCACCCCCTACTCCTTCACAGCCTTTCAGCTGCTGGACTATCCCCTTCTGCTACAGGATGGTTTAGTGCCTATCTATCTGGCAGGTTGCAATCAGTAAGAATAGCATATGCTATCTCTACCCCCCGCCTATAACCACTGGAGTCCCTCAAGGCTCAGTGCTTGGCCCTATTCTGTTCTCCATCTTTTTAAATGACCTCCCCCTGGTTTGCACTGCATCCAGCATCCACATGTATGTGGATGATACAGTATTGTTTACCTCTGGCAATACTGTTGCTGATGCCACTACCAGGCTCCAGTCTGACTTCACTAAAGTCCAACTCTGGTTTAGTTCTCATCAACTCTTTCTAAATGCCAAGAAGACAGTCTCCATGTCCTTTGGCACAAGGCAGAGACTCGCTAGGCTAACTCACCTCCCCACCTTTCACACCCTTGATGGAACTGCTCTTGAGGACTCCTCTTCTTTCAGATATCTCGGCATCTGGCTGGACAGACACCTTGACTTCTTTGTACACATTGATGCCATTCTGCAAAAACTTAGGCCCAAGCTTGGGGCCCTTTACAGAAACCACAGCTGCATCCTGCTTGCCACCAGGCGTGAGCTGGTACAGAAGATGATCATGCCCATTTTTGACTACTGCGACATAGTCTACAATGCTGCCCCACAGTCCCACCTATCCAGACTGGACTCTCTCTTCAATTCCTTCTGTCGTTTTGCTCTTGATGCCCCTCCCTGCACCCATCATTGTGACCTCTACCGCTCTCTCAACTTCCTTCCCCTTCACTCCCAGCGTGCGCTACATGGTGCTAAGTTCATCTCTAAATTCTGGCTTGGATCTCTCCCCTCATATATCTCCTCCTCTCTTGACACCCCTACCCACTCCCTTTATTCCCTGAGATCCCAGGCTGATACTCGTACCCTCTCAGTACCCTGCAGAACCACGTCCTCTGGCCAAAAAGCCTCCTTTTACCACTTGCCTAAAATGTGGAATGCACTAGCTCCTCAAATCCACCACTCCTCGTCCCTATACTCCTTTACATCTGCTCTGCACAATTACCTTACTCCTACCTGCACCTGCTTCTGACCCCCTCCTTGCATACCTGTCTCCCTGTCTCCCTCTCACTTTTTTCTCTCCCTCTTGCTCTCCTCTCTCTTATCCCCTCCCACCCCACCTGCACTTATATTACCCCTTATTGACTAGCTCCTAAAAGGGTGACTGGATCCTGTTTTCACCCTGCTGCATCTAGTGAACTGCCTGTAATGTATGCATTGTCAACCTTGCATCCTATGCTTGGTCCCTGTACTGATTCTATATATATGCTGCTCCTATGAACTGCCAGTACAGCAACTGTTGCATCAGCCTATTATTGTACTCAATCGCCATGAACCTGTTTTGTAACTGTATGTATTCACCATCTGTTATGTATGTATCTAACGCTCACTCTGTACATCCCTCTCCCCATTCCCCCAGGACGTACCGTGAGACGAGCATTAAGTTGCTCAGTGTATCTTTCCTGGTGGAACAATTCAATAAATAAATAAATAAATAAGATTGCTTATACTCAGCATGTCTGACTCCTCTGAATTCCCAGGCAGGACTGATTGAAATCCCTCTTAGCTGGAGGGAAGGTTCCAGTCCAGGACCCAGACATCTTGGCTCCTGACTGGTTGACTTGACTGTCAGTCATAGTTCTTCTTTGTCATTCCTGCAAAAAAGACACCAACCACTCTGCACCTGTGGCTCCCAGGGAAAGTCCCCTGTGATCCTTTGACTCCAATTGGCTGGTCCAGGGTTGGGGGTTAGGAAAAATTGCGACACCCATGTTGCTTACACAGGCACTTAAAGCAGAGCTGCAGTTGCAAACTGTTCTTTTGCCAAAACACTGCAATACTTGTACTTTTTATATTTAGTCTTATGGATACTGTAATCTTGCTGTGTCAGCAATGATGGTGATGGTAATCTGGTCAGTTCTCTTCAAGTACAAGGGCACTCCTTTCATCAGTTGCATGGAGCATGGATTATTTAAACAGCTCCACGTTTAGGGCTGCCCCCCCCCCACAGTGCGGGGGTAGTGCTACTGCTTGCGATGCCAATGAACTGGGTTGAGGAGTGAACCAGGAGCATTAGAGGGTCAGCTGGAGGGAGGAGGATCAAGTGTCCAGAGGGCAGCTCTTCTTTTCCAGGGTGGGGGAAATGAGGCACCTAGTATTTGTATGGCCTCTAGCAGTAGCCATGGGGGGAGGACATGGAGCTAAAACCAGTGGATGGTGGAGTGGAAGACATCAGGTATACCATGGGTGGAAGAAGACCTGGTGATACCCTTGGCAACATTACACACATGCTCCTCAGGGTAGGAAGAACAAGGGAAATCATCCTGGCTGACCAGATGAGCATTGACACCTCACAGGACCTGCACCGGTGACCCAGGTACTGGCTGTACTGGATCCTTGACTGGTGGGTGGAGGAGTACTCCCCACAATGGGGGCAAGCTGCACAAGCACTGGCTGAGGTAAGTCAAGGGAGAAGCCATGTGACAGGGCTGCTGGGGTCAGTGTGAGTGGGCCAGCCAGGCAGGGAAGCAGAAATAGGACTAAGGTAAAAAAAACTGCTCCAATTTCTTCTTCACCACCTGGCCTCTAATCCCAGTCCCAGTTAGAGATTACAGGCAACACTGCTGGATCCACAGCAAGCCTCTGGTGACTCACAAGGTAAGCTCCACCATGGGGGGTTGGGGTTTACAAAAACAGTCTAGGACCAGGCAGAAAGAGTGTGACAGAAAGACAGAAATGGCAAGATGACCTTGGTATTTCAGTTTTGGAGGAAAACCGGGCTTAGTGTTGGGAGACAGCTTACCATGCCTCTATAGACAATAAAGTCCACCTGATCCAGAACCAGATACTTTATCAGTGGTACCATTCTGCAGCCAAGCACAGATCTGTAGGGCTTATGGAGGATGACTGCTGCTGAAGAAGGCAGGCTAAAAGGGGGAATCTCTTACACATACAGTACACTGGTTCTGCCCTGAATTCAAGGCATTCTGGGAACAGGTACAAGCCCACTGTGTTGTAGTGATAATTCCAGAGTTACTAATCACCCACAGCAGATTTTAATCAGTCTCACTTCTCTGAGAGTCACTCATGGATTCTCATCAAGTTTGTAGCTAACAGCAGTAACTGTGGCAGACAAAAGACTGAGCCTCCATAGATGCCACTTCACGGCTGTCCCACCATAACTGAAGGTGGGAAACACAGTGGAGCAACTGGCCACATATGGAAGACTGTTGTATTTCTTTAACCAAGATATGTCCACCTACCTGGGTGTATGGGTGCCCTACCACTTTTCTGTTATGCTAGCCTCAGTATAGCTCCATGATACATATTGTATCTCCACCCCTTGAAACTCACAAAGGGATCACTTACCAAAAGGTCAGGGTGCCATATCCCTTCCCTGAATCCACTTGAGGATCCCTTCTGTTCCTTATGTCTGGGGTAATGCTTATATGCCTTATAAACCAGGATTCCCCATTAGGGGAGGGACATATCTCTACCCCTGAAGGTACTAGAATGGAATCATTTCTTGCTGATATGTTATAAGTGTCTCCATGGAGGCTTGTAAAAGAACCCTGATGGTACTGATATTTTTTTCTACTCACTTTAATGTCATGTTATGTGTACTTGAATAGTCTGATAGTCTGAAATAATTGTTAGAACATGCTATTGGTTTAGTTTTTCATGGGACATACCAATTGTTACTGTGAAATGTATAAAAACTGTAATAAAAAGATTAGCTACAAACCCATTTTATAAGAGCAATAACACTTCAAGGATGTATGTGTGTGTACGTACTCAGCTATGCACACACCTCAGGGATTGTTAAGGTAGACAGCCAACAACAACCCCCCCCCCCACTGTATCTGTATTTCAGAGTACATAAAAACCTTTTGTTTTGTCATCAGCACTTATTTATTAATTTACAGTTTTTGGCCAGGAAGGGCACGCTGTTGTGGAATTCATTTCTAGGTGTATCCCTTATAATATACATATAGATATAAAATATTTACACTGTGTATTACATATTTAACAGATTACACACAATTACTTCTGTAAGATTGTCAGCAAGATTTTTTTTTTATAAGTCATTTATTCAAAAATATAAAGGTCTGAGTACAGTGGAAAAAAATAAACGGACAAAGCAGTCATCTCATTACATGAAATACAGGCAGACAAAGTATAACAAGACAATGTAAAAGTACTCTGGAATGCATGAAAAGACAAAGTCTGATGTAGCTAAGGTACTGCTATACTTCGTCCAGTAAATTCCACCTTACTACTGAATACACTATTACATTTAAAAAGGTTTAAAAGGAGAGCATTGCAACATTCTGTTCAGCAAGATGTTTTTTAGAACTTTTAACATGCTTCGTAATTTGCCTTCTGTTTTGTGGTTCCTCTATTCCGTGCAAGCACTTTTGTGGTTTTAGTTTCAGTCAGTAATTCGGCACGATTTGAAGTTCTCTGCTGTTACTGTTTTCTGTGTTGTGATCACTGATTAAACAGCTCATGAAAAAGATCTAGATTCTTTTTTTCTTTTAAAAATTAGATCTTATTGAAGAAGACTTTCTGTTATAACAAAGACAGAAAAATATAATGGACAGTACAGCTGGGTTCAGTACAAAAATGAAGAAGTAAATACCAGAATAACTAAGCAAGCTAGGAGATACAGGAGATTCAAGGTTCCAAGCAAAGTGTCCCATAATGAGTACTAGAAATAAGTAAAGGAAGCTTTAGTCCATTTGGAACTAATGTTGTATACCAAACTCCTCATGGGGAGACAAGCATAGCTGTAGAGTGAAATGTTATAATAAAAACAATTTCACTAACAAACAAAGGGTATCTTCACCTTATTGCAGCTGTATTGGTCAAACCTCTGGCTCGAGTCTCCTTTTAGGGATAAACTCTTGATCCACATGCAACCGATAATACCCAATGGCACCAGCACTCCTCACATTGCTTCTAGTGTCCTCAAAGGGTTAATGTCAAAGTTTCCATCCTGTAATTGGCTGCCGTTGCAGTGGTGGATCACCTTTAAAGTCGGACTTCTGACTTATAAAGCCCTACACGGACTGGGCCCGGACTACCTGAAAGAGCTACTGGTTCCTTACTGCCCCAGGCGATCGCTCCGCTCGGCTGATGAGGGGTTGCTAGAGATTCCAAAGGTTTCTTTAAAATCTTCGGTGGCCCATGCATTTATGTACGCAGCCCCAGCCCTTTGGAATTCTCTACCCCGTCAGCTACGGGAGTGCGTGACCATGGAGGGATTTAAACAGGCCCTAAAGACCCATTTGTGGCATTGAGCCTACCCTGTGTGATGATATTTTTATTTGAATTTTATGAAACTCTGTATTTTACTGTTTTATTGTGTCCTCTTTTATTTCATTCTTACTGTAAAGGTGCCTTGAATTTTGGAAAGGAACATTATGACTAAAGTATTTTTGTTACTATTATATAAATGTTTTTTAATTATATTTTTATTAAAGAGAAACAGTCAGCACAAAGGACTCCATACTCAAGTGTGGGGCTGGTCTCAATGTGCATTTTCTGGGCAGAGACATTTTGGTTTACATACTATTTACTTCTTGTACTACAAATCCCCAAATCCTCTGCAACTGACATCAAAGCAGTAGGCAGCAGTGTGAGATTCAATAGCCTGCAGTGCATGTTAGAGCTTTTATAATCTCCAGTCAGATGTTTTCCATGACTGCTTTTCTTCAGGGGCTACATACAGTCCTCTGTGACTGTACATAGCCCATGGAGGACAGCAGGACCAGTAAATAAAAGATCAGAGCTTATATAAACTCTAAGATGCACTGCAGGCTATTGAACCTTCTCACTGCTGCCTACTCTCTGATGTTAGCTGCAGGGGATGTTGGGATTTGTAGTAACAGAAGAGGTTGGCTTACAACTAAGCAAACTCATTCTTATACAATCTATTTTACTACAGTAAACAGTAACTAAACCAAAATGTTTTTGCACACCAGGTGCACATTAGGACCAGCCTCACACTTGAGTGTGGAGGTTCTTGGTGGTGACTGTTCCCCTTTAAGACAGAGAGTAGTATACAGGGATATACATCATACATATAGTATCAATTACAGTTGCACAGAAAGGTGATAAGACTTAGTAACATAACATGCTACACAAACCCCAAAACCATAATATCTCTTGACATTGTAGTACTGTATCATGACCTTAAGGCACCTGAAAGGGCCCCTGTGATCTTGAACATAATTAATCCAGATTCTAAAGTCTGTCTGAGAATAGTGTCAGTTTTAGAAACCTATGTCACAAAAGCAGCATCAATTGACATTATATATATAACCCAACTCTGCCATCTGGAGTGGAATTGAAGTAATATGTCATGGAGAGAGGCTGTTACTCACTCCACAGCATACATTTCCAATACAACTGCATACCAGATCTCCATGAATGAGGGTCTGGTCTGCATCTAGAGCCTAGTGATGGCTTTCGTTGCTGCCAATATATGTAAGTAAGCAAGGGCCTAGTCTACAAACCAGGTGGGGGGACAGAAAGAAGCAACATAGTTGGTGATGCCAGCTCCATAGGAAGGAATAATTCTTCAAACTGTTTAGCAATTTCTTGCCAGAAGGCTGTAATAGCTGGACACAGCAAAATACATGGGAATGATCTACCCAGGCCTGTCCACAGTGCTTACAGCAATACCCATTCTCTGCCGGCATAAACTTAGCCAGAATGTGTGGCGTTCCAAAGAACCTCCAGTGTGTAGAGGAGGTTGTTTTCAATCCCTAGAGAGTGTGCTTTAGCCACGACTTGCAAGAAACATAGAAACATAGAATTTGATGGCAGATAAGGACCACTTGGCCCACCCAGTCTGCCCATTTCCCTACCTAATGGATAAGCTGCAGATCCTAGTTAACCAGCAGCCTACTTCTTCCTACCCCCCCACCCCCTAGAATTGCCTTATGACTGTCCCATGCATGCTTGAATTCCACCACTGTTTTTGACTCCACAACCTCCTCCGGAAGGCTGTTCCATGCATCCACAACCCTCTCTGTGAAAAAATACTTCCTTAAATTACCTCTGAGCCGCCAACCCTCTATCTTCAAATTGTGCCCCCTTGTTCTTGCACTCCTCTTTTTTTGAAAGATGCTACCCTCTTGGACTTTGTTGATTCCCTTGAGGTACTTGAAAGTTTCTATCATGTCCCCCCTCTCCCTCCTTTCCTCGAGGCTATACATATTAAGCTCCTTAAGTCTTTCTTCATATGTCTTCGTGCAGACCCTGTACCATTTTAGTTGCCTCCTCTGGACAGCTTCCATCCTGTCTATGTCTTTGGAGATTGGGTCTCCAGAACTGCACACAGTACTCCAGATGGGGTCTCACCAGCTGTCTGTACAGAGGGATAATAACTTCCTGTTTTCTACTGGTGATGCCTCTCCCTATGCATCCCAGTATCCCCCAGCCCTCTTTGCTGCCCTCTCACACATTGCTTGCCCACCTTTAGGTCATTTGATATGACTACCCCCAGGTCCCTTTTCATTTTTGTTGTTGTTAGTATCTCACCCCCCATTGTGTACTCTTCCCCTGGGTTTTTGTTTCCCAGGTGCATTACCTTGCACTTCTTTGCATTGAATCTAAGCTGCCATACATTTGACCATTCCTCTAACCTTGCCAACTCCCTTCTCATCCTTTTCATCCCACCTTGTGCATCAACTCTGTTGCAGATCTTTGTGTCTTCTGCAAAGAGACATACTTTTCCTTCCAGTCCCTCTGCAATATCGCTTATAAAGACATTGAAGAGTACCGGTCCTAATACTGAACCCTGCGGTACCCCACTAGTAACCTCCCTTTCTTCAGAGTGGACTCCATTTACTGTTACTCTCTGTGTCCTATTCTTCAGCCAATTCTTTACCCAGGATGTCATCTTGGGACCCACTCCCAGGCTAGCTAACTTGTATATTAATCTTGTGTGGGACTGTGTCAAATGTCTTGCTAAAGTCTAGGTAGGCCATGTCCACAGCCCCTCCTGATCTACTACTTTGGTCACCCAGTCAAAGAAATCTATCAGATTCATCTGGCATGACCTTCCCACTGTGAATCCATGCTGCCTTGGGTCCTGTGCCCTCTGGCCTCTAGATACTCAACAATTCTTTCCTTCAGAAGTGATTCCATCATTTTCCTATCACTGAGGTTAAACTAACAGGTCTGTAGTTTCCTGCTTCTGCCTTGCTCCTACTTTTGTGAAGAGAATCACATCTGCCCTCCTCCAGTCTCTGGGTACCACCCCATCCTCCCATGATTTGTTAAAGATGGTAGTCAGTGGTGTCACTAGTTCTACCCTTAGTTCTTTTAGAATTCTGGGATGAATCCCATCAGGCCCTATTGCTTTGTCCACCTTCAGTTTTAAGAGTTCTTTCAGAACCCTTTCTTCTTCTGTAAATGGGCTGGTATCAACTTCTGTATCCAGAGTGTTTCTGTTGTTTGTTTTAGGTACCCCCTCTTCATTTGTAAATACTGAGCAAAAATATTTGTTTAGTATCTCTGCCTTTCACAGTCACCCTCTGCCCATCCCCCTCCCTTTATTAAGTCTCACTATCCTCCCTTGGTCTTCCTTTGCTCCTTGATGTACCTATAAAAGGTTTTATCCCCCTTCTTAACATGGGTACCAAGTTTATTGTTCTAGGAATTACTACCTTTGAGCCAGAGGCTCTTTTACAAAGGTTCCACGTCAATTAGGTACAGTACAAAAAAGGTTATATAGATAACACAACAATTTGTGCTGTGTCAAGAGCGAGAAAACATATACAAATACATATCAAATCATTTGTGCAAAAGGACATGAGATATCAATAATCACATTATTATTACAAGAAAGAGGTCATGCCAGATTAGGAGAAACAAATAGGAAAAGTCCAGAACAGAGAGGGTAAGTGAAAGGTGTGGGAGCAGACAATAGCAGGAGAAAAGGTTTCCCAAACATGTCTTTGTCAAATAATGGAACAGGGTGGGTAGTGAGAAAATAGGAGGTTTAATCAGGGCAGTCACAGGAGCTGGAGGTGGCAAGGTGAGAGAACAGCTTTGATTTGAAAATACCTAGAGAGGTGGAGGCAGTAGTATGAGTGCTGAGGGCATTTAGCCAGCTGGGGGGCATGATAGGCAAATGATCTTTGTCCCTGAGAAGTCCGGCATTGGGGGACTTGGAGAGGCTGGTGCTCTGATCTTCTGGTAAAATGGGTGCTAGCGCTCGGGCATAACAGGTCTTGGATACAAGGTGGAGTGAAGCCCAGAGTGGATTTTTTTTTGCCATCAGGCAGGTAAGGTACTTTATCCGGTTTGAGAGTTGCAACCAACCTGAGTCAGCATAGAGTTCACACGTGTGGGTACGTCGATGTGCACCAATGAGCAGCCGACAGGCCTTATTTAGGGATGTTGTAATGCGACTAAGTGCTGTAGTAGTGGCAGATCCATATATAACTAAGCCATAGTCAACGACTGAGATGATAGAGGATTGGATGGTAATCCTCAGTGCAGAATGGGTAAGGAGCTGTCAGTTCCGATACAGAATCCCAATTCACTGATTAATAGTTTTTGCTGTACTATCAATGTGAGTTGCAAAGGTTAGGCCTTGATCAAAGTTGATTCCAAGATATTTGAAAATTGGCACTTGTTCAAGGGTATTTCCCAGGTATGTATTAATGGTGAGTGGGACTTGCTGTTTCTTGTTTTGTGGGTTAGAGAAGAGCATGGATTTAGTTTTTTTGTGGTTTAGAGCCAGCTTATGTTCAAGGAACCACATCTCAACTTTGGAAAAAGCATGCTGAAGGTTGAGGCGTAAGAGGTTCGGATCTTTATGAATGGCAAGAATCACGGCATCGTCGGCATAGAGGATTATTTGTTCAGGGCAGGATTTGGGAAGGGAGTTTAGGAAAAGGCTGAAAAGGAGGGGGCCCAGGATGGATCCCTGGGGAACTCCTGAGTGAACCGGTTTTGAGTCTGAGAGAACTCCAGCTACTTTTACAGATTTAGAGCACTGAGCAAGGTAATTTTTTACCCAGTCACCAGGACCCTGCGAGAGCCCTAGGGATAGTAGTTGTTTGATAAGTAGGCCATGGTGTACTGTATCAAATGCCTTGGTTAAGTCAATGTAGACTGCTCCAGTTAGGTTTCCTTTGTCCATGGCATTGTGGATTGCTCCTGAGAATTCAAGTAGGGCAGTCGATGTGCTGTGCCCTTTCCTAAATCTATGCTGCTGAGTGCATAGGATGTTGTGCTTTTCCAGGTAGTCTGAAAGTTGGTCCGCCACCAATCGTTCAAGGGCCTTAGAGAGAGGTGGTAGTATTGATATCAAGCGATAGTTACCAGGCTGTGACTAATCACCACTTTTGTGCACCAGAGTAACAACTGCAGCCTTTCATTTCCTAGAGAACTGGCTGCAGCAGAGGGAGAGATTGAAAATTTTTGTGAGGGGGAGCAGTACTTCCTCCAGAGTGAGGGACAGAAGTTTAAGGTCAATAGTGTCGCTGCTTGCTCGGGACTTAGAAATGGCCTTCTTTACATATTTATAGACTTCATGTGCCTTTACTAGTTTGAAATGGAAGGGTGGTTTGGTTTGGTTGGAGAGGCAGTAGTAAAAGTAGAAATTGGAGGGTCAGCATCAGTGAAGAAATCAGATGAGAGGACACCACTAAGGTCCGTGAAGGTATCATTTAGAGTGTTTGCAATGATCGCTGGGTCTAATGTAGTGGTTCAATCCACATTCATTATTGTAGGAGAGGATTTGGACTGCTGACCCATGATATTTCTTATGTTGTCCCAGAAGGATTTCCCTTCACCCCAGGAGTTGGAGAGGGCATTCTTGAAGTAGGAGCTCTTCATCAAGCGGATCTGTTTTGTACAGTGGTTGTGAACCTGTTTATATTTTTGGATGTCCGACAGAGTGCCAGTAGCTCTTGCAGTGGCCCAGAGGTGATCCCTACTTTTGAGTTGTGCCAATAGCTTTGCCGTGAGCCAGGGATTTGTGAGTGCTTTGATTTTGCGCTTTTTTACTGGTGCATAGGTGTCACAGGCAGTGTTGAAAGTAGTAATAAAGTAATCAAGGGCTAGGTCAACATCTTGAGTTTTGTAAATCAAGGACCAGTCTATCTGCCTAAGACAGGTCTTGAGATGAGTAAGGTTGCCATAGGTAGGACTCTGCTATAGATGGTTTTGGAGTGACTTCGAAACTTATTTGTCCAGGTACATATTATTGGAGAGTGATCACTGAGCGAGTCAGGGAGAACACTTACATTGGTTATACGGGTAGGGTGGCTGGTAAGGATCCAGTCAATGAGGGTGCTGGTCCCTGATTTGTAGTTTTTCCTGGTAGGGGAGTTTACCACTTGTGTTAAATTTGCTGCTAGGATAGCATCTTTGTTTGACCCTGCATCAGGAGCAAGCCAATTTATATTCTTGATTCCATTTATCCAGGATTGTCTGAGTGGAATCATCTAACATATCCTGAAGCCCTTAATATAGATTACCTATCAGGAGGCAATAAACAGTCCCTAGTTAGCCCCCATGAATAACTTTAAAAGCAGGAGAGCTGGCTCAGGAAGGTGAGACTGCTCAGCTGCTTTGTGCAGTATGCCCTAATTTGAAAGTACTTGAAGTGCTCATTGCCTGTGAGGATGAATTTATTTATTTATTGAATTTTGTTGAGTGGGTAGGCCCACTGAGACTAGAAGTCTCTTTTTCAGGGGGTGACCTGGGGGGAATACAGTGGGTAACCAATTGAAATTGAACCAGATTAAGCTGTTGATGGTATTTTGTTTTTTAGTGAATGGAGGAAATTTGGTCAGGACACTGGGGAAATTCCCCTGCTCTGTCGGGAGGGGGTGCTGTTGGCCCAAACATGATGGGGAGCTCAGAGGAATCTGAGAGTTGCAAGGAGCAGCATGCTGGTGGCTCATCCTCTACCCCAGCTATCGCATGTTAGGAGGATCTCAGTGCAGCCCAAGGGGGCTTAATGGATATACAGTCAAATGACTCAAGTGAAGAATACCTGAGTGATGTGGGGCCTGCAGCTCCAATAACAGCCCAAGCGGATATCGAGCAAGCAGAGAACCAGCTAGAAAGAGAGGTGGACACCAGACAAACAATTTTGTTCATGCTTTTGGCCAAAGACAAGAAGCACTCTGTGAGGAGGAAAGTACTGGAGAAGTGCATGGAAAAAGATGAGAAGCAAAGAAGTAGCTCTCTGAAGGATGGGGCAGGCAGTAGTATGGAGCCCACTGGGTCGGAGCATGCTGCAACACCGCCACGCCTTATGCCGGCCCAGGAGATAGTCTGGCAGGCGTTCGGAACAATGGCTAAGCTCGGTGAGGCTCAGCAGCAGCAATGGTCACCTGAGCAAGCTTTACAGAATGCGGGATGGAAGCACGTAGAATCGGGGGAAATGGCTGCCCAATTCAGATACTGCTTTCCTGGACACTGGATCTTCTCTGATATTACAGATGCACTATGAGGAATTGGCTCCTGTTTCTAGACAGGATCCTCAGGTACTGGATTCATGTACTAGCCCTAATTTACAGGGGAGAATGTAAAGAGTAGGCCTCAAAGGGGGAACGCAAAGTCAAGAAAACACGAACAAAGGTCAGATTTTTCTGGCACTCATGGGATAAATTATATGGGGTCAAAAATGAAGTATGAAGAAAATGATCCCAAGGGGGGAGAGAGAGAATAGATCTGGGGAGGGGAAAAATGGGCAAGTAGACCAAGAGAATCTCAAAAAGCCAAATGCAGAGTACAGTAACTTGGGTAAGGATTCAGGACAGTGAGAGCATAAACAATTGGATCCCCAGGCACCCCATTCATGTCAGGATACCCAGGATGAAAACCAGAGTGATACTCCTAGAAGGAGTCCCTCCCCACCCCATAGGCCACAAAGGCCAAGATATGTGGATTTATTTTCATCTGCTGCCCCTGCTCCTAGAAGAGATGCCGTAAGGTTGCGGTATAGGGGAGGGATGGACACCATTTCAGACAGATATTATGTGGGGAAAACACTGCTCAAAGATTCTATGCAATTTGTAACATCAGAGGTTTATGCCTTGATTCACATATCTGGGGAGGAGTCTTTCGATGTAAGCTTCCGGTTCCCCTCTGCTCTCAAAAGTTTTCACCATTATGGACTCCCTTTATGTGCATTCCTTTAACAAAACCCATGATAAAATTCAGCACTGTAATGTTTAGAAATGAGGGGGTTCATGTGAGTAATATAATACACTGGTTGCAGCAGCGATGTGAGGTTTTGAGTGCCCCAGAGGCAGTCATTGATGAAGAATTCTTTTGAACTGGGGCATGGAAGTTTCGGATAAAGTTGAGGCAAGAGGTGGAAGGCGCTGCACATTTGCCAAATAGTTTTTTCATTGGGAGGGACAGAGGGGTGCTATTTTATGCCAGTTAACCAAAGGCATGTCTCAAATGTGGAAATAGGTCTCATCTTGCAAGTGTGTGTGATAAAATCCGGTGTGGCATTTGCAATGAAATTGGGCATACAAGCCTTCAGTGTGCAAACCATGCACAATGCAATTTGTGTGATGAATTCGGGCATATTTTCAGAACTGCCCATGGGCTGCACACAATAAAAACAGGAACATAAACCAGGACAGCATCATAAAAAAGGCTGAACAAAAAGCAAATGCACCCCCATCCCTCTCAAGATAGGTCCCGCCCAGATGAGGATGTGGAACCGTCAGAAGATGCTGAAGAGGAAGGAGAAGTACAGACAACACAGGAGAAAGATGCCAGGAAAAAGGGAAGGTAGTGCTCCTCCCAAGAAATCTTCAGATCAGGCTCATGGGCAGGCCATGCCAAAACCCACACCAGAATGAAAAGTCATACAGTCAAGTCTCCCATCCTCTCCTGAGTGGAAGACACCATACCCCAGAAGAAGGAGCCTAAGGCTACAGAACAAGACATCCTCAACAGAAATTGATATGGATAACCCATATGATGTTTTGGGGTTCTCAAGCGGGGGATCCATGGATTTGGGAGATCAAGACTCTGACACTTCCTCTCTACAGTCTAACTCCCCTGAAAAAAGTGGAGAGTTTAAAAAGAAATTGACAGGGAAAGGAAAGATGAAGAAAAAGAAAAAATCCTGAAACTACAGAAAATGGGGATGAAATATTGGGAAACAGAAAATGTGTTCCTTTTTTATTTCTATATTTGGGTGTGCCTTCTTCATAGTTACCGATAACAGGCTTTTCTATATTTTCTTTAAATATTCATTGCATAATGAATGCTAGTAAGAGGAAGGTAGTTTTTACATACTTGCATGACAGGAATGCAGATGTATTCCTACAGGAGACATGGTTTCCTATGGCTCGAATGAGTGACTTGGCTAGAAAGGAGTGGGTATGGGGACCATCTTATTGGTCATTCGAGGAAGATAGGGCGTATGGGGTTGGTATTTTATTTTTAGGCTCGGGGTTTATTTTTCAGAAGATTGTGGTTTTAGTGTTAGGGAGAGTGCTTATAGTAGATGGGATTTAGTTTCACAAAAGTCCAACACACACCACCACAATAAAAACGCTGCTCACTAATTTTCCATCCAAGGTGCAACATTTATTAAAGTGCCAGTAGTAAGCAGATCTTGACTAGTTTTGGACTAACTGTCCTTTATCAAAAGACATGCAAAAACAATTCAAAATCTGCCTTAAATAGGCACAAAGATATGACATCATCATTAGTATCCCAAACAATTTTAGTGTAGTGTGAAACAGTCACCTTATAAAATGGCTCATGTGCAAACACATATAACCAATTAATATAATGTAAACAAAACATACAAAAACATACACAAAACTATTAAAACAACTATATAGTCATACATTTAACATACTATAATATCATTATCTTATATGCATTTAATTTTATTATTTCTTTTTTCTCCTAAAGATATAATGTCTACACTATCCTACTGCTAATCAGGGATGCATATAATTGTGTTAACACTGTAAAGTACCTCATACATATTATAAATAGAAAAACAAAATGTCTCTTCCTTTGTTCTATTTTTAAAAACAAATCTCATAACTGCACTACTCTGTTACTAGTCAGGGTACCTATGCTTATTAATACCATAATCTTCTTCATATGCATACATAATATAGGGAGGTTAGATATCCCTTCCTATCTATATTTAATAAATGGTATCAAACTGATTATGTCATTCAAACTTGGGGGCTTACAAGCCCCCAGAGTGAAAATCCAAAAACCTTCCCACCGAAGAATAACATTTTTATAATCCCCTCCTCTCTTTTCAGGCTTCACTTTTTCTATAGCTTGAAAAGTGAATTGGTGTTCGCCAGAATGAGCTGAATTCTTAACATGTAATGCCGTAGCATACGTAGAATCCCCATGTTTAATCACCCTGCAGTGCTGTCCTATTGGCTCTTAAAAGCTCTCTCTGTCTTGCCAATGTAGAAGGCACCACAGGTGCACGTGGACAAATAAATCACTCCCATGGTATCACATGTCATTAGTTGTCAAATAGAAAACATTTTTTCATTATTAAAACTATTAAATTTTTTGCCAGACAAAATAACTGAACAGTAAACACACCTTTTGCAAGGGATACAGCCTACAGATTTATTAGTAAGCCATGTCTGCATACCAGATTTTTCCAGCTTACTGTGAACTAAATGGTCCCTGAAAGTACTAGTCTGCCTGTAGGAAAGATGTGGAGGATTTGAAGAAATTTCTCTCAAGTAACTATCCCCTCCTGAAATGTGCCAATGCTTTCAAATAATCTCTCCTATTGAATGTGCATGCACTGAATAATCAATAACACAATTACAAACATTTTCATCTTGTTTTCTATCAGGTTCTTTACATAGTAAACTATATCTGGGCACCTCATTCACTAAAATATTGGTTTCATGTACCTATTTCCTGTTATATCCCCACTCAATAAATTTATCTTCCAGATCCATGGCAGATTTTTCATGTTTTGCTTCAGTGCTACAATTTCGTTTTAACGTAAGGAACTGTACCTTGGGGATATTACCAATCACATGCCATGGATGACAACTTGAAGATAGTAATAATGTGTTGTGTTCACAATCTTTCCTATAAATATTCATTTGTACATTTCCTTCTTTATCCTTAGTAATACACAAATCCAGAAAACAAATTTCAGTATTGCTAGCACTATAACTGAAATGTAGATGTGGATTAGATGCACGTAAATATTGAACAAATAAATCTAGTTTAGCTCTAGAACCCTTCCATATAAGAATTATATCATCAATAAAACAACGATTTAATTCAATCTTGTGAAAGAAGGGATTGTAATCAGAATCTCTAACAAAAAAAAAAAATGTGTTCTCCCACATGCCCATATATAAATTAGCTATACTTGGGGCAAATGTAGCCCCCATTGCCGTTCCCTTCCTCTGTAAATAGAAACGGTCAAGAAAAGTAAAGGTATTGCAGGTAAGAACAAATTTGGAGAGCTTCACCAAAAATTCAGTAGGGGGCTCCATAATCCCAGTTCTACTTTTCAAAAAATGTTCAATACTCTCCAGGGCCCCTTGAATTGGTATGTTCATATATAAAGATTCCACATCTGAAGCTACCAGTAAGGAATCCACACCCATTTCAGTATCTTCTAGCACATTCAGTATATCTCCTGTTTCTCTACTATACAACCCCAGAGTATCCACAAAGGGTCGTATATGGAAATCAGTATATTGTGACAAGGGTTCTGTGAGGGACCCTATCCCACTAACTATGGGTTGACCTGGGGGAGGTGGTGTTGTAAAGGACTTATGTAACTTAGGGAAAGTATATATGGTTGCTCTTTTAGGAAAATCTACTGTCAAAAACATTTTTTACATTATCATCAATCCGTTGTTTTTTATAGGCAGTCTCAATATATGCGTCTATATTTTGTTTAAATTTCAGGGTGGGGTCTATGGTCAACTGACTATAAAATTCTACATCATTCAACTGCCTATCAATTTCAGTAATAAAGTCCCCAGTATTCTGAATGACCACAGCTCCCCCCTTGTCTGCAAGTTTGATAACAATGTTTATATCATTTTTCAAAATATTTAAAGCTGTCCTTTCATCTCTAGAGAGGTTATTAAAAGAAATATCAGGTAAGTTATTGAAAAAAAGTTCCACCTGTGATTCACATAACTCTTGAAAGGTATTAATAGCCGCAGAGGGGACTGGATAAAATGTGGATTTGCCCCATAATCTATAGGAGGATGACACATAATCAATTTGACTCTCAATATCAGCCGAAGTAGTCTTAGGAGCCAAGTTCACAGTCTCTCTGGAAAAGCGTTGTTGTTGTTTAGTGAAGAAGGGTTTCAGGCTTAAATTTTGACACAGTTTGTAAAAATCAATAAACATATCAAACTTATTTATTCCACAAGTTGGTGCAAACAGAAGAACTTTATTCAACAATTTCAGTTCACTGGAAGTCAAAATTCTATGTGAAAGATTTCTCAATTTCTAGTTCTTCTCCACTGGTATCATTGTGGGGTGGGGTGGGGGTCAGGTTGGGGATAATTATTGTGTGTGTTTGTCCCTGATAGTGTTGCTGCTGATATTGGGACTGTGGGTGGGGGTGGGAGTTGTGGTATGATGTTTGTTGCCAGTCTCTTTCCTCTTCACCGCCTCTGCCCTCCTTCCTCATTCACCTCTGCCTCTTCCACTGTTGGAGAAGCCCCAGCCCCTCCATCTCTGAGGAGGTGTGTGAAAACCCTGAAAATGGCTTTGTCTGCTACTCCTTCTCAGGATGTAATTAGTTTCAGACACATGGGAGGGTAGTGCAGTGTCTTCACCAGACACTGCAGTTTCAGAATCTCTTGTACTAAAATAAAATGAAACTCTCTGCTCTTGTCTCAAAATACTTTTGGGATTTGTATTATCATATTTTTCCAGCTATATATATGACCAAGCTGATAATCATCTAAGTCTCTCTTGAATTTAATGAACTTTTTATTCTTCAATTCAAGATCCAGTTTGGCCACAGTATCTTTAAGACATTTGTTGTAAATTTCAAAATTTGTATAATTTTCCAAGGCAAGAACAATTTTCTCCTGTTCCTTGATATCACGTAGAAGGGTTTCACTCACCTCTTGTCCATACTTGATAATCAATTGCATCACTTTGTTCGAGGCCCCTCAAGAATAGCTCTCCATTCATTAATAAAAGTTTCTACATCCTGGCCAAAAGAGGGAATTTTTATCAGTCTTAAACCCCGCGGAATGCACTTAACGTGGAGGTATGCTTCTAGATTATAATGTTTCAATGAATTTTCCGGGTTTTCACAATCGTTTTTTCCAGTGTTCTGAATGCTGCAATAAGTGAATTAACCAGTACACTCTTTTCTGCAGCATGACTCGTGGTTTCTAATAGAAACAGATTGGACTCACCTGCCTCCTTTAACAGGCCATTAAAAAACAAGAAGGGATCGTCTTCTTCAGGAAGAAGTATATTCGGAATACTTCCATGAGACATCTTCTCGTAAGATGTAAATATCATATAATAACAACTGGTCACATATATTCAAATAGCACCAAAGTGGATAAAAGCAATACAGCATGTGGTCGTGGTTTAACACTAGGAAATATCCATCAGCAACCTGTGCACAAGTTTAAATTTCAGTTCAGGACATCAAGGCAGAACACTGCACCAGGTTGGGATGCTCAGGCAAATAAACAAAATAGTTTCACTAAAGTCCAGCACTCACCACCACAATAAAAACGCTGCTCGCTAATTTTCCATCCAAGGTGCAAAATTTATTAAAGTGCCAATAGTAAGCACGTCTTGACTAAGTTTCGGACTAACCATCCTTTATCAAAAGACATGCAAAAACAATTCAAAATCTACCTTAAATAGGCACAAAGATATGATGTCATCATCAGTATCCCAAACAATTTTTGTGTAGTGTGAAACAGTCACCTTATAAAATGGCTCATGTGTAAACACATATAACCAATTAATTTAATGTAAACAAAACGTACAAAAATATACACAAAACTATTTAAAAAACTATATAGTTATACATTTAACATACTATAATATCATTATCTTATACACATTTAATTTTATTATTTATTTTTTCTCCTAAAGATATAGGCCCAGATATTCAAAGCAGTTGCGCATGGTGCAACTGAGTTGCGTCAAGGAGCGATATTCAGCTAGAGCCAGTGCGCAGCACAGATCTCATTGTGCCAATGCACAACAATAATGAATGCATGCGCAAATGAGGGGGCATGCCCATGAATATCCAGCACAGTGTGATATTCAACTGTGAAACCATGGTGCAAGTGCAGAGCAAATCAGAGATGCACCGAGCAGACTTGTTCCTATAAGTACAGGGCACAAGCATACAGAAAGCACTTGCGCCAGGTGAGAGAGAGAGAGAGAGAGAGAAAGAAAGAAAGGACAGACAGAGAAAGAGAGACAGACAGATTGGCCAAGGCAGACACAAAGGGAGAGGGGCAGAGGTGGCAGTGAAGAGGGAGACAGGGTCAGAAAGAGTGTAAGAAACCGGTGGACACACTGCCAGGCAATGCACCAGGGTGGCACACAGCCAGCAGCAGCCAACTGCCCAGGGGGATATTGGACAGCAAGGGCCATGGATAGTGCATCCTTCATGATGGAGGCAGTAATGAGGGGTGTGAGGGGGCAGCAGGAACAGTGACGTGGCCATGGAAGAGCCCATTGGTGGTATGCCTGACACAGGTGGTACCGTGCCCACATCACATTTGAGCAGTACAGTGACATGGAGATCATGGGCTGGTACCGCCTCAACAGGGCCATTCTGAGGCAGCTCTGTGAGCTGCACAGTGAGGAGATGCAGGCACCCACCAGATAGAGCCACACCATGTCGATGGAGACGAAGGTGACAGCCGTACTGTGCCTGCTTGCCATGGGCACCTTCCAGAGACCAACAGGGGACACCACAGGCATAACCCAGTTGGCCACATCCCACCTCCTCACACAGTTCCTCAATGATCTGCTGCCATGTGTGTCGGAATACATCTGTTTCCCCAGCACACAGGCAGAGTTACAGCAACCATGCAGGACTTCCACAGGGTAGCACGTATGCCTGGTGTGATTGGGGCCACTGACTGCACCCACATGGGCATCCACATGCTACCTTACCCTGAGGGTGTGGCATACATCAACAGGAAGGGGAGCTTGAGTGTCAACTGCCAGATGGTGTGCGATGCCATGGGGTGCATAACCAATGTGTGCCACACACCCTGAGAGTGCACATGATGTGTTCATCTGGCACAGCTCTGCTATGCCACAGGTTTGAACATGGGGATATCCACATGGGCCACCTAGTGGGTGAGTATGGCACGGGCAAGTGGCTATGGGCAGAGCATACCTTGGGATGGGAGAGGGCAGGGTGTGCATGTTGGTGTGGGCACCAGGGACAAACAAGGGATACAGCAGAGCATAGCAGAGGGTTAACCATGTCCATATCCACACAGGGGACAGCTCCTATCCACTATGGCCCTGGCTGCTCACTCCCTACTGGCGGCCATCATCCTCAGCAGAGGAACGCTACAACAAGGCACACACTAGTACGCGCAACATCACTGAGTGAGTCTTTGGCATGTTGAAAGCATGGTTCCATTGCCTAGACAGGTCAGGCAGTGCACTACAGTACAGCCCCTCAAAAGCCTGTGGCCTATTCCTGGCCTGCTGCATACTGCACAACATGGCTATTGACCATGGGATAGCTGTCAAGGCTGATGAGGGTGACAGTAGTGGGATGATGAAGGCAATGGATCAGAGGGGGGTGGACAGCCACCCCCTGAGCAGAGGGATCCCCAGCTGATCCAGCAGGCAAGACATCACCGAGACACTATAGCATGGGAGCACTATGGTGCACATAGATAGGTGGTGCGATACACATGCATAGGCCACACAAACAGTTACAGCACACATGCAGGGGCATGTGTGGCAATGGGCATGCTCTCACTGAGGTGGTAAGCAGGGGTATGGGTGACAGGGGCACACACAACCACACACAGCACCCCTCACAGCCCCCCCTCACACACACCCACACAGACAGGCATGGGTATGTGGCGTGCATCAGATGCATTGCACTGGTGCACAGGCACAACCGTTGCAGGACTGCTGTCATCACGTCCACACCACACGGCTCAGTGGCTGGGCAAGCATGCACACAGGCAGCATGTGGCATGACACACAAGCACCACACCTGCGGTAGGCACACACACACACACACCACCCATGTGCACACTGTGCAGCAGCTGCAGACTGCAGGCAGGATGAGTCACACATCAGGTCCACTGCATGGAACCATGGCCACCACGGCCACGGGGCAGCTGCATCTGGGCCAATGAGCAGCCACAGGCTGTGCATCAGCTATGGGGGGTGTGCAACAGCCCCCCAGGGGTGGAACTGTGGGACCATGCCCGTGTCCATGCAGGGGTGTCAAGGCACCCAAACAGCCCAGCTCTGGGTGTGCCTGGGATGCCGACATCTGAGCCCGGCATCGACTGTGTAGGGGTCACCTGATGCTGAGTATGCAGGGTGGACAGCGCACTGAGGGGGATCATCTGTGCCTGGCCATGGCCTGTGGCAATCAGCAGCACAAAGCCATCTGAGATCGCAGTGGCAATGCAATCCAGGGATGCAGTCATGGCCTCCTGCATGTGCTTCATCACCACCAGGATCTGCACAGTGCTCCTCTCCTGCTGCCTGGCTAACTGGTGCATCTCCACATGCAGTGTGCACAGCTCAGTGGCGAGCAGCACCTGTTGCTGAGCAGACTCCCATAGCAAATGGGTGTGCTCAGCCAGCGAGTCGGCGTCCTGGGGCTCCTGGGCCAGACACCGATCCCCATATGGTGACTGGCCTTGCTGCACAGCCCCTCCTCTCTGGTGGTTGCTAAACAGTGGGGTCTGCAGGGGGATTGGGTACAGCAGGTGCACTGACGGTGGACCCTGTGTCTGGCTGCCCAGTGGCACTCGCAGCCTGCTGCAGTTGCCCATCTGGCTACTGCATGCCACCCAGAGCCTATGCGGCCACACCACCTCCACTGCAGGGCACAGCCTAGGCAGCACACACCACTGCACCCACAGCAGTGGCAGGCAGCTGTTCCACCACTGGCAGAGCACTGGATGTGCTGCCTGTGTCAGTGGCCAGCAGAGGCATCTCCCCCACAATGGTGGCCATGCTGTCCAGGATGAGTGTTACGTCATCATCGGTGTCAGACCCCACCCTGATCTGTGTCTCTGTGCACAGGACCCCAAGGATGGCATCCTGCAGGAGCACATCCAGGGCCTCATCCGACCCCAGGTCCAGGACATCCAGCTGCACAGTGGTGGTGAGCTGCAGCCTGTCGGGCCCCTGGATGCCCATGGAGGTGGAAGGCTGGTCCTTCAGGGCCGGTCCAGAGGCCATGGCTGCTGCTGCCACTGGCACCCCATCATCTGCATGGAGGTGTGCTGGTGCTGCAAAAGTAAGAGAGGTGTGTTAGTGATGCATTGTCCACATGTGCCCCCCCACACTGCCACTGCCTGTGTCCTGCAGCATGGCATGCATGTGGGTGTGCACACTTGCACATAACAAGCATGCTGGCTGCATGCATGCCAGTATGGGCATGTACGCAGCCTCCACACCCACAGCTGTGCGTGGCTGACAAACCTACCATGCAGTGATGGGCTGCCACCCATCTGGAATCTGCCACCAGGCACACCCTTCACTGTGCTGCAGTGCATGGTGGCTGCCACCAACTCCTTCTGCACTGTGAGTGGTGGCACAGCTGCAGGCCCCCCTCTGGTGGCATTCCGGGAGGCACAGATGACGCCACCTTCTCCTTGATGCACCTCTTGTCCATGCCCACCTTCTTTCTGCACTCCTGCACTGAGTGCTGGTGGCTGCCCTGCTGGTTGGCGCATGCCACCACCTCCACCCAGGTCCCAGCCCTGGCCTGTGGTGTGCCTGTGGCACCACTCAACAGGGGCTCCCTGTCAAGGTAGGCTTTGAACAGGGCCTCTGTCTCCACACTCCTCACCCTCCTCACGTTCTGACATGTCGCTTCCTGTGGACATAGACAGCACAGTGTGTCAGTGGCAGCATCACCCTGTTCTGTCCCCCCTTCTGCGTTGGCTGCTCCCAGTGAGCTGCAGCAGCATGTGCAACTTAACCCCAAAAGGATGCAATACCGGTCTATGGCCTGTGCTGTTCCATGGTGCTTATATAGCTCATCACATGCAAATGAGCTTTGGCACAACGGTAATGACATGCTAATTCCCCAAGTGTGCCACATATTGGCTGATGAGCTCATTTGCATGTGGCGTCTGAATATTGCGATTTTGCTCTGGAGCAAGTCGCGGTGCAATGTGCATGCATGCATGGTGCAAAGGCCCACAGTTCGCATGCATCAAACAGTATCATGTTGTCAGTCATGCACTGTGCACTGACTGCATGATGGTGGCCATGGCACATGGTGTGTCAGGCCTGCTATTGCATAAGTGAACACTGCGTGGAGGTGGGCGGCCCCTGCCCCCTGCTGTGACCCCTGCCCCTTGGTCAGCTCCACACCCATGACCCTGCCTAGCCACACCCATGCCGTGCATCTCCGAGAGTGTGCGATGGGTGGACGCAGTGCATGGTCTCTCGCATCGCACATCTGGCACATGCCGTGGCCACGTATGGCCACGTATGCTTACTGCCACCATTTTGCTCACCGGCTACAACTCGCAGCATGGTGCAGCGAAGGGCACTGAGGGCAAAAAGCTGGATGCAGGTGGAGCTGGTGAACCAGGTTGCCTGCATACAGCCCCATGCCCCCCAACTGTTTGGCCAGGCACCCCTGCAGCAGCCCAGGGTCACGGAGTGGTAGAGGATTGCTGCCACACTGCAGCAGTGGACCAGGGTGGCCAGGACAGGGGAGCAGTGCTGCCACCGATATGGAGACCTGCTGAGGAGGGACCCAGAGTGCCTGAGGAGGCTGGAGGCACATGTCAGATGTGGGGCTGTGCCACAGCCAGGTGAGTAGGCCCATATTACATGTGTGACCTGGTGCTGTACTGTGGTGCTGGCTCGGGTACCTGGCATGCCCTGCAGAGTGCTGCACTGCCATCATGTGCATCACGGGATGGCAGTGCCAGCCACCGCTTACATTGCGATGCAGCTGTGCAGAAAGTGTCGGGCAGGGGCTCACCCTGTGCACAGGGGTTGGGGTGGTGGGCAGCTGCTGTGGATGTTTACTGATGTGTACCTGTCTATGTTCCATTCCCAGGGCCTGAGAATCACCACAGGGCAGCGGCAGTGGAAGCGGCAGACCACAGCAGGACCTGGAGGCAGCGCAGGAGTGGCTCTGGCATCAGTGGGGCCACAGAGGGCAGATGTGCACTGTCATAGTCTTTTGCATTTCACATGGGGGGTGGTGGGGGCATGGGTGTGGGCATGGCCACCTGTGCTGTGTCCCATGGCAGCTGTGTGTGTTGCACTGTGTGTGGTGCTTGACACTGTGGCACATCCATTGGACATGTGTGCCAGCTGTTGGTGGGGTGGGTGTGCGCCCAGCTGCCACTGACATTGCTGTGGTGCTGCCGGTACACTGTGCCATGTGACTGTCATTGCACAGTCAGGTGGCCATTGTGCAGCAGGGACTACCACTGTGCACTGTCGTGGTGTGCCGTGTTGCTGGCAGGCATTGGTCCACCCCACTGCGGTTGGCTGGTATGGGCCTCCAGGGGTGTGTGTTCCTAGTGTGCTGTGGGTGGGCATGGTTCCTTGGGACATTGCACTGATCACCTGTCCTGTCCCTTGTCATAGGTGTCTGGCAGAGAAGACGGAGGCCCATGTACTGCCGGCTGCTTTGGCAGCTGATTTTAATAACATTGACTACCATGGAAGCTGTGCTTCAGATACACCACATGCTGCTGCAGGATCAGTTGGGGCAAGGGCGCCAAGGAGTGGCAGGCCATGGCCACAGATGAATGGGCCCCAGCATTCCCCCTGTTTTCCCTGCTGTACCTCCCCTACAGTCCCTCATCCCACTGTACAGTCCCTGTTCCCTTCCCTCGCTATCCTACCCTTTCCCACCCCCTTGTTCAAACAACATGAAGTCTTGCTGTATTCTGACATATTGCAGTGATTCCCAGCCTTTAAACTGCCCCGGAGAACAAAGTTAACTTTCTATGCAGGGCATAGAATGCTGAGCTCGAACTCGGTTAGAGTCTCTGTCTGGAGTGTTTCAAACTCAAACCGTCAGATTCTTTACTCCGCCTCACTGAACGGTCACTCCAGAGATTTCTCCTTCAGCTCGGTTTGAAAGTCGGTTAAAGTTTCAGTTTTCTTCGATTTTTAAACCGAAAAAGTTATCCGCATAGTCGGTTCAGTCTCTGTTTGTGGTGCCGTGAGTACTAGATAGGAATTGTTCTGTTTTTCTGTGTGGAACTTGTAAAAGTGCGGCTCGGTTCGGCTGAACCGGCCATTTGATAGTGAAATCTTGTGTTTTGTGTTTTTACTTAGTGTGTGGTTACTGGTCCTTATCAGTTCTAAAAAAAACATGTTTTAGTACATTTTTTTCCAATACCCGTGACACGGTTAGGAACCAATAAGGGAGTCTTGCCTGGTGGTTGCCATAAAAAGGGTAAGTTGGTTAGGTTGGCCATGTCTGAGAAACCCTCCAAAAAAAACGGGCCCACTGGGTTTCAACACTGCAGTGAGTGTGGGGAGGTCTTTGCTAAGGCCGATCCCCACACCACCTGTGTTTAGTGTCTGGGGTTTGGCCACCTCGATTCAGACTGCCAAATATGTAAACATTTTCCAAAATCTACCCTTGAGAAGAGATTAGGTATCCTGAGGGAAAAGGAGGCCGAGAAGTCCGCTGACTCGGATGGCCAGCCTGGTTTGGTTCTGACCGAACCTGAAGGAGTGCCCTCTGACCAGGGCGATACTACTTCGGGCAAAAGGACAGCCGATTTCGAGGGATCAGTTCTGACAAAAAGAAAACGCAAAGAGAAATCATCCAGTTCGGATCCAGAGGTTCATGTTCCAACCGCCGAAGACATAGCCAGAGTGATTCAGATTGTGTAATTGTTCCGCCCGGTTCCTACTGTTCTGGCACCTTCTGGAAGGGGTTCAGTTCGGTTGGTTCCCCCGGTTCAAGATGATACCCTTAAAGATTTTTATGAACCGGAGTTTGAAGAGAAAGGGGAATTTGAGGATGATGATGGTGAAAGTGAGGGTCTGGATGTGCCTCCGGAACCGGACATCTCCCCAGACAGACCTTCAGGTGTTTCCCCTCCTAGGCTTTCTCAGTCCCTGTCTCACTTTATGTTCTACAGAAAGGTGGCTGAAACCCTCCAGCTTCCTATGGAGGAGGCTGTGGAAGATCAAGAGGAGCCTGATTATGTAGAAACGATGGACATCCCAGAGTCCAGGAGACTGTCTATTTCCCTCCACAAATCCTTTAGGAAATGGACACAAAAAATCTTTAAGTCTCCTAACACTATACCTCTTGTGGATAGAAGAATGGACAAGAGACATACACTTTCAGGCTCAGACATGGAGTTCTTATACCAGCAATGCAGCCATGTTGGGGTAGTGCAGGCTGCTGCCTGTGATGAGGCAAATATTCCCTTGGCTTCATGCCCCCCAGACAAGGACTCCAGGAAGATTGATGCCATGGCAAAGAAACAGTACATGGCATCTTGCTTGAGACTCATGCAGGCAAATTACATGGCCCATACAGCCAGGTACCAGAAGTCCAGGTGGGACACTGTACTGGCACTGCCTAAACAGGCCTCCCCCCAGCTAGCCAAGGAGCTGGAGGCAGTGGCTGCAGATGGGATTGAGGCATCTATGGTTCAGTTTCATGCTGCTGCTGTGGACTCTAATGATGTATCATCAGGAGTCATAGCTACATCTGTGGCTCTTTGGAGGATAGCTTGGCTCAGATGTACTAGCCTCTCGCAGGACAGCCAGGCTAAGGCCATGGATTTTCCTGTAGTGGGTAATTCTCTGTTTGGGGAGCAGACAGAGAATTACATGAAGAAAATGGATGAGTACAGGACCACTTACAGGAGTGCTCAGGCCAAGGAGAGGCAGGCAACTCCTCAAAGGCAACAGTCTAGGGGCAGGGGCAGGCCTTTTCAAAGGCCTTTTTACCAAGCACAGGCCTCTTCTTCCTTTTCTCAGAGGGGATTCTTCAGAGGGAGAGGCAGAAGGGGGATGAGCAGGGCCGCATCCATTCCTCAGCCTAAAGCCCCTGCCAAGCAGACACCCTGATGGGCCTGCCCGGGTTGACTCTCCTATTCCAGTAGGGGGCAGACTGGCTTACTTTGTCCAGGACTGGATGTCTATTACATCAGACAAGTGGGTCCTGGAAGTAGTAAGCCAGGGACTGGTTCTCAGCTTCAGAAAATTTCCAAAGATGAGAGCCAGATCTTTTCCACCAGCAAATCTCTTGGAAACCCTTGCCCTAGAGGCAGAGGTTTCTTCTCTTCTAACCTTAAGAGCCATAGAGAGAGTACCTACCCTACACTGGGGCAAAGGACTGTACTCCAGGTACTTCCTGACCCCAAAAAAGACAGGGGAGTGGTATCCCCTCCTAGACCTAAGATATCTAAACAAACATCTTTTAAAACCAAAGTTCAAGATGGTAACTCTGGGAATAATCCTTCCTCTCTAAGACCAGGGACTGGCTAGCCTCCCTGGACCTCAAAGATGCCTACTTTCACATTCCCATCAGGTGCTCCCACAGAAAGTACCTCAGGTTTGAGTTGCCCTCAGGCCACTATCAGTTCAGAGCAATGCCCTTTGGCTAACCTCAGCCCCAAGGGTTTCACAAAGTGCCTGGCAGTAGTAGTTGCCTTTTAAGAAGGCAAAAGATTTCCATTTTCCATATCTGGAAGATTGGCTAATAGTGGGTCAGTCTCAGACCAAGTCAAGTCTCATCTGCAAGTGACCCAGCAAGTGCTCACTTCTCTAGGATTTCTTCTCAACCTTCCCAAGTCAGTTCTCGAACCAGTCCAGCTTCTTACCTTTATAGGGGAAGAACTGGACACACTTGGAGCAAGAGCCTTTCTTCCTCTAGAAAGAGCAAGGGTTCTTATGGAACTAGCCTCTTCCTTCAGCCTTCGGGTATCTCGACCAGCAAGGCATTTCCTCCAGCTCTTGGGCCTCATGGCAGCTTCAACAACAGTGGTCCAAGGGGCAAGATTCCAAATGAGGGATATTCAGTTCCTCCTGAGAGCTTTTTGGTCTCAGAGGAAGGATTCCCTTACCAAACTGATCCCAGTGACTCTGACCTTGATGCAAGCCCTCCAATGGTGGCAGGATCAGGACAATTTAAGACAAGGTGTTCCTTTTGCTACTCAGCCTTGTTCAATGGTCCTTACCATGGACGCTTCTCTTCTGGGCTGGGGAACCCATCTGGGGTACCTCACTGCCCAGGGGCTGTGGTCCCCCCAAGAATCCCTTCTCCATATCAATCTCCTAGAGCTCAGGGCAGTTTTTCTGGCCCTAAAAGCTTTCTTTCAGTCAGTACAGAACAAGGTGGTTTAGGTCGGAATGGACAACACCACCACCATGTGGTATATCAACAAGCAGGGAGGCACTCGGTCCACGGCCTTGTGCACAGAAGCCATGAAGTTGTGGTCCCTGGCTTATTCCCTGCAAACCTCTCTGGTAGCAGTTCACCTTCCAGGGAAGGATAATGTGCTAGCAGATGCACTGAGCAGGATTTCTCAGGGCCATCACGAATGATCCCTGGACCCTCAGGTGTTGAAAGTGATTTTTTCAAGGTGGGGCACTCCAGAGATAGATCTCTTTGCAGCCCCAGACAATCACTAACTCCCTCTCTTTTGTTGCAGATCTCCAGTCTTGGGCTCAGTCCCCCTGGACACCTTGATTCTGAATTGGGAAGGGAAGTTTCTGTATGCCTTCCCCCTTCCCACTCCTGTTCAAAGTTTTAGTCAAAATAAGGTCTCAACCTTGCAAAGTGATTCTGATTGCTCCAGATTGGGTCTGACAGCCCTGGTACCCCCTGTCGCTGTCCCTAGCAGTCCATCTTCCCCTGTCTCTTCCCAGGAATTACAACCTGTTAGCATCCTCTCAGGGGAGGATTTGGTACCCCAATCTTCAGTCTCTCAATCTCAAGGCATGGCTCTTGAAGAGTTAGAGTTTGCAGATCTGCATCTTTCCCAAGGGGTTCTGGATATCCACAAGGCTTCTCGAAAGACCTCCACCAGAAAGACTTATAACTCCAAATGGAAGAGATTCAGCATTTGGTGTTCTAAGAAGCATATTTCTCCAGATACTGCTGGATTGCCTACGGTTCTGGATTATATGGTCCATCTTAATGGCCTAGGCCTCAGACCAGCTACTATCAAGGTACACTTGTCAGCTGTTTCTGCGTTTTTGTCTGTGGGGAAGTCTTCCTCACTATCTTCTCATCCTGTGTTCTGTAAATGTTTTAAAGGATTGCTTCACACCAGTCCTCCTTTTAGAGACCCTGCCTGAGATTTGAATGTTTGCATTGCTCAACTTATGCAACCCCCTTTTGAGCCTATGTCTTCAGCAGAGCTTAAGTACTTGACTTGGAAAACTGTGTTCTTGGTAACCATTACCTCTGCCAGGCGTATCAGTGAATTGCAAGCCCTGTCAGTGGAACCTGATTTTATCTCATTTCACAGGGATAAAGTGGTCCTTAGAACCAATAGAAAGTTCTTGCCCAAAGTGGTTTCAGACTTCCATTTAAACCAGTCTGTGTCTTTTCCTGTTTTCTTCACTGATCATTCTTCCTCAGGAGAGAGGAGGCTACACAGTTTAGATGTTAAAAGAGCCCTTAGTTACTACATAGAGCGTACCAAGGGTCACAGGTTTGACTCCCTCCAGTTGTTCCTCACTTATGGAGAAGTGGGAAAGGGCAAACCTGCCACCAAGAGATCTATTGCCAGGTGGATTGTGTCTTGTATACAATTCTGCTATGAAAAACTGGGAAAAACTCCACCCTCAGGCCTGAGGGCTCATTCCACAAGAGGTACAGCTGCTTCCCTGGCTGCTGCCAGGGATATCCCTCTCTTAGAAATTTGTCAAGCAGCCACCTGGAAAACAGTCCATACCTTTACCAAGTATTACTCTCTGGATATCCAGGTTAGGAGTGATGCTCGGTTTGGCACAGCAGTACTTCAGAGCCTATTCCCAAAGTAGGTTCTGTCCCTCCTCCATGGAGGTACTGCTTGGTAGTCTGCAATATGTCAGAATACAGCAAGTCTTCATGTTGTTTGAAGAAAAAATTACTCACCTTAGTAATTGTGTTTCTTCTAATGGAGTCTTGCTGTATTCTGACCTCCCTCCCTGCCTCCCCCTCTCAGAACCTGTTTTTGGGAAGTGGGTGGGCAGGTGCAGTGTTGTACCCCAGGGGTGCCTTTTGTTTATACTCTCCTCCTTTTTGTTTGGGTACTGATTTGTTACTGTTATTTGTATTAGATTAGTTTTTGGTTTTTGGGTTTCCTGACTTGAGTCTTTCTTGGGAATGGGAATCCAAAACTTTTTTCTGTCAGTTGGCTAGTAGGAATTTTTACAATTTCCACATAGAATCTTTAGTTAGTTGGGCTCGTAAGAATTTGACAGTTTGAGTTTGAAACACTCCAGACAGAGACTCTAACCGAGTTCGAGCTCAGCATTCTATGCCTTGCATAGAAAGTTAACTCTTTGTTCTCCGGGGCAGTTTAAAGGTTGGGGATCACTGCAATATGTCAGAATACAGCAAGACTCCATTAGAAGAAACACAATTACTAAGGTGAGTAATTTTTTTCTTACTGTATATAGTTTTTTGAATACATATATCTATTTTGACTTATCTGCCTGTGTCAGTGTCTGCTTTGCAGGTGGTATGAGGAGCCATGCTGCAGTGGCCCAGTGCCTGTCCGTGTGGTGTGCATGTGTCGGTGCACGTGTTGTGCTTCTGTGGTTTACTGCTGTGTGCTGTGGTGTGTCCCACTGTGGTGGTGTCTCTCCCCGCAGTTGTTGGCTGTGCCTTGGGGTGCCCATGGGGTGGCTGTCAGGAGTGTGTGGCAGGTGTGTGTGTGGTGATGGCACATGGCCATGGTCTTTGGTCGGGTACTGGCCACACACTGTTGGGGCCCCTGCTTGGCATTGTGTGGCCTGTCCCTTGTGGTCTGCTGTGCTACATGGCTCCTGGCATGTTCTGTGCCTCCTCTGTGGGCCGCCTGTGTGCCTGTGGTGTGTGGGTGTGTGTGCTTGGCTGCATGGTTCTGGGTGTGGCCTGCTGTGGTCTGGATGTGTGGGGGGGCACAGCCTACAGCCTGGGGGGGCACCCTTGGTGGCCCACCATTGGCACCTCCTGTTGCCTACCATCTGCATCACTGTTGTGTTCTGGGGGGGTCTGGATACCTGTGTGCATCCTGGTGTGCCCTGCTGGTGGTGGCCTCCTGTGGCCTGTCACTGTGCTTCCCTGGCTCTGTCCCTGGGACTCTTCTCTGCTCTGTGCTCCCTCTGTTGCTGTGCTGCTCTGCTCCCACAGTTGCACTGGAGCATCTCTTTCTGCGCCATGGCACAACCATGTTTGCACCTTGGCGCATCTCTGATTGTGCCATGGTGCCTTCCTGGTTGCACCATGGCACAGCTGTGCTATATTCAGCCAGGTTGTGCTGGTGCAGTGTGGCCAGTGCAATCTCTGAATATGGCTCCTGTTGCATCACGGCGCATCGGATTTGTGCTGCACCAGACTTGCGCCGGCCTTTGGTGCATTTCTGAATAACTGGGCCAGAATGTCTACACTATCCTAATGCTAATCAGGGATACATATAGTTGTGTTAACACTGTAAAGTACTTCATACATATTATAAATAGAAAACAGAATGTCCTTTCCTTTATTCTATTTCTAAAAACACATCTCATAACTGCACTACTCTATTACTAGTCAGGGTACCTATGCTTGTCTATACTTATTAACGCCGTAATCTACTTCATATGCATATATAATATAGGGAGATTAGATATCCCCTCCTATCTATTTTTAATACATGGTATCAAACTATTTCTGTCATTCAAACCTGGGGGCTTACAAGCCTCCAGAATGTAAATCCAAAAACCTTTCCACTGAAGAATCAAATTTTTGTAATCCCCTCCTCTCTTCAGGCTTCACTTTTTTGATAGCTTGAAAAGTGAATTGGTGTTCACCAGAATGAGCTGAATTCTTAACATAGAATGCCATACCATACATAGAATCCCCATGTTTAATCACCCTGCAGTGCTCTCCTATGCAGCTCTTAAAAGCTCTCTCCATCTTGCTGACGTAGAAGGCACAACAGGTGCATGCGACCAAATAAATCACTCCCATGGTATCACACGTCATTAGTTGTCGAATAGAAAACATTTTTTTCATAATTAAAACTATGAAATTCTTTGCCAGACACAATAACTGAACAGTAAATACATCTTTTACAAGGGAAACAGCCTACAGATTTATTAGTAAGCCATGTCTGCATACCAAAATGGGATTTGGAAAGGCAGAGCAAGTAGATTTATAGGAATTTATGCCCCACAGAAAAAGGCTGAGAGGGTGCAGATTTTGGAAAGTACACTACCTTATTTAGCTACTGCAAAGGATGTGTATGTAGTGAGGGATTTTAATTGTTCCTTGGATGTGTCTATAAGAAAGGCCCATGGGGAAAAAAGTTGACTGCTATTCAAGAGCCTTAAAATCTTGGGTAGAAAAAGCAGGCCTAATTGACTGCAGTATGGGGGCTAGCCCAGAGGTAAGTTATACTTTTGTAAAGGGAACTCTTTTTTCCAAAATCTATTACATTTTTGTTTCTAAACAGATAAATATACATAATATGAAGGGGATACCACTAGAATTTTCCGACCATTTAGCCATACATATGTATGTAGAACCTGTAGTTGGGGGGCCTCCCAGGCACAATAGGTGGAAAATAAACACAGAATTCATAAGAGAGAAGGAAGTTCAAATAGGACATTCTCATGGAAAAAGCTTCCGTATTATCATTATATGAGGATTTAGGGAGATGGTGGATGGATACAAAGGCAGATATTAGAGAATGGTGTCAGAAGCAGGGTAAGAAGAAGGTAAATGAAAATAGCTTATGGTACATTAATCTTAGGGCAGAACTATATAAGCTGTTATCCAGAGTACATGTGAACAAAATTGATTTAGGGGATCAAATCAAGAAAATTAAACATGACATGCTGGAGGTACAATATAATAGAGCAAATTCCTTGCAAGCAGAACTTACACATGGAACAAAAAAAAACCCACAAATTGACCCATGTGAAGCTTGCAAAGAGTGGGTAGAAAATGTCCATTTAACAGCATTAATTGATAAAAATGGTGTCAGACATGAAAATGCACATATCATATTATCAATAGTGGAAGATCAACTACTTAGTGTCACACAATCAGATAATTTGAGTCAAATTAGGATGGAAGCTTATTTAGAAGGATTGCAGGAGATAGGGTTGGATAAATCATTCAAGAAAGACCTAGATATTGATATCCAGGATTTAGAAGTATTTTGAGCAATACAGGCTCTAAAGCCCAACATAGCTCAAGGCGAAGATGGAATATCAAACGAATGGTACAAATTATTTCCTGATGTAATGGGGGCTATTTTAGGAAAAGTATTTAGATTCCTTCTGACACTTAAAATTCTATCAAAAGATTTTACAAAGGGCTTGGTGGTATATCTATTTAAGTCAGGGGATCGGAACAAAGTAAAAATAATTGCATACACAGATGATGTATGTGTCATGGTCAAAAATGAAGAGGGGGGTACAAGGTAGTCTACAGAAGTTGGAGGAATTTGATGTAGTGTCAGGGCAAGCTTAAATATACAAAAAAGTGGAATATTAATTAATGGGGGGGTGTAGGACATCAAAGCAATATCTAGGGGAATTAAAATATCTCATACATCAATAAAGATTTTAGGGGCGTATTTTGGACCAGGGGATATGGCCAAATTAAATTGGAAAAAGGCTCTACAAATAGGAAAAAGAAAGGTGGAGAGGTAGAAAAGGTGGAAAATGTTGAAACAAAAGAGGGTACATGTGATAAAACAATTTTTGTTGCCCATCTTTTATATATAAGTGCCATGTATCCTCTTCCAATAAGTTTGGAAATCAGAGTTTTTAGAGTTTTCTTTCAACTTCTTTAGGGGAGCAGGCTGAACCCAATAAAGCAAGAAATCACCTACCTACCAAGTACGAAGGGAGGAGTAGGCATGACAAATCCGGTCCTATTTTTTCATTGTATCTTCTGGGCAGTGAATATTAAGCCCTTTTTTAAGTAAAAGTATGCTAGCCAGAGCTTGGGTGTCTCAAAGCATAAGGAAAATGTTAAAAGTATGGGAAAATTTTCCGGTAAGGGTAATTGGAAAAAAATTGGTATCCAGTCATATGAAATGTTCTTTTCAGAAATTGTATCAATCAATCAATCAATCACATTTTTTATTTATCCAGGTGGTCACCATTGAGCAAGCTCATTTACAAGGTGGACCTGCATTGTACAAGTCGAGTGACAATGCATTTATATACAGGCAAATAAACAGTAAAAAAGTGTACAACAGTGCAGTTGGGCCTGCAGCAGACAAGACAAATAAGAGTACATATATGTTCAGGTAATAGACAGTCAGTAAGGGTATAACAATAAGGTGTCAGGTAAGTAAAAATTGGTACTAGATTCTACAAAACAAAAAGTGGTTTAGTATTCCTATAAGGAAAAGGCATTTTTCACCGTGAAGAAAAAGCTGCCTTGGATGTTAACAGTGGATGGAAATATAGTCAAGGTAAAAAAAAACCAAAAACAAATGCATAGGGAGGAGACATGTGGCTGGTGGTAGTGGGAAGACAGTGGGGGTACGGGTTGGGTACTGGAAAAATACTAGAAGTGAAGGGATGGGAGACTGAGGGTGAGCAAGGAATGGTTTGTGAGGAAGGGAGGATTCCAGTGCAGTGAATTAATGGGTGACTCAGGGATAGGAGTTGCGAGGTGCAAGGAACAAGGTTGGGAAGGGCTGGAGAGGCGCGGGAGAGGGCAGTGTAACTACGCTAGGATCGTTTGAAGCAATTACAGGCTTCTGTGATGTATTTTGTATATAAGATCTTAAACACCGTAAGACTGACAGGAGTCCTCATTTTCAGCGATTTCTGGAGTGCATTCTAGGAGCGTCAGCAGTGTGAAACTTATGGCAGCTCTCCCAAAGCATGGCTGGCTTTTAGGCACTTCAGAGATATCAGAGAGCAGCTCTTAGGGCATAGGTTCCAGATGCATTGAGAGGCAGGCATTCAACAATGTACTGCTGGAGTTTTCCAGTAAGAGCTCTGTGTGTCCAGAGAGCCGCATTTTTATTACGTCTATACTGTAGGGATGTCCAACCTACTGCTGCATATAAGGAGCAATGATGGGTGGAAAGGGGTTGACCAGCGATGAATCTCAGGGCTCTGTGGTAAAGTGTGTCCAATTTACCAAGGTATGAATTAGTGCATTGGGCTGTATATAAAGTCAGCGTAGTCAATTAGTGAGAGGAATGTAGACTGAACTAGTTGTCTCTTGGCCTCTGTAGTTGATAGGCGGTTTATCCTGAAAAAGAGACCTAGTCTCTGCCTCAGTTTTTTTAACAAGTCCTCCAGGTGATCTGCAAAGGAGAGTTTGTGGTCAAGCCAGACCCCTAGATATTTGAATTTTGGCATGAATTGTAGGTATTCTCTTAAGAGGGTAGAGATGGGAGGGAGAGTACCAGTGCTATCAGGGTGGGCTACATGATTGATAGGTGAGAATAGTATCGCTTTTGTCTTTTTGGTGTTAAGTAGCAGTTTTTTGCTGAGGAGCTGGTATTGAATGGAATGTAAAAAAGCAAATGATTTTACAACACGCTAGAAAACAATTATATATGGAAATATTAAGGAAATTGGGCTGAAAAAAACAGACTTTAAACATTGTAAAGAAAGGCATCAGAGTACAGTGTATAAACAAATGTCTGATCTTAGGATCCCAGCTCGAATGTGGGATACTGAATGGCTGTGTGCTCATGGGAGATTGGAGGCTTAGGGGAGATCATAAGCATAAAAGTTTGGAGAGAGAGTGTGAAAATCTAGTTGAAACACAGGAGCATTTTTTACCAGACTGTCATATTCCACAGAGTTATGGTCTCACTTAGCAGCCACATGGAAAATGCCATGGATGAAAAAGGTGACATACAAAATGCTAGCTTTGGGTGATTTTCCCCATTTCCTGAGAAGGTATGAACCAAGTTCTTTAAGAGTTTTGTTTGCTTACATAAAGTACTACCTTTGGCAAAGTAGGTGTCAATACTTGTTCCAGCAAAAACACATACCATACCTGACTGTACATACGTTTTGTGAATCCGCATTATGTGAAGTGTATCTTAGAGATCTTCAGATGCATCCCAGAGCACAAGTGATGGTGTGGTGGAGGGGATTTTCTTTCATTATAAAGTATGGATAAATATGGAAAATAGAGTGTGAAGTTGTTAGATACCATGGATGTTCTAGGTAGGGGGAGTAAGGGTTGGTGGGGTTTTAGTTCAAACAACATGAAGTCTTGCTGTATTCTGACAATTGCAGTTAGTTCCAGCCTTTGAACTGCCCCGGAGAGTATAGGGTTAAATTTCTACCCTATGCAGGGCATAGAATGTTGAGCTCGAGCTTGGTTGAAGACTCTTTCTGCAGTACTTTGAATCCAAACCATCAGATTCTTTACTCTGCTTCACTGAACAGTCGCTCCGGAGATTTCTCCTGTTGCTCAGTTCAAAGATTCGGTTAAAGTGTTGGTTAAAGTCTCGGTTTTCCGAATAATTTTACCGTGATTCGGTTCACTCTGTCTGTGGTACAGTAAGTACTTAGATAGTGTTTTTGGATTGTGGAAATTGAAAAAGTCCCGATCAGTTCAGCTGAACCGATCTTTTAGGTCTTTTGATTTAGTAATTTTAGTGTGTGGTTACCAGTTCTTATTGGTTTAAAAAAAAATGTGTTTTTAGCGTTTTTTTTCAAACACCCATAACACGGTTAGAAACCGATAAGAGAGTCTTACCTGGTGGTTGCCGAAAGAAGGGTACGTTTGGTTAGGTTGGCCATGTCTGAGAAACCCAAGAAAAAAAAACCGGCCCACTGGGTTTCAACACTGCAGTGAGTGTGAGGAGGTCTTTGCTAAGGACGATCCCCACATCACCTGTGTTTACTGTCTGGTGTTTGACCACCTCAATTCAGACTGCCAGATACGTAAGAATTTTCCCAAGTCTACCCTGGATAAAAGATTAGGTATACTTAGGGAGAAAGAGGCAGAGAAATCTGCTAACCCAGAAGGCCAGCCCAGTTCAGTTAACACCGAACCAGAAGGAGTGCCCTCTGACCAGGGTGATACTTCTTCGGGCAAGAGGAGACCTGATCCTGAGGGGTCAGTTCCTATAAAAAGGAAAAGAAAGGAAAAATGTGCCAGTTCGGATCCAGAACTCCATGTTCCAACTGCGGAAGAAATTGCCTGAGCGATTCGGATTGTGGAATCGCTTTGTCCGGTTCCAACCGATCCGGTCCCGGTTGGTAGGGGTTTGGTTCGGTCGGTTCCTCCGGTTCAGGATTATGCCCCTGAAGATTTTTATGAACTGGATTTTGAGGAGGGGGACTGTGGACAATGTGAGGATTATGATGATAAGTGCTTAGAAAGTCTGGATGTGCCTATAGAACCGGACATCTCCCCAGACAGACCTTCTGGTGTTTCCCCTCCTAGGCTCTCTGAGTCCCCTCCCCACTTTCTGCTTTACAGGAAAGTGGCAGAAACCCTCCAGCTTCCTATGGAGGAGGCTGTGCAGGACCAAGAAGAGCCTGACTTCTTTGAAATGATGGATATCCCAGAGTCCAAGAGACTGTCTATTCCCCTTCATAAGTCTTTTGGGAAGCAGACTCAAAACATTCTAAAGTCTCCTAACTCTATACCTCCTGTGGACAGAAGGATGGACAAGAGGCATACTCTGTCAGGCTCGGATACAGAGTTTCTTTACCGGCAATGCAGCCATGTTGGGGTAGTGCAGGCTGCAGCCTGTGACAGGGCAGGCATTCCCTTGGCTTCACACACCCCCAGATAAAGACTCCAGGAAGTTGGATGCCATGGCAGAGAAACAGTACATGGCATCCTGTTTGGGACTCAGGCAGACTAATTATATGGCCTATACAGCCAGGTACCAGAAGTCCAGATGGGACACTGTACTGGCACTGGCTAAGCAGGCTTCCCCCCAGCTGGCCAAGGAGCTGGAGGGGGTGGCTGCTGATGGAATCGAGGCATCCAAGGTTCAGTTTCATGCTGCTGTGGACTCCAATAATGTGTCATCAAAAGTCATGGCTACATCTGTGGCTCTTCGGAGAATGGCTTGGATCAGATGTACTAGCCTTTCACAGGACACCCAAGCTAAGGCCATGGATTTCCCTGTGGTGGGTAATTCTTTGTTTGGGGAGCAGACAGAGAATTACATGAAGAAAATGGATGAATACAGGACCACTTACAGGAGTGCACAGGCCAAGGAAAGGCAGGCAACTCCTCAAAGGCAGCAAGCCAGGGGCAGGGGCAGGCCTTTTCACAGGCCTTTCTACCAAGCGCAGGCCTCTTCTCCCTTTTCCCAGAGGGGGTTCTTTAGAGGGAAAGGCAGAAGGGGGATGAGCAGGGCTGCATCCACCCCTCAGCCTCTGCCAAGCAGACACCCTGAGGTGTCAGCCCGGGTTGACTCCCCCTTACCAGTAGGAGGCAGGCTGGCTTACTTAATCCAGGACTGGAAGTCTGTTACTTCAGACAAATGGGTCCTGGAAGTGGTAAGCTAGGGACTGGTCCTCAGTTTCAAAAGATTTCCAAAGCTGAGGCCCAGATCTTTTCCCCCTGCAAGCACCTCTGAATCCCTTGCCTTGCAAGCAGAGGTTTCATCTCTGTTGGCTCTAAGGGCCATAGAGAGGGTGTCTTACCTACACAAGGGCAAAGGTCTGTACTCCAGGTACTTCCTTACCCCAAAAAAGACAGGGGAGTGGTGGACCCATCCTGGATTTAAGATATCTGAACAAGCATCTGTTAAAACCAAAGTTCAAAATGGTGACTCTGGGAATAATTTTTCCCTCTCTAAGGCCAGGGGACTGGCTAGCCTCCCTGGACCTCAAGGATGCCTATTTTCACATTCCCATCAGGTGTTCCCACAGAAAGTACCTCAGGTTCGAATTGCCTTCAGGCCATTATCAGTTCAGAGCAATGCCCTTTGGCCTAACATCAGCTCCAAGGGTGTTCACAAAGTGCCTGGCAGTAGTGGTGGCCTTTTTAAGAAAGAAGAAGATTGCAGAGTTTCCATATCTGGATGACTGGCTCATTGTGGGACAGTCCCCAGACCAAGTCAAGTCAGACCTCCAAGTCACCCAGCAAGTGCTCACTTCCTTGGGGTTTCTTCTCAACCTTTCCAAGTCAGTTCTTGAACCTGTACAGCTTCTCACTTTTATAGGAGCAGAGCTGGATACAGTCAAGGCAAGAGCTTTTCTTCCCATGCAGAGGGTTACAGCCATTTCAGAGCTGGTCTCCTCTTTCCACCTTCTGGTCTCTTGACCAGCAAGGCATTTCCTTCAGCTTCTGGGTCACATGACAGCTTCTACAGCAGTGGTATAAGGAACCAGGTTTCAAATGAGGGACATTCAGTTCCATCTAAGGTCCTTCTGGTCCCAAAAGAAGGGTCCTCTTACCATACTAGTTCCAGTGACTCAGACTCTGATCCAAGCACTTCAATGGTGGCAGGATCAGGGCAATCCCAGGCAAGGGGTTCCTTTCATCAATCAGCCCCACTCTGTGGTCCTTACCACAGATGCTTCTCTGTTGGGGTGGGGAGCCCATCTCAGGGCTCTCACAGCCCAGGGACAGTGGTCTCATCAAGAGTCCCTCCTACATATCAATCTTTTGGAGCTCAGGGCAGTGTTCCTGGATCTGCAAGCCTTCTCTCAGTCAGTGCAGAACAAGGTGGTACAGGTCAGGACAGAAAACACCACCACCATGTAGTACATCAACAAGCAGGGAGGTACTCAGTCCACAGCCTTGTGCATGGAAGTCATGAAATTGTGGTCTCTGGCTTACTCTCTGCAGACATCCTTAGTTGCAGTCCACCTTCTGGGAAAGGACAATGTGATAGCAGATGCACTAAGCAGAATCTTCCAGGGCCATCGCGAATGTTCTCTGGATCCCCTTGTGCTAGAAGTGATTTTTTCCAGGTGGAGCGCTCCAGAGATAGATCTCTTTGCTGCCCCGGACAATCACCAACTTCCTCTGTTTTGTTGCAGATCTCCAGTACTGGGCTCAGTCCCTCTGGATGCTCTGGTTCTGAACTAGGAAGGGAAATTCCTCTATGCCTTCCCTCCTGTTCTTCTGTTGTTCAAAGTTCTGGTCAAAATGAGGTCACAATCCTGCAAACTAATTCTGATTGCTTCAGACTGGGCCAGGCAGCCATGGTATCCCCTGCTGCTGTCTGTAGCAGTCCATCTTCCCCGTCTCTCCCCAGGAAGTGCAATCTGTTAACCTCATCTCAGGGGAGGATTTGGTACCCCAATCTTCGGTCGCTCAATCTCAAGGCATGGCTCTTGAAGAGTTAGAATATGCAGATTTGCATCTGTCCCAAGGGGTTCTGGACATTCTCAAAGCCTCTCAGAAGCCTGCCACCAGAAAAACTTACAACTCCAAATGGAAAAGATTCAGCATTTGGTGTTCCAAGAAGCATATATCCACAGACACTGCTGAATTGTCTACAGTTTTGGATTATATGGTTCATCTTAATGGTCTAGGCTTCAGACAAGCTACTCTCAAGGTACATTTGTCAGCTGTTTCTGCTTTTCTGTCGGTGGGAAAGCCTTCCTCTCTGTCATCCCATCCTGTATTCTGTACATTTTTTAAAGGATTGCTTCATACCAATCCTCCTTTTAGGGATCCTGCTCCTGCCTGGGATTTTAATGTCTGCATTGCTCAGCTTATGCAACCCCCTTTTGAGCCTATGTCTTCAGCAGAGCTCAAGTACTTGACTTGGAAAACTGTGTTTTTGGTTGCTGTTACCTCTGCCAGATGTATCAGTGAATTGCAAGCTCTGTCAGTTGAACCGGACATCATCTCATTCCATAGGGACAAGATGGTCCTTAGAACCAATAGGAGGTTCCTACCCAAAGTGGTTTCTGATTTCCTCTTGAACCAATCCATGTCTCTTCCTGTGTTCTTCACTGATCATGCTTTTCAGGACAGCGAAGGTTACACAGTTTGGATGTTAAAAGAGCCCTTAGTTACTACATAGAATGTACAAAGGGTCACAATTTTGACTCCCTCCAATTGTTCCTCACTTATGGGGAAGTAGGTAAGGGCAAACCTGCCACCAAGAGAACTATTGCCAGATGGATTGTGTCCTGTATCCAATTATGTTATGAGAAACTGGGAAGAATTCCTCCCTCAGGCGTGAGGGCTCATTCCACTAGAGGTACAGCTGCATCTCTGGCTGTGGTCAGGGATATTCTCTTGTTAGAAATTTACCAAGCAGCCACCTGGAAAACAGTTCATACCTTCACCAAGCATTACTCCCTGGATATCCAGGCTCGGAGTGATGCTAGATTTGGCGCAGCAGTGCTTCAGAACCTATTCCCAAAGTAGGTTCTGTCTCTCCTCCATGGAGGTACTGCTTGACAGTCTGCAATTGTCAGACTACAGCAAGACTTCATGTTGTTTGAAGAACAAAATTACTCACATAGTAATTGTGTTTCTTCTAATGGAGTCTTGCTGTATTCTGACTTCCCTCCTTGGCTCCCCTCTCAGAACCCATTTTTGGGAAGTGGGTGGGCAGATGCATGTTGCACCCCAAGGGTGTCTTCAGCATACTTCCTGTTGGGTGCTTTAGTTTGGTTATTAAGAATTTGGTATGCTTTATTACCTGGTTTTTGTTTGGTATTTGGGTTTTCTGACTTGAGTCTTCCTTTGGGAACCTAGACCATTAGTTGCCAGTTGGCTAGTAGAAATTTTACAATTTCCACATTCTGATAGGTCAGTGAGTTTTTAGCTCATAAGAATCTGACAGTTTGGATTCAAAGTACTGCAGACAGAGTCTTCAACCGAGCTCGAGCTCAACGTTCTATGCCCTGCATAGAAATTTAACCCTATACTCTCTGGGGCAGTTCAAAGGCTGGAGCTAACTGCAATTGTCAGAATACAGCAAGACTCCATTAGAAGAAACACAATTACTAAGGTAAGTAATTTTTTTTCTTTTGGCACTCGGGTGTAGGTGATGGGATTTTAACTCAAGTCTTTTTTGTAGATTGTGCATGTTATGAAGATATTGAATAAAAATGTCCCCTTCTCTGTAGGTAGGGGGACCTCTTGCCAGTCTGTCCATCATGACAAAGGGCAGTCAGCAAGGAGAGATGGCTGGTGTACCTGCAGGTGAGACAATCTTTCTCTCTCCCTGCAGGTCTAGAACAGGAGAAAGCAACTGACAAAGAAGCTATGCAAACAGAGGAAACTTCTGACATCCATGCTGTGCCTGAGGAGGAGTCAGATATGGAATTTGACATCACAGGACAAAGACTGCAACAATACTTGGGAGGAAGAAAGAGAAATTTATCAGAGATGTTGACAGCTGCAGAGAGGCAATATTACTGTGAAAAAAGGAAATTCAAAGAGGAAAAGAAGCTAAAACGGCAAGCAACGAGTCCAAATAATGCTACAGGAAAAACCCCACAAAAGTTGAACAAAGTATTTAAATTTGGCTGCAACCCAAACAACCGGTACCAGTCCAAGATGTAGGACAACAGCCCACAGACACGGAAACATGTACACTCAGCTCAGCATTATATGGAGTGGGCTGGATACAGTTAGAGAATGGAACCTGAACACCAGATCCTAAAATCCCTATACCTGGTGCAAGAACAGATTTTGTGCAAAATTCCTTGCAAAGACTTTCAGAAGAAGCCTTGACTGAAATGCCTACAAAGCTGAATAGTGAACAACAAAACACTGGAGCTTTACAAGGTGCTGTAAATATTTCTTCACACTTTGAAAATAATGAACCATTGGACAGTCAAATCTTATACCTGACCTGCAACCAGAAAATCCAACAGAATTAAATAAACCGAAGTCAAGCTTTTGCAGGTCTTTTTCATAAAACCACCAGAGAATGCAAAATGGAGGCATGTGGTCAGGATAAAATATAAAGATGGTATGGAAATACAACCTGATAGGACTTTTGTGGGAAGATCTTTAATAAAACAATCACTGCAATTCTCTCCTTCAGATATCTTCATGTTTATCCATGCACCAGGAGAAAATCACTGTCATAAGTTTTAAAACTGCACTTTTGTTAGAAAAGTTCTGGCAGCAATATCAAAATGTAAAAGCTAGTCCTATTTGGTCAAATTTTTTTGCTGTTCCCCCATCGAAACCTACTTTTAAAACAATCACTATTTTATTCAGAAATGAAGGGATTAATGTGAAGGATATTGTTTATTGGTTGGAACAGCGATGTGAAATTCAAGGTTCTCCTGAACCTATTATTGATAGTGAGGGTTTCTGGATAGGAGGTTGGAAATTTAAAATCCAGTTAAAACACACTGAAGAAGGGCTTCAACACCCCCCAAACTGTTTTTTCTTAGGGCGAGATAGAAGTTTATTTTACCCAGGTCAGTCGAAATCATATTATAAGTGCAGTTCCCCATGACACCTCAGCAGTAATTGTGAAAAGATATGATGCACTATGAGTGGAATGGTGGGGCATCCTGGGGTTCATTGTACCTTTACACTGAGATGTAGCTTGTGCGAGGAGGAGGGACACACATTTCCTTCGTGCCCCTGGGCCTCACACAATACATCAGATGCAGACTTTGTAAAACATGAATTTTACTTAAACAGAGCTGTTCACAAGACAAGAAACCCCACACCTGACCAACCTAACAATATGACAACAGAAAATAAAAATAAAAACCCACCAGACCCCCAGCAGATACTCCTGATCAGAGCACTGCACCCAAAGACAGAGCCCTACATCAAACTGAGACAGACTACCCACCACAAGAACCTTCTGTGCAAACAGAACCAGAACCACTGATGCCCCCACCGACTACAGAACCATACCAGATAGTATCAAAAGGAAAAAGTGCTTGAAAAAAGGTGATGTTTCTAACCCAAAAATAACTTTACAGAATAAATATGAGGCATTGCAGTGGGGAGATAGACATGGGAGAGATTTCAGATGCATTCTCACAAATCAACCAGTTCTCAGAAAATGAAGATACACCATTTTCCAAGCCTCATGTGAAACAGAAAAGATGGGGGACCAGATCTGAAGCAAAAACCATACCCACTACCTGAATAATGTGTTAACTCCATGACTCCTGAAATACAGCTGAAATTAGCCTCTCTTAATGTAAACAGCATAAAAATGAAATTAACAGAAAAGCAACGTTTGCTTTTTTTGAACAGGAATACTACGATGTAGTATTTTTTCCAGACACAAGACTGCATACATTAACATAGGTGAACAAAGCAGCGAAAGATTGGATTTGGGGGAACAGCATATGGTCTGTAGGGATAGAAATGTGTAGTGGCATAGGAATTTGTATTAACACTCTTGACTATTGTAACACTGTCTACCTAGGGCTTCCAGGGGTGGATATCCATCATCTGCAGCTGGTGCAGAATAAGGCAGTGAGGCTGTTCACTGGCTTATCTAGAGCCAGTCATATTACACCTGTGCTCTGTGAACTGCACTGGCTGCCAGTAGGGTGCAGAATTACCTTCAAGGTTGTGTTGCTGACCTGTAAGGCCCTACATGAACAGGGACCGCATTATCTGCAAGATCTCCTCTGTCCCTACTGCCCCCTCCACCCACTCTGTTCCACTGATGAGGGACTGCTAGAGGTTCCCAGGGTCCATTTGAAGACCTCAGGGGCCAGAGCATTTATGTATATGGTCCAACCCTGTGGAACTCTCTACCTCATCGGGTGAGAGAGTGTCTGTCCACTGAATCATTTAATCAATCAATCAATCAATCAATCAAGTCTTTATTTAACCAGGCGTTCATCGTTGAGCAGAAGCTCATTTGCAAGATGGACCTGGGTGGAGCATGAACAATTGTATATACAGGTCAACACAGGTATTTACAAGGCAATACAGATAATACTCTTTACAGAGAGGAAGAAAAAGAAGTTCATATGTACATAGAATTATACAGATATTGTACAGATTACACGGTATTTACATACATAGAAGTGTCTATAGGAAGATAAAGCAGGTTATCTAAGGTTGCAGGAGGAAGTAACGGAAGAAAAAAATAAAAATATACACCAGGTAGAGGTAAAGGTAGGGGGAAGAGAGGGAGGGAAGTAGGGGGAGAAAGGCTAGGAGGGCACGGTGCACAGAAAGGAGTTGGTAAAGCTGGATGTAGAGAAGGTGGATGGAGAAAAGGAGTGTGTGTGAGCCCCGGGATTGAATACTATAAAGTACGGGGCATGGTAGGATGTCACAACCCAGGGTAGTGAGCTCCTATCCGAGGTTGGGAAAGGAAGAATAAGGGGATGGATGGGCCTAGTGTTGATAAGACAGGGGGATAAGAGAGAGAACAATTAGGCTGGTAAGGAGCAAGCTGGGGGGTCAGTACTTAAAATTGGGTCTAGGAGTGGCTATATACCAGTGCAGACACTGGTACTGGGTCTGAGTGGGTGAAGCAGTTACATACTTCTCTGATTGTACGGAAATAAAGCATCTTGAAAGCATTTATACCGATTAGAGTGCGTAATTTGAGGGTTTTTTGTAGATCGTTCCATAAGGTAGGTAGCACGAAGCTTATGGCTGCCCTGCCGAAGCGGGATTTTGCTTTGGGTACTTTAAGTGTAATAGCTGAGTAACTTCTTAACGCGTATTTCCCAATTATACTCAGGGAAGACAGCAGGAGATATAGTAAGGCAGCTTATTAGAGATGGCTCTATAGGTCCAGAGAGCGGTGTTTCTGTGGCGCCTGAACTTTAGTGATGTCCATCCCACTGCCACATATAGGGCAGTGATGTGTGTCAAGGGGAGTCCCATTATAAACCCCAGTGCTCGATGGTAGAGTGTGTCCAGTTTAGCCATGTAAGAGTTGGGGCATTGGCTGTAGAGGAAGTCAGCATAATCAACCAATGATAGGAAAATGGATTGGACCAGTTGTTTCTGGCATCCTGGTGAGAAATTGGCTGATTCTAAAAACAGTCCAAGCCTTGTCAAGTCGCTTTTAGCAAGTCCTTGATATGTTCAATGAAGGAGAGTCTTTGGTCTATCCAAACTCCCAGATACTTGAATTTTGTAACAAATTCTAGTTTTTCACCTAGAACTGTGGTAATTTGGGGAACTGTCCCACTAGACACAGGGTTAGCTGTATGGATAAAAGGAGAGAGGACCATCGCTTAGTTTTTTGGCATTAAGGAGTAGCTTTTTTGGAGGAGTTGGCTTTGCAAAAGGTTGAATTCTGACTGTAGGTCATTGCAGGCAGCTTCAGGTGTTGGGCGACACGAGAGAACTGTATCATCTGCAAACAGATGGATGTTGGCTTTTTATACAGTAGTCGATGTTATTAATGTAGATTGCAAAAAGTAAGGGCCCTAATATAGAACCTTGAGGTACCCCTCTTGCAGAGTTTTTAAGGGGGACAGGCCTCCTTCGGCTTTAACTTGTTGAAGGCGCCCTGTAAGATAGTCAGTGAACCAACGCAGAGAGGAGGGGTCCACACCTATGGTTTGAAGGGTGGAGAGGAGCAGACTATGGTCGACGGTGTCGAAAGCCTTGCTTAGATCAAGGAAAACAGCACAAATAAAGTTTTTGCTCTCAAGATTACGCTGGCAGTCATTAGTAACTTTGGCAAGGGCTGAGATAGTGCTATGTTTAGCTCTGAATCCGGACTGCATAGGATTTAGCAGTTCCCTAGACTCAAGGTGAGTCCTCAGCTGTGCATTTACAATTTTCTCTAGGAGCTTGGACAGGACTGGAAGGAGGGAAATTGGCCTGTAGTTATTGAGATCGCCACGGTCACCTGATTTGAACAGTGGTATGACATGTGCTGTCTTCCATATAGGTGGTAAGGTGCCCTGAGACAGAGATAAGTTAAAAAGGTGGGTGACGGGTATTGCTAGTACGTGGTAGGCAGACTATCAACTAGAATAGATTATTAGTTTGTGTCTGAAAGAGTGCCTATATCAAATACACAAACTAAAATGGTAGCAACATTCAATCATTGCTTAATGCGGCTTTAAAAACCTATTTATTTCAATAAGCATTTTCTGATATGTGTTGATTTTAAATTTGAATTGCAATTTTAATACTGGGTATTTTTAATTTGAAATGTTGTTATTGTATTCTACAGGTGCTTTGGTTTTGGAAAAGAGCTCTTATAAATAAAACCTGACTTGACTTGATTTAACATTCCTGAAATGAAAATTAAAAAAGTGGTGGAGCTATAACCAAGCAGAGTCCTATTAATTGATGCAGTGTTAAATAATCATGCATACAGACTGATAAACGTTTATGCACCTCAGACAAAAGCTGTACGAATTGAACAATTGGACCTTATCAAACCGTATTTATTTACAGCTAAAACTGTGCTAATGGGAAGAGATTTTAATTGTGGGATCCTTAGATCTGACAGAGGAATAAGTACAGTTAAAGTATTTTGTGATGTTAATTTTTTGAAACAATTAATAACACAAGCTCACTTGACAGATGCTGAAGCTAAAGTATGATCTCCACCAGAACATACATTTTATAAAGGCAGACTATCAACTAGAATAGATTATTAGTTTGTGTCTGAAAGAGTGCCTATATCAAATACACAAACTAAAATGGTAGCAACATTCGATCATTACTTGATAAATATTTCATTGGCAGACTGTACTGAATTCTCAAGTGGGAAAGGGTACTGGAGATTGAATACTTCCGTATTAAAAAACAGAGAGAATGAGGAGACATTGCAGATTTAATAGCCAGAAAATCCATTATGTGTATATGATTCTAAAGAACATTTGTGGATTAACTCCAAAAAAGATTTTGCAGACTGTTGTAAACAAAAAATTTCAGAATTATAACTATAACAAACCAAACAGATACAAAGAGTTAAGACATAACTTAATGAAATTACAAGTATCAACATCAGTAAAGGAACACATAATACTGAAAATAAAATGAACAAAAGAGGAGCTAAAGGAACTGCAATATGACTGTTTTAAAAACTAGAAATAGAACAAAAATTTGGAACACAGGGTAAATCATTAAAAGTAAATCCATATGAAAACTAGAGATCGTTTCCAAGGAAAAAACTTATACCAGATTGTCACAAAAGATGGTCACTTACTTAAAAAAAATTGGAACTCTTAAGGGAAGTAAATAATTATATTTGCAATCTATTTGGAACTGAATATAAGAATGAACAGTTAATCTGGAAATGGCTTAATTCTATTAAACTACCAAAAAAAAAAAAAAACCAGAACAGAAATCCAAATTAATCATACCAATCACAAAACAAGAAATGGAAAAAAATTATAAAAGATCTAAAAGGGAATACTGCACCAGGAATAGATGGGCTAGCTCCTGAATTCTATAAATGGGTGTGGAAATTCATGCCAAATGAAATAACAGAAGTTTACAATGAATTATTATTAATTAAAGAAATACCATCAGAATTGAATGTAGGACTGGTGACCTTACTATATAAAAAAGGGGGATAAACGATTACTTAAAAATTGGAGTCCAATTACTTTATTGAATGCAGATATAAAAACCATATCTAAATTATTAAGCTGCAGACTGGCAGAAGTACTTCCTACCCTAATTCATAGCTCTCAAGCTTGCTCTATATCCAAAAGGAGAATAACAGATAACTTAATACTACTAAGAGAAATGTTACATTATTGCAACTCGCAAGACCAAACAGGATACATTGTAAGTTTACATCAAAGTAAAACCTTTGACAAAGTTGCTCATGATTATTTGTGGTCTTGTCTAAAAGGTTATGGTTTTCCATATTTGTTTTATAGCATGGATACAAAAATATTACAAGACAGCTAGTGTTATTACACAAGTCCAAGGATGGATGCTGGATGGGAACCACATGCCCACTAAAAAGAGGGGTGCAACAAGGATGCCCCCTCAGTCCCATTTTATATATATTAACACTAGACCCAGTAATAAGGAAAATAAATGAAAACAATACTATTAAGGGAATCAAACATCTAAATATAATAAATAGTGTTAAGATGATAACATATGCAGACAATTTCTGCATAATTTTAACAGATGCAAAATTTTTTATCAGATTTTTCAAATGCAACAGGATCAGAAATAAATTATGAAAAAAGTTTTTGCCTAAAAATAGGATCAGAAATACTGTCAGAAACACATTTTATGGGGGTCCCTATTCAGAAAGAACCAGGCAAAATATTAGGTATTTATTTTGGTAAAGGAGACATGGCAGTATATAACTGGACAAATAAAATACAAGAAATACAACCAAAAATAGGGGGAAAATGGAACATATGCCCAAAAAGGGGATACATATAATAAAAGCATATTTACTTCCAATGACTTTTTTATATTAGTCAATTGTTTCTGATTCCTGAACAGTTAGAGACTAAAATGCTAGGGTGCTTTTTTCAGTATTTATGGGGAAACGGACTAAATTCCATTAAAAGAGGGTTTACATATTTACCTGTCAAGGATGGGGGACTCAACATGATCAATCCCATAGTGTTTTATCATAGCATATTTCTTTATGTAAATATTACTACATTGATACAAAATACACAAGTAGAATGGGGAAAGTGGATGTGGCAATATTTTTTTAAATTTTTTATTTATTCAATCTTGGATTACAATACCTTTGAGCGGGAGACAGCTCTTTTACAAAGGTTCCACGTCGGAAAGGGTGGGTGTACATACATTGTGGGTTTAGGAGTATTTAGCTAGGTGAGTAAACATAGACAAAAATACATTGTAAATAGGAAACAGAGATGGTTTTCACACTAGGATAATTTAGGTAGCAGTAGCAGCCTAGGTGGCATTGTCAGGTAAAAGACAGTAAGCAGCTATCCAGAAAGGAGAGTGGGGGCACTGAGTGGGGGTGGAATGATGACTATTTGAGGAGGTGGAGAGATTGCAGGGTATTGCAGGGCAAAAATGGAGACATATATCTCTATGTTTTTATTAAACTGGCAAGTAGATGGTTCTATAAACAAAAACATGAAAACAACTTCTTTACCTAGTTTATAAAGTATTGTTGGGACAAATTTAAACAATGGACAGTACCAAAACAAATGCTAATGTATGACACTAGAAAATATGTATATGCATGGATTTTAGAAAAAAAAATTATACAGTTGAAGCTTTTGAAGGTAGAAGTACAAATGAAAAAAAAACACAGGTATGCAATATGTTAGCGGATCCCAGAATCCCAACTAAAGTATCGGATACAGTATGGATAAGTGCTTAAGAAAAACTAAATGTTAAAAATAATTTAAAACATAAATCACAGAAAGATACTGTCCGAGGCAGTGCTGTAACACTACCGTGGAAACAATGAAACATCTATATTTTGAATGTTCATATATAGTAACATTTTGGGATATACTCACAAAAACATGGACATCACTACCATTTCAGTATCTGAACTATGAAACTTTTGTATTAGGAATTGTATCGCACCAGTGGAAGAACATAAACCATAGTAGTTTAAATATTGTATTTTCATTTTTGAAATATTGGATATGGCAATGTAGATGTTCCTTTTCATTACAACAACAATATATATCTCAAGAACAATTGCTTTAAATTATAAACAAGGACATTCAAGAACTGATGGATCAAAAAAGGAAAAACCTACAAACAGACAATATATAATAGCCTGGAAAGACTTTCAAAGTATCAACTGAAACAGTATATTTGATTGTCAGAAAAACAAAACAGATGGAATGACATTTTAGTATGAAAAGTTAGGTACAAAATGTATTAAAAATACTGACTAGAAACATGCACTTTTGTATTTTTTGTACACAATTTGGATGTATATTCTATGGTCATATAAAACTGGATGTTGTTAATGATGTTTGAAAATGTGAATAAAAATTCCCCTACTCTTGCAGTTGGAGGAACCCTTGACCATCTTTTCCAAGATTGCTGCTCCAGAGGAGATGGTGGAGAGAATGAATGTTTCAGAAGCAGAGGTGTTAGCCTCCTCCCCTGCTCTTACTATCCAAGAGGCTGTCTACAATGCTATTGCAGTTGCAGAGTTCCAAGAAGAAGATATGGACCCAGAAGAATTTGTTTCTATGGAGGATTTAACCAATGGTCAGTTTACTGAGGATGCTGAAAACGTACTGAGTTTGGAAAATATTAACTCTAGTAATGAGATTTCCCCAGATAATATCATAGGTCAAGAAGAAATCAAGAAGAACTTTTATTAATTTACACTGCTGTACTGTATTATTGTTACTGAGTTTTTACCATTGCTGTATTATTATTGTTGTCCTCTTTATTTTATTGTACTGTCCCCAGGATGCATCTGGAATCGGGTGGTACTATTCTCAGCATGCCTTCCTGGTAAAACTATTAAATAAATAAATAATACAACTGATTGCAGAGGAGCAGTGTTTTTTAGGAAAGAAAAAAGCACTGCAAGATTAACTTTTAAAATTAATAGAAGTGCCATTACCTGTCAGCAGCTCCAAATCTAACTTTAACAATTCAGAACAGCTGAAACATGATGCAGCAGCATCAAAGCATGCCACCACCCCACCTGCTGTCAAACCATTAACAGGAACTTCTGCCTCACAGAAAGCCTCCTCAGAGCAAATTGTGGCTGACAGTGAAAAACAGCCAGAGGCTGCGTGCCCAGAGCCACAAGGGAAAGGATTGGGGATTAAGCTTGGACTGGCATAAAGGAGTCATTGGTGGCCCAGCCTTCAGCGGCCCCCAGTTCCAACCTCTAACACAGTTTCAGTCACTTCAGCTACTTCACCACAGAGGACATTGGATAGCTCTACGGTATCAGAGAAACCAGGACAAAATTCAGAAACTTCACCAACCAGTGATAATGTGCCACAAAAAGTTAAAACAACAGTGCCTGCTGCTACTCAGGCTTCTCTGCTGAGGAACTCAGCTATTGAGTCAGGAAACTGGTCTTCAGTGCATGCTCTGGAGGATGCAGGGTGGATTCAAACCAAAGATAGAAAGTGGATCCCAGACCCCAAAAATGACAAGGTACAAGAATACCAAAAAGATGCTAACTCTGCAATAATTTCTATAAAGGTGGCCACCTCAGTTGCAAACACTACACAAAATGTTTTTATATCTGCAGAAAGTTTAATACCCCAGGGTAATATAAACACTGAGCAAAGTACAACTGCCTCAGAGCCAATCACTGCAACAAGTACTATCGCAGTTACTATTCAGGAGATTTCTCCCTTTGCAGCTACAGAACAGTCTAGAGAAACTCCAGCTTCAGAGTCCATTGAATCTAATCCTATAAGACTGGGCCCACAGCTGCTGCTCAATCAATCAATCAAATCTTTATTTATCCAGGTGAACAACCTTGAGCAAGCTCATTTGCAAGATGGACCTGGTTAAGTCCAGATTATATTACAAAACAAGCATCAATATTTACAGTGGGAATAAAAACATAGTGGAAGTGCAAATCCGGAAACACATGTACATAACATTACAGTTGATTCTAGAGCATCAATAAGACTAGTGAGCAGTGGGAACAGGCAAGTCCACAGAGATACAGAGATGGATATTGATACAGGAATTTTCATAGAAAAAAAGGACAGGCTAGCCCTAGGTATCGCTATCAAGAGAAACAGAAGTAAGTGATACAGCTTTTTTTTTACTGGTTCCCAAATGAGTAAAGCAGGTGTAGTTATGCTTGGAGGAAGCAGGACACAGGCAGCCTGCTAGGCACTAATACTGCATCCCCAGGGAGTGCTTACATTGGAGCTGTGGGCGGCTGTACTGTGGCATACTGGAGGAAGGTGTAATCAAGGTACTGGGCACAGGTGGAACTGTGCCTACCGCAGATTTAATCAAGGGCTAGGTGCTATCGCTAGCTGTCCAGGTTCAACATACCATCGGGCCATGGAAGGTCACATGACAGGGATGGCATGGATACGCTGAGACACCTGTGGCCAGTCACGGTCAATGACTCAAAAGGGGGCTTAATCAGTCATACTTCCAATAAAAGCACTTTAGCCATGTGCAAGGATTACATCGGTCAGGGACGAAGTGGTTACAGCTGTATTAGCGGAGTATGGCAGACCATTTGATTCTTTCACCGGCATTGGAAGGGTCACCGAAGAGAACTGAATGAGACAATTGGGAGCTTGAGCTGGAAGGCGCTCGCAATCTGATTGGTTGGTAGCCTTAGCAGTAATTTGTTGGAGAAGAGACTGGGCCAGTGGTCTCGGAAGGCAGCTTGTGAAGATGCAACCACCCAGGGGGTATAGATTTTATACTTTGGGTTCAGATATCTCTGATAGACTTACCTGTAATGCGCAAGATGGGTACAGGGACTGGAAGTAGTAAATACATACAAATTAATAAAACATGCACAAAATGACCTGGGGTCATATTTAAGGCCAAACACTAGGAAGCAAGCTAGCAGTAGTTAATGATTAGGAGCCGGGGTGACAGCTGCAGCGTTCACACACACCTTGGGCATATAGTACCTTGAAAGCATTAACACTATGGAGATAACTTAGTTTCAGTAGTTTTTGCATTTTGTTCCACAGAGTTGTCAACGGGAAGCTAAAGGCCATTCTGCCATAGCGGGTGGAAGCTTTAGGGATGCATAGAGAGATCTATAATGAACTCCTTAGGCCGTACATTCCCAGCTCACTTATGGGAAGACATTCAGTAATGTAATGTGGGAGCCTTTTTAAGATAGCTCTGTAGGTCCAAAGGATTGCATTTCTTTCACGCCTGAATGTAAGCGATGACCATACTACAACTTTGTACAATAGGCAGTGATGGGTAGAGAGGGGAAGACCGGTAATGTACCTGATGGCTCTGTGAAACAGCGTGTCCAGATTCATAAGTGAGGCTTTAGGACAGTGACTGTATAGAAAATCACCATAGTCAATTAGGGAGAGAAAAGTAGATTGGACTAGTCGTTTGACATCACAAGTGAGGAACTGGCTAATTCTGTAGAATAGGCCCAGTCTCTGCCTTAGCTTCTTTGCCAGATCTTCAACATGCTCAGAGAATGTGAGGTTCTGGTCTAGCCACACTCCTAAATATTTAAACTTGGGGATAAAATCCAATTTCTCTCCTAGAATTGTGGTGATCAGAGGCAGTGTCCCAGAGCTGGCAGGATTAGTCATACGGCTGTAAGGTGTGAACAACATTGCCTTCGTCTTTTTTGCATTTAAGAGAAGCTTTTTATGGAGTAGCTGAGTCTGGAGCAGGTCAAATTCTTCCTGTAGGTCTGCACAGGTAGCTTCAGCAGTTGGACTACTTATGTAAACCACTGTGTCGTCAGCAAACAGATGTATTTTTGCCTTGTTGATGCCCACATCGATGTTGTTGATATAGATTGTGAAGAGCAATGGACCAAGAATGGATTCTTGTGGCACTCCCCTGAGCAGAGGTTTGAGGGTGGAGAGCTCCCCCTCAGCTTTGATTTGTTGCTGCCGTCCTACCAGGTACTCTGTAAACCAGTGCAAGGATGCAGGGTCAAGGCCAATACTCTTCAGTGTGGAGATTAGCAGGCTATGGTCCACAGTATCGAAAGCCTTGTTAAGGTCTAGGAATACTGCACAGACAAAGTTTCTGCTGTCAAGGTCACTGTACCAGTCGTTAGTTACTTTGGCAAGGGCTGAGATAGTGCAATGCTTAGACCTAAAACCTGATTGCATGGGGTTTAGTAAGTTGTTAACTTCCAGATAAGCTTTAGGTTGATTGCTGACAACTTTTTCCAGGAGCTTAGACAAGATTAGCAGTGAGGAGATTGGTCTGTAGTTATTTAGGTCGCAGGTATCCCTAGATTTGAACAACGGGATAACATGGGCAGTTTTCCAAATGGTGGGAAGGGACCATTGGGACAATGATAAAGTAAATAGATGCGTGATAGGGACAGCAAGGATGTGATACACAATTTTTATAAAGTAGGGATCCAAAGAGTCAGCTCCAGCACTCTTTTTTACATCCAACCGAAGTATCAGATCTTTGACTGCCTTCAATAGTACAGGTTGGATAGAGAAGCCAAGAACCAGAGCAATGGTGTCTACACAAGGGGCACTTAGTTTAGAGTGGGCCAGAGCTGCAGGGGAATTCTTAAAGGCCAGTCCAGCTGTGGCAAAATGATTGTTGAAAGCTTCTAAGATCCCCTGTTTATCACATATAGTTTTCCCTTCAGATGTGATTTTTGGTGGCATGGAGTTACCTTGTGTATGATTGGACATATCCTTAATTGTCCTCCAGAATTTAGAGGCGCACTTTGCAGCAGAGTCCAACTCCCTAAGGTAAAATGATGCTTTGGCGTCTCTGATCATTTTCGTGCATGCGTTACGTGCCTTCCTAAATTGGCACCAGTCTGAAACCAGTTTCATCTGTCGTGCCTTTTTCCACAACTTGTCCTTGCCTAGCAGGGCGGTTTTCAGTTCAGGTGTGAACCAGTGACAAGTTTTGCTTTTTACTCTGATTTTTACCGTCGAGGCGTGTTCATCTAGGGCTCCTACTAAAATCTCATTAAAGATATCATAAGCCGTGTTGACCTCGATGGCTATGTAGAAGTCTTGCCAGCGTGGTGAAAGTCCCAGTTCATATGCATAGGCGGCCACATCAAAGTTGCGCTGTGTCCTTTTAGTGATGAATTTAGTTGAAGGGCCTATGTGATGTAGTGACCTAACTGCAGCAATAAAGCAGTGGTCACTGACATCGGCGAAGAAAGTTCCAGCATGTGTGTAAAGATGCGGCTTATCAACTAATATGACATCCAACGATGAGCTATTACACGGGTTCTTTTTATTAGGATGTGTAGGTTCTTGGATTAACTGTGCTAACCCACGAGCATCACAAAAGGTGTTTAGGGGTGAAGCAGCCTGGGACAGCCAGTCAAAGTTACAGTCCCCAAGTATGATAGTTTCAAGATTCTCTTTCTCAATGATGTTACCAAGTGAGATAGGAGTAGAGTTCCTGCAGATGGGGGTCTACAGCAACTGATCACTCTAATGGCCAGAGAAGAGGATAAATCAGTCTTGAGTGTCAGACATTCAAACACATTTTTAACAGAGCTTGAATCCATACAGGCCATTGCAAATCTTTCCTTAACATATATAGCCACTCCACCTCCTCTAGTGGGTCTATCAGTTCTGAATAGGTGGTAGGATGGGATGCTAATCTCACTGTCCTGGGAAGTTGGCCTGAGCCAGGATTCAGAAATTACCAGGACATCAGGTTGGGTATGACTGATCCACGCCTGAACCATAGTGAACTTTTTTAGGAGGCTACAGACATTGACATGCCAGAAGCTCATTCCTTTGAGGGTGGCCATATCTGACGGAGAAGTGAGGGGAGAGATGGGACCAGGGTTTAGTTCAATGTTACCTGAGCATATCAGTAAAAGAAGTAGCATCTTCATTAAGGCAGCTAATGTTAGTTTGAGAAGCTTGGCCCTGGTACGCTTAAGATTCTTAACACGATGTGTGCGCCTATCACTACCCCCAAGGGTGTACCGCCCTAGTGTTAGGTGAAGTAATACCCTGAACAAGATGTATAGATGGTGACTAATACAGTATGGAACAGAAGGACTAACTTGAGGAGGCTGCTCAATATGGGTACCGACATGATAGGTTTCCAGGTTGTGCTCTGACAGTAGTACTAACTGCATGGCACATAAATAACTGGTAGGTAGATCAGTGTATGGGTAACAAATTTCTGAGGGGTCAAACTCTGCATGCACAGGCTTCTGAGGATAAATTGCCACCTGTACACAACAGAGGATGATCAGTGACGATATTAGTGAGGAACCCTTCATGAGGGTGCTATCCAGGCCCCCCATTCTGTACACAATAGGAGGAATGTACACTGCAGATTAGGGCAAAGGAGCCTCAAGAGAAGGCATCTGTGATATCTGCCGGCTAACTTAGGGGCGTTCCTAAGTGGACAACCAAAGAATTGGAGAGGACGACGAGGACCTTCAGAGGTGTGTTTTTAGAAGTGCAAGGAAACGGTGTATTTAATAAGTGGAGGCGGGATGGGTGGGTGGGCATGAAATTAGTGGCTTTTGCCATACCTTTCAACTTATGGAGTCCAGGCTTGAGGTCTCTGGTGGCGGCTCTGGAAGCGTTGGTCACCCAGTGTCCAAGAGCCTGCGCCTGTGGGGCAGGGAGCCCTTTGAGAGCTGGAACTCGGCTGGGGAGAGAGGGAGAAGCATAAGTTTAAGAGCTGGCCATGGACAAAAGACTGTCTGCACCAGCAGGAGAGCCAAATTTGCAGGACAAAGGGATGCGTATTCGCTTGGCACCTAAAGTCTGGTGCACATACTGTGCAGGTCCTGCAAGAAGAACCTGGCTGGAGCCCATGTTTTGACTCTCAGACTTGTTTCAGAATAGGGGAGAACCAGCTCCCCGCCAGAATGCTGTTAGACTGATACACAAAGGAGGGCTTGAAAAAAACCCAGACATACTTTATTTAGCAAAACAGTTATTGAAGGGGTTCATAAAGTTTTTTTCTCAGAAATATTTGCTTTGATACACCTAGGAAATGCTAATAATGATATTAGTTTTAAAAATGTTACTGGGCTAGATAAAGTCTGGCCACGGTATCAAACTCTTAAAAACACCCTGTTATGGATCCCCTTTTTTGCAGTTCCCCTCACAAAACCTGCTGTGAAGAACATTACAGTTATGTTCCGCAATGAAGGGTCAAATGTAGAAGACATCCTGTTTTGGCTAAGACAGAGATGTGAGGTACAGGATAGACCCTCCCCCATTTTAGATAGTGAACAGATCTGGAATGGTGGGTGGAAGATCAGGGTCAAATTGTTTTCTACCAATAATGGCCTGGTGCATCTCCCTAACAGCTTCTATCTGGGCAGAGATAGAGGAATGCTATTTTATGCTGGCCAGCCTAGATCATGTTTTAAGTGTGGCACCCGGACTCATCTGAGTTCAGCCTGTGATACACCTTGGTGTAGTAACTGTTTAGATTATGGGCATGCTTCTGTAAATTGTGTAAATTTTTTTAAATGCAACCTATGTGAGAAAACTGGTCATGCATATGGTAGATGCCCCTGGACCATTCATAATCATGATGACTGCCCCTCACATGAAGGGCTGATTAATCAGGCACAACAAATGCAAACTAAGAAAGCTGCAGAGCAGGCACAGAATCTATTTTTTGAGACCCAGACAGATACCACAGTACCCCAAGATACAGAAACTGCCTCAGTGCAGGAGAAGACTGAATTCAATCCCAAAACACTAACAGCAGAAGACACCCCTAATGTGGCCCCTAGTGCCAATGATGAGACTGCTAGCTCCCATGGTTCCATTCCATCTAATGTAGGATCTAGCATTGAGAAAATGCCCCTCCCCAGCCAAAGTTCAGCTTTCAAAGTAATTGGTCCTAAAAAAAAGGTCTAGGTCAGGGAAATCCTTGGCTTCTATTGCCCCTCAGAATAGGAAAGGGAAGGACAAGGCACAGCCTTCATGGAAATCAGGAAACAAGTATGCTGCCCTATCTTGTAACAAACAGTGGGGGAAGGGGGTCAGGGGACAAAGGATCTGATACCTCCTCAGTAGCCTCTACAGATATTACCTCAGATACAGAAGAGGGGGTAGGAGAGGATTACATTGCCAAATGTACAAGACATAAAACACTATCTAAGACCCCATAGTCATAACTGGACAGCAGCTAGGCCTTATTTAACCTCATGAGCACCCTTATTGTAACAACCCTCAATATAAATAGCATCAAAAGTCACAGAAAGAGACTGGTGACTTTGCACAACCTGCAGGGAGGCAATAGTGATTTTTACTATCTGCAAGATACCAGACTGAAAACTAACCTAAAATTATGACAATCTACACAGACTTGGACAAAGGGGCCCTCTTTCTGGTCTGTAGGAGAAGAGATACAGTATGTGATGGTATTGCTATCCTATTTACAAACCCTGACCTGAAAGTATCTAGACTGGTAGACATTCATCCAAGCAGAGCACTTTTGCTTGATATAAACTACTCCCAAGTGAGATTCAAACTTATCTCCATTTATGCACCCCAAAATAAAGCTCAGAGAGTAGCTTTGTTCAGAGAGATACAGCCATATTTACATACCTCCCATCTGGTGGTTTGGGCAGGTGACTTTAATTTTGGGTTGAAGCAAGCAGATAGGGGCTTAAAACAGACAAATTATTTTGCGATTCTTTGGCGTTACAAAACATAGTAACCACAGCTGGGTTAATGGACGCATATAGATCTAAATTTCCAGATAGGGGAAATACCTATTTTAGAGGGTCCATCTCTACTAGGATTGATTTTGTTTTCATCTCCTCTACATTACAAGTTCAAAGAATATACTTACAAACCTGGGAATTTTCTGTTCACCATTCCATCACTGTGCAAGTAAATTGGAACAATTCTCCCAGATGCAAAAAAAATAGAGGTTGAATGGGGCCTTATTTGAAAAAGAAGCGATTAAAAAAAGTATGGAAACAAGAGTGGAAAGCTAGATTGTCTGTCATTGAGTCATACGATGATCTGGCAACCTGGTGGGAGGACACAAAAAAATCCTGGCAGATCTTTTTCAAAACCAAAACCAGAAACTCAGTCAATAGAGACTACTTAAAATACTTACAACTCTGAAGTCAGTTACAGAAGCTTATATCACAAACTGAATTAAACAAATTGGATTATAGCTCCCAAATAAAAGTAATTAAATGACAAATGTCAGATATTCAGAATAATAGAGCTAAATCGTTAGAACAAGAGTTTAGATTTGGAACCCACTCGAAGAAAGGATCATTTGACTCATATAAAGAATGTAAAACCCATGTTGGCCATAGAATACTTACAGAAGTGGTTTCAGACACTGGCCAGGTGGTTACTAGCCCAACAGGAATTTTGGATCTCGTGGAGCAACATGTGCAATAACTCTTTGGGACCATGCTGCAGAGTGGACCCCCCAATTGAGCACCTAAACCTTCCACAAGTTTTTAACCAAGGCTCTCATTAGTCATCTCAAGATATCACCCTGGAAGAGGTATAGTTGGCAATCAGTTCACTTAAAAAAGGTATGGTCCCTGGGACCGATGGTATAATGGTATAGGCTCAGAACTATACAAAACATTTTTAGATGAACTCGCCCCTGTGCTAGTAATATTATATAATCTTATGTTGCAAACAGCAACATTATCAGACTCCATGAATCAAGCAATACTCATTCTGTTGTACAAAAAAGGGGCACAGGAGGAGCTAAAAAATTGGAGGCCATTGAGCCTGTTAAACATAGACTTCAAAGTTTTAAGTAAAATTCTGTTAAACAGACTCTCAAAATTGGCAGACAAGTTTGATAAGTGCCTCCCAAACATGCGCCATCCCTAACAGATACCAGCAGGACAACCTCATTCCATTGAGGAAACTATTCCAGAAGGGTAATATTGACAAAATTCAAGGATTTGTGTTGGAACTAGATCAAGAGAAAGCCTTTGATAAATTAGCGTAGTTATTTATTTGCAGTACTTAAAGCTTATGGCCTTCCAGCCATCTTTATAGATTGGCTCAAAAACATGTACAACAAAGCCATTCTAATTCAAAACATGAATGGATGATGTGGTAAATGGATCTTAGTCTGCCGAGGTGTAAGACAGGGCTGTCCACTCAGCCCTTTCTTATATGCCTTTGGTATCAATATTCTCATAAGAAGCATAGCTAAGAATGATGGGCTACAGGGTCTTTCTCCGACCCCTGGACATCCACCAGTTAAGATACTTGCATATTCTGACGATGTGATACTGACACTTGCTCCAAGCACTTGTGAGAAAACATTATCAGGATGGAGCACATGACACTCTAGCAATGGCAGACGACTGAGTAAGCGCTCCAGGTCTAAAATCATAGTTTTATTTATTTAAACATCTTCGCAGCAAAACCGACCGAGATAAAAGGCATAAACATCTGTCAGAAACTTCAGGGGGACATTCTTGCCATAAATCCAGAACTGACATCAGGTTTTAATAGGTGCATTCAGTAGCAATAGACGTCAGAATGTCAAACGGGGCTAACTTCAAAAAACTACCAGCAGCAGGGAAAACACCCGTGGAGGCCAAAAAAATGGCAGGTGGGTCAAACGGCAGTAATAATACTCTTGCAAGTAAAGAAGCTATTAACCAACTAAAAAGGATGATGGCCAAATTAAAAACCAGCATGGATAAAATTAAAACTTGCACCTCTACTCTCAGGTCAGACATAAACAATATGACAAATAGGTTAACAAAAAATTACAAGAAGTTATTTACATTACAAAATGAGGTGGCTCTGCTTAAAGATTTAGCTGGGACTCAGGCTAAACAGACTGACTTTCTGACGAACAAAATTGATGACATTGAGAACAGAGGTCGTAGAAATTACTTGAGGATCTTAGATGTTCCCGAAGGCTGGGAAGGAGACAATATGCCCTGTTTCCTTCAAAAATTTATCCCAGAATTGTTTCAATATCATTGGCCATATCCATTAGAGATAGAAAGGGCTCACAGATCACTGGGTCCTAAGCCACAAACAGGAGCCAAACCTCAACCAATAATAGCTTATTTTTTAAGGTTCTCAGTCAAGGAACAAGTACTGAAGTTAGTCAGAGAAAGGAAGTCTTTGTTTTTCAATGGGGAGAAAATATTATTCTTTCAGGATTACTCAGGGGCTCTAATGGAAAAGAGACATGAATTTTATGAAGTAAAGCAGGAACTACTAAAAGCTGGTGTGCAATACCATTTTAAATATCCTGCTACATTAGTAATAAGGGAGAATAATGGCAGTGCTATTTCTTGTTCAGCAGTAACTGATGTTTGGGAATATTTGCAGTTAGGACTGGAGAACCATAAGGATCAGTTAAAACCTATCTCCAAACCCCAGCACAAGCAGTTCTTTTCAGAATCACCACGCAACATTTTGAATGGAGATCATACTAGCTATCTGGCACGAGACACAGCAGTACAAAAAAAACAGCACTTTGATTCCCAAAGCTCTGCTTTAGATAAACAATCTCTCAAGTACACAGGCAGCCCATCTGCTTACTTGAGCCCTTCAACCTCTAAACAAAGGAACGATTGGCAGGGTAATTGGTCTCCAGGGGTCCAGAGGAGATTAAGACCATTCCAAAGGCAAGCACAAAGTTACTCCAAGTTCAACATTACTAATAGGAACTTTAAAAAGTGTAGTCACAGCAGAGAGAGCCCCACTCATACTAATACCAATGCTTCCTCCCCATGCAGCTCGGAGGACCAGGAAGTGACTGAGATGGTTACTGAATTATGTGCCCCCATTACAACAGCCTCTGATCAGTTTGTGGAAGAGGAACCAAAGGACAAAGCAGCTGTTCAGAGCTCACTTCCTGTAGAGTTGCACTCATTGGATCAAAGAACCTCACTGGGAACTTGATTGGTCATCTCCTAACAATATTGCAAGGCACTGGATGTGCAGCTCCTATTCTCTCAGTGTTTTGCTTAGGGAAAGAAAAGTAAGAAAGCTGAACATGGAAACTCATCTGGACAGTTATTCCTCTGTCACTTATTATGCATTTGGTTCAGGGGGCTTTCTTCTGTTTATAAAGGAATAATACCGTTTTTGGACACATATATTTCATGCTGGGCTTTGCTAACTGTGAGGGTATGCAGCTGATAATGTATCCATCTTAATTACAGGCTAGACAACAGGCTATATCTCATACAGAATTGTTGGTTCTCAAGCCTAAATGGTATTGTGGTTTAGCCAAACTTAAACTGTATATCAAATATTGCCAGAAATGGTATATGGTATGAAAGGTAAAATTTATAAGTGTTTTTCCAAAAGTTTCAATGGTTTCCTTCTGGTTGTCTGTTAACTTTCTTCTCCCTCTTACAATGTGTTAGTGACTGGCAATTTTCCTCTTGAGCTGGGGAGTGCTTACAGATATCTGCCTATTTGATATTTTATTTACTGATCTTGCCTCCTCCCCCTTTTCTTTTGACTCGGTCTTCCTGAACACGATTGGTGATAGGTCACTTTTGAACGCTTGGGTGGTTTTTCTGCTACATACTGTTACCTGGATACGTACTTTATAGGGCAGTGATTTTTAGATTGCTAAGTGAAATCTTGACTAGAACGCTGAAGAAGGTGTCAGGGAAGAGTATCTTGGAGCAAGGAGAGCCTGGCTTGCACAGATAGATCCCACAAGACACTGTTCAAGGAAAAAGTTTCATGTGCATTTATGGGTAAGGTGACAGGGTGATCTGGGGAGTCAGATGTACTCTTCATCAATCCTCAGATTAGACCACTTTCTAACTACTTTCATATTTCTGTATGGGAAGAGTATCAACCCAGCCTGGGTAGCCAGGCTTAGTTGATAGATCCCAACATAACCATCATGATCATGTGTTCAACTTATGTTCATATAAACTGACAACAACTGCCTTAGCATATCTGGTATAGTCCTGAGTGGACATAGGCTCTCTGTGTTTATTAGTACTGGTCACTGATGGTCAAGGGAGACTGAGACAGATGGAAGGAGGCTTAACAGATTCATAAAGGAGCTGAACTATGTTAAATCTGGCAGTATCTGGGAGTTTCTGCAGGCTCAGAGGGATACAGTCCACTACCTATTACGAGTTAATAAGTTGCCCACAATCGTTATTCGTTATTGTTGTTATTAATTAGGTTGTTGTCGTGAAGTGGGTTTTTTTTTTTACATAATATGATTTCAGACTGGGATCCCCGTCCCACCTTCTTTTTTGTTTGGTTGTTTAGTCTCATTGTTCTGCAGGTTAACTTGTCACCTTGGATTATTGATCTGGTGAACTAAGAGTACCGAAGTAGATTTCCACCCTAATTTTTACCCCCTCCTCTTAAATTTCTTTTTTTTTTTTTTAAGGGTTCTTATAATTATTACTGATTTTCTGAGTTTAAATCTTTTTTGTATTACCTGCTGGATTGATATTTTCTAGCTATAACTGTTTGAGTGGTTTAGTGTTAGATATTTCTTCCCCCTTTTTTGTATATACCTTTGTTAAGTGAATTTTACTGTCAGATTAGATATAGGATATTAACTGATTAGATATGGGTTTTTTAATATTATATACATTAACTGACAAAGCTACCTCCTTCCTTTTCATTTATACTTCCGATAGTTGCTTATAAGGGGTAATTGCTTAGCAGACTAAGTGCTACACATTTTAAAATACACACTGCTATAATTACCTGAATATACTACTAAATCCTAAAAGGTTTATTTTATATAGGTTCTTGTTAATTTTTTGAAATTGTTCTCCCTTTGTGTTCACTGCTGGTTTGGTAGTTAGTGTTAAGAGTTTAAGCTGATTGTGTGTAGCTGTTTTAATGCTATAGTACTGTATACATATCTTAGTAAGCAATTACACCATGTCTTCTAATAACGTTTGTATCGCCTCGTGGAATATCAAAGGATTAGGATCACCTACGAAAGAAAATTCCGAGTTACCTTCAGAAAGAAAGAGTGGATATAGCCCTCCTTCAGAAGACTCATCTTCTACTGGAAGAGGCAGCAAAACTAGTCAGGGCGTGGAAGGGGCAAACCGAATATAGCTGTTTTCTTCCAAAAAAGGGGGCACTTCCATATTAATTAGAAAAGGGATTTCCTTTTTCAAGAGTAATCATATAGCGGATCCAGAAAGGCACTTTCAGTTTCTGGAGTGTACTTTAAACAGGAAAAAGTGGTCATTTGTAATATGTATGCCCCCAATAGAGACCAGAGCAGTTTTTTCAATGAGATTACTCTTCAGTTAAGTTTGTACAATGATTTCGAGATCACTTGTGGGGGGGGGGATTTTAATGAAGTGCTTGACTCATTCCTTGATAGATCCAATGCTAGGATACAGCAGTCAATGCCAAGTCCCAGAAGGGCCCTAGTGAATTTAAAAGAAGACCAGGGGTTGATAGATACTTGGAGAACACTTCACCCGGTTGGGAGGGACTACTCTTTCTATTCATATAGGCACTCCTCATGTAGTAGAATTGATTACTTGTTGGTGTCCAAGGGGTTGAATATGGCTTTGTTCTCATCAGATATTAAAAGTGGTGTGATCTCAGATCACAGCATGGTGATAGCACAATTTATTGTGGACAGAGATTTTAGCTCAGATAGACATTGGAGGTTAAACATATCTCTTTTGCAGGATAAAGCTTTTAGGGAATTTCTTGAGGGGGCCGTGTCTGAATATTTTGAGAGCAATGATGATGGACACATATCTTATTCTATTCTATGGGATGCCTTTAAGGCATATCTCAGAGGCAGAATAATATCATTTGCATCTCACAAAAAAAAGAATGCACTTAAGAATTTGGAAACAAAGGAGAAGAAACTTAGAGAGTTAAAAGGAGTTTAAACAAGGAAAGAATAGGACACAAATCAGGCTCCATGAGATTATGGTGCTTAAGTTTGAAGTTAACAAGATGTTTTCTGCAAGGGCTGAATTTGCCCTGGCAATTACTAAACAGAAATTCTGGGAGTCGAGTGAGAAGTCAGGCAAACTACTTGCTTATAGACTTAAAAAAGGTCTAAGCAGAATTTGATTGTAGGGATAAGAGATAAGCAAGGCAGTATTAAAGTGGCAAATCAAGACATTAATAAAATATTCGCTGAGTTTTATAAAGAATTATACACTAGCTCTGCCACAGCAGAGTGTGATCAATTGTCTGATTTCTTGGGTGCCACACATTTAACTCCCATAGATGATGTAGCTAGAAAAGCTTTAGACAGGCAAATTTCAGTTGAAGAAATTTCCCGATTATTAAAGATTTACCTAATAATAAGGCCCCAGGACCTGACGGACTACCAGGGAAACTTTACAAAGCAATGGTCCCCCTGATTCCTAAGTATTTATGTAAAGTGTTTGCTGAAGCATTCAAAGGAGAAAAATTACCCGAATCTCTCACCAGAGCTTTTATCACCCTGATTCCTAAAAAAGAGAAGGACCCCTTGACTTGTGAAAGTTACAGACCAATATCATTGTTGAATGGAGACTACAAGATCTTGGCTAATGTCCTGTCCCTTAGAATCCACAACCTGATAACTAAAATGGTAGGTGGGGAGCAGGTGGATTTTGTCCCAGGCAGGTCAGGCATGGAGAATGTTAGATGCCTCCTCAGTGTGATATTTTCAGCTAAGAAAGCCAAATAACCCTTAACTGTTCTATCTATAGATTTTTTAAAGCTTTTGACAGCCTTGAGTGGGACTATTTATTTAGGGTGTTTGAGGTATATAATGTGGGGAAGGGTTTCATTCAGTGGATTAAGACCCTATACAGTGCTCCCATAGCAGAAGTGATAACAAATGGGAAAATCTCATCCTCATTTAGACTATATAGAGAGACGAGACAGGGATGCCCACTTTCTCCGTATTTGTTTATTCTGGCATTAGAGCCGCTTATTAAACTTATCCAATCAAATCCAAATATTCAGAGGTTCAAAACAGGTCTGGTAATTAATAAGACCTTTGCATATGCAGATGATTTACTCTTTACTTTATCGCAATTGGGCAATTTTCTCAGAGAACTTAAAACAGTATTTCATCAGTTTGCTGGCTTCTCTGGACTTTCAGTTAATTGGAAAAAAAACACAGGTGTTACAGGTTTGTGATGAAGGTAGACTAGACAGGAGAGATAATATTCTAGAGAAAGAATGTTGGAAGACAGATTCTCTCATGTACTTAGGACTGAGATCCAGAATAAATATTAACACTATAGTGGATATTAACCTAGATCCTTTATTGAAAGAAATAAAGGATGACCTGGGGAAATGGGCCAAGTTATCCTTGTCCGTGGGGGGTGGGATTAATTCCGTCAAAGTGATGTTGGCCCCCAAACTTTTTTAACTATTCCAGAATATCCCATTAGTATTTGGCACCTCTAAATTTAAGAAAATTACATCTATGGTTAGGAATTTCCTGTGGGGCTCCACAGCACTCAGATTATCCCTTTCAAAACTCAGGTCCCATTGGTCACAAGGTGGCTTCAGACTTCCTAGGTGGGAAACATATTAGCTAGCCTTTCTTTTTAAACAAGCTATATTTTATCTTTAACCTCATCTACTGATTTCCTTCTTTGGTTTGAGGTGGAAAGTCAGTTATGCAAACCAGGAAAACCAGCTAATCTTTTATTCAAAACAAGTCCAAGTTCTTATACTTCTAACCCTTGTATTCTCAGCTTGGTAAAAACAATCAAGTTGCTCCAGGCCAAATTATCACTAGAAGGATTACTTTCACATCTAGAAGGTTTGTGGTCTAATCCTAATATACAGATGGGGGGCAAAATATTGCAGTACTGAGTGGTTCAGGTGGGGCATTTTCTGGGTAGGTGACTTAATTGATCACAGTTCTGGGGTACTAAAATCATTCCAGGAGCTTAGTCAGGAGTTTAATCTCCCTAAGTTTCATTTTGTGACTTATCTACAGGTTAGGAAAGCCTGGCAGATAACATTCTAGGCCCTAATTTTGTGCTACCTAATGGGGGAGGGGCAGGACTGATCTCCAATTTGTGGAGCAGCTAGCTCTAAGGGTGGGGTATCAAAGCTTTACCAGTTATTATGCAGTAGCACTGACAGTTCTGTTCACAATGAAAATGCAACATCTAAATGGGAATTCACTCTTGGTCTGAATATCTTCTTAGAAGATTGGGATTCTGCTTGGAGAAATGCTTATCAAGCTTTCAAAGAGGTTCAGGGGAGAACCATACAATGCAACATTTTACATCAATACTATTATTCCCTGAGCAGGTTGGAGAAAATGGGTTTCTGCCCTGGGGGGTAAATGCTGGAAGTACAATATGCCTCACACTGATCTCTTACACATGTTATGGAGCTGTCCTCAGGTGTATCAGCTTTGGGAACAGATTCATAAGATCTGTGAGTTAGTTACAAGGTCTAAGATCTTGTTGTCTCCTCTGACTATTGTATCGGGGCTTTCCTCACATCTAGTTCCACTTCAGAAAAGGCAGATTAACTGGATTCTGTCAGCAGCCTTGGCCCATATGTCTTTCGGATGAGATGTTAAACCGAGGTCCCATCTGCCTGGATTGGTGGTAGTTCAGGTGGATGTTAAAGATCCCATGGCACTTATCGAAAAAGAGTAGGGGAATTTCCCCAGTGTCCTGGCCAAATTTCCCCCCATTCACTAAAAATACTACCAACAGCTTAATCTGGTTCAAGGTCAGTTGGCATTTATCTGTATCCCCCTCCCCCGGGTCGTGCCTGAAAATAGGCAGGATTTATCTAGTGCACTTACCCAGTCAACAAAAACTAAATAAATAAATAAGAGACTTTTACTTTCTAAGTGGAAGGAACAGGCTGTACTCTCCCTGTCTGAATGGTATAATAATATGTCAGTCTTAGCAGAAAATGAGAGAATATGTCACCTCCTGCTCAACCAGTCATCCAAGTTTTTAGATACATGGGCCCCCTTTTTAGACCTGGTAGTGTGACATCCTGTGTGTTTCTTCATTTGCTTTGCAGGGTTGTATGCTATCATTTTACTGCATGCTATGGTTTCGTTACTTGATCTCAGTCCTTAAATTTCTGTCCTATTAGTCTAAGTTATGGTGTATGTAACCTTCTAGTATTTGGTTAATGCTTCTTTGTTTTTATTAATGTCTTTGTATCCAATAATCTAATGATTATTGTATTGTACTTTTGTGGTCTGAAACTAATAAAATATTAATTAAGCAATAAGACTTGACCAAGGGTTATGCTAATGGTCTGTTAATCACCTTCTAGGGGTGTACTGTGGCACGAGGTGTAGCCGAGTGCCACATGCCCCTAGAGGGTGATTAACTGACCATTAACATAATCCCTGGGAGTGCCTTATTGCTATTATAATAAAAAATGTTTTAAACAGTGTTAAAGTGTGTTCAGCATATGGCTAAACTCTACATGTATGTTAATAAAAGATTAACATAAGGCTGTTAGAATGTTTACAGCCAATCAGAAGGCTCCATTTCTCAGACCCTTTTTTATAATACAAAAAAAAAAGAAAACATTATCAGATATATTAGGTGCATTTTCTAAAATATCAGGATCACAAATAAACTATAGTAAAAGCAAGGGGATAACACTGGGTAATGCCCCCATGCCTGCTAGTGATTCTTTTGCTGGTATTTTGATAACTAAAGAGCCAATAACAGTACTTGGGATTGCATATGGAGCAGAGGACATGGCTTTGGCAAACTGGGAGGCAGGGGTGAAGAGGGCTAATAGGTTAGTTTCATCTTGGAAAGGCCAGCAGATATAGAAGAAAAAGAGAGTTTTATTGATTAAAACATTGCTTTTACCAATCTTCCTATACATGAGCTATGTTTTCCCCTTCCCCACAAGTCCATGATTACTGCCCTGTACAGTATATGTTTTCAATCCTTGTGGGGCAGTAGACTTAATCCCATAAAAAGGGAATTTACACACAGAAGCATTTAGGATGGAGGAATCAATATGATCAATCCTGTAGCCTTTTTTTTTTTTTTGCAGCATTTTTATTATACACAACTTTGGGTTAGCCCTAAAACCAGGCAACAGGCTATGGGAACCTTGCTTACTAGAATGACTTACACCATGCACAAACCCTTGGACTCAAAGAAAACCAAGATTATTGAATAGAGTCCCTCTGCTTCCAAAATATGGACTAGAACAATTGAGGCAGTCCAGAGGAGGGCAACTAAAATGGTGCAGGGTCTGCAAGAAAAGCCATACGAGGAGAGCCTAAAGGAGCTTAATATGTATACCCTTGAGGAAAGAAGGGAGAGGGGGACATGATAGAAACTTTTAAGTACCTCAGTGGAGTAAACAAAGTTCAAGAGGGTAGTATCTTTCAGAAAAAGAGATGTGCAAGAACAAGGGGACACAATTTGAAGATGGGGGGGGCAGTTCAGGGGCAATGTGAGGAACTAATTTTTCACAGAGAGGGTGGTGGACGCATGGAACAGCCTTCCTGAGGAGGTTGTGGGGTTTAAAACTGTGGGAGAATTCAAGAATGCATGGGGCAGACATAAGGCAATTTTTGTGGGGGATAGGAAGAAATAGGCTGTTGGTTAAATAGGTTCTGCAGTTTATCCTGTAGGTAGGGAAATGGGCAGACTAGGTGGGCCAAGCGGTCCTTATCTGCTGTCAAAGTCTATGTTTCTATGAGAAATGTCATTAAATGGAGTTTTACCATTACCCAAATACAGACACTTGATAGGAAAATAATATATAACAAAATAGTGTGAGTGGAAAGAAGCGTAGAGATTGCTTTCCCACATTGCCCTTCGAGCCAACAGAAATTTGTTTTAAAACAATTGTCAAAACCACGTCTACCAGTATTTGTCTGGGATGCAGTATGTTTGGGCAACTATGGCAGACTAAGCATCAAAGATAATAACAAGCATAAGCAGCTTACTGACAGATACTGCATAAGGTATTCTTGTTCTCAGATATTAGAAACCCAGGAACATCTCTTCCTAAAGTGTGCATATGTTCAGACATTCTGATCGTATTTAGCCAAAGAATGGGAGGAACCCTGATACGCTTCCCTAACGTATCCAGGTTTACCCTATGGTGCTCTGACCAGAGGCTGGGGTTGTTACAACCCAGAAACATTATATGTGGTGTTTGCAGTGCTCAGATGTTACATCTGGCAAGCTAGATGTGTTTGGGTCACACAGCAAAGGGTAATATTGTATGTGGGATTATTAAAGAATGTAAAACTTTCATTGCAAGCCATTTATCAGAAGGATGCGAAATGTTATCTATCAGAAATAGTGAAACACTTATGGGTAAATTATGAAAAATGGGTGTCAGGATAGGTACTTATGCTTACCTCACTTTATTAAATTGGATGGAGAGTTTATAGTTTTTTCTCTGCTTGTTTTTATTTTGTGTAGATTGAACGGTATGTAATTGTTTATGATCATGTGGATGTATCTATGTATGCGTGTGTGTGTATATATATATATATATATGTGTGTGTGTAACCCCCTGTTACCCGGGGTTACTAGAATCCCAGTAAGACCTAGTGGTAGGCAGGGAAGGCAGCTTGTGAAACTCCAGTTAAATGGATTTCACACTGTCTCATTCTGTTCTCAGTCTCAGCTGAGACTGAGGGATGATATCATTTTAGAACTGTTGCAGCTGCATAAGCCACACTGGAATGTTGCAGTTGAAGGTTAGAGTAGAACGTTGGGGAATTTGAAGCCAGTCTGTGTGCAGTCTGAGTGAGAGACTGTAGTGCAGCAGAGTGTGTGCAGGCTCTCAGAGCTTTAAGCTCTGTTTAAGAGCTACTTTTGGTAAGGTGTGTGTTTCCACCTGAAGAGGAACACAGGAACTGGTAATTGAAGTGGTGGAGTCCACTTTCAAGGGTTCAGAGCCCCATCCCTGAGGGTATGGGGGGAAGGTGTTTGCCTGTTTTCCAGGGGCAACCCCCCCTGGGTCCAGCTAAGGGAAAGAAACTGCCTGCCTGAGTTGTGCTGAGACATCAGAAGCTCTGTAAGAGATTCCTTGAGGAGGAAACGCCTGTGGGGCACCTGCAATCAAAGGGTGAGTTTGCTCTGAAAAAGGGCCAAGTGTTTTCACCTGAAACAGAAGGAAACTAAAGGGACTGTTACTGTGGGGTCAGGAAAAGACAGCCAAGTGCAGTTGGAAGATGTGGGGATTGGACTGCTTAACTCAGTGGGGGATCTAGAGTAATGGACAATGCCACTTCTAAGTATGTTCAAGTCCAGCAGAAAGGAAAAGAAAGAAAGTGGGGATTGGACTGCTTCACTTTGTGGGGGGTCTAGAGTAATGGACAATGCCACATATAGGTATGTTCAAGTCCAGCACAAATGGGAAGTAAGACAAGTAGATAGCATGTGAAATACATTTAGCAAGAATCTACATTGCAAAGCTTTAAAGGATGAAGTGTTTCTGTCTAGAGAAATGGCCGGGTATGAATTGTGGGAATGAGAGGTGGGAGACCCCCAATCAGTAGTAATCAAATTCACCTCTACAGATTTGCTCTGAGACACCTTTTGCTTTCCCTCAGGTACTTGGCCAGTTCCTGAGGAAAGTACCCAGACGTGGGATTAAAGAGGAGGATTCCCGATGGAGCGAGGGTGCTCTTAGGTGGTTTAGGGAACCACCAGAAAATGTTTCCATGAAGTATGGAAGGTGTCCAAGTGGCTGGCAAGGGAGCCAAGCCAGGGAAAACCCAGAACAGTGTACAAGTTCGGGCAGTGTAACCCAAAGCAGCGTACAAGTCCGGGCTGTGTGCCCAGTGTGTGGTACAGCCTGAGGGCTAAAGTGATGAGGATGTGCTCTGATCTCTTTTAATCTGCATTACCAGGAGTGTAGCCTCATGGGGGTCCATCTATGCTTTGTTTATTCTGTTTGGATGTGAATAAAAGCCACACTTTAGAATCCCACTTCTGGTATTGGACATTACAGTTATTGCTTCCTGTGTTCGGAGTTACTTAGGTGCCCCTGTGCAGAGTAGCCTAACCTAGCCTTTGTGCCTAGTGACCTATTCCTCCCCGAACCCAGACCACCTGGTAGAGCTGTCAGATACAAACGACATACCGGACTGGGGTTATATATATATATATATATATAGTGTGTGTGTGTGTATACATATATATATATATATATATATATATATATATATATATATATATATATGTGTGTGTGTGTGTTTGTAGCCCTCTTTACAATAAAAATTTCCCTACTCTTTGTAGGGGCACTGGAGGGTCTTGGTCCAAGATGGACTACTCACACATGCCATCCTGCATGGAAGTGCCTGAGACAGGGGAGCAGAACTCCTCCACTGTCTCGCCTTTGCCTGAGGTTGTTTTGTCAATTTTTGCTGGATTCAGTGAAGACATGTTCACATGAAGAAAGAAAGACATGAAGAAAGATTTTGATTGATTGATTGATTGACATGTACCACTTGAGTGATACTGTTTTACCTGTGGCCGCTGGTCTACCAGACGACGCTCTTCCTGGAGTCTCCAGTTTGCTGCCTGGGACGACCGAGAGATGTCAGCTTTTGTTGCAGCTCCTTGAAGATGAGGACTGATTGTTGGCTGTTAGACGAGCTGCTTGGGGAGGCTGAAAAAACATCCCTGATGATGGAGGATGACAATGGGTTTTTCAGAGTCTCCAGAGAAGGGCTGCTTTCCAGGTGCACAGCCTGTTCCGGCTGCTATTCTGTTCCCCTGGAACACGAAGCCCCTGCCTGTTGTGGACTGTGTACTGATTGTTCCAGCTGTGCTGTTGCCGCTGACTGAGTCCCTGCCTGTTGACTCTCCTGGTACTTTTGTGGATCTTGTGCTGTTAAGTGTGGCATTACTTACTCCTGCTACTTTATCATCTACAGATACTGTACAGTCGGAGTGTGAGGTCCTGACACCCTCAAAGGCCTCCACACCATTGACTGATTCTCATCCTAAAAGACAACGTCCTCTAGCATCCAAACAGACCCAAAAGTGGTCTGCTGAGGCCTCTTTGCTGGCTACAGGATGGGTTAAGGCATTGGATGGGGTGTCATGGACCCCACCAAATCCGAATTGCTACATGGGCTCCCCTCCTGCTTCTCCTGTTATTGTCAGTCCTGGTGTCCTGGCTCCCACATCTATTTCTTCTGTACTGCTTGCTGTTGCACCATTGCCCTCTCCACAGCCTGTGTCAGTGGGTTCTTCATTGTTTTCGGCTGCTGGGGGTACTGCTTTCATACCTGGGTAACTTTCTGCTTCTTTGATTGGCACGCCTACTCCCCCTGTTCCTCTGGGGGCTCCATTTAAATTGTCTGACCTGTTCTCTGCCTCCAGGGACCCTACTCAGTGGTGTAACGTTGTTTGGTTCTGTTACCAAGGGGGCCTGAACTACTCCCTCCGACCATACGTACGTTACTAAGAAACTGTTGAAAGACTCCCTGGGGTTTTTGGTGGCTGATTTATACACCATAATTCATATCTCAGGAGAAGAAACTTTTGATGTGAGCTTCTGCACCTCCATCTCGTTGTACAGGTTCTGGTTCAAGTATGATGAACTGAAAGGGACCCTTGTGTGGCTCCCTTTTTTGGCTATCCCATTGACTAAGCCCACTGTTAAGACTGCCACTTTCCTATTTCTTAATGAATGTGTGAGTGTTTCTTATAGTTTGTATTGGCTTCATAAGAAGTCTGAGGTTTTAGATACCCCCTCCTTCATCATGGACAGTGAGCAGGTGCGGACTGGAAGGTGGAAGCTGAAGGTTAAGCTGCCCCAATCTGCCTCTGGGATTGGTCACCTCCCCAGTAGTTTTTTTTTTGTATTATTTATTTTCCTCCTCCTCGTGGCACCCCTGCTGGCCACTCCTTCGGAGCACCAATGCCCTCACACCTCCACCTCGACCCCGCACTGCCATTCCATTGACCCTGTGTTTTGCAGCCTTACTTCAGTTAACCCAACCTATCCCTGTGTTGGGAGGGTCCCTCTCCTCCAAGTGGGATGTGCCATCAGGTGAGCTCCATATCCGGGGAAGCTGCCAGAGGATCAGTCTGGGCTGATCTGGCGCCTTGTGGTGGTGCAGGCTGGGCGCTCATCATCCAGTTGGCAGGGAACCATTTTTCCACTGTTCTTGTCCTGCCCCCATGCTGTAGCCATAAAGATAGCATCTTGAGGTGGGGACATACAGGAGGCCGTGTTGAGACAAAGCTCATCCACCAGTCCACCAACAGGAGCCACGGCTTGTTCCACCCCCCCCGGGAGGGAAGCATCCAGTGGATGCTTGTGATACCCCTCCCTTGCCAGTCTCTGCTTCTGGTACCCAGGCTCAGGGTGCGAACCCGGATCGCCAGCATGCCGAGCAAATCCCTTCACTCAGCACCATGGAGCCGGCTCCCTAGTAGTTTCTACATTGGACTAGACAGGGGTATTTGCTTTTATTCTGGTCAGCCTAAGATTTGCCAGAAGTGTGGTGCTTGTACCCACTTAAGTTTGGCTTGTGAGGCTGCTAGTTGTTATAACTGTTTGGGCTATGGTCATACTGCTCCTTCCTGCCCTAACCCATTTAAGTGTAACTTTTGTGAGGAGCTGGGCCACTCCTTCCGTCAGTGCACTTGGGCCTCTCATAACTGGTCTGATGATATGAACCAAGATGCCATCATTGCTAAAAATCAGTTTGAGGCTTCTGGTGAGAATGCTCCTCCTGGTCTGTCTTCGGAGGTATCCTTGGGGGACATTCCTGTTGTGGTGTCAGTGCCTCCCCAAGTTTCTGTGCTGCCTTCTTGCCAGGGTGGTGGTTCTGTTGCTGATATTCCTGCTACACCTCCTGCTGTACAGGGTGTCCTGGCTGCTCCCCTTTTGAAGGAGCTTGCTTCTGCTGTGGTTCATATGCCCCAGCCTCCACCCCCCACAGAGACTGTGGATTTCTCTCTGGTACAGACCAAAAAGAGAGGTAGGTGGTCATGGGGGAAATCCCAGGCACATGGGTTTGATTGCCTTCCCCTGCAGAACAAATTTTTTGCTTTGACCTCTGTAAAGTCCTAGGGGTACACTGAGGATGAGGGAGGAGTTTCTGACACTTCCATGGCCTCCACCCTGAAAGAAGGTTCCTCAAATGTTGAAGAATTGGAGGAACAACAATCCGCTAAAAGGGTTGGGGTTGAACCAGTTCCCAGACCTGACTGGGTGGGGAGTTTCCCACCTAGTTTTGACTGTTATGGACTGTTTTTTTTTCAGTACTGTTATTAAATGTTAATAGTATGAAGTTCTACCGGAAAAGTTGCTTACCTTTGCTGTCTTACAGACCTTTCTGGTAACTCTTTTTCCTACAGGACATGAGGATCAAAACGTTGTTTGAGCTTTCTGCTGTCAGGAACTCTTGGACAAGGGGTCCTTCTTTCTGGTGTATGGGGCTTAATGTGTGTGATGGAGTGGGTATTCTGCTCAGAGGTTTTGACTTTCAGGTGAACAGACTCCTTGACCTTTCTCCTGGACATGCCCTTCTTCTGGATTTGACTGTAGGACCCCTTTTGTTAACAAGTTTATTAATATTTACACCCCGCAGGCCAAGACAGTGTGAGTGTGGCTGTTTCACACCCTATATCCTGTTTTGTTTACGTTCTGACATGTAATTTTGGGGAGAGATTTTAATTATGGGGTACACTTGTCTGATGGAGGGGATCCACTTCTAAAGTTTTTGGTGACTCAGCCTATCTAAAGGACATGGTCTCGATGGCCCACCTGCAGGATAGCCAGGTGACTTTAGGTTGGGCCTCTTTGGTCACTTTTAGGAAAGGAAGGTTATTGACACGTATTGATTTTTTGTTTCTGTTATCAGGTCTTTGGATTACCAGTTCATTCATGGGCCAAGCAGTAGACATCGTCTAGCATGATTTCAGCAAGGCCTTTGACTCTGCGCTGCACAAAAGATTGATCAGGAAGTTGGTGGATTTTGGGGTTGGGGAAAAGATGGCCAGATGGGTGGAAAACTGGCTGAGGGACAGAACCCAGAGGGTGGTTGTTGGGGGAGAGTTATCTGGCACTAGAGAGGTAACCAGTGGGGTCCCGTAGGGCTGTGTTGCTCAATGTCTTCATCAGTCACATTGAAGATGGCATTAAGGGCAAAATGTGCCTATTCACAGATGACACCAAGCTCTATGGAAGAGTGGACACAGCTAAAGAGATACAGGACCTACAGAAAGATCTGGAAAAGCTGGGGAAGTGGTCCAGGATCTGTCAGCTTGGCTTCAATGTCAAGAAATGCAAAGTTATTCATATTGGAGCCAAGAATCCCAGGACAGAGTACTACCTGGGTGGAGTCCGAGTATCTGCATCAGAGGAGGAGAAGGACCTGAGAATGATGATCACTAGTGACCTGAAGCACCCCACGCAGTACAAGAAAGCAGCAGCAAAGGCAAACATGATGCTGGGATGCATATCTAGGGGGATCAGTAGTAGGAGAGAAGAGGTTATACTACCCTTGTACAGGTCACTGGTGGGGCTGCATCTAGAGTATGGAGTTCAGTACTGGTGCCCACACCTCAAAAAGGACATTAACCTGCTGGAGAAGGTCCAGAGGAGGGCTATAAAGATGATAGCAGGTCAGCATAGAATACAAGCATACAAAGAGAGACTGAGGGCTCTGAACATGTACTCCCTGGAAGACAGGACAGAGAGATAGAGAGAGAAAGAGAGGACATGATTGGGACCTTCAAGTACTTGAAATGAATAAATACGGTTGATAAGGAGAGTCCTTTAAGCTGAGTGGCAACCATAACATGAGGGGGCACAGTCTTAAGCTGGAGGGTGGGAGGTTTAGTAGGGAGGTCAGTAAGCACTTCTTCACAGAGATGGCTGTGGACACTTGGAATGCACTGCCAGAAGAGGTCATCTTGTTGAAGACAGTGGGCAGCTTTAAGAGAGGCTGGGATAGGCACAGGGGAAGGTAAGGATCATGGGTAGAGAGGATGGGAGGAGTGGGGAGGGAGGGCAGGGACATTAGCTCAAGCTATGGACCCAGCAATATGAGCCGACTTGATAGACCAAATGGCCTTCCTCTGCTGGCTTCTTCATATGTTTGTATGTTCATATATCTGTTATGCCTATCGAAACCTCTGATCATCTGGCCCTTGGCTGTGTTTGTGGGGTGGGCTCCACTGTGGGGCATGTCTCTCAACCTTGGAGACTGAATTCTTCTTTGTTGGAAGGTCAAGAGCTTAGATCCCATTGGCTATCTAAGTTTCATGCTAGACGGTCAGTCCTTAGTGCCTATGATGACTTTGTTCAATGGTGGGAGGACTCAAAGAGGGTATTTGGGTCTTTTTTCTACAGGAAAGCCTGTTACTGCCACAATTCCCATTATTTATGTTACCTGGATTTGCGTTTCCGAATGCAGGCATTAATTTCCTGGATGCATGTAATGGATCTTGATTTAACTTCTGATATTTCCTCCTTGCAGATTCAGATGTCGTCCTTTCAATATAATAGGGCTCTTTCCCTGAACAGGGAATCCAAATTTGGTGCCCAGGGGGGACACCAGTCCCTGGACTCTTCAAGGCTTGTGCATCTTGGCTAAGGAGCAGATATATGTGGGCCCTGAGGGCTGTCAATACCGCTCCCCTGACTGATATGTTGGAATCAATGCTGGATATTGTGCATGTCAATGTTAGTAATAAATTTGGATCCCTATTACTGCTCAAAATTTCCCTCTTCCTGGGTTTTCCTTTCCTATACCACCCCTCCCTCGCACTACCCAATACTCTTTGATAAGCCCGATTTCACTCACTGAAGTGATTCAGGGCATTAAGGGGTTGTCCTCTAATACTGCCATGGGAAATGATGGTCTCTCCCCCCTGAATTTAATTTATTTATTTTTTTAATTTGCAATTTCTGCATTTTTTGCCCCATTTTCACCTGTTTCCCGGGTCCCCAGCACACGGGCATTATGCATGCATGGAGGTGCATGCAAGCCCCGTGAAGTCAGCTCAGCCCTTTCCACCCCTCAACATGGCTATCGCTGGAGCTCCCTCAGGTCATCCATCCTCCAGTGGGTGGTGGCCAATGACTAGGGAGCCCCAGTCCCTCCCAGGATAACAGAGCTGCCTTGCGGCCGCCTGATCTCACTCCTTCCCTCCCTTCCGGCTGACCTCTGACATCCCGGGCTTGTTCCCGAACCCGGGTCACTGGTGCAATGTGAGGTGTGGTGTCCAGTGCCTTAACCCTCAGTGCCACCAGGCCCCGAATTTTATAAATTATTTTTTTTGATTATTTGGGGCCTATGCTGCAGATCCTTTTTAATCAGATTCTGGCGGGCAGCACTGTGCCCCCTTCTTTTGCTGAAGCTCTTCTTATCTTTATTTGAAAAAAAGGGGACCAGACCTGGTTGGAAACTTGGAGGCGTTTGTGCCTCTTAAACTCTGACTACAAGATTCTGTCCCAGATCCTTGCCCACTGGCTGGCTTAGGCTGCAGAAACAGTCCTTTCTCCTTCCCAATGTTGTACTGTTCCTAATAGAAAGATTACTGATAACTTATTGGGTTTGCAGGAATTATTTGAATGGGGTTCTCGGGAGTTGCGTAATGGTTTCTGTGTCTCACTTGACCAAGAACAAGCATTCGACTGGGTGCATCACTCATGTCTTTTTAAAACTCTTCATTTTTATGGTACTACTCCTGTATTTATTTCTTGGATACAACTTCTCTATCAGTCAGCTACATTGACCCCTTTTGTTAATTCTTCCCTGGGTAGACCTGTTCCTCATATGAGAGGAGTATACCAAGGCTGCCCTTTAAGCCCTGTCCTCTATGTTTTTTTTGATTGACCCTTTACTCAGACTATTGCACCAGTCTTCTTCCTTGACTGTGCTACCCCTCACCCCGATATGCCGGAACTCTGCATTTTAGCCTGTACGGATGATCTCTGTATACTGCTTCCTGATGAGAAGTCTGGGACTGAGGTCACTGAGGTATTGTAGACTTTTTCTGCTTTCTTTGGGTCTAGGATTAATTATTCTAAAAGTATGGTAGTACTTCTGGTCTCCCAGTGACCCCGCACCACACGCATGTAGTCAGGATCTCCTTGTGCATGGAGCCTGTTAAACTATTGGGAATTTATTTTAATCACCATGATGTGGTGAGTGATAACTGGGAAATCTGTCTGTGTAAAGCTGAGTCATCCTTCTCAGTTTGGAAGCTCAGGGTTTATCCAAGTTAAAACAAGTATTTCTTATTAAAACTTTGCTCTTGCCTTGTTTTATGTATCTCAGTGCAATTTTTCCACCCCCTTCCCTAGAAACTCATCTGCTCAGTGTGTTTTTTCAGGGCTTATGGGGTTTCAGACTTAATCTAAGAAAAAGAGATGTCACTCTGCAGTCACTGACCAAAGGTGGCCTTAACATGGTACACCCAGTTGTGTTTTGTTACACTACTTTTCAAACAACATGAAGTTTTGCTGTATTCTGACAGTAGCAGTGAGTCCCAACCTTCGAACTGCCCCAGAGATGAAAGAGTTAACTTTCCATGCCAGGCATGGAATGCTGAGCTCGAGCTCGGTTGAGACTCTGTTGCTGTTTAAACTCAAACCATCAGAGTCTTTACTCTGCCTCACTGAACAGTCGCTCTGGAGATTTCTCCTTCTGCTCAGTTTAATTTGTCGGTTAAAGTACTGCTTTTCTCGGTTTTCGACTGAATTTAAACCGTAACCTGTCAGTTCAGTCTCTGTCTGTGGTATTGTGAGTACTAGATAGGTTATTTTTTGTCTATTCTGTGTGGAACTTGTAAACGGTTCATCGGTTTGGTTTGAACCGATCGAGTTGTTTAAAAAATCTTAAATTGTGCTTTTAGAGTGTGGTTACCGGTTCTTATCGGTTCTAAAAAAAACAGATTTTATTACGTTTTTCACGACCCGTGTTACGGTCAGGAACGATAAGAGGGTCTTGCCTGCAGATTGCCATAAAAGGGTAAGTTTGGTTAGGACTGGCACAATGTCTGAGAAACCCAAAAGAAAACCGACCCACTGGGTTTCAACACTGTAGTGTGTGTGGGGAAGTCTTTGCCAAGGCTGACCCCCACACCACCTGTGTTTATTGTCTGGGGTTTGACCACCTCAATGCAGACTGCCAGATTTGTAACAATTTCCCTGCAGCTACCCTAGAAAAGAGAGAGTTGGTAGGCTCAGGGAAAGGGAGGCCAAAATGTCTGCTGAACCGGATGGCCAGCCCGGTTCGGTTCAAACCGAACCAGAAGGAGTGCCCTCTAACCAGGGTGAGACTTCTTCGGGCAAAAGGAGAACCGATTCTGAGAAGTCGGTTCTGGCTAAAAGAACTAGAAAAGAAAAATCAGCTGGTGTGGAGCCAAAACTTTCCTCTCCAACCGCTGAAGAAATAGCCAAAGCAATCAAAATTGTTCAGTCGCTTTCCCCGGTTCCAACCGAACCGGCACCATCAGGCAGGCGCTCGGTTCAGCCGGTTCCACCGGTTCAAGAGTATGATTTAGAGGAATTTTATGGACCGGATGAGGAGAAAGAGGAGTATGAGGAAAGTGAATGTGGTTTTGAAAGTCTGGATGTGCCTATTGACCCGGTCATCTTCCCAGACAGACCTTCAGGAGTGTCTCCTCCTAGGCTTTCTGAGTCCCCCTCCTATTTCATGTTTTATAAAAAAGTGGCTGAAACCCTCCAGCTTCCTATGGAAGAAGCTGTGGATGACCAGGAGGAGACTGACTATGTAGAAATGATGGATATCCCAAAGTCTAGGAGGCTGTCTATTCCCTTGCACAAATCTTTTGGGAAACAGACATTTAAGATTTTAAAGACTCCTAACACTATACCTCCTGTGGATAAAAGAATGGACAAGAGGTATACATTGTCAGGCTCAGACACGGAGTTCCTTACACAACAATGCAGCCATGTTGGAGTAGTGCAGGCTGCAGCCTGTGATAAGGCAAACATTCCCTTGGCTTCACACCCCGGACAAGGATTCTAGGAGGATTGATGCCATGGCAAAGAAACAGTACATGGCAGCATCCTTGGGACTCAGACAGGCCAATTATATGGCCTATACTGCTAGGTATCAAAATCCAGATGGGACACTGTGTGGCTTTAGCAAAACAGGTCCTGGGCCAGCTTTCCAAGGAGCTGGAGCAGGTGGCTGCTGATGGTATTGAGGCATCCAAGGTGCAATTCCATGCTGCAGTAGACTCAAATGATGTGTCATCTAGAGTCATGGCTACATCTGTGGCACTTGAAGAATGGCTTGGCTCAGATGTACTAGACTGTCACAGGATACCCAGACTAAGGCCATGGATTTTCCTGTTGTGGGTAATTCTCTGTTTGGGGAGCAAACAGAGAATTATATGAAGAAAATGGATGAGTATAGGACCACCTATAGGAGTGCACAGGTCAAGGAAAGGCAGGCCACTCCTCAAAGGCAGCTTCCCAGGGGCAGGGGCAGGCCTTTTCATAGGCCTTTTTACCAAGCCCAGGCCTTCTGTTCTGCTTATGCCCAGAGGGGGTTCTTTAGAGGGAGAGGCAGACAGGGTACAAGCAGGCCTGCTTCCACCCCTCAGCCCAAAGCCCCTGCCAAACAGGCACCCTGATGGGGTTGCCAAGGCCAATTCTCAGCTACCTGTAGGGGGCAGATTGGCTTACTTTGTCCAGGACTGGGAGTCTCTGACATCAGACAAATGGGTCCTGGAAGTAGTAAGCCAGGGACTGATTCTCAGCTTCAAAAAGTTTCCAAAGATGAGATCCAGATCCTTTCCACCTGCAAATCCTTCAGAGACACTTGCCTTAGAGGCAGAGGTCTCTTCCCTCCTAGCTCTCAGAGCTGTGGAAAGGGTTCCACCCCTACACCAGGGCAAAGGGTTGTACTCCAGGTACTTCCTTATCCCAAAAAAGACAGGAGAATGGCAGCCCATCCTGGATCTCAGATACTTAAACAAGCACCTTTTAAAACCAAAATTCAAAATGGTGACTCTGGGAATTATTCTATCCTCTCTAAGGCCAGGGGACTGGCTAGTGTCCCTGGACCTCAAGGATGCCTACTTCCATATTCTCATCAGAAGCTCCCATCGAAAGTATCTTAGGTTCGAGCTGCCCTCAGGCCATTACCAGTTCAGAGCAATGCCCTTTGGCTTCACCTCTGCTCCAAGGGTGTTCACAAAATGCCTGGCAGTGGTAGTTGCTTCTCTAAGAAGGCAAAGGATTGCCATATTCCCTTACCTGGACGTCTGGCTCATAGTAGGCCAGTCCCCAGACCAAGTCAAGTTACACTTACAGATAACTCAGCAACTGCTTACCTCTCTAGGTTTCCTTCTGAATCTTCCAAAGTCAGTTCTAGAGCCTGTCCAGCTCCTCACCTTCATAGGCGCAGAGCTAGACACAGAAAAGGCCATAGCCTTCCTTCCCCTGGACAGGGCAAGGACCCTTGTCTCTCTGGCCTCCTCATTCACCCTGCAGGTGTCTCGACCAGCAAGGCATTTTCTACAGCTCCTGGGGCACATGGTTGCTTCTACAGCAGTAGTGCAGGGAGCAAGATTTCAGATGAGGGACATTCAGTTCCATTTGAGAGCCTTCTGGTCTCAAAGGAAGGACCCTCTGACCAAATTGATCCCAGTAACTCAAACCCTGATCCAGGCCCTACAGTGGTGGCAGGATCAGAACAATCTGAGACAAGGGGTTCCCTTTGTCACTCAGTCTCACTCTTTAATCCTTACTACAGATGCCTCCTCTTGGGGCTCACATGGACGACCTGACCACCCAGGGGTTGTGGTCCCTCAGGAATCTCTGCTCCACATCAATCTGTTGGAACTCAGAGCAGTATTTCTAGCACTTCAAGCTTTTTCCAAATCTGTTCAGAACAAAGTTATACAGGTCAGAACAGACAACACCACCACAATGTGGTACATCAACAAGCAAGGAGGCACTCGGTCTACGGCCTTGTGCACCGAAGTAATGAAGTTGTGGTCTCTGACTTACTCCCTGAACACCTGCCTCACGGCAGTTCACTCCTCAGGCAAGGACAATGTCCTGGCAGATGCTCTCAGCAGGATTTCCCAGGGCCATCACAAATGGTCACTGGACCCCCTGGTCTTGGAGGTGATATTTTCCAGATGGGGCACTCCGCAGATAGATCTTTTTGCAGCCCCAGACAATCAGCGACTTCCCCTTTTTTGATGCAGACCCCCAGTGTTGGGCTCAGTCCCCTTGGATGCCTTAGTTCTCAACTGGGAAGGGAAGTTCCTGTATGCTTTTCCCCTTCCCTCTCCTGTTCAAAGTGCTAGTCAGAATCAGATCTCAACCCTGCAAGATGATCCTGATTGCTCCAGGCTGGGCCAGACAGCCCTGGTATCCACTCCTACTGTCCTTAGCAGTCCATCTTCCTCCGTGTCTTCCTAGGAATTACAACCTGTTAACTTGTGCTCAGGGGAGAGTTTGGTACCCGAACCTCAAATCTCTCAATCTCAAGGTCTGGCTCTTGAAGAGTTAATATTTGCTGATTTACACCTCTCCCAACGTGTAATGGATATCCTGAAGGCTTCTAGAAAACCTTCCACCAGGGCTACTTATAATTCCAAATGGAAAAGATTTTCCATATGGTGCTCTGGAAAGCATATTTCCCCAGAATCTGCTGATCTGCCTACAGTCCTTGATTATATGGTCCATTTAAATAGCTTGGGGCTGAGACCAGCTACACTGAAGGTGCATCTGGCAGCTGTGTCTGCTTTTATTTGAGCAGGTAAGCCCTCTTCTCTTTCAGCTCACCCTGTATTCTCCAAGTTTTTCAAGGGATTGTTTCACACCAACCCTCCATTCAGGGACCCTGCCCCTGCTTGGGACCTTAATGTTTGCATTGCTCAGCTTATGCAACCCCCTTTTGAGCCTTTGTCTTCAGTAGAGCTTAAGTACTTGACTTGGAAAACTGTGTTTCTGGTAGCCATCACTTCTGCCAGATGCATAAGTGAATTACAAGCTTTGTCAGTGGAGTCTGATTTTATCTCCTTTCATAGAGATAAGGTGGTCCTCAGGACTAACAGGAAGTTCTTGCCTAAGGTGGTTTCAGATTTCCACCTTAATCAATCTATGTCTCTTCCTGTGTACTTCACTGACCATTCCTCCTCTGGCGAGAGGAGGCTGCACAGTTTAGATGTGAAAAGAGCCCTTAGCTACTACATAGAGTGTACCAAGGGTCACAGGTTTGACTCCCTTCAACTGTTCCTCACTTATGGTGAGGTTGGTAAAGGGAAACCTGCCACTAAAAGATCCATTGCCAGGTGGATTGTCTCTTGTATCCAATTTTGTTATGAAAAACTGGGTAAGGTTCCTCCCTCAGGCCTGAGGGCTCACTCTACCAGAGGTACAGCTGCTTCCTGGCTGCCAGGGACATCCCTATTCTAGAGATATGTCAAGCAGCTACCTGGAAAACAGTTCACACTTTACCAAGCATTACTCCCTGGACATCCAGGCTAGGAGTGATGCTCGGTTTGACACACCTGTGCTTCAGAGCCTATTTCCTAAGTAGGTTCTGTCCCTCCTCCATGGAGGTACTACTTTGTAGTCTGCTATTGTCAGAATACAGCAAGACTTCATGTTGTTTGAAGAAAAAATTACTCACCTTAGTAATGTTGTTTCTTCTAATGGAGTCTTGCTGTATTCTGACCTCCCCCCGCCTGCCCCTCTCAGAACCTCTGTTTTTGGGATGTGGGTGGGCATTGCAGTGTTGGCACTCAGTAGGTGCCCACCTTTTTGTTTTCACCCCCTTCTTTTCTTGGGGTGAGTTGATGTTGTTGTGTTTTTCATTTTTTAGGTCTCCTGACTTGAGTCTTTGTTTTGGGACCAAAAAATGTGTTTTATGTTTAGTAGCCAGTTGGCTAGTGTAGGTTTACAGCTTCCACACAGGACCTTAGTGAGTTTAGCTCGTAAAGATCTGACGGTTTGAGTTTAAACAGCAACAGACAGAGTCTCAACCAACCTCGAGCTGAGCGTTCCATGCCTGGCATGGAAAGTTAACTCTTTCATCTCCGGGGCAGTTCGAAGGTTGGGACTCACTGCTACTGTCAGAATACAGCAAGACTCCATTAGAAGAAACAACATTACTAAGGTGAGTAATTTTTTCTTCTTGCTTCTAATGTTACTCCGGTTTTGCACGGTGCCTCCTTCCCTTGGGTCCCTTTGGTGGAGGATTGGTTACTCCCCTTTTTGACTTTTTGGAATACACATGGAGCTCTACCTCCAGGATCGGAATATGACCATGTCACTCCCTGTTACATTACGTTTGCTGTGAGGAAGCTTCTGTCCTGGAAACTGACTCTTCCTGACTGTGCTTAGTTTAGGAGGAAAGCTTTGTATTCTTTTTTTATACTTTTTTTTTATTCAGAGAGAAAATTCGTTTTACAAATTATTATTAAACAAAGCAAACTTCTCGAAAATACTACTCAGATTCAAGTTAAAACGGAAAGTACAAAAAATAGATTTTTTTTCATTTTGGGGGGAGTTAAAAGCATATTGTCCTTATTTAGGAAACTCAAGCATTATAGAAAAACATAAGCTTTGCCCAGCCCCTGTGAATTCCAAGCTTTAAACCATCCCATTTAAAAAAAAAACCAAATAAAAACATTTAAAGCAATATCCCACATCTTAAGAATCTAAATCCATTAAGTCCATTAAATCCATTGAAGAATGTCTCTAATCAAATTTTAGCCATCTTCTTTAGACATTGGTATGTACTGAATGTTATTTACTATATCTTCATCTTCCTCTGAGTCCAACTCCGTAGGCAGAGCAATATTCTTTTCATAAAACTCTCTCGCTTTGTCCACATCTCAAAAAAGAACATAGTCTTTATTCTGAAATGTAACCCTTAATTTAGCCAGTGCTTGGAGAACTGCATTCACTCCTGCTTGTAGAAACCCAGTCCTGAGTATTATAAAATGCTTTCTATGTCGCTGTGTAGTTAAGCAAAAATCAGGGTATAAATGAAGTTTTACACCCTCGTAGATGAATCCTTATTTTGCTTGCATTAACTACAACAATCTGTTTCTTTGCAGAATAGTAGGGAAGGTACAAATCATAAACCTTGGTCATACCTCAGCTGTATTTTGTTGCCTTCCTGCTTGTTGTCAAAAAACTGATTCAAGGAAACTGGTTGTTCAGAAGAAAGGGACAAAGTCAATATTTTTTCAATTTCTTGCTTAAGCTTCAAATCTGGAACTGCCACAGAGAGCCCAATCAGATGCAGATTTCTTTGCAGCAATGTATTCTCTATTTTCTCAAACTTTCCCATAGTATTAATTTGCTCAGGCAGAGCAGCATTCACTGTCCCTTCTAGTGTCAAAATCCTTGTCATGAGTTTCTCAGCATTCTTCTCCAAAGTCGTAACTCATTCTTCTACAGCAACAATCTTATTTTCAATGCTCCCACAACAGAGAACAATGTCGGTAAGTGAGGTCTTTATCTCAGAGAGAGTCTCTTCGTATCTGACTGAAATTCCACTAGAAATGATTGGAGAGTGGCTAATGTTGGCTTCTGATGGGATTTTACTTTAACGCCCGTATCAGGGCGTGCTATGACCGGAGAAGCCATTTCTCCCGGTGGGAGCAGCATGCCGGCTGCTCCACGCTGCAGACCCTGCAATATGAGCAGACTTGATAGACCAAATGGCCTTCTTCTGCTGGCTTCTTCGTAGCCTTCCTAGCTGTTACTTTTGGGGAAAGAAATCTTTCTATACGTTCTGAGCTTAACTATGCACCTTCTTTCGATTTAAAATTTTTTGCCATATTTTATAGCAACTGAGAAAACGGCAAATCAAGCACTGACACAGTGGAACTCAGCACAATTAGACTCAGCCATGTTGTTCTCTCCAGTGCGCGCCCCCCCCACAACCATCAAAGGAAAGCTTTGTATTCTCATGTTATCCAGCTGTGTCATACACCTGCCCTAGCCCTGAAACTATGCCCCCTTGGGAGGGTTGCAACTGCTCTGTCTCAGCTTACTACTAAGGCCATTCCCTGCTATAAGTGGGATGTCTTATGGCTGAGCCTGCATAGTAGGTTGTCTGTTAAGGACTCCCTGAAGCACAAATTCCAGGCGGAGAGGTTTTGCCCTAGATATACCTGTTTTGGTATTCCTGAAACATGGTCTCATTTTTTATTTGATTATCCTGGGAGTGTGTCCTTTTGGACTTCTTTTGGCAAAAGGTGGCGCTGCCCCTGTTCTTCTCGGTAACTTATGACATGGTTTTATTGGGTATCTATACAGGTGGATGGAGTTGTTTTTCTTCCAGTTCCTTGCAGGTGTGTTTTGCTGTGTGTAAATACCAGTTGTGGCAAGCACATTGTGCCTTCATGCTGCAACAACATGTCATTTCACCCATCACTGTTGTAAATATGGTCCATGATACCTTACTCAAACGCTACTTAAAAGGACTTACACAATAATTTATTGGTCGGCCTTAGCCATTTCAGAGTACAAATATCACAGTACAAAAGTGTAGATTAATAAAATAGAGCAGCATTCAACAAAGTGCAAATAATAATATTAATCTGTAAAAAGAACAGTTCCTAATCAAGTAAATAGAAGGCAGTATAGAGTATTCATGTGAAGGAGTATTGTGCAGATAACCCATATTTTGAATTATATTTCAAATTTTCTTATGTAAAGTTTTAAATATTTTTGGGAATAGTGTCCCATCCCCATTTGCACAGTTAAATAAAACCCTACTGTATATAAGAACAAAGTCCCATGTTTTAATGGGGTGTTAGCATTCCCATTCTTTTTTCCTAAATCTTACCAATAGTGGTTAGATAAAGTGCCAAGTCTGTAAGTGGTTCAACATTTTCTGCGTTGAATAGCAGATCTAATAAATACCTATCAGGAATATTGCAGGTCATTAAATATTTGCTGAGAAATTTTCCTCCTGGTTTGTCATACCATGAGCAAGATTACATGCTTCAGATCTTTTGATTTCATAGAGGGGGCAATTGCGCAGTGCAGAGATCACGTGATCTTTATTATATCTGGCCGTGAGTACATTACTTATAGAAATTTCTAATCTGTATCTAGTTAGGATTGCTGTATGGTCCTTGCTTGTGACAAGATTGAGATCTGGTTTTAAATTATGTTCTACCATGTTACTTACCAGCCATGGAGAGCTTTGTATATGTTTCAACTCTTGTAAATCTTTCTGTCTGGAGAGTTCATCTATTTTATTTGTTATGAAAGTTATATATTTTTTGCTGATAGTTATATTTGTTCATGCAAGTTTTGAGATATGCTAGCCTATTTGTATCCAACAAGGATTACGTTTTGTAAAGCCAAGTATTTCTGTTAAATTGTAATAATCTCTCTTTTTCATGCAGACATATTTTAGTCAGTGGATCAATATATCTGTTTTAGTCTTGACCCAATAATTAATTAATTTCACTTGTATCATATGATCAAAACTTGTTTGTCCAATCTGAGACCTTACCAGGGTGTTCGGTGTACCAGTCAGTACTCTTAGACATTTTTTATATGCACAATTTAGAACTGTTTCCAACTTTGCAGTATTGACTACTCCCCAGACTTCAGCTGAGTATAAAATTTATGAAGTAACATTTGCATTTAAGGTTTTGAGTAATGGAACTATCGAATGGCCACTGTACAGATAATTAAATCTGTTCAGGACTGCTAATGTATTTTTTGTTTTTTTAAGAATGTAGTGTATGTGTTTATTCCATTTTAGGTTACGTGAGAACTGCACCCCCAAGTATTGATATTCCTTTACATATTTTAATTTTTTGTTGTTAAGAAAAATGCTCCTATATTTTTTCTTGCTACCAAATATGACTTCCTGTGTTTTTTGTATGTTGGGTTTAAAATTTTTTCAAGACGCATTTTTTCCAACACATATATTGTTTTTTGCAGTCAATCACCGTCAGTCAATAAGCAGGCAAAAAAGAACAATCTCAAGGTAGAATATTAATCAAGTATTGAACATACAACATATGGATTAGGTATAAAGGCCAGGTTTTATCACAGTACTGTACTCAATGTTACAACATGTGGTCTTCAAATGTCTTAAACATTCAGGAGCTCTGCAGTCTTGCCTTTCCATTGCTATATTAAATTAATCTGAGTATCTGGGAGCACTTAATCCTCACTTCAACAATTTGCTTCTGGCGTAGGCTGGTCACAATTGGTTTTTGAACAAAACAGAGCCTCAATACTTGATTAAGTGCCACTAGAATAACAACAAAATGGTTACTTTAGTAGCATCTTTACACATATAATTATTTAAGAGTTAAAGTTTCCCACGGATCCTGGCGGCTTCATCACCGCCGCCGAACACATCAACGCTTTCCTCCACCCTCCTGGTCCTGCCTCCCGGAGCCCACCTAAGATTTCTCTCGCATCCTGAGCGGCGCCCACGGATCCCAGCAGCATCAGCACCGCTGCCGCTGAACACATTGACACTTTCCTCCCGCCCTCCTGGTCCTGCCTTCTGGGGCCCACCTAAGGTAACTACCGCTAAAACTCCCATAGCCGCCCAGCTTCTAGCGCCTCTGCGATTGGTGCGCTTACCATTTTGGTGACCCCTGATTGGACTGGTGCTCAGCCCTCAGCATCTGATTGGGGCGCCTTTCCTGCTGAGCCAGCCAAGTTGCTATCCTACCCTTGCAGCCCTCCAGCCGGATTGCCGGAGTGGCCTCTAGCCTGGGACTAATATCTTCTTTCCTTACTTCATAACTGTTTTTGGACTGGGAATTAACTACTGCTGCGCCTTATGACATAGCATAAAAGCACTGTAGTGTAAACCTTGCTCGTGTTATATTTAATTATGATCTCTGATACCGAACAGCTTAAGTGAAGTGATACAGTCTTTTTGTGTAGAATTTATAGTTAGTTGCATCCCTCGCTACTGCAAGCCTAGCTAGCTAGCTAGTTAATTTAAGTAACTCCTGCCTTGCCCCGTGTTGTTTCTAATCCTGCTGTGACTCCTTACTATTTTTCCAAAGCAAGCCTGCCATCTTCCTTCTGACTACTCTCTAATCCCTGTTTCGCGCTCCTGGCGCCACATAATCTGCTTTTTTTCCTCCCTTAACTCCTGCACTAAGCTCTCTTTTGTAGCCTGCCCTCCCCGCCATCTAAAACATTCGCCTCCCTAAATCTCTACCTCCTGAATTGCTAATTCTGTCCTTTGTCCTAAGTTTGCACCCTCACCCCCTCTTCAAGTGCCAGCATGTCTCCTGCCTTCCTTTGTTCCCCACAACTACCCGCTTACTTAACCATCTGTTTTCCTTGTCTTCCCTCCCAGATTCCTTTCATGCCCTGAGCAGCGCCCATAGATCCCAGCGGCATCAGTGCCACCGCCGCCGAACACATTGATGCTTTCCTCCCGACCCCTTGGTCCTGTCTCCTGGAGCCCACCTAAGGTAACTACCGCTAAAACTCCCACAGCCACCCAGCTTCTAACGCCGCCCTGATTGGTGCACTTACTGTTTTGGTGGCACCTGATTGGACTGGAGCTTCAGCATCTGATTGGGGTGCCTTTTCTGCTGAGCTAGCCAAGCTGCTACCCTACCCGTGGAGCCCTGCAGCTGGATTACCGGAGCGGCTGCTAGCCTGGGACTAATATCTTCTTTTCTTACTTCATAGCTATTTTGTCCCGCCCCCACCCCCCTCCCAGGCCACCTATTAAATACACTACTTGCCCTGCCCATTTCTACCTGCTCCAATCCCTTTCCAAGCAAGTACTACCCCTCCCATCTTCTCCCCCAGCTATCTTCCTAGCGCTTCTCATGACCACTCCTCTTCTCCCTCTCCCTACACTGTCTCACTGTAGTGTGTACCTCCCAACACTCCCTATCTGAGCCTCCAGTACACTTGGCAATAATGGAACAATCAATAAGATATTTATTTTTTATCTTCTCCATCCTATTTTTCCTACCCCTTTTAACACCCCCTTTAAGTTGCTACCCTGCATCCCCCCCTCCACTGAACTGACTCATCTTACAAATGCCCCCCAAATGTCCACTGCATCTCTCCCAGATACTATCTGGTCCTGTTTCCCTATGAGCCCCACCATCTCGCTCTACTCCTATGGCTGCCTCCTGGTCTCCCTCTACCAATTCAGATCCCACTTTCTCCACACCACCTGCCCTACTGCCTCCCCTAAGCGGCAGTTGCCCAAATCTCGGTGCCTTCACATACTTCATCACCACTTAATCTTTGCCCTACTACTGCTGGCTGCAGGGGATATACACCCTAATCCTGGCCCAACACCAACCCCTAGTCACAGCTACCCCATGCCTTATCCCTCAGCCAAGGCCACCACTGACACTCGCTCTGGCTCTGTTCCCCAGGGACTATGCCTACTCCATGTAAACATTCGTAGCCTAGCCCCCAAGCTCGATCAGCTCCAGGTTCTAGCCGCCCACCATTCCCCTGACATAATCATCATATCTGAGACCTGGTTAAACCCAAACCTCCCTGACCCAGCCATTGCTATTCCAGGGTTCACTACCACATGGCAAGACCGACCCACCAGAGGTGGAGGGGTGGCTTTCTACATCAGCTCAGCACTACATTTTTCTGTCACTCTCTCAAAAGCTGAACCCAAGGCCTACAAGCTGCTTATGCTGAAATTGTCCCCTCCTTCCTCACCCCCATCTTTGTGGCTGGTATTTATTGCTGCCCTGGCACCCCTGCCACAACAGTCACAGACCTTCTGAGCCAACTGACGTCTCTTGCCCAGTCGGGTGAACTATATGTCATGGGTGACTTTAACCACAACTGCCCAGAACCCACTTTTAACAAAACCCAAACCGAGATATCTGTGCTCAACCTTACCCAAACCATTCTGGAACCTACATGGTCAAACTATAAGTCCAGAAACCACTCTCTTCTCGACTGGGCGCTTACCTCCCATCCACACCATGTCGTCAGCTCTGGCCTCCTTCCAGACTCCATTAGTGACCACCACCTAACCCACTTGGTCCGCAAAATCCACCAAGTTAAATCCCCTCCCAAATTGATATTCTAACGGTCATATAAATCCCTAAACCTCTCCCCTCTCCTGGAAGAGCTAGCTCACTCTAACTGGGACTCAATCCTAAGATGCTCTAACATGGATGCTGCCCTCACACACTTCCAGAACACCTTCCTTAGTGCCTGGAACAAACATGCCCCCCTGCGCCGTGTTTGGGTCCGAGGGTCTTACCTTCCCTGGATATCATCTGAGCAGATAGCTTGCCAACAAGCCCATGACAGGGTGTGGCATATTTACAAATTCACGCTCTTCCCAGGCAACAATATTACCTACTGCATGCTCTGAAACAAGTGCACAAAGGCAATCCACTAAGCTAAGGCTGAATATTTTAACAACACCCTAAACACAAATCTTGGGAGACTTTCTAAATTCTGGAACGTCATCAACTCCCTTTTCTCCCCCCCAACAACAAATCCCCCTCCTCTCCTTCTCGCCCAAGGGACTCTACTCTCTGACCCCCTTATGGTAGCCTCCGAGTTCAATTTCTACTTCACTACTTGTGCTATGGCCCTCCTGGGCTCCCCTCCTCCTGTAACCCCACCCACTCCCCAGACAGCTACCCCCCTACCACCTGGCCAGAACCCTTTCTCTTTCAGACACATCTCCCCCATCGAAACCTTAGATGCCCTTCACTCCTTGAATCCCACCAAAGGTAAATCTCCCTACGGCCTTGATAATAAACTCCTCTTCTTATCTGCCCCAGCCATCGCTACTCCCCTCGCTGCCCTGCTAAATCTTTCATTCACCACTGAGTCACTCCCCACAGAGTGGAAACATGCCACTGTCCTACCACTACCAAAAGGAGGTGACCCTACCCCTGCTGCTAACTACCACCCCATCTCTCTCTCCTCCCCACTCTTGCCAAACTCCAGGAACACCTAGTACTATCACAACTCTCCCACTTTCTCTCTAAAACTAACTTCTTCACTCCATTCCAGTCCAGTTTTAGAAAAAAACACTCTACCACCACTTCCCTACTAAGACTCATGGACTTCATCCTCTCTGGGATGGACAAAGGACAAATTACTGTTGCTATTTTCATTGACCTAGCCAAAGCTTTCGATACGGTATCCCACTCCCTCCTACTATCCTGCCTATCAGGTGCTGGACTATTGGCATTGGCCATAAATTGGTTCGGTACCTACCTACCAAATAGAACCCAATCTACAAAAATAACTGACTGCACCTCCCCCCGCTCCCTATTACCATCGGCGTTCCCCAGGGCTCAGTCCCTTGCCCCATTCTCTTCTCCATCCTATTAATTAATCTGCCAAAGGCTTGCTCCACCACCTTAATACACATGTACGCTGATGACACGGTCCTCTTTACTTCCGGCTATACCTATGAAGAAGTCACCTCTAATCTTCAGACCAACTTCAACAAAGTACAACACTGGTTCAACTCCAACCAACTCTCCCTAAATGCCAAGAAAACAGTCTCTATGTCTTTCGGCACTAGACAGAGACTATCCAGACTTATATCCCCTCTGATTTTCCGTACTCTAAATAACACCATCCTTGAAGACGTGCCCTCCTTTAGGTACCTGGGGGTTTTGCTTGATCGCCACCTCTCCTTTTCTAAACACGTGGATGCCATCCTATCAAAACTGCACCTTAAGCTCGGCACCCTTTATAAAAACCACACTAGTCTCCCGCTTCCTGTGAGACACAAAATAGTCCAGAAAATGATTCTACCTTCCTTCGACTACTGCAATGTTGTCTACAGCTCTGCCTCCAAGTCCACCTTATCCAGACTGGACCCCCTCTTCAATGCTTTCTTCCGCTTCGCCCTCAATGCCTCCCCCACACCCATCACTGCGAGCTCTTCCATTCACTGGCCCTTCCATCCCTGAGCAACTGGTGCCTACTTCACAGTGCTAAATTTGTTTCTAACTTCTGGCTCGGTTCCCTTCCACCCTACCTCGTTTCCTCCCTATCTTCCCTGCCAACCCCCGCTCATGCCCTCAGGTCTACTGACTCCAGGCTATTAGCAATCCCTCACTGAAGGCCCTCTGCAGGCCAATCGGCTTTCTCTTACCTCCTTCCTAAGCTCTGGAATGACCTGCCAGCCCAAATCCACCATTCTGCATCCAAACACTCTCTATCCTCTGCCCTCACTAACTTCTTCGCACCCAATTGTACCTGCCCCTGACCTCCCCCCCCAACTGACTCTCTTCCCCCCGATCCCCTCCTCCTTATGCGCCTGACCAGTGGCTGGGCTGTTCGCCCAAATGACTGGCTTATATAATGCCCTAACAATCCATGCACTTACCTGCTCTTGATACTTCTGCTCCTCCCTTCTCATTCCCATCAACGTCTTCCCTAAGTCAACCCCCTCATCTTTCCCTGTGTTGACTACCCAGACCTGTCACCTCCCCCTGGCCCCAAGCTCAGGCTCCCATTTCTCTCTGCCAACTTCGTGCATCATACTTCAAATCAATCTCTAGACATAGGCACTTATGTAATAATGTATAGTTCTAGATATGTAATCAAATATGTTATGCCACCCTCCTTGTGGCACATGCATGTAGTGTCTCCGCATGTAACAAGTTTGTATAGCCACACTTAACTATGTAACAGTTGTTTGAATTGCTTGACTCTAAGTTCAACCCATTGATTGCTTTATGTATACTCCTCCCATGTACCCCCCCCAGGTCGCACCGTGAGACGAGCATCTTTTTGGTCAGTGTGCCTCTCCTGGTGAAACATTTTCAATAAATAAATAAATATTCATGGTTTAAGATTTCTTGTACTTAGTTTTCCCTCTTTACACAAATACACAGATAAAAGTAAGAACTTATCCAATAAGATCAACACTAATTTACCAGTGCAAAGCTAATTTAGAGAAAGTCAGTACTGGAGCTATAAACTAGTAGACAATAAATAACAAAGAAAGAAAGTTGTCCCTTTTTAAACTAAGTTTTGCAGAACAGTCATAAAAACTTATTTTTTCCCAGTAAGCACATGAGGTTGCAACAAACGACCATAAGGTACTGTTTATATTGAGTGTCACACTACAAAATTTGTACAAAAAGCTGCTGTTTGTACTCACACCAGTAAGCTGCAAAATTACAACTGAGAGATGAACATAATGCAGCAGATCTAGGTGACGCTAAGTGGTACTGAACAGACTGAAACTTAACGCATTCGAGTCACAACTTCTTATCTTACTAATCTTACTAACAAAGTAAGCTTAACCAGTTTTAAAAAAGAAAAGTAAATTAGACAAGGGAAAACAGCATTGGCGTCTGCTCCTGTGTGCTCTCTGAAGTGCAAAGTGCATCTGACGACTGTTCTCTAGGGAACGTTTCTATGCAGCATGATCAGGTGATCTAAATTTGCATATGGCACAAAAAGTGGATGCCAACTGTCTATTATTTAAAGTTTTAAAGTTAAAAAAAGACAAAAGGAAAAGATAAACCTCTCAATGAGAGTGTAAGCTATGTAGACTGGGGTACTTATGAGCAAACAAAAGAAACCAAATAATACAAAGCCTTAGGAACCCTCAGGGAACAACAGGGAGATGCTGTAAGATAAATATCTCCAGTACAAGTGGAGAGCATGCAATAAGCTAAAACATCTTAAAATGTGCTAAAACATATTTAAAAATATATTGCCCAAATAAAACTATATGAAAACAAAATTATCCAATAACGTCCCGTTGCATATATGTGCTTGAAGTAATACAGGTGAGCTGAGGAGCTGAAAAAATAAAATTCTCTGTGGAACAGTTCTCTCTCTCTCTGTGCTGAAATCTTCCTGAAAGGCTCTGAGTCTCAGTCTCGGTCCTGCACCACCTCAGGGATTCCCTTGGACCCCACCAAAAAGTGGGCCTTCCTCCTCCTGGAAAAAAGACAAAGATAGTGCCCAGGAGAGAATCTGTATGACTAGTAGCTCACAATAAGTTTGTCTCGAAAGGAGACAAGCATTTGAAGCAATGGTAGCATACCTTTTATGGTATGGAGTTTGTCTATTTGCACAGAGTGGCACTCACAGACAAAGTTATGGTATTGTATGGTTTTGAATACGCCGGGGAAGGGGGGTGGCGGAGGGGGTTGACAACGGTGGCACTGGTAACAGGCACAGTTCAGGAGACGTTGGTGTGCATATATCAGTAGTGCTATGAATATATGGCACTTCGCTATATCACTGTTCATGGTGTCATATGAGAGCCACACTGTGATTGTATTAAACAATGATAAGGAATGGCTCCTCAGTAACAGAGAGAAAAAAATGGCTGCTGCACAACTCTGAGCTCCAGACACTGTTTAGATCCCTCCATGATGTGAAGCTCCCTAACACACTGCACAAAACAAATCTGACAACAGAACCATGCATTAAAATGGGAATTTAATGCATCCCCAGCTGACAGCTCTGCTCCAATTAAATAGACTGCTGTAGATAACCCATGTTATAATAAAAAATATGAGCTTTGTCTCCCTGCTTTTCTGCCTTGCTCCTCAAGGCCAGAGAGTGCATAGTGAGATCTGTCTCTCATGCAGCTCCGCAGACTGCTGTAACAATGGCTGGAGTTGCTGTCCCTTTTATTTAGCTACTACACTTATTTCTATTACACTGGTGTGCCTCTGTCAGACATATGTAACCAACAACTTATTGTGTAAATTAGGTCCCTTCCTCTGTAAAGGAACAGGTGTCTCACTTAAAAGATAAATTGTTCTATTCTCCCTTGTTTTTTCTAGCCTCTGGTTGAGGTTTCATTTATTTTTTCCTGACAGTGTGGTGTCCTGTATTTTCTGTTTGTCCCTTCTTATTGGATGTTTAAGTTTTCCTTATATAGTTTTTGTACTTGACTTTTTTCTTGTTTCTTTGAATTTATATGTGATTTCTGTTTGATGATGTTGTTAATAAAATTCCCCTACTCTTTTCAAGAAGTGTGATGGGATCTATAATGTCCACCTGAACAACCACCAGAAGAGGCATATGGGACCTTGGTTTAATGTTGCATCTGAAAGACAGCACCTCAGGAGTGCTGCATCCCCCTCATGATGCACAACAGTGTCAGTATTGGGATTTACCCCAAGTGACTTGTGTGGGGCTAGAACCCACAACCTTTTGATCTTCTGGCCTCAGAGGTGAGTGTGCAACCTTCTGAGCCACTTCATCCAATTGGAGTACACCTTGGGTATCTAAAAATTTGAATACATATATTAGGCACCGCTGCCACCAGCAGTAAAAAGTATGATCTTAATGGGCTGGCAGGAAATCAGTGACTGTGGTCAAAACTCTGCAGTAGCAGAAAATTGGGGAAAACTTGGAAAGTTGTTGCAGCTTGATCTAGACTGCTAGAATTTGAGCAATTAATTTGGTGTAATCTGGCAAGTGTACGGAACCACCCAAATTTGAAAACAGAAGACGGCTGGTGTCGTACATGTCATTTGTAACAAATTCAATTTGTTTCCACATGGGAGTTATCTGGGGACAAAGCCAATAGTATACAGCTCAAAGATGAGATATTCTAGCATAATTGTGTAAATTAGGCCGATTAACCACACACTGAGAGGTAGGCAATTGCAGAAGGGAGTAATGGACCCTGGGGAGGTGTCCACCCAAGATAAAGAGAGGTATTAGTTTATTCCAGGAAGAAAAATAACAAGAAGGAAATAAGGGAAGAGTCTAGAGTAAATACAGTATATGTGGAAAAATATTCATACATACCATTTCCAAATGAGAAAGAGGATAATGGTAATCGACTTCAATGAAAAATATCATCAGTTAAAGTGACAGTGAGAGGCTCATCATTTAACAACTCAAGGTTACCCAAATCTTTGGGAATTAGGACTCCCAGATAGTTAAATTTGGTACTTCTCCATCTCAGAGGAAGATCCAGTTGTAAGGAGAGAGAAGCAGAATAATTCAGTAGCAGAACCTCTGCTTTACAGAGATTCAGTGAGAACTCTGCCAAAGAACCAAAGGTATTCAATACAGACCAAGCAGCAGGGATGGAAGAATTGGGCTTCAGTAGTAAGGGAAGAATATCATCCACATAGAGTGTGGCTTTATATTCAACCCCTCCTAGTGGGATCCCCCCAACATCTGGATTTGAGCAAAGGGCCTTGGCCAAGGGTTCTCTGTATAAAGTGAATACAAGGGGTGACAAAGGGCACACCTGTCTGGTGCCCACTGGAGTTGAAGAGGGTGGCATGAGAAACCATTGACCAGAACACAGGATTGGGGTCCAGTGTAAATGTTCTGGAGCTGAATAACAAAGGGATCTGAGATTCTGAAGGCTAACAGGGTGCCCCAGAGGAAGGTCCAGGACACCCTATCAAAACTCTTCTTGGCATCTAAGCCAAGCAGTGCTGTAGGAATAGACTGCTGGGTGGCATATTCCAGCAGCATCAAAGTGTGGTGTATATATCCATAGTTTGGCATCATTTGAAAAAAAACCAGCCAGATCAGAATGCATTAGGGATGGGAGAATTTGATTTAGCTGGTGTGCCCATGTCGCCATGTAAAGTTTATAATCCACATTCAGGATGGATATTGGATGATATGAGCAGAGACAGGAAGGATCTTCCCCTGCTTAGGGATAGTAGAGATGGTGGCAAATCTTCAAGAAGGGGTAGGTGTTTCACCACTTCTGTCCACCATGCATGCACAATGTAGGTGGGGAATCAGGAGCTCCAAGAAGGATTTGTATCATTCTTCTTGTTATCCAGCTGGATCAGCACATTTAATTTATTTAGTGTCCTTCAATGCCATGAGCACTTCATCCCATTATATCGTGGCAAATAGAGACTCCTTCTGGGTGTCCAAAATTACAGTGAGAAAGAGGCTAAATAAGTATGTCAAGATGCTGTAGATGGAGCTGGCCCGGTGGCACTGAGGGTTGATGCGCTGGACACCACACCGGTGACCCGGGCTTGGGAATGAACTCAGGTTGCCAGAGGTGTGAAAGGGGAGGGAGAGAATCAAGCATCAGACTGACTGATCTCCTCTCCTGGGGAGAGAGGGATGGCCATCCTGCTCCTTGTTTGCCTCCTGGTGAAGGTCAGGTGGAAGTGCTAGGAGGTAGGGAAGCACAAGCGCGTGGCAACTTGGCACGCGCATGCCTCCACATGTGTGTGCCTGTGACCATGATGGGGAAGGACAAGGAAAATGAAAAAGATGGTGTCCACAGGCTCTGTGAGCCCTGCCTGCCAACTGTCATCCTGCTCTGTCACCAGAGACCCCGAACTGGATTATATACTGGGTGGGGGGAGGATGGATCTCCCCTTTCTGGCCCCACCACTGAGGGAAATCCGTGGGGGTACTAGGAGTTCGGTGGTGCTGGGGTAGTGGTGGACAGACTTAGGTGGCAAGGCAAGAGGGAGTTAACTGCCTGTGGCACCAGGGGCAGACAAATAGAAGGTGAGAAAGATGCTGGAGATGGCTGGAGGGGAAAGCTTGGCATAAAGGTCTTGATGGTAGCCTCGAAATATTGACCTAATCAGTAGAGAATCATGGGTCAACTTACCAGCATGAGGGTTGATAGAGGCAGATATACAGGCAGTGCACTTCTGGGCCTAAAGCCTGCAAGCTAGCAAGCTAGTACCAGTCTGGCACCACCTTCCTAACAAGAATGTCTCTGAAAGGTTAAAGCGTGCTGTACCTGCAGTTCCATTATGGCTTGTATGTCCCTTTTTAGAGATTGAATTTGGTCTATCACTGCTCTGTCACCGTGGGTATATAGTAGCTGTAATTTACGTAGCTGGTCTATTAATTGGTTATATCTCTGAGTTTTTTGGTGCTTCTTTGTGAAGACATAAGAGATAATGTCTTCTGTGAGGACCATCTTAAGCATGTCTCATAATATGGGGGTCAACATTTTTGAAGAAGTGTTGTCATCTGCTATCTGCTGCACTCTGTTATCAGCTTTCAGAAGGGTTCATCTTTAAGGAAGGAGGTATCAAACTTCCAAAAATGGGACCCGTGTTCTTTGCCCAGATATAATTTGAGACAGAGAGAGTTATGGCCCAACAAGAGCTGTGGGCCATACATTAGATCTCAGATATTTGTAAAATGCTCACACATAGTGAAAAAATAGTCTAGATGGGAAGAACTGCCTTAACTGGGAAGTAGTGTGTATATGCTGTCCCTGTTGGGAAAAATTTGTGCCTGGATGTCAGTAATGCCTAACTGAGTCAGGTTGATCTGGAGAAATTCCTGTGCTGTCAAGGCTCTACATCTGGCTGGGTTAGAGGTATACAAATCTATGGACATTGTGGCATTAAAAGCATCTCCTAGATTAAGTTGACCCCGAAGGAGGTCTAACAATTTCCCAAAGAATTGTCAAAAGACCGAGGTGTTGGAGTTATGAGGGAAATATACTTTTGCTAAAGTGATGTCAGTGTTAAACAGACTACCTTGCTAGATTATGTACCACCTTAAGGGGTCACTATACTCCTGTTGTAATGCAAATGGGGCAGTTGATCGGATTAGAATGGCAATGCCCCACCTCTTCCCCTTTGAATAAGAGGAGGCATGCACTAAGAATCTACCTCCCCAGCAGAGCTTCATCTGTTCCTGAGGGGTTAGGTACACTTCTTGAACAAATATTACATCAATGAGATGTTTTACATACCTATCGAGAAATTTTGAGTTCTTCACAGGGTTATTCAAACCATTTATGTTCTGGGCGAAAATATTTACTGGTGTCACAGTCATTTTTCATTAGGTAATGGGATAAATAAAAGGTGTTATGAGGTCTGTAAAAGCCACATGCAAGAGGGACCAGACGGTGCCTATGGCACCCATGTGGGGTCCCGCCAACCCAGACACCCATCCTGTGGGACCTAAAACAGGAGGGCATCTGAGAAGGCTGCCTCTCCCCTTGATGGGTCTACCACAAGGCAAGTCACCAAGAATCCTCTTCTGTTCGGTCGCAACCAACATATGCCACAAGCCATCTGTTTGTCTCTGCTTTTTTTTATTTTAAGTGATAATTAAAAAAAAACTACTAGGAAATGAGGCGTTCCAAACCAGACTTCCCCTATAATGAAAACTGGAACCAAACCTTCTCTGGCAAAGGACTCCAACATGCACTCTGAAGTGCCCCTGAGGTGCAGGAATGCCTCCCAGGAACACAGTAGAAAGATAAACTATATACACTATGGCTTCCAAGGGAGGGGCAAGGTCAATTACCTGCCCTGTGGGCATTGAGAGACTACTACCGATGGACTCTTAGTTCTCAAGCTGAAGGAAAAACTGGCAAAGCATGTGGCCCTGATCTCCAAGGGGTCTGTGCATCCTAGCTGGTGTGGGGGATCAGGGACAAGGCCAGGAAGAGGGAGGGTAGGAGAAGGGAAGGGAAGAGGGTTCCAACATTCCAGAAAGCACTTTATCTGCCACCAAACTCCCCCCCCACCTAGTAGAAAAGCATTGGCTGCTGAGTGGCTCAGTCCTGTGTTGTAAGTTCTCCAAATCCAAAGCAAAGCCTAGTGAGAGTAACATGACCTTCTACCAGCATTATCAGTTTTAGACATAAGCAGTGAGCACATAGAATTCAACAGACATGGTGACATCTGAGGTGAACAGAAAACATCATGAACCCTGGAAGGGCCCCTGCAAAATTTCCCACCATAGACACAATGTGTTTGCAACTCAGCCTGAACACTGTATGAACAACAAGTGTTATACAGTTCAAAGCTCCCAAATCTTAATTTATATCTACATGCTCTGCAGTTGGAGGCAGGAAGGGCAGCCTGCCTGCAGTCCAATGTCCACTATGAGTCCTCCATGCAGGAATACTATATGATGTCCCAGCCTTTGGGGCCCCCAGTGAGCTGTTAATAAAAAAAAAAAATAGCTGACATGACAGATAAACATCCATCAGATCTTTTGTCTGATGCTGATAAGGTTCAAATACAAAGCCCAGCTGAGGATGGTCATGTATCCTAATGTGGGATGTGTCCCACTGCTGTTGATCAATCAGGGTAGGCTACCAGTTTGAGTGGCCAAAATCTGTGGTCATCCAAGGGAAGTAAATTATGGAGAAGCCCTCCTTACTTTGCAAGTTCAACATTATAGCCGCACTTCTGCAGGAGACAGGGAATTTGATGAGCGAGTTCAGTATGGATGCCCTGGCCATGTGGTGCCTCACTGATTCCGGTGTGGAATGAGGGGGTGATTCTTCCAGTGGGGGGATAAGGATCAGGGAGGGTGGAGGAACCCAACAAAGTAGCACTATAAAGATGGAACTATTGCTGTAGATGCAGGAGGGGACGAGTTCCAACCCACCTCTCCCACCGTGCTAGTTGATGATATACCTCAGCCTGGATTTACCAAGTCTCAGGGGGCAGAATGGGAAAGAGAAAAACTGCAAACAGCAATCCCAGAGGAAAGAGCCCACCCAAAACCACAGTGTCTCCTCCTTGGGGAATAAATATTTGAGGTGTGTGGCTTGATGTCTATCCTAAATAGATACTTTTGCTCAGTATTTACTGAAGAGAAGGTAGGGCAGGGCCCACAGCTCAGCATCATGGACACAGGGGGGAGGGAGGTGAGCACTACTCCCTTCACAAAAGAAAGGGTCCTACAAGAGCTTGCTAAGCTCAGGGTGGATAAGGCAATGGGACCTGATGGCATACATCCCAGGGTACTTAAGGAGCTAAAGGAGGAACTAGCAGAGCCATTAGCAGAATTGTTTAGTGAGTCTCTGAGCACAGGAGGTCCCAGAAGACTGGAGAAGGGCTCATGTGATCCCACCCACAAGAGTGGTAGCAGGGAGGAGGCGGGGAACTACAGACCGGTCAGTCTTACCTCAGTAGTGGGCAAGATTATGGAGGCACTCCTTAAGGAAAGGATAGTGCAACACCTGGAATCCATAGGGGCAGGATCCAAGACAGCATGGGTTTACAAAGGAAGGTCCTGTCAAACTAATCTCATAGATTTCTTTGACTGGGTAACCAGAGTGGTGGACCAAGGGGAGCAGTTGATGTCGCCTACCTTGACTTCAGCAAAGCTTTTGACACTGTTCCACATAGAAGATTGATAAATAAGCTAGGTAGGCTCGGTGGGTCAGAAGTTGGTCAACTGGGTGGCAAACTGGTTGACTGGCAGAAAACAGAGAGTGGTGGTAAATGGTATACAGTCAGAAGAGATGCAAGTCACAAGTGGGGTACCTCAGGGATCAGTCCTGGGGCCAGTCCTATTCAACATCTTCATTAGTGACCTCGCAGATGGACTAGAGGGTAAGGCTTGTCTGTTTGCAGATGACACCAAGATCTGCAACAGAGTAGATGATCCAGATGGGGTGGGCAGAATGAGAAGAGATCTGGATAAACTAGCAGAATGGTCAGAAGAGTGGCAACTGGATTTAATGCAAAGAAGTGCAAAATCATGCACATAGGGAAGAGAAACCCTGAAGCCACTTATAGGCTGGGAGGAGTTTCTAGCAGTCACAAAGGAAGAAAGAGACTTGGGCATCATCATCACTGATGACCTAAAATCATCCAAGCAGACCTCTAAAGCAGTAGGTAAGGCTAGGGGTGTTAGGTGTATTAGTAGGGTATCACAAGTCGTAAGAGGGAGGTAATAATCCCTCTGTACAAGACATTGGTTAGCCCCATCTGGAGTACTGCGCGCAGTATTGAGGCCACACCTTCACAAGGACATTAACCAAATTGAGGCAGTCCAGAGAAGGGCAACCAAAATGGTGCAGGGACTGCATCAGAAGACATATGAGGACAGATTAATGGAGCTCAATATGTATACCCTTGAGCAAAGGAGGGAGAGAGGTGATATGATCGAGACATTTAAACACCTTAAGGGCATAAACAAGGTGAAAGAGTCTAACATGTTTAAATATAAGAAAAATAGCAGGACAAGAGGACACAGCATGAGATTAGAGGAGGCCGATTAAGGGGAATGTGAGGAAATTCTTTTCACAGAAAGGGTGGTAGATGCATGGAATGGCTTACCACAAGAAGTGGTGGCTATGAATACAGTGCAGGCTTCAAACAGGCATGGGATAGGCATAAGGGAGCAATACAAATGACTATGAATAGATAGGTCACTGACAGAGCAAAGGCCGATGGCACATTTATAAGGTAGAAAAAGGAATGGGCAGACTGGATGGGCCTTGAGGTCCTTATCTGCCGTCAACTTCTATGTTTCTATGTTGTTTACTACATAGTGCAATTGACCTGAAGCACTCTATTGTGTATGGCCCCTGAGGTGATAGCCTTTTAAAAAAATGCAGTGTTGGGAGGGCAGGAAAGAACCACCATCCACTGCCCCACAACATGTTTGCTAGAGGGATCTCCATTCCCCCTCCCACCTTCATCCACCACCCGGCTACACACCCCAGCCAAAAGGAGCACAGTTCACAGTCCTAAAAGAATATTCATTGAGGGGTTTCTCTTTTCAGAAGGCTTTCAGGTGATTTAAAATCTTGGTCATCGTAGATTCCGTCTGCTGCCACCACTGTTTGGAGGCCTGTGCTGTCTGCCGGCAAGGTGGTAGATGAGATGGGTGATAGCTCTGAGTCTGCAGTCTGGTAGTGCAGTTCCTCTGGTTTGCAAATCAGATCTCACTTCAGCCATTGACTGGTACACTCATTGTCCAGTCTGAGTATTGTACCACAGGTTTGGCTGGGTAAGGAGTCTTCAATTTTATTTGATTTTTGCAGAGTCTGGAGTACTGGCATGTACTCCTGCCACTGCCTCATGGTGTCTGCACCATAATCATTATCAAAGTAAACTTAGTTTGTCCATAGAACACTGCTTTTTTGCCATGCCCTCTGTAATACCTTTTCTTTTACCACATAGTTAAGAAAGTGGATAATGAAGGATATTGGGTGGGTGTCAGGGGAACCAGGCTTAGGACCATGAGCCTGATGTGTTCACTTGATACCGAGCTGAAAGTCCACCTCCATGTTCAGTGCTGTATGCAGAAAGCTATCTAAGAATTTTGCAAAATGTGAGCCCTAGGAGTTCTCTGGAAGTCCATCTAGACATATGTTCTTATGTCTGGCATGATTTTTGGTGTCTTTTCCGTGGCCCATAATCTGTGCTTGAGAATTGAGGATCTCTTTCATTGTAGTTTCCATCTGGTCCACATAGGTGTCAGTGGCTGTGGCCCTCCACCTCATCCATCAGTTGCTGCAAGACCACTGCATCTTCTTTGATGTCTGCTCGGAACGCCTGGAATTCCTTGTGTATGGTTTCCAGCTTTATTTGTTTGTTGGGAGTGTGTTTTGGCTTCACAGGTGAGTCTTCACAGACCCGTGCTGTGCCAGAGGCCTGAGAGAGCTCCAAGCCTGAGAGCTCTGGCCTGGATCCAGTGGCAGCCTCCATTTGAGTAGCTGCTTCAGCTTCACCAATCTGACAGTATCCATCTTCAATGCAGATTATATAATTTTTAAGAAGAAAAATCAAGTCTGATTTTTTTTTGGTGGATGAGAGGGAGCCTGATTCTTAAGTGACTGTGCTGTCTTTGACATCACCTGAAATCCTCCATCCTATAAATTGAGTTAACTGTCTTATGTTATATAAGACACAGCAACATTAAAAAATAGTGAAACAATGAACTTTGAGCAACTAGTTATTACACCAAAAGAAGTATATTTCACAATCAAAACTCTAAAATCTAAAAAAGCTCCCAGGCCAGACATGATGCTGCAGGGATACAGAAATGTTGTACTGCTGAATGGAATAAACCTCTAGCTAGTTTTTATACTCCATTTATTTATAATAATTTCATTCCTGACTCCTGGAAGGGTTCAGCGATAATTCCTATACATAAAAAGGGGAACTTGCAAGACCCTGCTATGTACAGACCAATTAGTCTGTTGGAGCATTCAGGAAGTATAAGGAAACACAGAAGAAGGAGGACAGAGAACTGTACCAGTTAAAGCAGAAGGAAGCAGATAAGGCAGTCAGAATAGCAAAAGCCCAAACTGAGGAAAAGATAGCCAACTCGGTTAAGAAGGGGGATAAAACCTTTTATAGGTACATTAGGGAGCAAAGAAAGACTAAGGCAGGGATACTGAGGCTGAACAAAGAGGAAGGTGGTTGGGCAGAGAGCGACAGTGAAAAAGCAGGGATACTGAACGAATACGTCTGCTCAGCATTCACAATGCAAAAGCAGGGGGAAATACCTAATCCTGTCAATAGAAGCACTCTGGATAGGGGGTTTAATATTAGTCTTTTCACAGAAGAAAGGGTTCTGAAAGAACTTTTAAAACTGAAGTTGGATAAAGCAATGGGGCCTGATGGGATTCACCCCAGAATTCTAAAAGAACTAAGGGAAGAACTAATAACACCACTGACTACCCTTTTTAATAAATCATGGGAGGATGGTGTGGTACCTGAGAACTGGAGAAGTGTGGATGTGATTCCCCTTCACAAAAGTGGGAGCAAGACAGAGGCAGAAAACTACAGACCTGTCAATTTGACCTCAGTGGTAAGGACAATGATGGAATCACTTCTGAAGGAAAGAATTGTTGAGTACCTAGAGGCCAGTGGGGCACAGGACCCAAGGCAGCATGGATTCACAGTGGGAAGGTCATGTCAGACAAATCTAATTGATTTCTTTGACTGGGTGACCAAAGCAGTAGACCAAGGAGGGGCTGTGGACATGGCCTACCTAGATTTTAGCAAGGCATTTGACACGGTCCCACACAAAAGATTAATAAACAAATTAACCAGCCTGGGAGTGGGTCCCAGGGTGGTAGCCTGGGTAAAACACTGGTTGGACAACAGGACACAGCAGGTAATAGTAAATGGAGTCCACAGTGAAGAAAGGAGGGTTACTAGTGGGGTACCGCAGGGTTCAGTACTGGGACCAGTCCTTTTTAATGTCTTTATAAGTGACATTGCAGAGGGACTGGAAGGGAAAGTATGTCTCTTTGCAGATGACACAAAGACCTGAAACAGGGTTGATACACAAGGTGGGGTGGAAAGGATGAAAAGGGACTTGGCAAGGTTGGAGGAATGGTCAAATGTATGGCAGCTTAGATTCAATGCAAAGAAGTGCTAAGTAATGCACCTGGGAAACAAAAACCCAGGGGAAGAATACACAATGGGGGTGAGATACTGACAACAACAAAATGGAAAAGGGACCTGGGGTAGTCATATCAGATGACCTAAAGATGGCCAGCAATGTGAGAAGGCAGTAGGGAGGGCTGAGGGGATACTGGGATGCATAGGGAGGCATCACCAGTAGAAAACAGGAAGTTGTTAGCCTCCTAACAGACAGTTGGTAAGACCACATCTGGAGTACTGTGTACAGTTCTGGAGACCCCATCGCCGCAAAGACATAGACAGGGTGGAGGCTGTCCAGAGGAGGGCAACCAAAATGATTCAGGGTCTGTATCAGAAGACATATGAAGAAAAACTAAAGGAACTAAAGATGTATAGCCTCGAGGAAAGGAGGGAAAGGGGGGTTATGATAGAAACTTTCAAATACCTCAAGGGAATCAACTAAGTCCAAGAGGGTAGCATCTTTCAGAAAAAGAGATGTGCAAAAACAAGGGGGCACAATGTAAAGATAGAGGGGGGACAGCTCAGAGGTAATGTGAGGAAGTATTTTTACAGAGAGTGTTAGGATACATGGAACAGCCTTCCTGAGGAGGTTGTGGAGTCAAAAACAGTGGGGGAATTCAAGAATGCATGGGACAGATATAAGGCAATTCTAGTGGGGGGGTAGGGAGAAGTAGGCTGTTGGTTAACTAGGATCTGCAGCTTATCTGTTAGGTAGGGAAATGGGCAGACTAGGTGGGCCAAGCGATCCTTATCTGCCATCAAATTCTTTGTTTCTATGGATATAAATTCCAAAATCTTTACAAAAATTATTCTTGAACATTTAAGTCAACAAATTAACACAACAGGTGGAATTAGTGAGACCCAGTCAGGATTCAGGAGAGGATACTCCATGTTAGATAATTGTTATACACTCTATTATTTAATAGAAAAATATACTCAGATAAGAAAACAAAAACTATATGCATTCTTTATTGACTTTTCCTCAGCATTCAGCATGATTTCCAGAAAAGTCTATAGACCCTAATGCTCGAGTGAGATATTCAACCCTGTCTGGTTAATATCATTGCCAATTTATATGAAGACACATGGACAACTATAAGATTAAATCAAACTGGCCATATGTCTGCCCCTTTGAGACCAACAAGAGGGTCAGACAAGGCTGCATTCTTGCTCCAACTTTATTTAGTCTCTATATAGATCCCATATTAAAACAATTGGTTGAGTTGCAATCGAATTCCCCTAAGGTTTATGACTTTAATTGTTCAACTCTTGCCTACGCAGATGATTTAGTAATCTTGTCATTACCTAGTAAGGGACTTCAAAAAATTGGACATACTTTATTTGCTTGCAGATAAACATAAACTCAAAATTAACTATTCAAAACCAAAATTATGATTTTTGGAAGGGACAGGAGGAGCATCAAATGGAAAACTGGTGACCAACTTTTAGAGAAAATTAACTCATATGTATACTTAGGTATAACCCTTTCAAATACAGGAACACGGACTAATCCTATAAACAAAATCTTAAACACTGGTAAAAAAACTGCACTGGGACTTAATAAGTTAATTATGTTTATGGTGACCTTACTATTCAACCTTTAATTAAGGCAATCAACTTTAAATACATTCCGCAGCTACTAAAGTCAAATCCACTTGTATGCCATTCAGTTATATGCCTTTTTCAGTTATACGCCCATTTTGACCAGGTCCCAATTCTTTTCCTATGTCTCCAATGTTATTTTTTTCATTTGTATACCTATGTGTTTTTGGTTGTATGCCTTTTTTTTGTCTGAAAAGTGTATAAATTGGTGTTGTAGCTGATCCCGATTACCTAAGTAGGTGTTAATTGCTCAGTTGTGGTCTCGATTCATGATTAACTAACTGTGTTTTATACCTTTGCCTTAGATTTCCAGTGTCAGTTGAGCACTTCACTGCACGTCAGAAGCACAAAAAATGAAAAAAGTAAACGTAATGTCCTTTTGCTGGAGCAAAAAACAGAACTGACAGAGAAGGCTGCTCTGCCTGGTGTATCCAGGAAAGAACTCATGGTTGAATTTGGAGTGACTATCTCCAATGTTGGAAGAGCTTTTTTCATTCATACAAAAAGGATGCTCTCATGCAAAAAAAAAGGAATTTAGACTTAGTTTTTTTTTCTGATTCTTTTTTCATATGAAGGAATTCTATTTTGTGAGCTTTTTGTGTTCTTGCGAAAAAGGGTGCCCTCATACCAAAAAAAGAATTTGGACATTTTTCCTTATTCTTTTTTCATATGAAGGTATCCTTTTTCGTATGGGGTTTTCATCTGATATGAAAAAGGATTCCTTCATAAGAAAAATATTTTGAACTTAGTTTTTCTTTCCCCACATTTTAAATTCAGCAAGCCATAACTCCCTCAATATTTGAACTTATGGGGCAATCTATACATCAGAACAAAGGTCTTAATGAGTACTGCAAGAATAACACATAACCCCCTCTCAAAAAAAATATTTAAGGCTCACACAAAAAAATAAACATTAAACAATAACAATTTTCATAGGATTATACTGGAACTTTAACAAGCCATAACTCCCTCAATATTTGGACTTAAGGGAGAATCTATAAATCAAAACAAAAGTCTTACAATATACTACAATAAAAACACATAGTCCCCCCCACAAAAACATTTAGGGGAAATATAAAAAAAATTAAAAATGAAAATTCCCATTGGAATGGCATGACATGTTCCTTGGGGTTATTAACCCTAACGCTCACCCCATTCTCATATACTGTACACATCTCAGCTTATTTACTGATGGAATGTGTGAGTGTTAGGGTTGACAACCCCAAGGTACATGTCATGCCTGATTTGCAAAGACATAGGAGAGATAAAACTGTAATGTGTTTTTCCTGTTGCTACCTGCAGGGTGTTAGGGTTGGCAATCCTAACACCACATTTCCCAATTTTTGTAAGTTTAACCCTAAGTAATGCAATGTATATTATAGGGGGATAGGGGTGAGGTCACTCCCCTATAGTTAAGGTTCAATCTTCACTTCTATGTTAAACTCAAAATGTTTCACTTTAAAAACTTCACAACTGTTCAAGCAATTTGCATTCAATTTTGCATGTGCCATCAGGGACCAAAAATCTCTTGCTGTGGCAAGCTTTGTTCCGGTTGGATGTGTGGGTGAGGAGATACAGAGTGTCAAAAAAAATGTAAATTACCATTTTCTGAAGCACTTCACATTGTCAATGGGAAGTCATTACCACTCGGTGTAGTGCACCCCTACCAGGGGAATTGCACAGCCCAAGTTTTAGAATGTTGGGCATTTGAGGATTCCAAACAGCAGCAACTCCCCAGTTAAGTTGTGTCATTCTAGAGCTGGCCCGGTGGTGCTGAGGGTTGAGGTGCTGGATGCCACACCTCGCACCACACCGGCGACCCGGGTTTGGGAGTGAGCTCGGGTCTCCGGGGGCTGGCCGGGGAGGAGAGGATTGAGCATCTGATGACAGCTGTCCTCTCCTGAGGTGAGGGTGGGAAGTGTTTCCCAGTACTAGAGATACCCTGCGGAGGCAGGGAGCACTGCACTCGGGAGCACTTGTGGAGGCCGGGAAAGAGGTGTTGGCAGACGTCCTTGTGGATGTGCGCGGGAGCACGCATGCCTGCGCTAGATGTCATTGCATGTCCGCACCTCTGGGGAGGGAGCACACCAGAACAAGGAAAAACCCTGCTCTGCAGGGTAGGCGACAGCACCTGGCCCCCATGACCTCCACCGGATCCCACCCACCTAGCCTCCTAATTCCCTCCTCCCCAAGCCCCACCTGCAGTGGTTCCATCTCTGAGAGCACCGAGAGGAGTGGTGGCCTCACCCTGGGGGGTTAAGCCGGGGGTGCCAAGCTGCAGAGTGGGGGGTACTATGGGGGAGGCTCAGGATGGGAGGACCTCAGGCGGGCAGGATCAGGTCGGGGTGCCTGAGAGAGGCCCCACAGGTAGTGACCAAAGGGAAAAGATGTTAAAAAAAAAAAGTTGTGTCATTCACAGGTGAAGCAGTTCGTCTACCATCACTCAAGACTTTTCAAGATTTTCAGTTGATGCTGCAATTCTGCATAGTAGGTTGGGGCTACCTGATTCTAGGGAGCCCCACTAAATTAAAAATGTGCCTATTAAGCTGCGGCTTTCCAATTGACTAACTGCCTTACCCATTTCTATTCGTGGACTGGGGGCCATATCTACCTTGCTCTAGGGTGTTCTAATGGTCTCTGAAAAAAACGATGAGCCACAGGTAAGTACATATTTTATTTTGGGGTAGCACAGGTTTCCTGGGGGGTTCCCTAGGCTATTGCGTCAGTTCCCTCAACCCAGTTTTCAGGTTGTATTGATTCTGTAGGTTTAAAGAAAAAAAAAACAGAAAACAATGTTGTATTGTTTTTGAACTGTGTAGTTCAGAAGGCATAAGAACTTCTTTTACCTCAGCCTTCCGAACACTCGTGTTACCGCCATTAAGCCTTCTGGCCGTTAGGCACACAATTCCTCTTTGCTGGGTTCTAGCACACTTGACTTCTTGTGCTAGTGGGTGCCATAAGTGAAAACAACTTCCCTTCTATCAGGCTTCACACTGGAGTATGCAGCAGAGCCCCGAACAGCAGGTATTTGTCTTGCCTGAAAAGCACACTCCTCTTTGGGGGAGATTGCAATGTGAGCTGTGTTTAAAATAAGTATTTAAGGAATTTAATTTGCTCTCTGCCCAGTGCAGCTGTGTAATCCTGTGTGATTGTAACCTTAATTAACTGAAATTTGCCAGAGTACTACTGATTATTATTTTGCTTGCTTGTACTGCTAGTTTATAGAAGTTATTTTGCTTGCACATATTGCTAGTTTACTGAATTTCTCAAAGCGCTTTAAGACTGTATTTTGTGCTGTGAGAAGAAGCCTACCTGGTGTTTAATTTGATTTTGAATCTGTGTAGAGCCCCTTTTCATGCATTGTCTTTGTTTCACTGAATCCAGTTCCTTTGTGAAGCACTCTTGAGTCACTCCCTGTTTGTATGTCTCCCTAGGCTCTGTGAAAATAATTTCCCTTCTAACAGGCTTCACACTGCAGCAGAGCCCTGAACAGCTTTGCCTGAAAAGCACACTCCTCCTTGCGGGAGCTGGCAGTGTGAACTGTGTTAGCCCATTAACGCGATGCGTCAACTGCCCTGCCCACCCTGGGCCGTCCCTACATTTATTGGGGCTTGTGGTCACATGACACTGTCATGTGACCTGCCTAGCATTTTTTCTAAGTGCCCATATTCCCTTTTGCAAGTTATACTCTTTGGCCACTAGGAGTCACTAGTGAGTAGTGATTGTTACCTAATTCCCTAGCTACACTCTCTCTCTCTCTCTCTCTCTCTCCAGCTACCCTGCTTTGATCCTCTGTCCCCAAGTGTTATCCTCCTATTTCTTTCTTTATTGACTCAAGGCAGCTTTGAACCCCCAGTTTTCGACACTAAAGGCAGCTGCCCTACCACTGCGCTATTCCTGCAGCTCTACTATCCCTTCTACTTCTGCACATATTATACCTTCTGCTCTATTGCAGGACAGAAGCATGGAGGCTGACATCAGCCACCCCACCCCTTAAACTTGAGATGCTATCCACTGCTCTCTCCCCCTCTCCCTAGCTCCCCTGTTGTTTAAAAAAAAAAAATTAGCAAAGGCAGTTACAAACGTGATCTTGATCTCCTTACCTTACCCTAATTCTCTGCAAGCCCACTTGAAATCTCTGGGATAAAGCCCCAGTAACCCCTCTCTCCCAGCTCATAACCTCACTTCCCAGACTTGACTATGTATGCTCATACCCTCTCCTCTCTTCTCCTCCTCATTTTTCTCACCACTCTCTCCTTCCCTTCCTGCACTCACCCTAGCCCCACTGTCTCTACAACTGCCTACCTCATAATATCCTGCATCTTCCCCTCCAGACTTGCTACCTCCTCCTCCACCTCTCTGCATCATATGCCTGTCTGTCCCCCTCTCCCCTCCCCCCACATCTCTCCCAGCATCGTACCACTGCAGATGGTAACCTTTGCTTCCCTAATCAGGGCTGCAAAACCTGCTTCCAACATAGAGTATCGCACTCGGAGATATAGGCTCCCTACAACCTATTTATTCCTTCTCCTTACCCTCCTCCTCCTCTCAGGGGACATAAAATGCAACCCATACACCATAGCCATACCCACTCCTCTCGGCTCACAAAAAGGCCTATTTATCTCCCATATCAACATCAGAAGTCTTCTGCCCAAGATTGACCTACTAACTTGCTGGACAGCTGAGTAAGCTCTGGATATATTATGCCTAACAGAAACCTGGCTCTCTGCTAAAACCCCCAACTCCTCCGTCACTCTCCCAAACTACATTCTACACAGGCAGGACCATGGCAAAAGAGCTGGTGTGTAGCTATCCACACAAAACAGCCACTTGTGAGCTCAGTTACTCACAAAGAAGCTTGCCTCAGCTCCCACAAACTCCTTATGGTTCAACTCTCCCTTCCTGACCCCCACTTTTCCTAGGTGTGCTCTACACCTCTCCCTGCCTATCCCAAGAATCCCTCATCACCACCCTTACCACCCTGTCCAACCTAACATCCAGAAGGGAACTGGTCCCTGTAGGTGATTTTCAACTTGGACTGGCTAGCCCCCTCCTCAAAAGCTCACACCTCCAAAATCGAGTCCCTTAATCTCACCCAATTGATCAATAAACCCACCCACTACAACCCCCACTCCCAAAACCATTCTTCATTAGACTGGATCCTTACCTCCCACCCTCACAGAATAACCTCCTCCAGTGTCCTCTCTAATGTACAAAGTGACCACTGTATTACTTACTGTATCAGGAAAACACAACTGCCCATATCTGCCCCCAAGTACATCAACACTCACCATCTAAACACATTGGACACCGATGCCCTCCTAACCAGTCTATACCAAGTTGACTGGCAACCTGTCTACTCGGCAACTGAGGCTGACATGGCCCTCTCTTGATTCTTACACACCTTTAGAAATATCTGGGATGTCCATGCCCCTATGAAAAAGTCCAGAGTCAAGAAGCGGCACCACCCCTGGATCACCGCACCTGTCCTCGCCAAATGCAAGGAAAGAGACAAGGCTTGGTCGTACTTTCAATCCAACCCCAACCCTCAGAGCAGGCAAGCTTTTAACACCCTCCATAATGCCTGCACCAAGACTATAAGAAAGGCAGAGGCAGTTTAGGTTGCAACTCTCGCATGCAAAGCCCCCTAAATTCTGGAAGGTTGTGCACACACTCCTTGACCCACTGGCCCAGCCCTGCACCCCTGCCTTCAAACTTCATAGCCAATTAGTCACTGACCCAACCCGCTCCCCTGAAATTCTCAACCAGTTTTTCACTTCCTGTGCCATACCACATGGCCCCCCCACCCCAGTCCCTCCACCACCTCTCCTTAGCAATGACTTCAAGTTTACCCTCCCTTACTGAATGCGAGGTTCGCAAAGCCCTATGCTTGCTTAACCCTGCAAAGTCCAGCCTGGATGGGATTCACCCCAAGCTGCTGCAGATCTCAGCTCCTGTGATCACCAGGTCCATTACACCTTTCCTTAACCTCTCATTTTCCACAGGAACGGTCCCTCTAACTTGGAAATTGGCCTGTGTGATTCCCCTTCACAAAAGCAGTGACCCCTTCTTGCCAAGCAGTTACAGTATAGGCCCATTTCCCTCCTCCCAGCCCTAGCCAAACTACAAGAATCCTTGATCCACACCCAGCAAGCTGACTACCTTTTTTTTTATACTCGCTTTATTAAAGGATTTAGTTTCATACATTCATTTCTAATACATTAACATTGAATTGAATGTTTTCCTTATTTTTTCCCTCTTTTTTTTTTTAGTTATGTTAAAACTGTTACAGCATACAATCATACTAAAAATAGGAATCAGAACATCATAGGAGTTGATTCACTAACTTAATCTAACTTAAGCAGGATAATAACAAACCTTGGAACATAAGGTACTACCAATATCAACATTTGCATTTCATTCATAATCTTTGGATTGGTGTTATATACTGTACATAGAATAACACAGAGACTCTGGGGAGAAGAATGATTGATGTAACAAGACCATACTTTCATTCCCTCAGATTATTATCTGTACTCTCCATTCACCAAGCCTATTATTTTCCCTTTTAACCTTTTAGACCAATAATGTGATCAGGGCTCTAACTGCCCATTAAAGTTGATCCTGGTATACCTCCCACCATGACCATTGTGATATATAGTTTTCCATTTTTACCTGAAGTTTAAATGAGATTTGTTCATTGCGTTGAATGTGCAGTATGTTTGCTTTCCAATCAGATACCACCAGGGGGTTATAAGGAGCCATTTTTGGGTTATGGATTTATAAGCTGAATTTAAGAGTATGGCCCATAAGTATAGGCTGACTTTATCTCTAGTCTCCTCCAGAGGAATCCCCAAGATTTAATTAACACTCTTAAGTTCACTCTGTATGTTTAAAATTGATTTTGTGTGCAATGCTAGAAACATAGAAACATAGAATTTGACGGCAGATAAGGACCGCTTGGCCCACCTAGTCTGCCCATTTTCCTACCTAACAGATAAGCTGCAGATCCTAGTTAACCAACAGCTTACTTCCTCTTACCCGCCCCTAGGACTGCCTTATGCCTGTCCCATGCATTCTTGAAGTCCCCCACTGTTCTTGACTCCACGACCTCCTCAGGGAGGCTGTTCCATGCATCCACAACCCTCTCAGTGAAAAAATACTTCCTCACATTACCCCTGAGCTGTCCCCCCTCTATCTTCAAATTGTTTCCCTTGTTCTTGCACATCTCTTTTTCTGGAAGATGCTACCCTCTTGGACTTTGTTAATTCCCTTGAGGTACTTGAAAGTTTCTATCATGTCCCCTCTCTCCCTTCTTTCCTCAAGAGTATACATATTAAGCTCCTTTAGTCTTTCTTCATATGTCTTCTGGTGCAGACCCTGCACCATTTGATTGCCTTCCTTTGGACAGCCTCCACTCTGTCTATGTCTTTTGGAGATGGGGTCTCCAGAACTGCACACAGTACTCCAGATGGGGTCTCACCAACTGTCTGTACAGAGGGATAACAACTTCCTGTTTTCTACTATTGATGCCTCTTCCTATGTATCCAGTATCCCCAGTCTTCCTTACTGCCTTCTCATTGCTTGCCCACCTTTAGGTCATCTGATATAATTACCCCAGGTCCCTTTCTATTTTTACTGTTGTCAGCATCTCACCCCCATTGTATACGCTTCCCTGGGTTTTGTTTCCATGTGCATTACCTTGCACTTCTTTGCATTGAATCTGAGCTGCCATACATTTGACCATTCCTCCAATCTTGCCAAGTCCCTTCTCATCCTTTCCACTCCATCTTGTGTATCAACCCTGTTGCAGATCTTTGTGTCATCTGCAAAGAGACATACTTTTCCTTCCAGTTCCTCTGCAATGTCACTTATAAAGACATTAAAAAGGACCGGTCCCAGTACTGAACCCTGCGGTACCCCGCCAGTAACCCTCCTTTCTTCACTGTGTACTCCATTTACTACTACCCTTTGCATCCTGTTGTCTAGCCAATTTTTTACCCAGGCTACCACCTTGGGACCCATTCCAAGGCTGGCTATCTTGTGTATTAATCTTTTGTGTGGGACTGTATCAAATGCCTTGCTAAAATCTAGGTAGGCCATGTCCACAGCCCCTCCCTGGTCTACTACTTTGGTCGCCCAGTCAAAGAAATCTATTAGATTTGCCTGACATGACCTTCCCATCGTGAATCCATGCTGCCTTGGGTCCTGTGCCCCACTGGCCTCTAGGTACTCAACAATTCTTTCCTTCAGAAGTGATTCCATCATTTTCCCTACCACTGAGGTCAAACTAACTGGTCTGTAGTTTCCTGCCTCTGTCCTGCTCCCACTTTTGTGAAGAGGAATCACATCTGCCCTCCTACAGTCCTCGGGTACCACCCCATCCTCCCATGATTTGTTAAAGAGAGTAGTCAGCGGTGTCACTAGTTCTACCTTAGTTCTTTTAGAATTCTTGGGTGAATCCCATCAGGCCCCATTGCTTTGTCCACCTTCAATTTTATTAGTTCTTTCAGAACCCTTTCTTCTGTAAATGGACTGGTATCGACCCCCGTCTTCAGAGTGTTTCTCTTGTTTGTTTAGGTAACTCCCCCTCCTCTTCCTTTGTGAATACTGAGCAGAAATATTCGTTCAGTATCCCTGCTTTTTCACTGTCACCCTCTACCCACATTCCCTCCCCTTTATTAAGCTTCAGTATCCCTCCTTTGGTCTTTCTTCACTCCCTAATGTACCTATAAAAGATCTTATCCCCCTTCTTAACAGAATTGGCTATCCTTTCTTGGTTTGGGCCTTTGCTATTCTGACTGCCTTCCCAGCCTCTTTCTGCTTTAACTGATAAAGTTCTCTGTCCTGCTCCTTCTGTGTTTCCTTATATTTCCTGAATGCTGTCCTTTTCTCTTTAACCTTCCCTGCCACCTCTTTTGTGAACCATAGCGGTTTTTTCTGTTGTGTTTTATTGATTTGCATTACACAAAGGCTTGTTGCCTCTGTGATGGCTGTTTTGATCACTCCCATTGTTCCTCCACCCTCCTTCTTGCCTGTTTGCTAGTGCTTTTCTGAGGCACTCTCTCATTTTCCCAAAGTCTGCCCTCCTAAAGTCTAGTACTCTTGTTTTTGTATGGCTTGATTGTATGGCTGTGTTTATCGTGAACCACACTGTTTGGTGGTCACTTTTTCCCAGATGGCTACCCACTTCTAAATCTGAGATTCTTTCTCCATCCCCATTTGAAAGTACCAGGTCTAAGACTCCTCCCTCCCGAGTGGGTTCTGATACTAGCTGTCTGAGGCATGCCCCCTGTAGGGCATCAAGAATGACCCTGCTCTTGGATGTGCCTGCAGCAAAGGTGCTCCAGTTAACATCTGGCATATTCAGGTCCCCATCAACAATATCTCCCCTTTTTCTGCCATTCTAAGAAAGCCTTCTATCATTTCCTTGTCCATTCCCTCCCCCTGAGATGGGGGTCTGTATACAACTCCCATGCGGATTGTGGTGCCATTTCCTGTCTCCAGGATGACCCAAAGTGCCTCATCTGCTCCCTGTTTACTCTTTAGTTCTGTTGCTTTGATCTCTTCCTTTACATGAGAGCTACTCCTCCTCCTCTTTTTCCCTCCTGTCCCTCCTGTAGATTGTGTATCCTGGTATGTTGACATCCCAGTCATGGTTCTCTGTGTACCATGTTTCTGTGACTGCCACAATATCCAGGCAACCCTCTTCCATCAAGGCCACTAGTTCAGGGAGCTTGTTACACAGACTACGGGCATTGGTACTCATCACTCTCCACTTTTGATAGCCTTACCCCTTTTAGCCCCATTTCTGTCCTTACTGCCTTTGCCTTTTTACATTTAAATCTGTTCTGCTCCCTAACACTTCTGTACCTTGGTGTTTACCTCACTAATCACCATGTTTTGTGGGGGGAGACTCAGGTTTCCCTGCTTCTTTTCAGTGCCTCCCCCCTTGGCAAGTTTAAATGCTTGCCAATGAAGCATTTAAACCTCTCACCTAGGATCCTGGTTCCCCCCCGGACAGATGCAGACCATCGCACCAGTATAGGTCTGCATCCCTCCAGCTGGCTCCCCAGTCCCCAGTGAAGCCAAAACCCTGAGCTCCACACCAGTTTTTCAACCACTCATTGAATTCCCTGGTGAGAAGTGCCCTAGCATCTCCCTTGCCATAGACAGGCAGCACCTCCGAGAATGTTACTGTATGCACTACTTGTCTAAGGCCCCTTCCCAACTCTACAAACTCCTCTTGCACTGCTCTGATCCCATTCCTAGCCAGGTCATTTGTCTCTAGGTGGACAATGACATCCAGCTCCCTCCCTCATGCAGCTCCTCCCACGATCCTGAGGATTCACTTCCTGTCCCTCCAAGCCATGGCGCCAGGAAGGCACCTTACCTCCCTCTCCCCTTCCTCCCCATTTCTACCCCCCTAATGATTGAGTCCCCCACCAGGAGTTGTTTCCTTCCCCTGTTGGGTCCCATGTCACCCTCCTTTGGGTCTCCTTTGTGAAGGTTCCCAGCATCCTCCTTGGTCTCCACTGCAGGTGCCTCCATAGAGGAACCACTATCCACCAGAAGAGCGAATGAATTGTGGAGGTACAGCTGGAGGGATGCAACTCTGTTCCACCACCCCTCCTCCTTGAGCTCACCCTGGTCCAGCCTCTCCTCTTTCTTGGCAACCTCTGAGGTAGTGGCATTGGCCCTGGTGGTTCCTGGGTGGGGAGGAGGTTTCCGAATCCTAGCCAGGTCAGCTTGGGGCGGGCAATCTCCTCTCTCAGACCAGAGAGGTGCCTGCAAATAGGCAGCATCACAGCCTCCAGAATGTCTCCCAGAACACTGCCGCCCACAGCCATTGCACTGCACCATTCCTATCATGTCTTATTTTGTGTCCCTCTACTGTTTCTCTGGATGCTTACTCTCTCCTCTCCTTACAACTCTCACCCTTCCTGTTCTGGGACAGCAACTTCCTATCTTCTTCAGTGGCGTCCCTTCTTCCTTGCTCAATATCAGACCACCAGCAGCTGGGGAGAGTGAGCTACTTTTTCTACTTTAGGGTTGACAAAACCAGTGTTTCTCTATGATCCTTTCCTTCCTACTGCCAAACAGGAAGTTCCTGTTGACAGTCAAATCCAGTGGCTATAAAAGTAGAACTGGCTTTGGGTGGCTGGGTGGAGGGGTGGGATGGAGGGCAATTAGTAAGAAAAAAGGCTAGCAACCCTTTTAACCCTAAATAAGTCCCCTTCTACTTCTAATAAAGTTATCTGTCTACTTAATCTTAACAGACACTGACTCCTGCTGAGATATACGTTTTAAATTAAGGAGAAAATGTAGCTTCTTTTAGTTAGCTGCTTTCTGCTCTACAAGCAAGGCTAGCAACAGCTACCTGGAGCCAAAAGGCTGATAGTCCTGGACAGTCCAGGAAAGTATGTTTATGCAAGGCTCTCACCTCTCCACATTCCCTCCAGCATCTGGAGATGGTCCTTGGATTTCTTAGGGCTGCCACCGAGGGAACCAGGGAAAAACCTTGCCCTAACTTTCCATGTGAATTCCCTCCAAATTGGGGAGGAAGTGGTTTTCCATGTGTTTTCCCAAATCTTAAGCCACAGTTTGCTAGATATGGGTTGTGCAAATTCCTATCCCACTAAGATTGAACTGCCGTCATGGCATGCGCAGATTGTTGTATAAGAGACTTAGATATTACAGATATTGCGTTTACCACCAAAAGCGAGGTCCAAATTTGACAAAAGGGGTACCATCCTCCCCCAATTGAGAGTCCCTCTCTGTCTTCCTGATTTGTTTTTGGATATAATCTCTAATTTGGTAATAATATAGCCTATACATTTCTGTCCAGGAATATAGCTTCTGAGCTTCCAAGAAGTCTATAATCTCATTACCTTTTAGTAACTGCCATGGGGCTTCCAATTCCTTATTGTACTGATTCCTGTACCATTTGTTATACATTAATGTGTCAAAGGGGGGGTTAATATAAACTGCTTATACTTCCATAGGTAATGTTGGAAGGTCTTGTGTTTTATGCCCAATTGCCAGCCCTTTAATATAGTGGTAGTCGCCGGTGGGGTTTCCCGGGTAACTTTATTGAAATGGGATAGGGAAAATAGACAGGCTGAAAGTGGGGTTGAGACTGGTCTGGATACATCAATTTGCTTCCAAACTGCCTGGTATGCTCTGGCATCCCATAGCAATGCCAGATGCATCTGGGCCAAGATCCAGTAGTTTTGGAGAGAGGGGAGGGATACTTCTCCCATACTTTTAGGTAGATGTAGCTTAGAGAGATGCATTCTTGGTTGCCTTTGATTCCATTGATATACATTCAAAGTTTTTTGCCAGGAAAGAAGCTCTTTTGGGGATAGAGCACATGGCACACATCGGAATAAATACAGGAATCTTGGTAAAGCATTGATCTTCACTGATAAGGTTCTTGTATAGAAAGAGGATGGCAACAAATCCTATCTTCTCAAGTCCTGTTCAATTGTTTTCACTAGAGGATGATAATTTAAATTAAAAAGCAGGTCCGGGTCTTTTGGGATCTATACGCCCGAGTATTTTATGGATGTTCTATCCCATTTAATTGGGTATTGTTTTTAAGGCTTGGTGGAGGGTTATAATCAAAGGTCAGGGCTTCTGACTTATTTATGTTCAGGATGAAGCCGGAAAGGTTGGAGAATTTACAGATGTGCTGAAAAAGAGCCTGTAAGGAGGTGTCTAGATTAGCCAAGGACATCAGGACATCATCGGCAAAGAGTGCCAATCTCTATTCTGAGCCTGCTATCTCAGCGCCTTTGATATCCTGAGTCTGGCATGGGTATTGGGCCAGGGGTTCAATATAATAAGCAAATAGCAGTGGAGAAATGGGGCATCCCTCCCTGGTTCCTTTAAACAGAGGAAATTTCTCAGATATGTGACTGTTCGCTCTAATATATCCTGTAGGTCTTTGTGTAAAATTTGAAGATGGTATCTACGAATTGGTGTGGGAAATCAAATCTAGTCAATACCCCTCTCAAAAAATCCCATGACACCATATCGAACACTTTCTCTGTGTCCAATCCCAATACAACTGCAGGAATGTTTTGGGCATGAATATGTTCAATAATATAAACTATACGTCTAACATTATCCTGGGCTTGACGTCCAGGGATAAAACCGCATTGGTCCATGTGTATTGTGGATGGTGCAAGTTGTTTAAGTCTCTCTGCATAAATAGATGCAAAGATGTTATAGTCTGTGTCCAGTATGGATATGGGACAAAATGAGGAGCAGTCTGAGAGGTCTTTACCCTGTTTCAGTATTACCAAGACTATAGCCTCATTCCAGGATGGAGGGATTATTCTCCCTTCTGTGTTCACTTAAGTGAACAGCCTGTTCAGTATCGGGGTGAGAGTCTTGGTGAAAGCTTTATAAAACTCTCCCGGGAGACTGTCAGAACTGGGACATTTACCAATTTTTAGATTTCCAATTGTTGCTATGATTTCCTCAGGGGATATGGGGGCCACTAAACCAGGGGATTGTTGTTGGGTTATAGTAGGAAGGGCAAGGGGTGACAGAAATTCCCGTATACTTTCATCAGAAGGAGAAGATTTCTTTGAGTATAATTTTGTATAAAATTGGCAGAAGGCCTCAGAGATATCTACAATATTATTTTTAAGGTCGCCACTAGTAGGGTGTCTTAATTTTTAGTATAGAGGATTTAGCTCTCAGGGCCCGCAATTGGCTTGCAATTAATTTCACAGATCTAGGGCCCCCATCATAATATTTATGTCTTAAGAACAGGAGTTTCTGTTCAATAGCATAGTCTAGGATATTGTTTAAATCTTTTTTAAGTAAAACAAGCTCTTGAGATCTTGTCTTACAGTGTTTCACTTGCTGAAGACCCTCCAATACCTCTATTTGAGTTTCTAAGGTGAGTCTACAGGATTCCCTTTGTTTCTTTTGATAAGATGAAATCCCTATTAGTTTCCCCCTCACTATTGCCTTAATGGTGTCCCAAATCATAGCCATTGAGGAGTCCTGTGTATCATTGTCTAGTAGGGTCTGGGTTATCATTTCTGTAATTGATTCCCACACCTCCCAGTTTCTTAGAAGGGATAGGTTCAGTCGCCAGAAGGTCTTCCTTCGGGTGGCCTGCGTTTGAAGTTTACAAAAAATGGGGGCATGGTCTGAGAGATTAAAGGTTCCCTGCCACGTGCTTTGCACCGTATTCAATTGTTCCTTTGGGGCTAGCTAAAAATCTAGGTAAGAGTAGGAATCATGTGCCTGTGAGTAAAAAGTAGGTCTTCTAGAGGGCCCATTTATATATTGCCATATATCATCATAAGCAATTTCCTGTAACAACTTTCTGACACTTCTAGTTGTTTTATTTAACCATCCCTGGGCGAATTGATCTCTGCCTTCCCCAGTAATATTAAGGTTTAAATCTCCCCTACAAATCACCCTTCCTTCTGCCCATTCAGATAGCTTAGTAAAAAGGTTTCTATATAGTAAGAAATCTGATGCTGGGGGTATATAGATAGAAGCCAATGTAACCATCTGGCCATCTAACAGGCCTTTTATAAAGACTAGCTGACTACCTGGCAACAAACGGCATCCTCTCACCCCATCAGTCCAGCATCAGGAAACACCATTCCACAATTTCCTCCCTCCTGCGCATCACTAACCATATCCAAACTGCCTCCAACCAAGGCTTCCTTACAGCAGCAGTATTTGTCGATTTAGCCAAAGCATTTGACTCCGTATCCCTCCCTCCCTCTTCTCAATCAATCAATCAATCAATCAAATCTTTATTTATCCAGGCAAACATCGTTGAGCACAGCTCATTTGCAAGATGGACCTGGTAAGGTCAAGGTTCAATTTATAGAGATACATAAAAAATATTCAACATACTCACACTCTAGGATACTACATAGAATATTCAGTATACACACTGTCTAAGGATACATTATAATCAGACCATACATTAAATTCAGGTGTAGTGGTAATAAGGGGTGAGGGGAAGGGGAGCGGGAAGTGGTGTGCCTGGCTGGTGGGGGAGGAGGAAGATGGTGGGGGCCTATACTGTGGAATGGATAAACTGTGGACCTTATGAAGAGGGCAGGAGGGCGACACTGGGGGGTTTGTATAACAGGGGTATAGGGCTGTGATATATGACAAGGGATTAAGGGGAGGCGGATGGAAAGGAGGGGTGCATGGAGTGTGAGGGTGGTGACTCTAGTAAAGGTGGATACCTTCCGTGAGTTGGCTATCTGGGAGGAGATGGATAAGATTAGGAATACTCTACTGTTTGTGGAAACAATTAAATTTTTCTTTGATAAGCCTTGAATACAGATATTTAAAGGATGTAAATGAGATGTATCTGTTCACTTTCAGGGTCTTCTGCATCGTATTCCATAAGGCAGATAAGACATAGCTGATATCTTCTCCTACAGAAGCTTAAGACAGCTGGACTTGTTTCCATCACTGTAACGTGGTTTCAGTCTTATCTATCCACCAGATTTCAATCTGTTAGAATTGCTGATAGCACCCCCCCATCCTGGTGGGTGTCCCTCAAGGCTCTGTTCTTGGTTCCTTCCTCTACTCCCTCTTCATTAACAATCTTTCCTCCTCCTGCAACAGTTCATCAATACACATGTATGCAGATGACACCATCCTCATTACCTCTGGTCCCAACCTGCTTGAAGTCCAAGCTACTCTACAAAGCGACTTCGACAACGTTCAGCACTGGTTCAGCCAAAACCAACTGAAACTAAACATCACCAAAACTGTTTCCATGGTTTTTGGCTCTGCCCAGAACTTTCAGTACCAGCAAGATAGTTATTTCTCAACTTCATAAAGTGCATATTTATAAACAGGATTGTCTTTTGGCACCATGGCTTATCAGACACCATTAATTATGAAAAGGCATAAGACCTGCAAAAGGGTGATGAGGGCCTCCCCCCATGGATTCCTATTGCCCTCATTATGTTGCCCAGCACAACATTACTTTAACATTTCCCCCCAGCCGGTCCTCCGAGTTGAGGAGGGGGCACGTGGTTCTTCAGTTGGCAGTGGCAAAGCAGAATTGCAAAAATCTCTTTTAGTGCTCCTTGGTGAGCTTTTGAGCCCCAGTGTCCCACAGGACATCCCAGCAGACACACCCGACCCAAAACCGGACCTGTCAAATCAGGGGGGCCCACGCAGACATGTCCAGGTATGTCACAGTGAGATGAGGCTGTGGAGACAGATGTGCAGGTGGACCCTGACCCTGGACACTTAGTGGGTCAGGGTGAGGATTTTGGGGATCTTGGAGAAACTGCTGACCTTCAAAAATTGCTTGCTGATGAAAAGGACCCCACCTCTGAGGAGGAGAAGGAGGAGGAAGAAGGAGAGTAGACGGAATCCAAGTTCAGGATTCCTGTACCTCCTCTGTTTGACAAGAAATCCTTGTCTTTTTTGATAGCTGAGGCATGTAGATCCTTACAGCTTGAGGAGGAGCAGTTTGTAGAGACAGTGGACGTTAATCTGATTCTGTTTGTGTCCTCCTCTGCTCTTAAGTGTTTTAGTTACTGTGACTAGATTATTGAACAAGAATGGGCTGGTGTGGTTAGAAAAAGTATCTTCCAAAACCAAAAACACAGGCTTTTCCCTTTTTAGAGGAAAAATACTGCAGTTGGGAAGCCCTGCCACTGGCGGACAAGGTGGTATATAATTCAGTCAAGCACACAACCATCCCTATCGAGGGTTCTCTGGCCTTGTCAGATTCACATGACCAATGAGTGGATGCCACATATAGGAAAGCTTGTGCTTCAAATGGTACAAACCTTTGTACCTCACATGCTTCCTTTATTCTTGCCAGAGCCTTAAGCTTGTGGGTCTCTACCCTGTACAGCTTTGTCCTGCCAGATTTGGAAGGGGAAAGCATTTTGAAATTGCTTACCATGGCCTCCACTTTTCTCTGTGATTCTACAGTGGAGAACTTGTGCATGTTGGTCCATTCAGACTATCACATTGTGTCAGCCTTGTGGGGTGTATGGCTTAGGCACTGTGCTGCTGATCAAGCTTCAAAGTCTAGACTGTTTAACCTACTCTTTGAATGAGGTCTGTTGTTTGATTCTGGCCTGAATGGCATTTTGAAGGAGCTCCAGGACACAAAGGGCCATCTTCCAGAGCCAAGACAGCAGTGCAAGACTACCTCAGTTCAGAGGGCTCAAGGTAACGGCAGGTGCAGACAGTTTTGGGGAGGGTTTTGTCCCTTTCAGAACTTCGGTAACCATAGAAATAGAGGAGCCTACTCAGATAACAAGGGTTACAGTAATAGAGTGGCCCTGGCCAAACACCATGGAGGAGGCCAAAGCCAAAAGCCTGATACCTCACAATGAGAGTACACAGGCACCTATCTGCCCCCCCTTCTCTTGGTGGAAGACTAAAGAATTTTTACTCAAGGTGGGCCGAAACAACGTCAGATGCATGGGTTCTGGAAATCCTAGCACTAGGATATGTGTTAGAGTTCTCAACAATTCCCTCAACAGGGTGATTTTTACTGTCCCTGGTCTCCAAGGATGCTGCAAAGAGACAGTCGGTGTCAAAGACTCTGAATCCCCTCATTCAAATTGAAGCAATAAATCCTGTCCCACCGAGCAAGCAAGGTCAGAAAGTCTACTCAATTTAATTTGTAGTTCCCTAAAAGATGGCGGGCTTCAGGCCCATTTTTTAGATCTGAAGCAGGTTATAGGTTCGTGCACAACACAACATTCAAGATAGAGTCCCTGTGGTCAGTCATTCATGTGGTTCAGTTCGGGGACTTCCTAGCATTGATAGATCTGACTGATGCTTACCTTCACATTCCTATCTGTCAATCACACTAGAAGTATCTCAGGTTCTCAATACTGGTCCAGCATTTCCAGTACAGAGCACTTCCCTTTGGCCTTGTGACAGCCCCCAGGGTCTTCTCAAAGGTGCTGATAGTCCTAGTGGCTCAACTTCGGAAGGAAGGGCATCATGTCTATCCTTATCTGGATGATCTGCTCATTCATGCACCAGCATTGTCCATGGCAAGGAAGTCGGTGCTCAGGTCGCTGGAGATGCTTGAATCCCACAGCTGGGTGGTGAACTGGGAGAAGAGTTCTCTCAAACCATTTCAGGCCTTGGAGCACCTAAGGGCAGCCTTCAACAAGAAACAAGGGAGGGCTTTCCTGTCATTATCTCAGATAGACACTCTCTTGAAAGAAGTTCAGTGGCTTAGGGCTCAGCCATTGGCCTTTAGCCCTCAGCATACTACGTATCTTAGGTCTCAAGGTGGCAGCAATAGATCTAGTCCCCTGGGCTTGTCTTCATATGTGAGCCCTGCAAATGGGATTGCTGATGGCCTGGGATCTGACAACAGAAGATTATCAAGCCAGAATTTCTCTTTCACCTCAGCTACATCACTCGCTGAGTTGGTGGGTGAGTGTGCAAAATCTGAGCAAAAGGGTTCCATAGGAACTTCTCCCAGAACTGAATATTAACAATGGATGATAGTCTGCATGGTTGGGGAGCAGTCCTGGATCAGCTTCCCACTCAGGGGACTTGGTCAGTGCAGGAACAACATCTCCATATAAATGTTCTGGAAATGAGGGTGGGCCGCCTAGTGCTTCATCTTTTTCAAATCGGCTGCAGTCAAAAGCAGCAAAAACAAGGTCAGACAACACCATCACAGTGGTGTACATAAATGATCAAGGAGGCACAAGACAAGGAGATGCTAAAAGAAGAATCTTCTCAGGTGGGCAGAGGAAAATCTTCTCTCTCTCTGTTTGCAGTCCACCTAGCAGGAGAGTTGAACATTCAAGGAGACTGGCTAAGTCGCGAAAATATTCACCCAGGAGAGTGGAGGTTGAATCCGGAGGTGTTCAACCTCCTGTGCAAGGTGTTCGTCTGGCCTCATATTGATCTGTTTGCTTCCAGCTACAATGCTCAGACTCCAAAGTTTTTCAGATGTTATCACTGTCCACAAGCAGTGGCAGTGGATGCTCTGTCACAGTAGTGGATCTTCAACACAGCATACAGGTGTGTATTCCCTCCACTATCTCTTCTTCCCAGGGTCATGCAAAAAGATAAGACACTCAGGAGGAAGTTTTCTTCCAATAGCCTGGGTAAACCAAGAACTAGATCCCTTGCCCTGCCTGAGTGAAGGATTATGAGATATGGAAGTCCACAGCTGTAATTGCAGATCCCTAATAGTGATGTTTTGTATTAAATAAAACAAAATTGCCAGCTGCCCCCAGGCCTCCATGCCATGAAGGATGGAAGTGGACTGGTGCTTTGGGGAGTGGTGGTATTGGGGCCCTTAGCATGTCTTGGAAGCAGCAGCAGGGGGCACTGTTGAGTTATGACTGGGTTCCCATGGCGTAGCTTTCACAACTGCCCAGTCTTTCTGGCTTTGAGCAATCTGCAGAGGCAGTATCTGCCCTAGCATGACTCCAGCCTAGCTGCCCACATAACTCCACTGGTGGAGTGGGATCATATCTGGGGAACCTTTAAATGGTTGTGAGGGAGGGAGGGAAGAATGATGTGCTGCAACAGTTCAGTAGTCAGCAGATCCTTTTGAATGCTTTTCAAGACTGGAAATGTCTTTGAAAAAGTGGACAGCTGAGAGACTGATTTAATGAGATCCCAGTAAGCTAATAATAAAACAATTATTGTGTTAAAGAAGTAATTAGAAACACAGAAGAGTGAAAGACAGAAAAAGAGCTGAACATTCCACTTAGTCTGTCCAAAGATTCCATACTGGAGATGTTCTAGTCTCCATTCTCCTTCAGAGTAACCCCTCCCCCCTTCCTTTTTTTTAATAAATATTTTTTATTGGAAAAATGAGTTAATACATTATTGAATATAATCATAAACAAAACAACATTCTTTTTGATAACAAAAAAAAGGAAAACGTTAAAAAAAACATACCAAAACATGGTATCAAAGTCCAATAGCCATGTGTTATACAATGGTAATTTGATGTTATTATATACTCAATAACCATCTTAAATATACCTGTTCCTAATTTTTTACATTGAAGTTTCAATACTCTTTTAATACCTTTTTACCAGTGTGATATGTAAAATGTTACAATTGTCTTAATGGTGGAAATAAAGTTAGCAACTTTCTCTATGTTTGATTCTGTTCTTTATCTAAATCCCCAATAACACATGCAATCTTTTCATACCCCATTGATTCTTTCATAGTGTACCACCACTCATTATTAATTTTTCGAGGGAGGTCTCAGTTGTTCCAAAATTTTAAGATCATTCTCTTTGTTGCCATGGATCCCAGATATAAACATTAATTTTGTTCTATTTGAGACTTCCATGATTATGTAACAGAAGTATTTCCGGTTTACATGGGATGTTTTGTTTAGTTATTAAGGAGATGTTAGATGGTATAGATTTCTACCAGCCTTGAATGACTGGACATGCCCAGAAGTTATGAAATAAAGTACCAATGCTACCACATACATGCCAGCATAGGTTACTGTATGCTGGATTGAACTTGGTTATAATGCTCGGTGTTATATAAGCTCTGCATATAATTATATGTTGGATTGATCTATTTTTTGCCAAAATGAAATGTTTGTTAATTTCCATGGCTATAGTTTTCCACTTATCTTCTTGTATCTGGCATCCCATCTTTTTTTTCCCCATGGCACATGATGCTTTGATTTTTTTAAAACCTGGATGGTTTGGCTAATATGCTGTATAGTTTAGATAACCTTTTGACTTTCAGAAAATACATCATTTTGTTTTTTTTTGTCTATTTGTGAATTGAGCTTGGATTCTTTTATTTTATGTTTTTAATGTAGGAATGCGTACTATGGTACAGTATATATTCTTATAATATAAAAAAATATTCATTTTGGGGGGTTTTAGTTACTGAGGCAAATTGATGGAATAGTGGAATTTTATAATTACCAATCCCTCCTCCCCTTCCTGTCTGATAACTCCTTTAAATGCATCCAACTTTCTCTTGAATCCTGTTATCACATTACCTTGAACTACATTGAATCACTCCAAAGCATATGACTGAAGTACGCATATAAAGAAACCACCTCTGACCCAGATGAAGTGATGACTGCCAGAAAATATCAGAATCTTGTTCTGACTGGTGGAAGGTTTAATGAAAGAAAAAAAATATAGGGCTAGATGTTCAAATGAGTTGTGCTTGGCACAACTGAGTTGCACTGGAGCAACTCCAGAAATGTGCCCTGGGGCTATGTTCAAAATGAGAAAATACACTGCTTAATTCCTGATGCGCCGCAAAGATAATGTATGCAGCGCATCTCCAGGGAGCATGCCTCTGCATATGTGGCACAGCCCGATATTCAGCCGGGTTGCATGGTGCATCTGCTGGCACATCCCTGAGATATGGTAAATACATGGGCACAAAGTTGACCCTATCAGAAACAGGCTCAACTGGTAGCCACCCACAGGTGGGCTGCTGTACTGCACGGTGCAACACAGCAGCTGCAAGCCATGAATGTCTATCCCCCAGAACACCGTACACAAGCACCCACATTACTCCCTGGCAGTCAAGTGGCGCCCCCACTCCCCACCAGGTACTCCAATCATATGTATAAAAGACATACCCCATTCCCTGGTAGTCCAGTGGTACCCCCCATCCCATGCCTCGATCCCCGTAATGAAGATATATTTATTTCCCTGGTAGTCCAGTGGTACTCCCCTTCCCACCTGTAACCCTGATCCCCGTAAGAATTAAATATCTATTTCCCTGGTAGTCCAGTGGTACGCCCTCCCACCGTGACCTCAAGCTCCCAAAAACTTCCATCCCCATCCTTGGTAGTCTAGTGGTCCTCCAGCCCCCACCAACACAGGACCCCATCCACCCGCTTCTCCCAATGTCACTGGCAGGCAGCAGACCACCTGTACACCTCCATGACTGCCTGCTGAATGACAATTTACAGTATAGCTGCTGCAGCTCATTGGTCCACACTGATGACCAATGGGCTTGCAGTGTGTACTGTACTAGTCATTCATGACTTAGTGAATGAATGACTAGTACAGTACATACTGCAAGCCCATTGGTTGCCAATGTGGACCAATGAGCTTGCAGCACGTACTGTAAGCTGCCATTTGGCAGGCAGCCATGGAGGTGTGCAGGTGGTGCCCACCAGTGACATGGGGGCAGCGGGGTGGGATGGGGTCCTGTGTGGGTTGGAGAGCTGAGGGGATCACTAGACTACCAAGGATGTGGGGATGTGGTTTTTGGGAGATCGGGGTTATGGGCGGAAGGGGTACCACTGGACTGGGGTACTGTAAGCTGTCATTCGGTGGGCAGTCATGGAGGTGTGCAGGTCTGCTGCCTGCCAATGGCATGGGGAGAGTGGGGTGGGATGGGGTCCTGTGGGTGGGGGCTGGGAGGCCACAGACTACCAAGGATGTGGAGATGCAGTTTCGGCTAACAGGATTACGGAAGGAGGTGGGTACCATTGAACTACCAGGGAAATAGATATTTAATTCTTATGGGGATCGGGGTTACAGATGGTGAGGAGGTACCACTGGACTACCAGGGAAATAAATATTTATTTCTTATGGGGATTGGGGTTACGGGTGGGGAGGGGGGTACCACTGGACTACCAGGGAAATACATATGTCATCATTACGGGGTGCGAGGTATGGGATGAGGAGGGGGGGTACCACTGGACTACCAGGGAAATAAATATATCTTTCTTATGGGGATTGAGGTACAGTTCAGGGAGGGGTTACTACTTTGGTACCTGGGACAGGGACCACCTTCTGTGCAGGGCACCAGGCGCATTTCGCTGGCCAGCCCTGCACAACTCATGCAAATGGGGCCATAATGACATACAAATGGCTTGCATGCATTATAGCCCTATTTGCATATTTTGGTTTGAATATCAGGAAATTGCACCCAGCATAACTCAGAAGCTCCAGCGCATTTCCCCTTCTAGGTATTCAGATCTGTCTGGGGGGCGCATCGTATTTACGCTGCCCACATATTTTAATATATTCAGAAGAGATGTGCTATTGCTCATCTCTTTTGAATATATCCATTTGTTGCTCCGGTGCACCTCAGTTGCGCTGAGCAACCACTTGCGCCATTGCCAGGTGCACTTTTAAATATCAAGCCCCTAATTATTAAGGAGTGGAAGCCTTTTCTTTCTCTGCTATGATGTATGTCTACACAAGGGTACAGTTCTTCTACAATAAAAATCCCCCTGTACCTCTATATTGGAGTGGGCAACATGGAACAAAACTCAAGTCACATTAGTGCATTACACTCCCAAGCCAGGCACCTGGGTTTAGGGGAAAACTCAGCAGCTGGCTCAGGCAGCCAAAGTGGGTAAGGGGCACTGATGGGCAGCAGTGCTCCTAGTCAGGGTGGGACTAGTGCTTGGTTCTGCTAACACAATGACCCCTGATGTGGGTCAGGGTGCTTGCTTCTCTATAGGGATATCTCTCTGTGTGTATGGCCTGTCAGGGCACTGCTCAGTGTTATGGGAGGGAGGACAGAAAAAAAAAGCTGGGAAAAAATGAAGCTAACTGGACAGGGGTTGGAGGTCTCTGAAGGATGGATGGCAGTCATGCTGCCAAGTAGTACTGTAACACTCCCCTAGCAGGTGGAGGCTACCCTGGCCCCATAGCGCCCCACTAACTAATAGTTGCACGCTCTGATCCTCCAGGACTGGCATTGGGACCAGAGGTAGAAGCAGAGCAAAGAGATGTGTTTGCTTTTTCATTGCCTCCTGCACCATGCATCAGCAGTGGCTCCACACTGCCCAGCCAAGTAGTCATCCAGTACTAATGATGATGAGTACATCAGCACTCCTGATGAAACCAGGAATCCCTGCCTACTGCCCCAGTGAACTGGACAGTTGGTTACCCATGCACAACACCACAGCTGGGGTACAATAAATGTTGTTTGAAGGTAGCAGCCCTTCTACAAGGGACATTGGGGCAGTACCCCTTGGACTACAAATGTGGCAGCTATCTTCATCACCTTTGTGCCCCAGGGAGCATGACCATGGGGTTAGAGAATGACATCTCAGCCTGTTAGGTTCCAGAGCCTGCCCAAAGAGATACAGAGGGCTCCAAGTACTTTCTAGAACTTCATCAGTTGGTCCATGAGTGAGGTGACCAATCAGTCATCAAGGATCAGCCAGCCAGACCCTCCCTATGACTGACAAAGGGTATAAACCTAGAGGAGTGCTGTATCCTTGAGTGAACAGCTAGAGTTGTTCCAGAACTTTTCGGTTTGCTTCAACTCTGCATCATAGACAACATGGAGGCAGAGCTGCTGCCTAAGCTGCCTGTTTGAAAGACCTGCCTGGGGCTTCCACAGCCAAGTCCCAGGAGGCATCCACTGCATTTGAATGGCCTCCTACCAGGAAAAGACTGCTACATGCAGGAGAGGTGAAAGAGAAGGAGACCCACTAACTCAAACTGTAAGGGTAGCCACCTGACAGCTAAGAATTAGAATGCCACCAGAAATACTTTTTTTCGAGAGATGAGCCTGAGCAGTCTGAACTGAGAGAGAACCAGCTAGGGTCAAAAGTCACCCTGCTGATTACCCCAGCCAAATGAGCAGCAGATGCCTGGCATCCTAAAGGTATCCACAGAGAGGTGAGATTAATGGGGAGTACCCAGCTGAGCCACAGAGCTGCCAGAGAGAGGAGAGGAGAACTGAGGTAGCTATCAGTAGAGTGCCATGGGACTGTACTGATGGAGGGAGACTAGAAGTGTGCTGGTCTGCCTGAGGGTGCAACTGCCTGAGGTGTAGCCAAGAGGATCAACTGTAAACCTGAAGGAGTACCAGAGCCAGAGAAGGGCCAGAGTCTGGAGGTCTGCTGGGTCAAAGAACCATGAATGCTGAATCAGGGCCTATGAGTCCTGGTATCCTGGTACCTTGTATCATAGTTTAAATACAATTTTTTACATAAGGCCAAAGATAAGGGTGGTTCAAGAGTTTAAGGTGGGGGGGGGCCAAAATCTCCATACCTGCATCACCTCTGAAGGCCTGTCTGCTGCACAGAAAATGTCAACTCCTCTGAAAATTGTCAGCCCTTCCTCCTCAGCTGAAGTCAGTTTCTCTTGAAAGTGGCAATTGGTCAATACTTGGAGAAGTGGCAATTCTAAATGTATGGTGCTGTCACTAGGTGAGAATAAAAGTAAAAGCATTTTGTACCTTTTCAGATCTAGTAAGAAGTTTTGTTCTGGCTATTTCTCATATTGCAGTGGTGCTGACCCACTTTCAGCGTTTGTTGAATTTAATGTGCTGTACTAAGGTTGGACACCATCATAGAGGAGGTCCAGAAATTCCAAAAGGAGTTCCCTGCTGATCTGGGAAAAGTGGAAGGTCAGATCCCTAAAAATCAAAAACATTTGTCTTCATTGGCAATTAGGGTAGACCAAATACAACATATGCAATTCACTTACAATACATAAAAAGTAAAACAGATCAAGGATAAATTAGGGACTTGGGGGCTGAAAAGAACAATATTCAGCAATGTAGTGTAGCTGGGGGTGGTATCCCCAACAAAGGAGCGGAGCCACCAGAGTGAGTAAATTAGAACAGAAGAAAGAGGACGCAGTGTATGTGTGCGGATGTGACTTTGGAGCTGAGGCATGTTTGGTCGAGGTGACAGGATGGAGGTATGGGGGCTCAAGTGTTGTCATAGGTCACTAAACATTGCCATCATTGACTCATTGTGCGATCTGGAGTTTGAGTTATATAGTTGGGTGGTTGGGGGGAGCAATCGTACAGATACCATATTTCACCGTTTTAAAGCCGCAGTTTCTATTACAATCTTTTGTTTTTGGCCGTGGCCTCTAAATGTGAGAGGCTTCTAAATTGGGGCGGCTTTAATTATTAACATGCCAAAAGCTGTCCTCGTAGTGTGGTGTCTGCAAAAAAGGCTACAGGCAGAGCATTGCATCACGTGGGCAGATTGGGCAGAGCAAGGGAGGCTCCAATAGACTATGTGCCTCACTACTGCTCTTCTAATGAAAACATCACACTTACTGGCTTTGTTTGAATGGGAAGAAGTACGGTATGCTGATGAACATGATCGGTTGTTGGCTGGCTCTTTTCCCAACGTTCTGTCCCCTGCTTCACTGCTGCTTCACCCGATGCTGTTTTAGCTCTGACCAAAGTCACTGCTGCCCCAACTTCCTTTGTGGAACACACTAGGGAGGTAACATCAGCTGTTGTTTCCTAGTCAGGACACGGAGGTGCAAGAAGCAGGAGTCAGTATCTAAGGATTACTGTAGGTTTGTGGGTGATTTAAAACTTTGAGAAGGAGTTTAAAACAAAGGGGCTGCAGGATTCTGCAGCAGAGAGCCATATCCCGTAGAGGGGATGTTTTGATTGCCGCCCCCTTTAGAAGCCACAGCTACAAATCAAGGGCGGCTTCTATTAATAACATTTTTATTTGCTGTGGCTTTCATTTGGGGGCGGCTTCTAAATGGGGCAGCTTCAAAATGGTGAAATACGATATATATTCAGCATTGAAAGAGCTCTGTTCTTGTACTCAACTGCACATTCTCATATATTATCTGGGCAGCATTTGGAACTTGCAGCAACATGACTATGCTGTATACATGAATGAGATGTGTTTGCCATGGCAAGTCGTCCAAATTGTTTCCGCTCTAATGTGGGCAACCCATTGGGAGCTGAGAAGGCCCCTTGCTTGGTTGAGTTCTTATATGAATACCTGCTCTTATTGTTAAAATTGCCACAAGATTTTTAATTTTCCATTAAAAGAGCCAAAGCCAGCTCATCAGGTGCTTTCCTCATTCCGGCAGATCCAGCAGTGAGGCTGCACTCCATTATCTTCCACCTTCCTGCTAAAATATAAAAGGACAAGCAGACAATTCTTAATTTTATGTCATGGGCACAAAAAGACATTTACCCGATTTACATAACTTGTACCTGGATAAGTTGGCAATGATTACACCCTTGATGGTCAGGTGTACAGAAAGGAATAACAAACCTTTCCCTTCCCTTCCCTTCCCTTCCCTTCCCTTCCCTTCCCTTCCCTTCCCTTCCCTTCCCCTTCTCTCCTCTCCTAGTCTCTTCTCTTTTTAAAGACCTAGCTCCCTCCAGCCCCAATACTAAACAACCACACAGAACTGCATGGAATAATATCCTCCAATCTCTGAGATATCTATTTAGAATAAATACCTTTGGAAACAGGAGGGAAAGGCTGCAGTCAAGGGATTCACCACCACCACAATCCTTTAGTCCTTTCTCTTGCAGATGTAACCAGGCTGGGAAAGAGGTGCACATCCAGATCCCCCAAAGGTGCTGTTATACCAGCTAACTTGCAATAAAATGCAAGAAGCTGTGCAACACAACAGGATTATTATATGCTAAAAATATTTATTTAAATAAACATAGTGGTCCCAAACTGCTAAAGAGATACTAGGTCACACTGCCCCTATGCAGTGCCTTGTAACAAGACTTTGTCAGGCACCCCCTGATGGTAGTGATGGCAAACTAGTTACTCTTTATATTTTCTTTAATGAAAATATATAATAACAATTTCCAATGCTAACATAATTTCAAATATTTATAAAGTTTTGAATACTTGACATTGAAGGAAAGATAAAAAATATAAGATGGCTGGAAGAGAGAGATTTTAAAACCACAGAATAGAGGGAATAATTGTTCTCCTGTATTCAGTAACTGTTTTTATAGGTTTTAATGAGGACTTTTGCTACTTATTTGAAAGGCTTTAGGTTTAAAATAAGACTATCCCAAACATGTCCTGAATGTCAAACTACAGAGGACAATTATATGCATTGCTTATGGAATTATGACAAAATTAGTTACTGTGGGGAAGAGGTGAGAGGGTTTCTGCTGCTCCCGTGGGTTGGAGGGAGGATGCTGTTTATGTGATGGTACATTATTTGATTCAGTGCTCAAAACTTTTTAGATTTTCATATGTTGATGTAGGAAAAAGATAATGCCATGATGTATCAATAATAAAAATGTATATATCACTATACAAGTGATAGGCTATTTTTGGTATACACAGATAAAAATATACATTAGTATTAGCTGAGAACATTTGAAAAAGATAAGTAAATATTATGCAAAATTATTAATACTGTAGATAGGATTCATGATTGGAAGACTTGAACTAACATAAATTGGTAAGAAAAATCATGTTCTATCATTAGTGCAAACACATCATGCGCCCATGCAATAGTCTCCAATGACCACATGCCTGCACCATTTCTTGTGTTTTTTTATCTATGTATAAATGTTGTGCCCATTTTAAGTGCAGTACTACATTTCAGGCTGTGAGATCTTACTCTGATATGTGTACTTTTTGGTGCTTGAAGGCAACTGGCTTTGCCTCCTACCTCACAATGCACCCGAGGTATGTGCATATCATGGCACAACCATACACACTGTCTTGTATTATTGTTTATACAGTAACATAGTAATTTAAGACTGGGGGGACTCTAGATCTGTCATGTCCTCCACCTGCTTCATAGACAGGTGTGAGTAAGTATACAATGCAAGATTATATAGTGTAGCAGCTGCGCACAATATTTCAAAATCAGCCTGATCAGTGCCCTATAAAGTGGGCTTGTTCTCATAAAGTATTTTCTAGTGAACTATTTTTAATAAATTAACATTTTAGGGGAGTATCCATAAAGAAACAGTACTGTTAATAGCCAATTAACTAAGCAATAAAGCTGAGTTCAAGGAGATTAGACAAACAAAATCCGAATGTGAAAAAATCAAGACAGACATAAATTAGGGTTAATGTTTTATTTAGATAGGGATGGCATTCTATTTTTGCATAGGATGACTGTTTTGAGAATACAGGATGATATAACATAGTCATGATTAGTGGCATGGAGCCCAATTTTCAAAAGAGTGCAGGCTCATAGTATAGCCAAAACAGGCGAATTCTAATTTTTAGTAGGGGTTCCAAGCATGTAACACTGATATTTTGTATGACACTGCATAGACCTCATTTTCCCCTTGCATAGTAGTCATAGAGACAGAAAAAATTAGAGGTAGTAAAAGAAATTGTCTTTCATTTAGGAACCTTTTAGACCCAAAAAGCCTGTTGCTACCAATGTGCCTTACAAAACATCAGAGGCTATCAAAAGTCCAAATAGGAACTCATGCTTTACTGAAATACCTGCTATATTCCCATTCAAGATACTACGACCACCACTACTGGTCCTATTGTTTGATTATATTGCACCCTTCTGATAATCAGAGGGCATTACAGTAAAACAACTACAGCAATCCCAACACACAACCAGTCGGTTCAATATAAACTCAGTGATTCAACCACTATTACAGGACAGTTTTAACCCCTTCAGTGCTGTCCTCCTTAACATGTCACTCAAGCACACTGAAACAGACACAACATATTCAGACTAACACTATGGAACTAGATGGACATAGTTTAAAAATGTAAACCACATAAAAAAGATTTCAAGGCAGCTTGTAAATACATTCAGTGAAGGTGTCTCTCATAGATGTTTTGGGAGAGCAATCCACAGTCAAAGTGCAAGTGCGGACATGTATCTCAAGGCTTGGGAAGTTAATAAGATCAGCTGTTGCATCAAATGTGAGTTACAGTACATACAGTAATTCTCCTACACTTGTGACTTCACCATCATTATCCACAACTTTGTCTTCTCCCACAACATCTTACATCAGCAGCAGAAATTACCTTGTACACATTCATCATACAGCCAGAAATAAGTAGTGATGTCTAGAAATATTGCTATTTAATTTTGACTGCCGCTGTACCTTTGATGGACATAGTTTAAAAATGTAAACCACACAAAAAAGATTTCAAGGCAGCTTGTAAATACATTCAGTGAAGGTGTCTCTCATAGATGTTTTGGGAGGGCAATCCACAGTCAAAGTGCAAGTGCGGACAAGTATCTCAAGGCTTGGGAAGTTAATAAGATTAGCTGTTGCATCAAATGTGAGTTACAGTACATACAGTAATTCTCCTACACTTGTGGCTTCACCATCATTATCCACAACTTTGTCTTCTCCCACAACATCTTACATCAGCAGCAGAAATTACTTTGTACACATTCATCATACAGCTAGAAATAAGTAGTGATGTCTAGAAATATTGCTATTTAGTTTTGACTGCCGCTGTACCTTTCAGCCACATATGTAATAGTGAAAATGATAGCCTATACCTGCAACTATTATCTGTCTCTGAGGGCTCAGGCCTCAGTAGCCTGTTACAGGAAGTCAAAGCAGGCAGTAGAAATACTGTACACATTCCACCTTGCTGGATGAGGGTAGGGGAGCTGGCACAGTGTTAACCTAACCCAGACTAATTAAGGCAGTTTAGAGAAGTACCACACTCACCAAAGCCAAGGACACCAAAGGACTGCATTCCACACAATGAAGGTACTGCTTGAGGTTTCTTTATTTAGCAAAGGTCACAATACATAGAAGCAAAGATGAAGAGTGCACTGAACACATACCACAGTGACAAGGCAGTGCTTATCAAAAGCCCTGGTGCTTTGCTCATAAGCTTCATCGGGGGGCTGGTCATTGGTCAGTTAACCCCTCGTTTTATACCTGTACTAAGGTCCTCCAGGTCAATGAGGGCATAGTCTGGTTATATGTCATATGATCCTTGTGACTTGCCATAGAGGGGATTTGAATAAGTTTTCTAGTGGAAACCATCAAAGTGCTCATAATCACATCTCATACAATATTGAAAAATAAAGAGTATTTACAAATTAATATACAACAACACTAAGCTACATTACAATGAATCTTTACATAAATATAGAGCTCTTTAACTTGATTATAAAGAGAATGTTTAGAAGCAGTTATACATAGTCACACTTCATTATGCAATAATGCAGAAATATAGTGACTTGCATGATGGTGATTAGAAAGACAAAAAGACAGAAAACCAGGTAGATTGCTGGCCTCTTGCACATGTGATCTCTCTTCAGTTTTTTAGAAATCCAGGTTCAGTTGGGCGATCTGCCAGCAGAGAGTCTGGGCACCTGAAAGGATACAAATTTAAGGGTTAAGATCATGTGTATGGTGCAGAGCAATGAACTAGATAAGTGACCAAGAATACAAATGGTATCACATGGATTGCAGAAAGGGGGGGAGTGGGTATAGAGAATGGGGAGAGGACCAGAAAAAGAACAGAGACTGTAATATATTTACTGGAAGTAAAACCAAACAGACAGCATGGATTGCAACTTTCCACCTTTCTTTTATTTTCCCTCTTTGGCCGTCTCCAGTCTCCACTGTGACATCATCTCACTGAGCTGTGCAAGGCATTCTGGGCTATGTAGTTCACAGGAAATATAATAGTCTGCAATGCAATACAAAACCCTGATTTACCATTGTAGATATCCTTACAAGAAACTGTATATAACATTCCTTCCCCTTAAATTTGAGAGCACTCTGCCCCATTAGTAAATGTTTCCTTTCTTTCTTTCTTTCTTTCTTTCTTTCTTTCTTTCTTTCTTTCTTTAACCAACAATTTAACATTAAACAAACAGTTTATTCCTCACTATACTGACAAGATAGGTAGATGGCTCTGACCTTGTAACAGGTTCAGGGGATTGTTCTGCCCCGTGGCTGGGAACTTGTTCTCTAATCTGATTTCTATAGATTCAGTTGGCTTGGAGATTTATGAGCTCTTACTGGATAACGTCTTCCAAAGTTAGGCTCATCTCCATCACTGGTTACTGACACATCCATGTCAGTATGAACACTTCCTAATGAAGGTTCTGGTGCCACTGCTTCTGGCTGTGCTGTAAGATTCAAATGTTCATCTACTTCAATGATAGGATATGGTGGTCTCTCTACTGGCTTTAGAGGTACTGTATTCATGTCTATCATAGTCTCCCAATGCCTGGAAGATGTAGCACTAGTACTTTGGACAGCAACAAATGGTTTATCTGCACTTCACACACTCTTGAGCTCATCTGAACCAAATAAATCAGAGGCCCACATTTCCTTAACAGCAGTTCCACACTCCCATTTTCTTCTTCCCCTCTAGGAAACAACATACCTTCACCTTGTTCTGAGGTTTGAGTACTCGCAGATTTTTCTGACCCTTGTCATGGTGTACTTTTTGCCTCTGTTGCTTGGCTTCAATGGTTCTCTGAAGGCTTGTCCTAAGTAAATTAAATCTGTTTGTGAGCTGATGTTTCAAGAACAATTTAGCTGGTGAACAATCCTTAACTGAATGTGGGGTGCTTCAATACATAAGTTTGCCAGCTAATGTTGCAGTGACAGTTTGGCCCTGCCTTGGTCTACACATAGTACTTGCTTTGTAAGGGCCTTTTTCAGTGTTTGTACACATCGTTCTGCAGCCCTGTTTGAAGCTGAATGGTAGGGAGGTACATGGATATGTTTAATTCCATTGGAAATCATGAACTGTTGAAATTCTGCTGAGGTAAACTGGGGCCCATTGTTGGACACCACTTCCCCTGGCAAGCTATTTGATGCAAACAGGTTCCGTAGTGCTTCTGTGGTCTTGGCCATTGTTATTGTGGACATTAAAATAACCTCCAGCCATTTAGAATGACTGTCCACAATAATGAAATACTGCTTGTTTTTTTCAGCAAAATCAGTATGGATTCTCTGCCACACCCATGTAGGCCATTTCCAGGGATGAAGGGGTGCCACTGGTGGCATGTTCTAAACCATCATGTATACTCCACAGCCCTGCACCTTCTGCTCAATGTCCTTGTCTAGTCCAGGCCACCACAAGTAGCTCCTTGCTAGGGCCTTCATTGTGCATATCCCTGGATGTTCACTGTGCAAGTCCTCCAGCAATCTGGTCCTATAACCTGGGAGTAAAATAACATGCAGTCCCCAAAGTATGCAGCCCTGCTGTGCTGATAGCTGATCTCTTTGGGTCAAATAAGGATGTTATTGCCTTGTTGGTCTCATAACCAGGCCAGTCTATTTGGGTGAATTCCCCACATGTGAAAGAATAAGATCCTTATGTTTCCCTTCTGCGATATCGCTTGAGAACACAGGTAATTCTCCAACACATGATAGGAAGAAAACATAGCTTTAGGTGATTTTGGTATATGAAAAGAAATTGAAAATCTGCTTCTACCTATGACTGAGATATAATTGAAACAAATTACAGTAGGTCTCCATGGTAGGAGGAGGGTGGGGTGTGGAGGGTCTTTATTTAGGGTTAAGTAAATACGAATTAGGTAATGTTGCTCTGTTATAAGTTGTTTAAAAGTGACTAAAATGTAAATATGTAAAATACAAAAATAAAATATTTAAAAAAATGAAAAAACATCTGCCTCTTCAGCTGAGGTTGCCTGTCCTTGGCATGGAAACCAGGATAGAACATCCGCATTACCATGTTCCCCCAATTTCTGATATTCAGTATTGCACTGATAAGCAAGCAAAATTAATGCCCATATATGTATCCTTACAGCTGGTAGTGTAGGTATTGTTGACTTTGGGCCCCAAATGGCCATCAGAGGTTTATAGTCATAACAAGTGTGAATTTTCAACCATAAAGTTCCTTTCACTACTGGATAAAGTCCTTGATACATATGCAGTAGACCTTTCTTTGCCATCTTCCATTACATGGGATATCACTTCCCCCACCCCATATGGTGCGGCATCACAGGCTAGCCTCAGTTGCTTCTTCATATTATAATGCACTAAGACTTGACTGTTTAAAAGTCGCTGTTTGCATTTATTAAATGCTGTGTCACATTTATTTGACCACTTCCAAGGCTTATCCTTCTTTAGTAGCTTATGTAAAGGTTTCAGGGTAGTTGCCTGGCCTTCTAAAGACCAACCATAATAGCTCAGTAATCCAAGGAAAGATCAAAGTTCAGTGACATTGGTGGGGTGGGGCTGTTTCTCTATGGATATAACCTTTTTGCAATCCTTTTGCATCCACTACATATCCTAGATATTCCACACTGGGCTGTGAAAACTTACATTTCTTCAGCTTTACACGGACCCCACAGGACTCAAGCCAAGTAAGCACTTAATCCAGTACCTTTAAATGTTCCCCTTTTGATCGGCTTGTGATAAAGATGTCATCTAGGAAGCACACCACATGATCCAGTTCTTGCAAAATGAAGTTCACTACTGACTGGAAAGTAGCAGGAGCACTAGAAATGCCATATGGTAATCTACGGTATCTGTACAATCCCTGATGGGTGGTTATAGTCAGATACTCCTCAGAATCTGAGTCCAATTCAGGTTGCTGATAAACATTTGACAAGTCCAGTTTTGTGAAATAGATCCCACCTGCCAGAGTGACAAATAAATCTTCAGCATTTGGAAGTGGAAATGTCTTATCATCAATACCTTGATTTATAGTTACTTTATAGTCACCACATATGCAAAGGGACATGTCTGACTTTGGTACTAACACAATTGGTGGTACCCATCTACTTTGCTCCACCTTGGAAATTGTGCCACTGGCCTCTAACCTTGCTAACTCTTTATCCACAGCCTCTAAAAGAGCAATAAGGCACAGGCTGTGGCTTGTGAAACAAAGGTTCTATTCCAGGTCGCAACTTTATTTTTGCTTTAAAGTTCTTTATGGGCCCCAGCTGTTCCTCAAATACTGCTTTATGGTTAATCAAAATCTCTTTTACTATGCTACTCTATGAAGTCACACTCTGTGCCACCTGGAAAATATTTGAATAGTTTGCCTGATATGTTTAAGCCAGTTCCATCCTATCAGTGCTGGCTTATCTCCCTTGGCTATAACCAGTGGCTAAACAGTCGACTGCTCTCCATGTGTAACTTACACTTCTACATTTCCAAGTAAAAGAATTTCATCTCCTGAATAAGTTATGAGTTGGAGTGAGTTACGCTTCAAAGGAATATGGGACATATTTTGTTTGTAGACTGGCTTTGGAACTATTGTTAATGTTGCTCCAGTGTCCAGCTGCATATTCACAGGAGTACCGTCTAAGTGCATTTTAATAGTTATCCCTTTTTCACCTTTACATGCTGTGTACACTGTAAATAGTTTAAAACAGACATCTTCAGCACTGCTGCTTACATCCAAACTCTCCTCTACACAGTGTGCTACAACTGGTGCCCTCCTGGTTTTACAGCTGTGTGCAATATGCCCAAGTTTTAGACACTGGTGGAGTTTTTCATTTTTAAATTTGCAGATGTTAGGTGAATGCGTCCCGACTTCCCATGTTTGTATTCTTTCCCCCCAAATTGCTTTGGACATCCCCTCTTTTTCAGTACATTTACTACTGGGGAACTGTTTAGCTGCAGTAGCCGCACTACCCCACACTTTGTGTACACCACCAGGCTGAAAAGGTATCTTCCCTACAAGCTCCTGTGTATTTTTGGAGGCCAGTTACATGGTTAAGATCATTTCTGAAGCAGACTGGAAAGTCAGGACCTTTTCAGACAATAGACATTTTGTATCAATTTGCTTTTTAAACCACACTCTAATCTGTTCCTGAGTGCTTCACTCAGAAGAGTTCCAAACTCGCAGTTGTAGACTGTTGCTTTAAAGAGCAGCTGATGCCTCAAAAAAAAAATCTTCAGAAAATATATTAGGTACAATTCAGCTTGCATTCCATATATATTTTTTTATAGATTTCTCCGCTGTTATTTCTTAGTAAGAAAATTTGCATGAATACATCATTTTTATCTCTTATAGTTCATCTGCCTCTATAGCTTACTCCCTACTTCAGATTATAATCCTCTGTTGTGACATCACAATTGATTGCCATGGGAGTAACTGTGATGCCACAAGCAGTGCATTATGGCCTCAGGTAGGGAGAAAGTAATAGGAATAGATTAACTCTCCAGGAGCAAAGATCCTGTTTTCATGAAAATGACCTCAGTAATAAATAGTGGAAAGGAAAAAACAGAACTGATGTGAAATACAAGTTGGACTTTGTCTAAATAGTATGTTTTGTTTAAGTTCTCCTGAAGGCATCAGCTGCTGTTTAAGGCTACAATATAATCTACAATGTAATCAGCTATTGTTTCACCATCTTTCTGATCCTGGTGATAAAATCAAAAGTGCTCAGCAATTATTAGTGGTTTGGCCTTATAATGTTCTGTTAAAGTCTGAGCAAACTGCAGACAGGATTTATCTTTTGTTTTTTCTGAGACTATTAAATTCTTTAACAATCCATAAGCTTGTGGTCCAATTACAGACAGGAAAACACTTATGTGTTTTTCTTCTGATATGTCATTTGCATTCATCCACATTTAAAATCACTCCAGTTAGGACTCAAAATCTTCTTTTGTTTCATCAAACTCTGAAATTCTTCCCATCTGAGCCATGGTGATACAGTGTCCCATTCCCTTTTGGACAAGCACACTTTCCGAGAAAGTTACCACCTTGTCGCCAGAAACTATAATATACTTACTGGAAGGAGTACCAAACAACAGATAGTATGGATTGCAACTTTCCACCATTTTTATTCTCCCTCTCTGTCTGTCTCCAGTCGCCACTGTGACATCATCTCACTGAGCCATACAAGGCATTCAAACAACATGAAGTCTTGCTATATTATGACAAGCTGCAGTTTGTCCCACCACTAGAATTGCTCCGGAGGTGAAATAGTTAAATCCATTCCATGAATGGAACTTTGAGCACGAGCTCTAAGATAGAAGCTCTGTCTGTGTAGTTTCAAACCTGAACTGTCAGATTCTTTACTCCGCCTCACTGAACAGTCGCTCCGGAGATTTCTCCTACTGCTCGGTTCATTTCTCGTTTAACAGGGTGTTTTCTCGGTTCGATTCAACCGAGAATAGTTTTATTTTAACCGCAAACCGCTCGTTCAAGCTCTGTCTGTGGTATCGTAAGTCATTTAAAATTGTATTTTCTGTGTGGAACTTGTAAGTTTATCGGTTCGGTTTTGAACCGATCAGCTGGGTTAAAAGCTTAAAAATTTTAAAGCTTGTCATTTTAGAGTGCGGTTCCTGGTTCTTATCGGTTCTAAAAAAAACGAATTTATTTACGTTTTTTTCCAATACCCGTGACATGGTTAGGAACCGATAAGGGTGTCTTGCCTGGCACTGCCGTTCAAAGGGCAAGTTTTTCTGGTTAGGCTGGCATTATGTCTGAGAAACCGAAAAGAAAAACCGGGCCCACTGGGTTTCAACACTGTGATGTCTGTGGGGAAGTCTTTGACAAGGCTGACCCACACACCACATGTGTTTATTGTCTGGGGTTTGACCACCTCCAGTCAGACTGCCAGATTTGTAAGAATTTCCCTGCAGCCACCCTGGAAAAGAGATTGGGCAGGCTCAGGGAACGAGAGGCCAAAAAGTCCACTGACCCGGATGGCCAGCCCGGTTCGGTGCCAACCGAATCGGAGGGAGTGCCCTCTGACCAGGGCGAGACTTCCTCGGGCAAAAGAAAAGCTGGTTCGGAGGAACCAGTTCCAGTAAAGAGAACAAGGAAGTCAGCAGGTTTGGAGTCCAAAATCCCTTCTCCAACTGCTGCAGAGATAGCAAGAGCTATTCAAATTGTCTAGTCACTGTCTCGTCCCGTCCGAACCGCCACTATCTGGTAAAAGGTCGGTTCGTCCGGTTCCATCGTTCAAGAATATGAGGTTGAGGAGTTTTATGAACCAGAGGAGGGGGAGGATGATTATGAACAGTATGAATGTGGCTGGGAGGGTCTGGGTGTGCCCATTGAACCGGACATTTCCCCAGACAGACCTTTAGAATCTCCCCCTATGCTTTCTGAGTCCCCCTCTCATTTTATGTTTTACAAGAAAGTTGCTGAAACCTCCATCTTCCTTTTGGAAGAAGCTGTGGATGAGCAAGAGGAGCCTGATTTTGTAGAAATGATGGATATTCCAGAGTCTAGAGATTGTCTATTCCTTTGCATAAGTCTTTTAGGAAACAAACAATAAAAATCTTAAAACTCCTAATTCTGTGTCTCTTGTAGGTAAAAAGATGGACAGAAGGTACACATTGTCAGGTCCTGATACAGAATTCCTTTCAGCAATGCAGTCATTTGGGGTAGTTCAGGCTGCAGCCTGTGATAAAGCTAATATTCCCCTGGCTCACATCCTCCTGACAAGGATTCCAGAAAGATTGATGCCATGGCAAAAAACAGTACATGGCAGCTGCCCTTGGACTCCAGGCAAGCAAATTATATGGCTTATGTAGCAAGGTATCAGAAATCTAGATGGAATACTGTTGTGAATTAGCCAAACAAGCCCATGGCCAGCTTGCTAGCGAGCTGGAACAGGTGGCTGCCGATGGCATTGAGGCTTCTAAGGTGCAGTTTCATGCTGCTGTGGATGTTAATGATGTCTCCTCTAGAGTCATGGCCACATCTGTAGCTTTTCGAGGTTGGCCTGGCTCAGGTGTACTAGCCTCTCACAGGATACCCAGACTAAGGCTATGGATTTTTCTGGTGGGAAATTCTCTGTTTGGGGAGCAGACAGAGAATTATATGAAAAGATGGATGAATATAGGACTACTTACAAAAGCGCCCAAGCTAAGGAGCGGCAAGCCACTCCCCAGAGGCACACCCCCAGGGGTAGGGGTAGACCTTTCCACAGGCCTTTCTACCAAACTCAGGCCTCCTCTGCTTATGCTCAGAGGGGGTTCTTCAGAGGCAGAGGCAGACGGGGTGTGGGCAGGCCTGCTCCACCCTCAGCCTAAAGCTCCTGCCAAGCAGGCACCCTGATGGGGTGCCCAGGGCCGATTCTCCTTTACCAGTAGGGGGCAGGTTGGCTTACTTCAGTCAGAACTGGGTGTCTTTAACCTCATACAAGTGGGTTCTGGAAGTAGTAAGCCAGGGTCTGGTTCTCAGCTTCAAAAAGATCCCCAAGATGAGAGCCAGGCCTTTTCTACCTGCAAGTTCTTTAGAGACCCTTGCTCTAGAAGCAGAGGTCTCAACCCTGTTGGCTCTCAGAGCAGTAGAAAGGGTTCCTCCCCTACACCAGGGCAGGGGTCTGTATTCCAGATACTTCCTTACCCCAAAAGACAGGAGAATGGCGGCCCATCTTAGACCTCAGATATCTAAACAAGCATCTTTTGAAACCAAAGTTCAGAATGGTAACTCTGGCAATGATTTTACCTTTCTCTAAGGCCAGGGGCTGGCTAGCTTCCTGGACCTCAAGGATGCCTATTTTCACGTCTAATCAGAAGCTCCCACGAAAGTACCTCAGATTCGAACTGCCCTCAGGTCATTACCAGTTCAGAGCAATGCCCTTGACTTGACCTCTGCCCCAAGGGTATTCACAAAATGTCTGGCAGTAGCAGTGGCTCACTTAAGGAGGCAAAGGATTGCTGTTTTCCCTATCTAGATGACTGGCTCATTGTAGGCCAGTCCCCAGCACAGGTAAAATCTCACCTGCAAGTCACCCAGCAGCTTCTCACCTCCTGGGCTTCCTGCTAAATCTACCAAAGTCGGTTCTGGAATCAGTCCAGGTACTCACCTTTATAGGTGCAGAATTGGACACAAACCGGCCAGAGCTTTTCTTCCTTAGAAAGGGTAAGGAACTTGGTGGCTCTGGCCTCCTTCACTCTGCGTGGGTCTCTTGACCAGCAAGACACTTTGCAGCTCCTGGGTCACATGGCTGCATCCACAGCTGTAGTGCAGGGAGCAAGATTTCAGATGAGAGACATTCAGTTTCACTTGAGAACCTATTGGTCTCAGAGAAGAGACCCCTTTCCAAGTTGGTCCCAGTGACTCGAACCTTGATCCAGACCCTCCAGTGGTGGCAGGATCAGAGCAATTTAAGATTGGGGGTTCCCTTCATTCCCCCTGCTCACATGTTGACTCTCACTACAGATGCTTCCCTCCTGGGGTGGGGAGCCCACATGGGCGACCTCTCCACTCAGGCAGTGTGGTCTCCCCAGGAATCTCTGTTCCACATCAATTTGCTGGAACTTAGAGCTGTCTTTTTAGCACTTCAAGTGTTTTCTGCATCTGTTCAGAACAAAGTGGTACAAGTCAGAACAGACAACACCACAACAATGTGGTACATCAACAAGCAGGGGGGCACTCGGTCTTCGGCCTTGTGCACCGAGGCAATGAAGTTGTGGTCTCTGGCCTATTCCCTGAACACTTCCCTCATAGCAGTTCACCTTCCAGGAAAGGACAATGTTCTAGCAGATGCTCTCAGCAGGATTTCTCAGGGCCATCACGAATGGTCCCTGGATCCTCAAGTACTGGGGATAGTCTTTGCCAGATGGGGCACCCCTCAGATAGATCTTTTTGCAGCCCCAGACAATCACCAACTTCCACTGTTCTGCTGCAGGCCTCCAGTGTTGGGCTCAGTCCCCCTGGACGCCCTCCTTCTGGATTGGGAAGGGAAGTTTCTTTATGCTTTTCCCCTTCCCTCTCCTATTCAAAGTGTTAGTCAAAATCAGATCCCAGCCTTGCAGGGTGATTCTGATTTCCCGATGGGCCAGGCAGCCCTGGTACCACTCCTTCTGTCCCTGACAGTCAATCTTCCCCTGTGTCTCCCCAGGAATCACAACCTATTATCCTGTGCCCAGGGGAGAGTTTGGTATCCGAACCTCAAATCCCTCAACTTCAAGGCCTGGCTCTTGAGGAGTTAGAATTTGCTGACTTACACCTCTCTCAGGGTGTTCTTGAAATTCTAAAGGCTTCTAGGAAGCCTTCCACTAGGGCTACTTATAATTCTAAATGGAAAAGGTTTTCCATTTGGTGTTCTGGGAAGCATATTTCCCCAGAATCTGCTGATTTGCCCATTGTGTTAGATTACATGGTCCATCTTAATTCCTTGGGCCTCAGACCAGCTACCCTGAGAGTTCATTTGGCAGCTGTCTCTGCTTTTGTTTCAGCAGGAAAGTCATCCTCTCTTTCCGCTCACCCTGTGTTTTCCAAGTTTTTTAAGGGATTACTCCATACTAATCCACCTTTTCGGGATCCAGCCCCTGCCTGGGACCTTAATGTTTGCATTGCCCAGTTAATGCAACCCCCTTTTGAACCTCTGTTTTCTGCAGAGCTGAAGTTTCTAACTTGGAAAACTGTTTTCCTAGTGGCTATCACTTCTGCTAGACGCATGAGTGAGTTGCAAGCCTTGTCAGTAGAAACTGACTTTATTTCTTTCCACAGGGATAAGGTGGTCCTTAGGACTAACAGGAAGTTTTTGCCTAAGGTGGTTTCAGATTTCCATCTTAATCAATCTATCTCCCTTCCAGTATTTTTCACTGATCACTCCTCTTCTGGTGAGAGGAGATTGCACAGTTTGGATGTTAAGAGGGCCCTTAGTTACTATTTAGAACGTACCAAGGGTCACAGGTTCGAATCCCTCCAACTTTTCCTCACTTATGGTGAGGTTGGGAAAGGGAAACCTGCCACTAAGAGATCAATTGCCAGGTGGATTGTCTCTTGTATCCAATTTTGTTATCAGAAACTGGGCAGAGATCCCCCCTCTGGCTTGAGGGCTCATTCTACCAGAGGTACAGCCGCGTCTCTAGCTGCTGCCGGAGACATCCCTATATTGGAGATATGTCAGGCTGCTACTTGGAAAACAGTACACACTTTCACCAAGCATTACTCCCTGGATGTCCAGGCTAGGAGAGATGCTCAGTTTGGCACAGCTGTGCTTCAGAGCCTATTCCCTAAGTAGGTTCTGTCCCTCCTCCATGGAGGTACTGCTGTGTAGTCTGCAACTTGTCTATAGCAAGACTTCATGTTGTTTGAAGAAAAAATTACTCACCTTAGTAATGTTGTTTCTTCTAATGGAGTCTTGCTATATCATGACCTCCCCCCCAGCCTGCCCCTCTCAGAACTTCTACTTGGGTATGGTGTGGGCAACCTAGTGTGGGCACTATTTTATGCCCTTTTAGGCGTCACCTTCTTTTGGTGTTTGGGGTGTGGTGTTTATTATTCTCTTGTGTTATTTCTCATATTGTTAAATTATATTATTAATTCTGGTCCCTGACTTGAGTCTTTGGTGTTGGGACCAGCAATGGGTGTTATTATTTAGGTAGCCAGTTGGCTAGTGTAGGTTACAGCTTCCACACAGACCCTAGTGAGTTTTTGCTCGTAAAGATCTGACAGTTCAGGTTTGAAACTACACAGACAGAGCTTCTATCTTAGAGCTCGTGCTCAAAGTTCCATTCATGGAATGGATTTAACTATTTCACCTCCGGAGCAGTTCTAGTGGTGGGACAAACTGCAACTTGTCATAATATAGCAAGACTCCATTAGAAGAAACAACATTACTAAGGTGAGTATTTTTTTCTTTTGGGCTCTGTAGTTCACAGGAAATATAACAGTCTGCAATGCAACACAGTAAACCCTGGTTTACTATAGTAGATACCCTTATAAGATATTATATATAACAGAAGTATGTAACAGATAAATGCAGAGCAATGAATAGATCAGAGAGTACTAGAAGGAAGGTGAAATAATAGGGGGGTGGGTTTGGAGACAGAAAACTGGAGAAGGTGGAAAGGAGGGTGTATGTGGGGGTGGAAATAAGGAGGAAAGGTAAGGGAGGTATGGGATGGCAGGGGGGTAATAAATAGAGAGAAATTAAAGACAGAGAAACTATAAACTTGGTGAACCATTTAATTATGGAAATGGTTTCAAATCCCATTCAACATTTAAACCATTTGGTTGCAAGCTATTCAGAGTGAAAACCCGGAAGCTTTCATGCTGGAGGATTCTTTTAAGTCTGTCTCCTCCTTGTGAATTTTGCTTTACACATTCCAGTCCCATAAACTGTAATGCACTGGGGTCAGCACTGTGGTTTTCACAAAAGTTCTGGCCTACTAGGGTATTATCTGTTGGCCTGCCAATACTGCATATATTCTCTTGCATTATCTGCTAAAGAGGTCTGATAGTTCTCCCAATTAATAACTTGTGACATGAATACCAGGGGCCCAATATTCAAAGAATTGTTCACGGGCAAAGTTTGCCCTGCCCGACTGTTAGCACTGGCCCACAACTCAGTGCTTGCAATATTCAAAGGAACAGCCCGCGGGCAAACACAGCTGAATACAGCGTTCAAACAGAGGTGTTCAAAGCCAAGCCCAGAGTGCAGTGCAAAGATTGTCCAGCACTGAAGATAGTTCTGAACATAGCAAATTGGCAGTGCAAACAGTTATAGCTGTCCAGTGCACACAAAGTTGGTGTGAGGCACAAGCAAACCATGCAGCCACTGGGGGTACTAGCACAGAAGGGGTGCAAGAAAATAGTCAGAATAGGCAGGGAGCAGTATGAAATGCAAAAAACAAAAAAAGAGACAAACCGAAGGTATTGGCAATACACATGTAATGAGAAAAGTAGTACCACAGTGAGAATGTACAGTGGGGCAGAAGGGCGGAGACGGGGCAGTGAGCCTGGTGAAGGGGGCAACAGACATATATCTGCATGGGATGCCAGTAGGCCTCAAATTGGTCCTGACTATGCACACAGGGAGGTCACACAGAACCCTGACATGGAGCAGGTGATAGCAGACTGAATGGCACACAGCACGGGGACATAGGAGGATGGAAGACAGCCATGCCAATAAGGACACAGCCACAGACTGGGTGCAGATAGAGGCCACCCTGGTGCGCCACTCAAGTGGGGAGATGGTCAAAGTACAGGGACTGTCTCAGGTCAATGGACAGCCACAATTCACACATAGGCCATCATATAAAAACACAGACGTTTGGAGTGTCACTGGTAACAGGGTCGGTGCTGTCTAAAAATACAGAGACATAAGACACAGAACAAGGCAGCACTCACAAGTCAAAAAGTAAAGAAAAGCCAAAATGATAGTGATTCAAACAGCCAGAGCCCGCGGCTACAACCCAGCACTTTGAGTCCAAGGCGTGGCTCTTTGTCAGGGTTGTAGCCGTGGACTCTGGCTGTTTGAATCACTACCAGTTTGGGTTTTCTTTACTTTTTGTCTTGCGAGTGCTGCCTTGTTCTGTGTCTCATAGGCTATCGTATGCAGGAGATGTGCTGGAGGACACACAGGGAAGAGAATGAGTCTGGCAGCATGCCAACACAACCACCAAGCCCAGAACACTGTACAGGTAGAAGTGCAACCACAGACACCACCAGGACCACCAGTGGAGACCCTGTAGGAAACAACAGGCATGGACATACTCATGGGGGGAAGCTGGGCAGTGAGGGCACCCCATCAGTACACAGGGAACTGGTCATACAGCACAACAGCAGATGCAGGACACAGGAGAATAACATATCATAACATCTTAAATAACCTATTTTTTGTGCTTTGAGTGGAATTGTGATTGTTTTTTGCTGGCTTCACTAGCTAGAAAGTTTAGTGCATAGTGGGGGAATGGTGCTAATGGTCTGACCAAGGGCCTCAGCTACCTGATTGTTTCTGGAAGGCACAAGCTGGTCCCATCCTCCCTGCCCCTCACCCCATCGGCCCTAGGTCCATGATTCCTTTATACCAGGGGTTCGGACATCACAACCCCAAAAGGACAAAAGACATGCATCTGTCATAGCAGAAGCAGACATCCAGGAAAGGAACAGCAAGTGAAGAGGTGACTGCTATCTCAGTAGAAGGGAAGTAACTGCAAAACAAGGAGCTTTCATTGTTATTTGTTTTCATTGGTATTTGCATTGTGGAAAGGAGGGGTAGGAGTTTGAAGAAGGCAGTGCAATAGTTGCTTAAAGTCTCTTTCTGGGTGTGGACAGGAGGGAAAGGAATGTTAGTTACTCAATCTACTTAGAAGTGTACGACAAAGGGGGTAAGGGAAATGAAGAAAAGGAGAAGAATGTTTTGCACTGATGGGGGGAGAGGGAAGACTTGGGGAGTGTTTGGTATCCTGCATCTGGAAGGGTGGGGGCCAATGAGGGCAACGAGAGCAATGGGTAGGGTGGTTGGCTGCACAACTCGCGGCCTCAATCTTTCTAAAAATTGTCTGGAGGGTGGGGGAGGTTTAGGTGCAACCACATACAGAAACTTAAAAGGGAGATCGAGGGTCTGCAGGAGTAACTAAGACAGGCAAGGTAGACTGGAGGCAGTTATAGCCCAATACTGGAGGGAGGGAGGGAGGAGGGGAGATGAGGGAGGGCAACTTAAGCCAACAGTGGTGAGGAGAGGAGAGTTTCAGAAGAAGGGAAGCGGAGAAAAAGGGGCCCAGGCCAGGAAGAATGGTCTCTGGGGAAACCAGGTCAGGAGACAAAAGACAAACGGAAGGAGGAGACAGGGAATTGTGAGGGGAGGAGGAGAAGTGGCAACAGTCATGGAGTGGAAAGGAGGACACAGGTTACTATGAGGAGAGAGGAAGCAGGCATTGGAGAAGGGTCTTTGGAAAATTGTTTTGCAGTGCTAGAGGGGAAGGAGGAGAAGGGAGGTGATGAAATTGGAAGGAGGAGTAACTGATAAATGCCTGGACCAAACTGGAGCACGGGGGTGGGGGAGTTCTGCTAGGGGAATTACAACAGGGGCAGAAGGGGGAAATACTGTGCAGGAGGAAGAAGAGGAGCCAGGAATGAGAGATGGAGTGGAATGTAAGCAAGCAGGGAGTAAGAGGGGTGGAATCTTAGTGCTGGGGGGGCTCAATACTAAGAGGAGTCAGGTGGGGTAGCAAAGGGGAGAGGCATAGTCGCATTTTGGTGGAGGCCATGCCAGGAATGACAGCAGAAAGGGTGGGGCAATCTGTTCTGAAATATGCTAGAAAGGGTAGGGACAAGCCTAATATAATTATACATCTTGGGACGAATGACCTGGCTGACAAGACAGTAGATATAGTCCAGACGAGGTTTGAGGAACTAGGACAATTATGTGAGGGGGCAGAAAGATGAGTAACTTTTTCAGAGATACTTCCAGTGCCCAAGGCAAGCACAAAAAGAAAGCTGAGAATAGAGGAATTTAATGTGAAGGAAGGACTGAAATGTGTAAGGGAGGAAGGAGAGGAGGGTAGTATGGAGTCACTTTGGATGCAAATCCAGGATTCCAAGAATAGGACTTTCAGAATGGGAGTGGTGTACAGGCCACCCTCTCAGATGGAGGAGTTAGACACGGAACTAGTGGGACAGATCAGGAGGACCTGCAAGAAGGGTTGTGTGGTGACTGTGGAGGACTTCAATATGCCAGGAGTGGACTGGAGTACCCCAATAACCAGGAATAGAAGCTGGTACTGCTGGATGCATTCCAGGACACCTTCTTGATGCAAATGGTCAGTGAACCAAGCAGGTTAGGGAATATCCTTGACCTTGTGCTGGCAAATGGGGAGTTTGTGAGGGAACTTGGGTTGAGGAATCACTGTCAGGGAGTGACCACCACTCAGTATGGCTCACATTGGATAGGGGCAAGAAAGGAGTGGAATCTGGTACAAGAGTGCTGGACTTCAGGAGAGCCGACTTTGGGAGGATGGGGGAAGTGGTAAAGGGGTACCTGGCCAGAATTCAACCTAGTATGGGCACTAACCAGAGATGGGAGCTCATAAAGATGGGGATAGTGGAGGCAACCAGAACCTGCAGCAAGGCCCAGAGCAAGAAGGCTAGGGCTAAGACCCTTGCTGAGACCCTTGTTCTTGCTACATCCTCCTACAACCTGCGATCCAGCAGCTCCCATGCCCTCCTGGTACCTAAAACCCACACACAAATGAGTGACTGAGCCTTCTCGCTGCATGCTTCAGGGTTTGGAACTCTCTTCCAACTAGCACTCGGCCCTCTCCCTCGCATCTTCACAGCTTTGAAAGTCTCTCTCTGGGGTTTTCTCAAACGCTGCCATCTGTCTCTGCATTAGACAAACCCTCTCAGCCTGAGATGCCCCAAACTAACTGAGATGCTACCAAACATTACGACGTGGGCAGAGCACAACTGTGCTCATACTCCTCCTGTTCTCACAGCATATATAAAATGGACCATTTAGGCCCACCGGCAAAACAGGATGAGCACTATAACTGTGCACCTTCTCTCGACTGGGCCCACTCTATCCCAACTGTGATCCTCCTTATTCTAACTGCTAGCCTTACAACTTGCTGCCTGGAGCGATGAATTCACACTGCACTTCTTCCTACTGACTGCAATGTTTAATACTGTATTGTAATACCTGTTTTTGGTATTGTTGTCTTACAATGTCCCTGTGTTCTGGTCACTTTATATTAACTCTTCACTACTATTTGCCTGATGAAATCTGATGCTTGTAAAGTCCCTGTTGTGCTAAGTCTATGTAATGTAATCCTCCACTTGTATTTGCCTGATGTTCATGTATGTACCTTGCAATCTCCCGGGTCACACTTGAAAATAAGCACTTGACTGTCTAGTGTGCTTACCCGGTTAACAAAAGCAAATAAAAATAAAAAATTAATAAGAAACTGAGCTGGGTAAGCAAGGAGGTCATGGAAAAGGTAAGGAGGAAAAGAGCTGCCTTTAGGAGGTACAAGAAAACAGGGAGGGGGGGAGGACAAGGAGGAGTACCTGAAGGAATCAAAGGAGGTGACACGGGCAGTAAGGGGAGCTAAGACATCTACGAAGCTCAGGCTGGCACAAGGCATTAAGAGGGAGAAGGACTTATTTAGGTACATCAGGGAGAAAAGGAACTGTAAGGACCACATAGTAGGGATTAGGTAGGAGGGGGGTTGGGTGGAAGCAGGGTGCGATAAGGTAGAAGCGCTAAATGATTACTTCCAGCCTCGGTATTTACTAAGGATAAGAGGGGGTGATATCCAAGGGGGAGGAATGACAGAAACAGGGAGGGAGGGGGTGACAGATGGGGAACTCATGGAGGCCAGAGTTCTGGAGGGTTTGAATGCACTGAGGGTGGACAAGGCGCCAGGCTCAGATGGCATCCACACCAGGGTACTGAAGGAGCTGGCAGAGGTCCTTGCAGGACCTTTGGCAGACCTATTTAATGCCTCACTACACTCAGAGTGTGTACCTCAGGATTGGAGGATGGCTTATGTGGTGCCCCTCCACAAAAGTGGACCCAAGAATGAACCGGGGTACTACAGACCAGTGAGCCTCAAATCCATCGTGGGTAAGTTGATGGAGACTATCTTGAAGGAGAGGCTGGTGGCCCTCCTGGAGGCCAAAGGACTACAGGACAGCAGACAGCATGGCTTCATACATGGCAGATCCTGCCAAACCAAACTGGTGGAGTTCTATGACTGGGTAACTAGGCAATTGGACAAGGGCCATACAGTGGATGTTCTGTATCTGGACTTCAGTAAGGCATTCAACTCGGTGCCACATTGGAGGCTGGAAGGTAAGTTAGAAGGCACAGGGGCAGGTGCAAAGCTGGTGAGATGGGTAGGGAACTGGCTTCAGGGAAGGCAACAGAGGGTGGTGGTGGGTGGGGAGCTCTCACACCCAAGGGTAGTGACAAGCGGTGTTCCACAGGGCTCGGTGTTGGGACCAGTGTTGTTTATGATATTTATTGCAGACATATCATTAGACATCAAGAGCAAGATCAGTCTGTTTGCTGATGATACCAAGATGGGAGCAGTGGTGGATGATCTAGGGGGATGGCAGGGGTTGCAGGATGATCTGGAAAAGCTGGAAACCTGGTCAGACACTTGGCAACTGGGGTTTAATGCCAAAAGTGCAAGGTGCTGCATTCTGGGGTGAAGAACCCAAGAAGGAGTTACCAGTTAGGGGAGTGCAGCTAGCCAAGACAGAGGAGGAGAAGGATCTGGGGGTGTGCATTACAGGGTCAATGAACAACTCGGCACAATGTAGGAAGGCAGCTGCAAAGGCCAACAAAATGCTGGGTTGCATTGCAAGGGGTATATCCTCTGAGAGGAGAGGAGGCTGAGGGAGTTGAACATGTACTTGCTGGAGGAGAGGAGGGACAGGTGAGACATGATTGAAACCTTTAAGTACATGAAAGGAATAAACAAGACAGGTACAGAGGGGCTGTTCAAAGTAAGGGAGGGGAGGGACACCCGGGGCCTGATATGAGACTGGAGGGAGGAAGGTTCAGGAGGGAGATGAGGAGACACTTTTTTACACAGAGGGTGGTTGCTGGGTGGAATGTGTTACCGGCAGAAGTGGTATCCAGTAGAACAGTGGACTGCTTTAAAAGGGGCTGGGACAGGGCATGGGGAGGGTCAGTGGAGGGGAAGGGTGGAAAGGAGGGGCAGCTGCAGAATAAGAGATGCTAGCTGCACATTCAAGCAGACTTGATAGACCTCTATACCTTTATCTGCTGGCAAATTTCGTATGTTAGTATGTTTGTAAAACCACCAGGAAGCAAGCAAGAAATATCAGAACTATGTACAATAAAAAAATTATCTGTCTGGAAAGGGGGGGGGCACATGAAAAAAAGAATGGGAAATGCTGGTCGGCAAAATCTTAAGTAAGTAAGCGATTTACACTTGTAAGGTGCAATAAACAGTAACACAACAATTTTAAAACACAGTCAAAATGGTCATAATTTAACTCAATAAATACATAAATAATCATAATAAAACAGTTTAACAGTGAAATAAAACTATAAAACTATAGCTGGGGATGCATGGTAGTCCTAGGGTGTGCTCGGGGGTGGCTGCGCAATGCACACCAACTCTTCCACTGCCACAGCAGTCTGTCTGGACAATTCTTCAGTGGCCGCCAGCTGCCTCATCACTATGTGCTGCTGCCGCATGACATGTCCCTCTCCAGCCTCTGGGTGATGGGCCATCGCAGCTGCCTGATGGTCACCTAGGAGGAGAAAAACAATGATGTATATAAGATAAACAGACACTGTGGACCATCTAGGTTAAACTAGCACACAGATCTGTGTCCCCCACCCCACTCCTGCAGTAATTACATCACCATGGCATATGTGAGATACGGGTTGCATGGCCACTCCGGAGACTGCAGACACACCAACACACCCGGACGTTTGGGCATGGGCAGGTTGCACATATGCCCTGCAGCAGCACAGGTCGGGATGGCGGTGCACAAACAGAGCAAATGCCACAGCTACAGTGCATGGGTTGAGTCCTTGGCTGCAGTGACCAATGTGTAGGTGGCCACAATGTGCATCACAGGTGAAACACGGTGGCACAGCAACGTGGCAAGATACACTGGCATTGGAAGGCATGGACGGCATGGATGACCACACCCCCACCCTGTGAGACAGCCACAGAAGGACAGGAATGCCCAATTGTAGTGTTAGCTCATGGGGTTGGCAATGGGTGAGGCCAGCCCCCAGTCACATCCCCTTGCCAGCTACTGCAGTACACAGTCAAATCAAATCAAATCATCTTAATTTTTATAGCACCTTTCAAAACCAAGGCGCTGTACATAAAAAACATATACATAAAGATAAAATTTTTAAAATGAACATTAAAACAAATCAACCATAGCCAGGAAAAGCTAGACTAAATAAATATGTTTTGAACTCCTTTTTAAATCTATCGACAGCTGGGCATTCTCTCAACCAACGAGGTAGAGAATTCCACAGGGTTGGCGCTGAAAAAGCAAAGGCATGAGATCCTGATGTCCTTAATCGAACCCTGGGAATCTCTAGCAATCCCTTGCTGGCGGAACAGAGATGACGGAGGGAGCAGTACGGTACAAGGAGATCTTTCAGGTAACCGGGTCCCTGATCATGTAGGGCTTTAAAGGTTAGTAAACCAACTTGAAGGGGTGATCCGCCACTAAATAGCAGCCCTGCAGTCTTCGTGGAGCACAGGTGCACAAGGACTGGTTCTAGAAGTCCCAGTCAAAAGCCTGGCCGCTGCTCTGCACCAGCTGCAGGTGGCAGATATCAACCCCAGGTAGCCCTAGGTAGAGGGAATTGCAGTAGTCAAGACGGGTAGTGACAAAGGCATGGACCAATTTAGGAAGATCATCCGGAGGAACCAGGTGTTTCACCCAGGTGATATTCCTCAGATGGTAAAAAGAGGATTTAATGACTGCTGACACCTGAGATTTTAGGGTCAAGCCATCATCAAAAATAACGCCCAGGTTACGCACCTAATTGGAGGTAGTGAGCGACATACCACCAAGTAATAAGCCTGATGATTGTCCAGCCCCCCAAACCCACCCCCGGATGACCTGGGTCCACTACCAGCACCTCAGTCTTATCTGGATTCGGTCTCAGCCAGCTGGAACTCATCCAAAGTCTGATCTCAGCACGGCAGTCATTTAGCACGGAAAGTGCATCATCTTGCCCAGGCAGAAAGGACAGATACAGCTACGTATCATCTGCATAGCAGTGAAAACCCAGACTGTATCGCCTGATGATATCTCCCAATGGCAGACATATACATTGCAAACAACATGGGGGCTAGAATAGAACCCTGCAGTATCCCACAAGGCAGGGAGTGAGCGCCAGAGGAATACGTTCCAGTGGCAACTCTCTGAGACCTGTCCGTGAGGTAAGAATGGAACCATTTGAGGACTGTACCAGACAGCCCACAAAACAACCGCAGGTGCTCCAACAGCACCACATGGTCTACAGTGTCAAATGCAGCAGAGAGAGCGAGAAGGACCAGAATGGTGCGTGCCTTTCGATCTCTAGCCATTAGAAGGTCATTCAATACCCAGACAAGGGCAGTCTCTGTGCTATGCTTCTTCCTAAAACCAGACTGGAGAGTATGATAGACATTGTGAGTTGTAAGATGATCATCCAATTGCAGCGCAACCACCTTTTCAATAACCTTACCAACTAATGGCAGGTTAGAGGTAGGCCGGTAGTTAGCTAGACTATCTGGATCCAAGGAGGATTTTTTAAGGAGTGGTCGAATGACCACCTCCTTGAGGTCTGAGGTACAAAGCTCAACACAGGGCAGGACAGTGGTAAATAGAAAAATAGACAAGGACAGTAAGAGCAGGGATGGGGGAAAAAAGGATAAAGCCAACATTAAATGGAGGGCAATGAGTACCAATGCCCGTAGTCTGGGAAACAAGCTTCCTGAGCTAGTAGCCCTGATGGAAGATGAACAGTTGGATATTGTGGCAGTCATGGAAACATGGTACACCGAGAGCCATGACTAGGATGTCAACATACCAGGGTACACACTCTACAGAAGGGACAGGGAAGGTAAAAGAGGAGGTGGAGTAGCTCTATACATAAGGGAAGGGATCAAAGCTACAGAACTAAAAAGTAAGGGGGGGAGGACAAGAGGCACTCTGGGTCACCTTGGAGACAGGGAATGGCATCACAATCCGCACAGGGGTTATATACAGACCCCCGTCTCAAGGAGAGGAAATGGACAACAAAATGATAGAGGACATTCTCAAAATGGCTGAAAAAGGGGAGATACTGTTGATGGGGGACCTGAATATGCCAGATGTTAACTGGATAACAGGTACTGCTGCCATGTCCAAGAGCAGGGTCATTCTCGATGCCCTGCAGGGGGCAGGCCTTAGACAGCTTGTGTTGGAACCCACTCAGGAGGGAGCAATATTAGACCTGGTACTCTCAAATGGAGAGAGGATCACAAATTTAGAAGTCAGTAGACATCTGGGAACAAGTACTACTGCAAAGTGTGCTTCACAATGAGCACAACCATGGAGATAAGCCATACAAAAACAAGGATACTGGACTTTAGAAGAGCTGACTTTGGCAAAATGGGTGAATACCTGAAAATGCACTAGCAAATGACCAAAAGGAGGGGTGGAAGAACAATGGAGAAAAATCAAAACTGCCATCATAGAGGCAACAAGCCTTTGTGTGAAGCAAATAAAGAAAACAAAGCGGAGTAAAAAACCACTATGGTTTTCAAACGAGGTGGCAGGGAAGGTTAAGGAGAAAAAGGCTGCATTCATAAAGTATAAGGAATCACAGAAGGAGCATGACAGGGAACTGTATCAATTAAAGCAGAAAGAAGTGGGGAAGGCAGTCAGACTAGCAAAGGCCCAAACCGAAGAAAAAATAGCCAACTCAGTTAAGAAGGGGATAAAACCTTTATAGGGTACATTAGGAGCATAGAAAGGTTAAGGGAGGGATAGTGAAGATTAATAAAGGAGAGGGAGGTGGGCAGAGGGGACAGTGAAAAGGTAGAGATTCTGAATGAATACTTTTGCTCAGTATTCACAAAAGAAGATGAGGAGGAGTTACCTAAACCAGACAATAGAAGCACTCTGGGAAGGGGAGTTGACACCAGTCCATTCACAGAAGAAAGAGTCCTGAAAGAACTCCTAAAACTCAAGGTGGACAAAGCAATGGGGCTTGACGGGATTCACCCTAGAATCCTACAAGAACTAAGGGAGGACCTAGTGACACCACTGACCACGCTTTTTAACAGATCATGGCAGGATGGGTGGTACCTGAGGACTGGAGGAGGGCAGATGTGATTCCCTTCACAAAGTGGAGCAAGGCAGAAGCGGAAACCACAGACCTGTAAGTTTGACCTCAGTGGTAGGGAAAATGATGGAATCACTTCTGAAAGAAAGAATTGTTGAGTACCTAGAGGCCAGCGGGGCACAGGACCCAAAGCAGCATGGATTTACAGCTGGAAGGTCATGTCAGACGAATCTAATTGATTTCTTCGACTGGGTGACCAAAGTAATAGACCAGGGAGGGGCTGTGGATATGGCCTACCTAGACTTTAGCAAGGCATTTGACACAGTCCTGCACAAAAGATTAATAATCAAGTTAGCCAGCCTTGAAGTGGGTCCCAGGGTGGTAGCCTGGGTAGCAAACTGGCTGCACAACAGGACACAGAAGGTAATAGTGAATGGAACACATTCCAAAGAAAGGGGGGTTACTAGTGGAGTACCTCAGGGCTCAGTACTGGGTCCAGTCCTCTTTAACATCTTTATAGGTGACATTGCAGAGGCTCTGAGGGATAGGTATGCCTTTTGCAGAGGACACAAAGATCTGTAACAGAGTTGATACACAAGGGGGGTAGAAAAATGAGAAGGGACTTGGCAAGGTTGGAGGAATGGTTAGACATGTGGCAACTTAGATTCAATACAAAAAGTGCAAAGTAATGCACCTGGGAAACAAAAACCCAGGAGAAGAGTACACAATAGCAGGGGAGGTACTAACAACAACAAAAATGGAAAGGGACCTGGGGGTAGTCATATCAGATGACCTAAAGGTGGGTAAGCAATGTGAAAAGTCGGTAAGGAGAGCCAGGGGGATACTGGGATGCATAGGAAGGGGCATCACAAGTAGAAAAAGGGAAGTTGTTATCCCTCTGTACAGACAGTTGGTGAGACCCCATCTGGAGTACTGCATGCAGTTTTGGAGACCTCATCTACACAAGGACATAGACAGGATGGAAGCAGTCCAGAGGAGGGCAACTAAAATGGTGCAGGGTCTGCAGCAGAAGCCATATGAAGAGAGACTGAGAGAGCTTAATATGTATACTCTTGATGAAAGGAGGGACAGGGGGACATGATAGAAACGTTCAAGTACCTCAAGGGAATCAACAAAGTCCAGGAGGGTAGCATCTTTCAGAAAAAGAGATTGTAAGAGCAAGGGGCACAATTTAAAGATAGAGGGGGACAGCTCAGGGTAATGAGGAAATTTTTTTCACAGAGAGAGTGGTGGATACATGGAACAGCCTTACTGAGGAGGTCGTTGGTCTAAAACAGTGGGGGAATTCAAACATGCATGGGACAGATACAAGGCAATTATAGTTGGGGGTTGCAGGAAGTAGGCTGTTGGTTAACTAGAATCTGCAGCTTAACCAGTAGGTAGGAAAATGGGAAGACTGGGTGGGCCAAGTGGTCCTTATCTGCCGTCAAAGTCTATGTTTCTATGTTTCTATGTTGAGGGGATCAGGAAAGACCCCCCTCTCCAAAGACTTCCAGACAATGTCAGCAAGGATCAGGCAGATAACTTCTACACATCCCACTGAAAGGGGTGTAGGACCCGGATCCAAACTACAACTGATTGGTCACAATGTTTGGATGATCTTCACAATGTCAGTGAACTCCAGCCGGCGAAAATCTGACCAGAGAGACTGAGTGCATGCCACTTCCTGTTGACCACTGCAATTCCTCATAGGAGAGGTTGGACCAATGCCAGACCTGATGCTGGCAACTTTATCTGCAAAAATCGAGCGAACTCCTCGCATCTCAGCTGAGAAAAAGCTTCTCTGGGCTGGAGACAGATTGGACTGCACAATCTGTCAACAGTCCGGAAAAGCTTAGCCAGTCGATTCTGTGCAGCAGAAATCTCCCTTGACAGGAATTCTGCCTTCTTACGGGTGATTTCTGATTGATAGCTATCATAATGTGCCATCAACCTAAGCCTGTCAGCATCATGGCCGGACTTCCGCCAGACTCTCTCCAACCTTCGGCTAACTCGCCTTAACTCCTTCAAGGAGCCATCAAACCAAGGGCTCCTTGAACGAAGGATGAGAGGCCGAACACGAACAGGAGCAATCTTGTTCAGAGCATCTCCTACAGCCTTATTATAGGCTAGTATGAGACCGTCTGGACTCATACATTCACCCGACAGGCCCAATAAATCCAGTACCACCGTTAGGTCACTGGGGTTAATGCCCCTTAAAGGGCGGTACTGAACCATCTCCGTAGGGGCAGACCTATTAGGGGGAGCCCTGAAGCTGAACCTTATGGTGTGGTGGTCAGACCAGCTGACTGGTTCCACCCCCAAATCAGCAATCTCCATACCCAAAAGAAAGATCAGGTCCAATGAATGACCCCCTACATGGGTTAAGGAGGTAACCACCTGTGTTAGGCCCAGCGTAGTCATCAGCTGGAGGAGATTTTGACCAAAGTGTGAGAGTTCATCGTCGACCCAGGCATTGAAGTCCCCCAGAACTATCAGTCTGGGGGACCTCAACACCATATCGATGATGAAGTCTGGTATCTCCTGTAGGAATTCTCCGCCATCTCCTGGTGGACGGTAGATGAGGAGAATCCCGCAACCTACACCCTCTCCCAGGATATATTCAAAGAATCTGGTACTTCCCAATGGCACATCCACAAGGTCCAGCTCAGTCTTAAACATAATGGCCACACCCCCGCCCCTGTGATACAATCTTGGACGGTGTATCACCGAGAACCCGGCTGGAGTTGCCGAGGCCAATATAGGGCCTGGATTTTCATCCAGCCTGGTCTCGGTGATGCAAGCCAGATCAGTTGATCCAACAAGATCAGCTATAATAGCTGTCTTGTTTTTAATAGATCTGGCATTGCAAAGCACCGCCAAGGTGGGATGAACTGTCGGGGAAGACCTCGGCACCTGCCCACTAAAATCGAAGCCCTTGGGTATGGGGACAAGACAAGAATAACCTCTATCCTGACCCCATTTCACCCCAGGGCATCTCCTGGATCCCACAACCCCAATCCGCCCCCCCCTTCCTGTCCCCCAGCAGGCCCAGCTCTCCACCTTCTTTTACACTTCCTAAGAATGCCCAAAGCATGACACGTAAAATAGGTGTCGGGTGACAATGGGGGACATTCAAAGGGACATAATTCTCTGAGCCTGGTGGAGGAATAATGCCCAACCATCACTGAACCTCCCCAGCACATTATAAACAAACAAAAAATACCCTCCAACCCCACCCCAACCAAAGCACTATTATTCTAAAAAATAAATAAAAAACCCAGACTATTAAATCAAATAAGCCAACAGACAAAGATTAATAAATAATAACAGACCATGAAATAAGACTAAAATAAACCCGAAAAATTACTCTACTAACCCACCCTAACACATAATAAAACAGAAATTAAAACCCCACCCTATTCCGCATTAACTAGATAAGTCGCTCCCACACTTAACTCGGGAGCTACTGCAGTCCCCTCTCACAGGACATGCAGAACATGAAATTTTGAATTAGGGACTTACTCCCCCCCCCAACCCTCTCACAGCTGGGGAAGAAGGGAAGGGAAGTTCATGCACTCTCACTGCCCACAGGGCCGGCTTTAGAGATTTGGGGGCCCCCAGCAAGACAAGTCATGGGGCCCTTCCTCAATCCAAACATACTTCATATTTTACTTTGTCCAAAATCCACAACATTTTATTTTCAATACAACCAGTAATATTTGTGTTTTTAGGGAGTGGTAGCAATGTTAGTTTTTGGGGTCCCACTGTCCATTAAATCAATGTCTGTTCATTAGCCTCTGAGTGGACAAGGCATACCTTAGCAAATCATTTCATGATGTTATAACACCACAAGAAAAGGCTCCACAGAGCCTAGTGATGTCTTTTGGTGCTGTTTTACATTCAACATGAATAATTAAAAAGAAATGAAAGTGGTACTCTGGAGCTGGCTGGGGCCCCTTGTTAACAGGGGCCCCCAGCAACTGCAGGGTTCGCTGGTGCCTAAAAGCGGCTATGACTGCCCAAATAGAAAATCACAGTCTACTCAGTAGATGTCCACAGTAAAATAAGACCATCAAAGCATTCAATATAAAAAATAAATAAAATCAAAAATATGTGGATGCCTGGGTCCTGTCTCCACCAGGGAGACCACACAGAGAATGTAATCCTTAGGTCCCGAGCAGGATGAAAATAATCCCAAAAGTCAGTCAACCATGAAGTGTAGGAGTGAACAAAAGAATCTAACAGTAGAGGATAATTCAAAGTATTATTTCGCCATAAAACAAAAGGGCCACCGAAAAGTCAAGGCCAATCGGAACCAGCCAAAGAATCCAGATCAGCAGCCAGCAATAGACCAGGGCCTCTCCAACTCCAACTCCACATGAAACCCGGCAAGAAATATTACAGTCTCACCATGACACCCGGGCATTGGCTACGCCGCAGCCAAACCCGCGAGTCCAGGAGAACCATAGCACATCAGCCAGTTCCCTGGCTGAACAAATACCCTGCCCCCCTGTGAGACTGCAAATCCCACTGGAGATCACCAATGGAGTCAGGCCCAGTCCTGTTGCTGGCCGCTATTATATCAAGCTGAAATTGCAGGTTTAAACAGCACAGTCATGTTCCCAAAAAAATGATCCAAGAGCCGAAAAACTCAATCCAAGACCAGCACCTGAACAGCACTGTTTCCGCTCAAATCCTCGAGTCGAAAACACTCCACAGGTCTGTGCTCCTCCCAGCTCCCGGGCAGCAAAACACCAAGTTCCCCAGTTATTTCGACGACCAAGCCATGATTCCAACTCAGTTCCAGCAGTCTGAGGACAGCCAAAGGCATGCGTGTAATATTGGAAATATTGAATCATTTACAGTGCAAATGTATGTGCAGCCACCACAGCATTGAAAAAATGCACAGCAGACATTATAAAAGAAGTGAACAACAGTACACAGGAGGCAGAACAGGTATGTGTAGAACCACAGCACCCCCCCCCCGGAATCCAACCTGGAGTGGCCATTTGCCCAGGGGCCATGGACGTTCCCTGTCCACAGAGGCCCATAGGCCAACATGTAGTGGTATGGCTATAAAGGACAGGCTGGTGGTCAGTGTCACAGCAGAATGATGCAGGCACATATGTGGGACATGCCCATCCAATGCGCAGTAGGCCAGCTGCCAGGGTGCAGAGGTGGGACGTGTGGACCATGCCCCTATGGTGAACCAGTGGCTGCAAAGGGGAGTGCAACATGCAGAGTACCAGAAGAGCACTGGCAAGGCATGCATGGGACACCATGAAGTGGTGGTGTATGGCAAACAGACCCAAATGGGGAAACACAGCACAAGCCAATTGGTCATGGGGCAATGACCATGGAGCCCTGACTGAACATGTCACATACCGCCAAAGGGGTGCATGCAGCATGAGACCGCGACCCTGCAGCAGGGATGCCTGAGTGTTACCGTAACCCTTGCAATGGGCATGATGGTATGCCACTCCCCAGCCTACCACTGGACAAAACACCCAATGCACATGGCACAGAGCATGGTTACCAGCAATACAGAACAGGCAAATGTGCCCCAGAACTATGGCACCCACAACAATATACACAGTGGATGTATTGAATATGGTGCACCGTGGCCATCATGGAATGACTGAAAACTGACTGCAACCTATGCAAAAGGACTAATATGTCAAACTTCTGCACATGTGTGTCTGTGACCAACAATGTGCAGTGAGGACAGTGGTACTATAACCCTTTGAACTGCAATAAGAAGGGCAGGTGACACTGCAGGGGTCTGAAGGGTAGGAGGTGGATAATCAGTGAACCATGGAGACAAAAATGGTGGAGAGGCAAGCCTCCAACAAAGCAGGCCCACTAGGTATGTTGTGTCCACCACAACCATGGATGTATGTCCAACAAGTGGCACAGAGGTGACCCTGTGTGTGCCCATGTAACACAGTGGATGCAGGTTGCCTGCACTGGACCCTGCAGGAGGCCTGCTCACAGTGCAAGGGTATCTGCATACCATGGTAATGTAGCAGGCAGGGAACACGCTGCATGTGGCATGGGTACAACACAGTACATTGGGGATGCACACATAGTAGGATGCATGACCATGTGAGACACTTGTGACCATGCCATGTGGGACACAATTGTGAATGTAGTAGGAGGACTGTGCAACAATAGTAGAGTACAATGGGCATATCCACATCATCCAGGTGTCCCAGGACATGTACCACATAGGCATTGGTGGCCTGTGGACAAGAATACCAATGCGCACAGCACAGGGGTAGTGCCAGTATATGTCAGGGCATACCAACAGAAACAGCAGCATTTGTGACATGAGCAGGGGTTGGCAACACAAACAAGAGCCATATTGGACTGTGACAGGTGTTGCTCATGCTTGCAACAGTATGTCAGGTGGTGTGGAAAAGATGTAAAGGGGTTCAAACCTGTCACAGACATCCTGGTAAGTCAAAGATGATTGAAAAATTATAGCATACTCCCGTACCACAGCCCTATGACTCACCCTCAACAGCCCTGGACGATGGCCCAGGCTCCATTCCCCGTCCTGCCAGTTACTGGTCACTGATGCCTGTTGATGTCCTCCTGGTGGGTCGATCTGCAAAGTGAAGGAAAAAGGCCAATATCAGTAACGCCATGGACCTGTTCCCCTCGTCAACCCCACCCCACCCATGGGCCGTGTCACAGTGGCAGCATGCAAACGGAGAAAGCCACAAAACAGGGGTGATACTGTTAATGATGGCCTACAACAGTAGTATACCAAGGACCCAACAACACTGCTGTGGAAGCACACCATACCATATGGCAATGGGCAGAACAGAGATCCAAATAATGACAGACGTACTTGGGGTCAGACCAAGGGACACATCAGGGACACAACAGGCATCCATCCCTGATGTACAGGGACATAAAGCAATGCACACCCCAGGACATGCCAGGCCCCAGTAGTCCCGCACTGACACAGTGTCATGCTATTCTCTCAGATGACACAACAAAAAACAATGTCCCATCACCTGTCAACTGGGACACACACTGCACATCTGCACACAGTATGTGCCCACTCGTAAGCTGCCCAAGCACCAGGAATGGGGCATGCCCCTCACCAGGACTGTCCCTGTCAGGCAATCACCTACATGCCCAGTGCACTGAACGGACATTGCCGACATGTCAGGAACACACATACCCCCACCCAGTGGTGGTGGAGCACAACGAAATATGGAGCCAGTAATGGATAGGCCTGTGGATGGAGCACTACAACAACCCAGCCCAGGACATGGTACATGACAGTACCATACTGTAGAAACCCCCAGAAACATACCATATATTGTATAGTATACCCCACAGTAAACCATACAATACTGTAACAAAAACATAGTGTATGCACAGATATGATAGATCATATGTGATGGGCAAAGCACAACAGCGTTATAGGTTGCAACCCCTAGACAGCCCTAATAGTGTAAACTAGGCCCAATGAATGTAACTGTGCAACTCACCCAACAATAATACAACATATACCGGACAGCATTCACAACTACAACCTACCTGTCCAGTGTGTCGGTACATATTGCGCAAATGACAGTTAATAGCATGTTGCCTGTTGTGTGCAGCAAATGTGTACTACACGCAGTACCATGTCATACTGCTCCATTACATGACATGCTGGGGTGTACATGACATAAGCTGACCCTTCCCCAGCCACCAGGATGAATACCTAGGTGACTCCTCTGAATCACAGCCCCTCAGCCTACGCAACCTAACTCCTGCCACACACTTTAGGAAGAAGGTATATAGACGACATGTTGAATGCGTCAACAGCATGGACACATCTTACATATTGGTGCTGGCACTCGGACAGCTGACAGGATTTGCTGAGTAGCATAACACATGCAATCTGGTGGAAACACAGGTCTGTAATGATAACCTATGCCAGTAAGACCTGCTGACAATCCCCACTGTCCAGTCATATACACACAAGGTAGATGTGGGGCAGGCTATAATGTGTGGCACCAGCAGGGACATCCCTGAATATCAGGGGCAGATGAGAGGTCTGGGGAGACAAGCTGCAGAGTGCAATACACCATCACACATGTCTGTCCACGGTGTCTGTGGAATGCAACATCCCATACCCAGCCTTAAATATGCTCCATTATGTACCATCTGCTTATACTTGTCCAGATGTTGCCGCTCCCTCCACGCCATGTCACCATACCTGTGGCAGCATTGCTCGTCAGAATGGGTTATGCCTATCCTGGCACTCAGTCGCCACCCCACAGAGGCCCAAACCTCACTATGGGGTTTTGATCCCTCCTGCACTTCTCCAAACAATAAACGCTCTCTGGGCAAGACTATGTCAATCAAATTGGCCAACTCAACCTCCCCCCAGAGCTGGTCCCACTGTTGGACTATCCTGTAGTGTTTTTGGGTTGCCATGCTGCAGACTGTTTCTGTTCTCTTGAACCTCCTGCCTCATCCAAACACTGGCTGAATGCATGGTATAGCACAGCATTTACGTGGTTAAATACATAGGACCCATACCGTGCAAGCATAGTCAGTGCTGATCAATTACCATGAGCGCTGATGTCGTGTAGGTGTGACCCCACACATGACTCATGCTGCACCATGCATATGCATAGCCCCACATTGGACCCACTCTACGTAATGCATACTCATAGCGCTGCACTGGACCCACGCTATGTCATTGATATGCACAGCACTGTGCTGGACACGTGGTACATCATGCATATGCACAGTGCAGCACTGGTGTTGCGCTATGGCATACATATGCATAGCACCACGCAATAGCTGCGCAGGTGCATTTGTAGCAATGACATCCTTGGGAGCATGGTGCAAAGGCGGACACATTGTGCACTGTGCGAAAATGCTATATTCAGAAAGTCTGTGCAAAGTAGCCTCATTGGGCAGTCAGTGGGCAACTGGATTCATTATCATGTCATTATGGATGTATTTGCATACGTTACCATGGGTAATTGCACCTTGGCTATTAAAGAGGACCAGAGCCCCCCCCTACAATGTGCATTGGAAGTGCAGCCAGCATATAGCTTCAGAGAGGTGTAACAAGGCCACAGCAACACTTGTGAACATTGAAGAACAAAATAATGTCCAAGCAACTGTGGGTAGGTGTCCCTTAGGTGTCCCACATGGCATTGTCATGGAACTACATTGTGGTAAATGGGAATCGCCACTGGCAGGGCCTTGGTGGGATACATTGTAGAGGGATACCATATAAACATATTGCATCATTGTTAATGCACAGCATACAATAACATGAAATATGTGCCCCATAACCCACAACAGTCCCTGAGATGCATCACTGTCCCTGTTTGTAGCCCACTATATGCCTTTGGCTCCCAATACATTTGTGTACATGCAACCGTAATGTGTAGAGTTTCTGTATGACCTACAAACATATATTACTGGGGAATTTCTCTGCCTCTATATGTGGGTTCTTTTCTGTGGTTCAGTATTCAGAATGCAGACACAAATGCTGGTTGCTCTCAACCTACCCAGGCTATTTTGTTATGTCACTGGGTGTGTCTGATGTACAGTCTGCTGGTGAGCAATGTTTAGGTGCTGTATGCTGTTGTACATCCCATGCACTATACAGCTATCGATGGCCCCATGCATAGCTGTGCTAGCATTGTACACAGGGTTTCTTGGGACATAGTATACCTCATACACCTGTACAATAGTAAGGTACAGCAGATAGTACAAGAGACACACACAATGAGTCATCCAAAGGGTCTCAACAGATTGGGAACAGTACAGGTACTCATCAGTGCAGATATAGGGGATACTAGTGGTCACTTAACTTCTAGGGTCTTCACAGGTCCCCATGACAGGTACAGATGTGTATGAACCACAAGACTGACATACAATACTACGCTCCTAGTATGTCATGTGTCTGAATGATGTGTAACATTTTGTAGGATGTGTAACTGAGTCGGATTCTGTGCCCATGTTGTATATATGCCATGTCCCTGGGATATGGGGCAATTGCGTGAGAGGTATGATGGAACCCATAACAAAACACAGTGGTGTTAATGGTGGCAGTTATGTGCCCTACACAGGGCAGTGCATGTTGCGTTCCTTTGGACCTCATACCACCTGCAGACTGGTGATTGGCCTCTGTTCTGTGTCTATGTGCCTTGCCTGGCACCTCCTACTGGTGTACTCCTACACTGCAATATGTGCTGACTATGGTATTTGTACATCACATATGTATGGGTGAATGTGGTCCTTGGGGTGACATGGATGGACACTCGTCAGGTGTGTACAGGCTGTTTACATCAAACTAACATGGCTGACACAGTGATGCGTGTGTGGTATGGGGATAAGGGCAACTGCACCCCACAACCTTTTTCTTACCTGGCCAGCTGGGGTGCTGTAAAAGTCTGCAGTATGCAGGCATACATTGGGGTGTGGGTTCCCATGGACCTGCGGTGTGTCATAGCAAGACCTGCCCACAACGTTGCATGCTTCCATGTGTATGGGTGTGTCTCATGTGTGGCATGTCATGTGACTTAGCCCTGCTTTCCATGGACCAGGGTCAGGCTGTACAATCTGTGCATCACAGCACAGTGTTGGCCCCTGTCTGTACAACAGCATAAGACTGGATGTGCAGTGGCATTTGCTGTGCACACATCCAATAAGCAGGGTCCATTACGCTGTTCCTGACAACATAGTCTGACAGCAGGCGTGTCACTACATGTGTGATGTGTGTGAACCACATATCCGCATGCAATAGTCCCTCATGTGCTACTCCTGCCACACTAGTGCATGTTTGGCTGCATCATCATGGAGGTCTGTGCCTGGCACCTATCTGTGACATGGCAGCATGGATGTGGTCCACCAGCCAGGTTCTGCCCATAACAGTGTTGTAAATGGTGGCACATGACCATGCCACCTGCCACATGTGTGGGGCCACATCAGGCCTGTGGACTGTGTGTGCCAGTGGGGCAGTATATGTGGTGGCCCACTGTACTCTTTGCCCAGGTGCTGCAGCACGTATGCAATGGCGTGCTGCTCGTTCTCACACAGTGCCCCTAAATGACCGGCAGTTTTGCCACTGTGCACTGCACATGTCCCAGGGTTTGGGGGGAGGCCTACACAAGCACCATCCTACAGCACTCCCACATGTGCACTGGTGGCAGCTGCACTCTAGGTTCATGCCTGTCTTGGTGGTGCAGCCAGGGGGCCTAAGTGCCTTACATGCGTATACTCTAGTGTCATTGGGTGTAGGCTCCTTGACCAGATGTGGACCCAGGTGGGCCTCTGAGAGACTGCCATTGTGCACAGTTCACCCTATACCACAGCTGTATGGCATACATTGCATCATTGCACCAGCATGGCATATTGCCTATGCGGACAAATTCATCTCATATACACTCAGCACTAACCATTGTCCATCTCATGTTTCCTACAGGTCCCATGGATGATGGCGATAGGTTGAGGGCCCACGGTTTAGTGAGGAAGAGCTGCATGCCCTGGCCAGGCCTATTGGTAGAGGGAGTTGGTCCTGCACTACAGCCAGACCATGGATGCCACAGTACAGCAAAAGTGGCTTGAGATCACAGTGGCTGTCAACGCCGTGGGTGGCTGGGGTCACATGGTGGAGGCCATGTGGAAGGGGTTCGGTGACCTCTGCTGGCGGGTCAAGGGCACCCTTGCCTCCCTTCACTATGACCAGCAGGCCACTGGTGGGGGAACTCCATCTGCAGCTGCTGCCAGGCCTATGGACCCAGAAGAAGAGGTGGTGGCATCTACCCTGAGGGCCGTGGAGATGACAGATGTGCCTTGGGGTTGGTACGAGACCTGGTGCCAGGAAGACCATCGTGTAAGTACACAACTGGTGCACATCCTGGTGTGCATGGATACACATGTGGGTCCTGCCATGGGGGGGGGGCACAGTGCTGCAAGGGCGTGGCACACGTAGTGTGTGCCATCATAGGCCTTTGTGTTCCTTGACGTGCTCTTCTTCTTTATGGTGCACTGTGGCTCACTCTGCCGCATGTTGACCTGTAACCCAACGGGTGGTGCATTGCACACAGCTCCTATGGAGTGTGCCCATGCACACAGGGTGTGTTTCTGTACAGTGATGCCAGTTGATGTCCACAGGTACTGGTGCATGCAGATATGTGTGCCGGGTGGGTTGAGCAGTGTGTAGGGTAGTGGCATGTGCTGTGATGGCCCCTGTTGTGTCTCTCAAATACCCCTTCCTGTCTAGGATGTCCTTGATGTTGCCTCGGGGATTTCCTCTGTCCCTCCTACATTTTGGAGGTATGCAGTGCTGGGTAATGATGTGGTGTAGAACATGCTGGTGGCCATTATTGTTACTGTGTATATCATGGCACAATATGTACTAGTCGTATCATGCAGCATATCATACACTGCTTGTGGCAGTCCCATTACAGGGATACAGATGTGTCCCTGGGTATGCCCCATTTTACATGGCCATTGCTGGCCTAGTCCATGGTATGTAATGAGGGTGGGCCAGAGGTATGGCCTCTGTGCACATGTTGTTTGTGTGGGATAGTTGGTCAGGGAACACTGGCATGCTTGCCCATTCATAAAGTCACCGGTGACTGTATTAGCATTGTAGGCCGGGGTAGGTGGACCTGTTCACACTTGTTTTCTGCTGCCAATGGGCAATGTACGGCACCAAATGCTGAGGCATGCATGCAACATCAGCAACATGCATTGTGTGCCACGTATTGTATGTGATACTGACATATTGCTTCTCTCTCCACAGTGCATGTTGAGCCATCACAAGGGGAGAAGGAGGACCAGTCCAGAGCATCTGGGGTGCAACATCCACCAGCAAGCCGGCAGTGAGGCCCAGTCATGTACATTGTGGAGGATGAGGAGAGCGATGGCAAGGCTAACTTTTATGGACTGACCACACAGGAGATGTCACCAGTCCTACTGTCAGGGGAGCAGTCCCCAGTGCACAGCCCTCCCCATTGTATGGTATGATGACTACCCCAGCCCCCACACCACTACTGTCCTGCACATCCCTGTACATGGCATTACCATTGCCACCACCTCTGCCGCCGGTGCTGTCACAGCCACCACCACACATACTACCCGTTCTGAGCCCCAGGGGGTGGTGTGCAGCCTGACAGCACCCCCTGCCAGCCCAAGGCAGGCCTACCCAGCCACTCATGGCACCTGTGCCCCTCCACCTCCCCCAACCCATCCTTGCATGGTGTCCACACAGGCCACATGGGGCTACTGTAAGCAACCCAGTCCTGTCCCCCCTGGCAGTATCCCTCATAGGCAGGCTGACCCGGACACCAGATGTGACTGCTGTAGTCAGCCATGGAATCACAGACTGCCACGCATCGTGAGCTCACTCTCTTCAGGCACACTGTGCACATGAACCTCATCAGCTTGAGGGATCTCCTGCACATGGATCTGCAGAGGCTGGGGCAGTGGATGGAGGCCCATGGTGCTCTTCTTGCTGACACCATCTGCATTGCCATTGGTGAGCTCACTGTGGCGATGTGTGAGCACATGGCCCTCATGCATGGCGGTCTGCCCCAGGGTCGCAGCACAGCTGCCTCCAGTTTGCAAAACCCCTGTTCTGTGGAGACACCACACTTCTCGGCAACACCTGGCAGTGGCAGGTCAGGCTCTGGTGGCATGCCCGCAACCCTCAGGACTGGTGTGATACCATGCATACCAGGACAGGACTTCCCTCTCCCTTCTTCTGGCTCCCGTTGGTCTCTCCACGGACCACACCACCCACCACCAGGAGTCAGTGGTAGACACATGTGAGGATGCATGGTGGCCACAGACGCACATGATTTGGCTGCCCCCCCAACACTACCACCACCACCACCACCATACTGTCCAACACATGATAGGCACATCACACAATGTTGCACTGTCACTGTTCTTTGTTGTTTTGTTTCCTCACCACCGCACTCCCCTCACTCACCCTGTCCCTCACCATTTATTTCAATATATGTGTCACTGCCACTTTTGATTTGTTTCTGCATTTGTTGGCAATATATTATTTGCACATAGAACAGTGTCTGTTCTTTCTTTCCCCTTGCGTGTTCCAGTTTTTTAGGCTTCTTATGATGGCTTCTCTGTTTTCATGTGCCCTTCTGGCCATGCGGTGGTCTCACCTGTCGAGCTGCTCCTGCATCCATTGCTCCTTTGACTCCACATCACTCATTGTGTTCCTCATGGACTGGCAGGCCTATTCCATGAGCAAGTGCCATGTTGTATAGCATACAACAGGCTAGGAAAATGCCACAAGTTTCCTGAGGGGTGTATTATAGGGCACCTCCTGAATGGTCCAGGCACCGGAATTGCATTTTCAGCACGCCAAAGCCTTGCTCAATGATGTTACTTGTGATAGAGTGTGCCTCATTATATCTGTCCTCCGCCACACATGTGGGCCAGAGGACAGGTGTCAGGAGCCAGGGACACAAGGGATAGGCATTGTCCCCTGTAAGGTACACATGTATGTTAGCACCCATTCGCATTGTTGCTGCCCACATTGCATCACCCGTTCTTTGGCTGTGTTGTTTGCTGTGCACCTGTCCACCCTCTCTCACCCATCTTTCCTTCGCTGTGGCCAGTGTGTGCTGCATTACCACTGCATGTCCCCCCCGTGGGGTTTTTGTGGGGGGCATGCTGCATGTACTCACTGGCTAGGTGCCCTCTGGGTATGTGGCCACCTTTAAAGAGTTGGCATAGATGACAGTTTTGCCATATGAAGGCATCGTGGGCACTGCCAGGGTATCATGCCAGGACATTGATTATGCACCCTGTTGCATCGCACACCACCTGGCAGTTGATGGAGCAGTAGCCCTTCCTATTGAGATAAGAAGCCACCCCATCACCAGTGGATGCCCAGATAGCAACATGGGTGCCCACACCACCCAGAGTTCTGTCCTCCCAGTGATGTGAGGAGGCAAATAGAGGAATAGATTTTGTGCTCTCAGCTCAGGCTCTGCAAGTTAATGGGACTCTGTGAGAGAAACACTAAAGCACCCAAAATAAAATGGTCTCTCTCAGTGTCCCCATGTGTTTCTGCACCATCATTGTTAGTATGTTTGCCAAGATTGTCCTCCATACAGTTGCTAATATGAAAAACTGTGGCAGTACTTACTTTCTGAATCGCTTGTCTCAAAAGCTGAACTCACCATCCTGTAGCATTTCTTCTGGTCAGCGCCATTACCCTGTGTGTCTCTCGATCTCATGTCAGAGAGTTCAACGTCTGAGACAAGCAACTCAGAAAGCAAGTACTGCCATAGTTTTTTATATTAGTGACCGTACAGAGGACGATCTTGTGAAACATATCCTATCTTATCCTAGAGTGGTAGTACGGGGAGAACTACAGGAATGGCATCATATCATTCACACCCCCCCCCCAGTTTCAATATCCACTTACTTTCTTCTTGTAGTCTCCTCCTCCTCATCTCAGTGGTAGTCTAACCTAATTGATGCCCATCAACTTAAAGTCAGAGGGGTCTACTTTATGCAGTTCGCTGAAGTGGGCCCCTGTTGGGGTGTTGTTTCTTTTTTTCACAATTGAATGTATGTGGTCCTGCACTCTATTCTTCAGTAGTTTGATTGTCCTCTCACAGTGTCACCACGTGTTTCTGCAGCATTATTGTTTGATAGTATGTTTGTGAAGATCATCCTCTGTGTAGTCGCTAATGCAATAAACTGAGGCAGTACTTATTTTCTGAGTTGCTTGCCTCAAAAGCTGAACTCCCCATCCAGTAGCATTTCTTCCAGTTGGCACCATTACCCTGTGTGTCTTTCACTCTCATGTTAGAGAGTGCAACATTTAAGGCAAGTGGCTCATGAAGTAAGTACTGCCACAGTTTTTTGTATTAGCGAATGTACAGAGAACGATCTTGGCAAACATACTACCAAATAATAATGCTACAGAAACACATGGGGACACTGTGAGAGACATTTTTATTTCAGATGCTTCACTGTTTCTCTCACAGCATCCCATTAACTTGCAGAGCCTGAGCTGAGGGCACAACATCTATCCCCCTATTCACCTCCTCACATCACTGGGACAACAGAACTCTGGATGGTGTGGGCATTATGGGTACACATGGTACGAGGAGGAGGAAAAAAACAGTAAGATAATTTTAAAAGTTTATATGTTTAGTGATCACGTTAAAATTATGTTGAAATTAAGAGGTTTTACTCAGGGAACTATCATACAGGGACACTAGAACCCCAGAGATGTCACCTCCCCTTTAAAGTGAGAAATTTTAAGTGACAGTGCTGAATTCAAGTAATAGTGGATAAAAACAGTTTAAAACAACACAATATTTCATAGTATTTTGATGGCAGAAAAGGACCATCCTGATCCATCTAGTCCATCCATATATTTCCTCCCTTCAAATGTTTCCCTTTATCAGAGATACTTTTTGCCTCTCCTCCACCAACCCCTTATGCCTGTCTCAGGCTAACTTAAAACACCTTACATTTTCAGTACCCACTGTGATGCTTGGCCAGCTGGTTATGATTATTGTATGCTACTTGTAATATAAAAATATAGTATGTGATTGTCTCACATAAGACTGCCTGTGCCCCCCAGGTTTCAGTGAAGCTACAAGATATATTACATTGACCAGGAGATCTCTGTAATGTAATTAATTTCCTTGAGAAATTGCATTTTATGGCCTTTTTATGACCTGTTGATGATCTGAAGCTGGGAAACTAAAATATACATTTTATGACTTCAGAAACAGGACATCATTAAGCTGATTCCTGCCAGCCATCTCACACTTAGGTGATGGATTGCAGAGTTGTAAAACTTCAAAGGAACTGGTGAATCAAAGACTCATAATTTGGGAAATGAGTTTTTACTCATGTCACCTTATTTAATATACCTCTTGATAGGGCATCCTGTTTTGTATTTTTTTGATATTCTAAAACGAGGAGCTAGATGACTCACAGAAGGGGTGTGGAGAGACACAGTTTAAACTATACTGTGTCTGAACTGTTTGAGTCATATTATCTTGGGACTCTAGAGAAAGACACAGCTCTCTGATATAAGGCACTTAAAGAGGTAATACATTAGATAGAAAAGGTCTAAATGTATTGTGGTAGGAGTTTTTGTTTTGTACTTTTCCTTGTTTTCTTTTAAGTGATTGTATGCTCTTTGATATATTGTTCTGTGTTTACATTTTACATATGTTTATCATCTTTTAGTAAAATCTTTTATTTGAAAGACTGCCTGGGTGTCTGCCAAGTTCTTTTTGCATGTGACGTATAGATGGTTAAGTTTGACAACTGTTCAAGGTCTTGATGGTGTTACTAAACTGGGAAAAGGTAAGAATATACCTAAGGTCTCTTATAGAGTTTTAAGGGTTCATTTTGGAAGCCTGGCTTGGTGCCCCTGGTGAAAGATTGTACCGCAATCCCTGAAGAGGGTACATATCTGAGCCTGTACATTGGGTATGCTAGCATAAGGTTCACAGTTTGAATCCCCCCAGAACTTGAGACTAAAAGTGATTCAGACACAAAAGCAGACAGGAGGGTTACCCTGTCTGTTACCTGTTCACATTATTGCACTTGGAGGTTGGCACTGTGGGAGTAGAGCGCCTGACCTGCTGAGTGCGTTTCTGACAGATTTGGTTGACAGCGGTGCGAAAAAATTGGTAACACAAGCTTTAACTGTTCAGTGTGTCAGCTTAATACTGTACAGCTCACTTGCAAAATAAGGCAGTGATTTATTTTTAAAAAAGAAAACAGAACTATATCATTTTGCTTACAGTCAAGTTCGTACCTGTTTTATTTTATTTCAAAGTGCAAGTTAGAGTAGCTGTAGTTAGGGAAGAAGATGGCTTCCAACTACAGCGGGCACACTGCAGACTACTTGAGGCAGTTGTGCCAGGACAGAGGAGTCCTACACGAGGAGAGAGCCACCAAGCAGAACCTCGTGGATGTCCTGATGGCAGCAGATGCCCAGAGCATCAAGTCACAGACTGTGACTGTAAAGGACCAAACCTTGGGAGTGGAGGGGCCAGCGGCCAGTGCAGTGTCCAGATCCAGTGAGGAGGACAGCAGAGTCAGTGCAAGCCCAGGGCCACAGCAGCAGGGGAAGGTCACCAGCATTCTGGAGCCAGAAGCAATCAGGCTGCAGATTGAGTTGTGCAGAATGGAGCTGGAGTTCTAGAGAGAAGAGAAGCAAGAGTAGTGAGCTGCAGAGGAGAAGAGGGAGTGAGAACAGCAAGCTGCAGAGGAGAAGAGGGAGCGAGAATAGTGAGCCACAGAGGAGAAGAGTGAGCGGGAACTGTGAGAAGCAGAGTGAGAGAAACGAGCTGCAGAGGACAAGAGGGAGCGTGAACAGTGAGCTGCGGACTGGGAAGAGCGTGGTTCCAGAGGCAACATGAACTGGAGAAGCTACGACTCCAACCACCAGCACCAGAGCAGATAAGTGACTTGGGTTTAACTGGAACTACAAGACTGGGTTACAAATTGAATTCCAAATTGAGAGCTGAATTTAAAGTGGGGGAAGATATGGATGCCTTTTTAAATTCCTTTGAAAATGTTTGTATTGAGGCAAATATTCCATGAGGGTCCTGGAGCTTCCAGCTATCCCTGCTACTTACTGGGAAAGCTCGGGATGCATTGGGTCAAATGGACAATGAGGACAGTAATGATTACAACAAACTTAAAGCTGCACTTTTAACAAAGTTTGATTTTACTGCTGAAGCATACAGAGCTAAATTCTGTAAGCTCAGGAGAAGCCCTGACATGAGCTACGAGGAGCTAGCCACAAAACAACATCTGTGTTTAAAATGTTGATGGGAAGGAATTGAAGCAAACTCTGTAGATAAAATTGAAAATGCTATATTGTTAGAACAGTTTTTTGGGCATGCCCAACAGAACTGAAAACTTGGCTGGAGGACCGAGATCCCTTAACAGTTCAAGATGCTGCTGAACTGTCAGACCACTATGCCAAGAGCAGACCTGCTCTGAGAGTGAATGGGGTGGGCATGGCAGTGCAGAAAGGGAAAAGCGCACCTTCAGGGTGGCTAAAACCCTCTCTGCCTCCAGTGAAACCAGTTAGCCACAGGTTTCAGAGAAAATATTTATCTGAGAAAGAAACCAATGTTGGATTTGTAAAGAAACTGGGCATATTGCCAGACAGTGTCCCAAAAGGGTGAGCAATACACAAAATGGGGCTAGGAAAGAAGTGGGTTGTTTCTGTGCCCCTGGAAACATGCCTGTGTACATGAGGGAACACATGCACCCAGTCACGGTGAATGGTGTACAGACAGAAGGGTTAAGGGACACAGGAGCACCCTTGACATTGGTAAAAGGGGATCTGGTAGAGCCTGGTCAGCTTATACCCAATAAATTTGTAACTGTATAAGACTTCACTGGGGAGGAAAAAATATTGCCACTCACTAGTGTTCTCCTAGACTGGGGTGAAACAGGGGGAACTGTGCAACAGGTGGCTGTAGCCAAAACTTTAGCAGTTGACGTCACCCTTGGCAACAATTTCACACAGGGGATGGTGTGTGCAGTTACCCATAGCCATGCGACCCCACAGGAGCCATTGTGGAAACCACAGGGAGGCTGATTCCCCAGCCTGTGTCTTCTGATATGGAGACTAATGAAAAGGGGGTAGAAATTTCCCCAGTAGCAGTTAACCACACAGCTACGGAGGGTTACTCTGAAGAAGGAGGGGTGACCCATTGTCCGAGGGTTAGGGATGACAGTGATCCTGAGTGCCCTGATGCTAGTGCTAGGGACCCTAGTTTAGAGACAGAAGGGGACCTGTCCCATGCCTTGGGAATGTGTAAGGAGTTTGCAGCTGCTCAGAAAAGTGACACTAGTCTAGAGAAGCTGAGGGTTTGGGCAGACTCTGATGGAGTACAGGGAGGTGACAGTAAACATAAGGTTTATTGGGAAAATGGACAGATGTATACTCAAGCTGTGAAGACAGAGGGAGGGGTAATAGGCAGGCAGCTTGTCATTCCCCAGGGGTACTTGCCATCTGGGAATCACGCACACTACACAGTGGTTGGCCCAGAATTTCTATTGGCCCAACTTCACCCAGCAGGTGAAGGAGTATTGCAGGTCTTGTCACCAGTGCCAAGAAATAGGGAAGGTGGGTGAGAAAACCCAAGGCACCCTAATTCCATTGCCCATAGTGGAGGAGCCATTCCAGAGGGTGGCAATGGATATTGTGGGACCTTTAAATACCCCCAGCTCCTCTGGGAAGAGGTTCATCCTGACTGTGGTGGATTATGCCACCCGGTATCCAGAGGCAGTTGCCCTATCCTCACTGAGGACAGACAAAGTGGCAGATGCCTTACTTGGGATTTTCTCCCATGTTGGGTTTCTGCAGGAGGTTATCACTGATCGAGGGGGTTCCTTCATGTCGGACCTGATGAAATGTTTGTGGGAGAAGTGTGGGGTGGTGCAGAGGCACATGGCACCTTATCACCCACAAGCCAATGGGCTTGTACAAAGATTTAATGGTACCCTGAAGTCAATGCTCCAAGCATTTGCAGAACAGCATGGGAGGTACTGGGAGAAATACCTTCCACACCTGTTGCTGCACACAGGGAGGTGCCCCAGGAGTTGACTGGATTTTCACCTTTTGAGCTCTTATATGGACGCCGGGTAAATGGGCCCCTAGACTTTATCCAGGAGAACTGGGAAGGCAAGCATGCCACCCAGGGCACTCCCATAGTGGATTACGTCGTTAGGTTTAGTGAAAGGTTGATGGAGCTTATGGGGACAGCCCAGAGCAACCTGGCAGCTGCCCAACAGAAACAAAAAGTGTGGTACGACCGCAGAGCCAGAGCTCGCTCGTGCATGGTGGATTGGGAAGTCATGGTTCTTATTCCGGTCCGTAAAGACACACTGCAGACTGAGTGGGCTGGACCGTACAAAGTAGTTAGAAAGGTAAATGACATGAACTATATCATAGAGTTACCTGACAGAAGACATACAAAAAGAATGTACCATGTCAACATGATGAAGCTGTATGCTAATAGGGCTGACATGGTGTTTGCAGTATGTAGTCCTGGGGAGGGGACGGACGAAGGAGACCCCCTTCTGGGCTTGCTGGAAGAAAGCAAGCAGCTGTCCTCTGTGGAGGCAATTAAATTGTCACCCCAGCTGGCCTCAGACAAGATCCAGGAAGTAAGGGAGGTTTTAACAGACTTTGCCCACTTGTTTAGCGCAAAGCCTGGACTAACCCCCTTAGTGACGCATGATGTGGAGACAGGGACTCAGACACCCATACTACAGACAGCATATTGGGTGTTAGAGACTGTCCAAAAGAACATTAGGAGGGAGGTGGAGGAAATGCTAAATTTAGTGGTAATCCAGGGATCCCACAGCCCCTGGGCCTCACCTGTAGTCCTTGTGCCCAAGCCAGATGGCTCTACTCATTTCTGTGTAGGCTATCATGGACTGAATGCAGTCATGAAGTCAGATGCCCACCCGATGCCCCGGATGGAAGAACTCCTGGACAAGTTGGGAGGGACGACCTGCCTTACGACTATTGACCTGACAAAGGGGTATTGGCAGGTAGAGTTAACTGACAGAGCTAGGGAGATGTTGGCCTTCATCACTCCAATAGGCTTATTTGAATTTAAAGTAATGTCTTTTGGAATGAAGAACACCCCAGCCACTTTCTAAAGGTTGGTGAACCAGGAGTTAAATGGTGCTGAGGAGTACGCCGTGGCATACCTGAATGACACTGCCATCTTTAGTGCCAGCTGGGAGGAACACCTGTCTCACCTTAAAAAAGTGCTGGGCAGGATACAGAGGGCCAGGCTCACTGTCAAAGCTGAGAAGTGCCAGGTGGCCATGGCTGAAGTGGCATACCTTGGGCATGTTGTAGGCTGGGGACAGCTCCATCCTAACCAAGTAAAAATAGAGGTGATCAAGGCATGGCCCAGACCAGAAATGCAGGAGCAGGCCAGGAGTTTTCTAGGGACAGCAGGGTACTATAGGAGATTTGTACCCAATTACAGTGCCCTGGCTGCTCCCCTATCTGACCTGGTAAAGAAAGAAATGCCTAAGAAAATTACCTGGGAACCAGCCTATGAAAAATCCTTTACCAGACTGAAGGAGGCACTGTGCAGTGCTCCTGTATTGACAAGTTCTGACTATAGCATACCCTTTATAGTCCAGACTGACGCCTCAGATGTGGGTGTTAGGGCAGTACTGAGTCAGACATCCAACCAAGGGAAAGATCACCTTGTAGTGTACCTGAGTAAAAAGTTACTTCCCAGGGAGCAGGCTTACTCTACTGTGGAAAAAGAGTGTCTTGCCATAGTGTGGGCCCTAAAGGAGTTAGAACCATACTTATATGGGCAGAATTTTGAGGTACAACTGACCGCAACCCCCTGGTTTGGCTGACACAAATGGGAAAAACTAATTGTAGACTATTAAGATGGAGTCTTGCCTTGCAAGGGTATGACATGATGATCTTACATAGGGCTGGAGCAACCAATCAGAACACAGATGGCTTGTCACGTCTATATGAGGAGTGAACTGATTTGGAAAGCAGGAGATAGAGCCCCCAAATTCAGTCTAGATGGGGAGGACTGTGCCAATTGGCCAGCTGGTTATGATTATTGTATGCTACCTGTAATATAAAAATATAGTATGTGATTGTCTCACATAAGACAGCCTGTGCTCCATGGGTACCCCCCCCCCAGGTTTCAGTGAAGCTACAAGACATATTACACTGACCAGGAGATCTCTGTAATGTAATTAACTTCCTTGAGAAATTTCATTTTATGGCCTTTTTATGACCTGTTGCTGCTCTGAAGCTGGGAAACTAAAATATACATTTTATGACTTCAAAAACAGGACATCATTAAGTTGATTCCTGCCAGCTATCTCACACTTAGGTGACAGATTGCAGGATTGTAAAACTTCAAAGGAACTGGTGGATCAAAGACTCATAATTTGGGAAATGAGTTTTTGCTCATGTCACCTTATTTAATATACCTCCTGACAGGACATCCTGTTTTGTATTTGTTTTATATTCTAAAAGGAGGAGCTAGATGACTCACAGAAGGGGTGTGGAGAGACACAGTTTAAACTATACTGTGTTTGAACTGTTTGAGTCATATTATCTTGGGATTCCAGCGAAAGACACAGTTCTCTGATATAAGGCACTGAAGAGGTAATACATTAGATAGAAAAAGTTTAAACGTATTGTGGTAGGAGTTTTTGTTTTATACTTTTCCTTGTTTTCTTTTAAGTGATTGTATGCTCTTTGATATATTGTTCTGTGTTTACATTTTACATATTTGTATCATCTTTTAGTAAAATCCTCTATTTGAAAGACTGCCTGGGTGTCTACCAAGTTCTTTTTGCATGTGACGTATAGAAGGTTAAGTCTGACAATTGTTCAAGGGCTTGTTGGTGTTACTAAACTGGGAAATGGTAAGAATATACCTAAGGTCTCTTATAGAGTTTTAAGGGTTCATTTTGGAAGTCTGGGTTGGCGCCCATGGTGAAAGACTGTACCGCAATCCCCGAAGAGGGTACGTTTCTGAGCCTGTACATTGGGTACAGGCTCAGATACATATCTGAGCCTGTACATTGGGTATGCTAGCATAAGGTTCACAGTTTGAATCCCCCCAGAATTTGAGACTAAAGGTGATTCAGACCCAAAAGCAGACAGGAGGGTTACCCTGTCTGTTACCTGTTCACGCTATTGCACTCGGTTGTTAGTACTGTGGGAGCAGAGGGCCTGACCTGATGAGTGCATTTGTGACACCCACCACCTCCTCAGATAAACTGTTTCATGACTCCACCACCCTCCCTGTGAAGAAATACTTCCTTACATTACTTTTAAATCTACCTTCTTCAAGTTTCAAACTAGGACCCCTTGTTTTAACTTCCTTTTCTTTTTGAATATACCTCAATGTCTTACCCTGTTTATTATACCCTTGATGAACTTAAATGTCTCAATCATATCCTCCCTCTCCCTTCTAATCTCCAGAGGGTGCAAATTTAACTCTTTCAGTCTAGATTCATATGTTTTGTTCTCCATTCTCTGTACCATTTTGGTATCCCTCCTCTGAACCCCCTCCAGACCAGCAGTATCCTTCTTTAAATGAGGTCTCCAAAACTGGACACTATACTCCAAATGCGGTCTGACCAGTGTCTTATACAATGGCATCAATACTTCCCTTTTTATGTTTGCTGGCGTGCACAGCATACAAAAAACATTTTGAGATGAGTAGAGCATTGCAGAGGTATGACAGTGTTTGGCCAATCCAGTGAATGCTTTCAGGGGTATGTCCCTTGGCCACTAATCAACAGGGAAGCTGCTGATGATGGCAGTTTCAGAGCGAGCGCCGGACTTGAAAAAATCTGCCGTTCCAATCACGGGCAGCTTTGTCATTGCAGTGGCAGATCTCTCTGCTCCCTTCCTGGCAACCAGGCACATTCCAGCCATGTGCATTACAGCGCACAGTAATGCGCATGACTGGACTTATGAGCAACTCATTTGCTCAGTGTGCCTTTCCTGGTGAAATAAATAAATAAGCCCCGCCACGGCTTTGCATAATTGGTGACTCCTGCCGCCCACCACACACTCCCCCAAAGCCAACATTGGGGTGCCCAATCCCTGTGTCGGCATGCCCCCTAGACTGTTGTGGCACACGGGAAGCCCACCCCAGTGTGCCAAAGTAATTCTTATCTTTTTCTGACAGCAGTATGCCCACTCCCAGTGTCAGATGCGCCCCCCACACCGTCTTTTTTTCAGCTAACCTCAGGGTGCCCAATCCCCAGGTTGGCATTGACCCCCCACTAGTTTGGCACACTGGGAGCCCATCCCAGTGTGCTGCAATTTATTTTTCATACCATTTCACCTGAGAAAAAGAAAACAGTCCCTCGTCATCCTTGCCACCCCTCCCCCATTCCTACCCTCCCTCTGTTGACTCCCTGCACCTCCCCTCATCCATACTTACCTCTAGAGGTCCACTGCAATTTTCTGTGGACCAGGAACATGTCTGCACTCTTCAAAAGCCAACCACAAACTGAAGAAAATCATGATAAGCCCTATAATGGGGGCTTCAACTTGGGTTGATATCTCAGCCATTTTTGGGAGTTTTGGTCCACATTCACATGAGGCTCTTGGAACTTGATTCCTTGTTATTTTCATTTCAGTCCCAAAAGGTGATTTCACGATTGCTGCATGGAATCACCTTCCGGAACTGATTAATGAAATAACAGTGCCACTGTTCATGAGGTGGGGTCCCAAAAAGCCCATGTTGCAAGTTTGGTGAAAAAACTCCAAAAAATGACTGCGTTATGAGCGTACATTGCACAGTTCGTATGCATACTCGTAACTTTGGCAGTTTTTTATATTTTTACTACAAATTTCCAACATTGCCACTTTTTCACACCTCCTTGTCTGTTTTGAATCCTGCTCGAAATGTGTTTTCGCACCTGTGTCACAGAATGGAGCAGTCGCTGTGTGAAATCAACTTTTGGGACAGATTAATGAAATTACAGTGCCACTGTTCATGAGGGGAGGTCCCAAAAAGGCCATGTTGAAAATTTGGTGAAACAATTCCTAGAAATGACTGCGTTACAAGTGGGTGTTATGCAGTTTCTAAGCATGCTCGTACCTTTGCCACTTTTTTCATATTTTCACTCCAGATTTTCAACATAGCCATTTTTTCACACCTCCTCATGAACAGTACAGATGTAATTTTTTCCATCCTACCCAAAATGTCTTTTCACACCTGTTGCACCGAATGGCGCATTCACTGTCCGAAATCACCTTTCAGGACTGAGTAATGAAATGACAGTGCCACTGTTCATGAGGTGGGGGTCCCAAAAAAGCCCATGTTGAAAATTTGGAGTGAAAATACCAACAAACACCTGGGGCGTTAGGGTTTTGAACTGTAACGTCCCACCCTGTGCAGACTGATAGGTGTCAGGAGTGTGGCTTGTGGTCATTGTCTGTAATGCTCACGCCATTCCACCACCAAGCCGACCTTGCAGCCACTAACAGATACTGAGGTATGCCTTGGGGTCTTCGGCCCTAACATTCACTCCATTCTCCTATACGGCACCCATGTTAGCTTATTTCCTTATGGAATGGGGTGAGTGTAAGGGCTGAAGACCCCAAGACACACCGTGACACCTGTCAGTGTCTGCAGGGTGGGGTGAGGTGGAATGACATGAGTGTTATGGCTGACAACCCAAAGCACACCCCATTGCCTGTCAGTCTCTGCAGGGTGGGGGTGGGGGCTGGCATTAGTTCAATACTTCACTGCCATTCCTATTATGCATCTCTCTAACTCATGCAGTACCAATTCCAAGAAACATAGAATTTGATGACAGATAAGGACCGCTAGGACCGCTTGGCCCACCTGGTCTGCCCATTTCCCTACCTGATGGATAAGTTGCAGATTCTAGTTAATCAACAGCTTACTTCCTCTTACCCCTCACTAGAATTGCCTTATGTCTGTCCCATGCATTCTTGATTTCTCCTACTGTTCCTGACTCCACAACCTCCTCAGCCAGGCTGTTCCATGCATCCACACCCCTCTCTGTGAAAAAATACTTTCTAACATTACCTCTGAGCCATCCCCCCATTATCTTCAAATTGTGCCCCCTTGTTCTTGCACATCTCTTTTTCTGAAAGATGCTACCCTCTTGTACTCTGTTAATTTCCTTGAGATACTTGAACGTTTCTATCATGTCCCCCCCCTTTCCTCAAGGGTATACATATTAAGCTGCTTTAATCTCTCCTCGTATGTCTTCTGGTGAAGACCCGGCACCATTTTGGTTGCCCTCCTATTAACAGCCTCCACTCTATCTATGTCTTTGCAGAGATGGGGTCTCCAGAATTGCACACAGTACTCCAGATGGGGTCTCACCAACTGTCTGTACAGAGGGATAAAAACTTCCTGTTTTCTACTGTTGATGCCTCTCCCTATGTATCCCAGTATCCCCACAGCCCTCCTTACTACCTTCTCATATTGCTTGCCCACCTTTAGGTCATCCGATATAATTACTCCTAGGTCTCTTTCGATTTTTGTTATTATCTCACCCCCCATTGTGTGCTCTTCCTCTGGGTTTTTGTTTCCCAGATACATTACCTTGCACTTCTTTGCATTGAATCTGAGCTGCCGTATATTTCACAATTCCTCCAATCTTGCCAAGTCCCTTTTCATCCTTTTGACACCACCTGGTGTATCAACCCCTTTGCAGATCTTTGTGTCGACTGCAAAGAGACATACTTTTCCTTCCAGGTGCTCTCCAGTGTCACTTATAAAGACATTAAAGAGGACCGGTCCCAGTACTGAACCCTGCGGCACCCCGCTAGTTACACTCCTTTCTTCACTGTGGACTCCGTTTACTATTACCCTTTGTGTCCTGTTGTCCAGTCAGTTTTTTATCCAGGCTACCACTTTGGGACCCACTCCAAGGCTGGCTAATGTGTATATTAATCTTTTGGGTGAAACTGTGTCAAATGCCTTGCTAAAATTTGGGTAGACCATATCCACAGCCCCTCCCTGGTCTACTACTTTGGTCACCTAGTCAAAAAAATCTATTAGATTCGTCTGACATGACCTTCCTGCTGTGAAACCATGCTGCCTTGGATCCTGTGCCCTACTGGCCTCTAGATACTCAACAGTTCTTCCATCAGAAGTGATTACATCATTTTCCCTGCCACTGAGGTCAAACTAACTGGTCCGTAGTTTCCTGCCTCTGCCCTGCTTCCACTTTTGTGAAGTGGAATCACATCTGCCCTCCTCCAGTCCTCAGGTACCACCCCATCCTCCCATGATTTGTTAAAGAGAATAGTCAGTAGTGTTACTAGTTCAGACCTTAGTTCTTTTAGAATTCTGGGGTGAATCCCATCAGGCCCCATTGCTTTGTTCACCCTCAGTTTCAAAAGTTCTTTCAAAACTCTTTCTTCTGTGAATGGACTGGTATCGACCCCCCCCCCCATTGAGAGTGTTTCTCTTGTTTGGTTTGGGTACCTCCCCCTTCTCTTCCATTGTGAATACTGAGCAGAAATATTCGTTCAGTATCCCTGCTTTTTCACTGCCATCCTCTGCCCACATTCCATCCCCTTTATTAAGTCTCTGTATCCCTCCCTTGGTCTTTCTTCACTCCTTAATGTACCCATAAAATGTTTTATCACCTTTCTTAACAGAGTTGGCTATCTTTTCCTCAGTTTGGGCCTTTACTATTCTGACTGCCTTCCCTGCCTCCTTCTGCCTTAACTGATAAAGTTCTGTGTCCTGCTCCTTCTGTGTTTCCTTATATTTCCTGAATGTTATCCTTTTCTCCTTAACCTTCCCTTCTACCTCTTTTGAGAACCATAGTGTTTTTTTCCTTCATTTTGTTTTGTTGATTTGCTTCACACAAAGGGATGTTGCCTCTGCGATGGCTGTTTTGATTACTCCCCATTGTTTCTTCACCCCTCCTTCTTGCCCATTTGCTAGTGCTTTTCTGAGGCACTCTCTCATTTTCCCTAAGTCAGCCCTCCTAAAATCCAGTACCCTTGTTTTTGTATGGCTTGACTCTATGACTGTGTTTATTGTGAACCACACTGGTGGTGACTTGTTCCCAGATGGCTACCCACTTCTAAATCTGAGATCCTTTCTCCGTCCCCATTTGAGAGTACCAGGTCTAAGATTGCTCCCTCCTGAGTGGGTTCCAACACTAGCTGTCTTAGGCATGTCCCCTGTAGGGCATCAAGAATGACCCTGCTCTTGGATGTGCCTGCAGCAAAGGTACTCCAGTTAACATCTGGCATATTCAGGTCCCCATCAACAATATCTCCCCTTTATCTGCCATTTTAAGGATGCTATCTTTCATTTCCTTGTCCATTTCCTCCCCCTGAGATGGGGGTCTGTACACAACCCCCATGCGGATTGTGGTGCCATTTCCTGTCTCCAGGGTGACCCATAGTGACTCATCAACTTCCTGTTTACTCTTTAGTTCTGTTGCTTTAATCCTTTCCCTTATATAGAGAGCTATTCTTCCTCCTCTTTTACCCACCCTGTCCCTTCTGTAGATTGTGTATCCTGGTATGTTAACATCCCAGTCATGGTTCTCTGTGTACCATGTTTCAGTGACTGCCACAATATCCAGGCATCCCTCTTCCATCAAGGCCACTAGTTCAGGGAGCTTGTTACACAGACTGCAGGCATTGGTACTCATCACCCTCCATTTTTTGATTGCCTTACCCCTTTTAGCCCTATCTCTGTCCTTACTGCCTTTTTCTGCATTTACCCCTGTCCTGCTCCCTACTGATCTCTCTACCTTGGTGTTTACCTCTCTAACTACTGTGTTTTGTGGAGGGAGACTGGTATTTCCCTGCTCCTTTTCAGTGCCTCCCCTCTTGGCTAGTTTAAATACTTGCTAATGAAGCATTTAAATCTATCACCTAGGATCCTGGTCCCCCCCTGGACAGATGCAGATCTTCGCACCAGTATAGGCCTGCATCCCTCCAGGTTGCTCCCGAGTCACCAGTGAAGCCAAACCCCTGAGCTCCACACCAGTTTTTCAACCATTCATCGAATCCCATGGTGTGGAGTACCCTAGCATCATCCTTGCCATAGACCATCATCCTTGCCATAGACCATCATCCTTGCCATAGCCAATACCAGCAAGCAAACATTCAGCATTGACAAATGCTTGTTCTGCTTGTGATTCCCCTACCAATGCAAGTCAGCATCCTATTTGCCTTACCTTCAGCCTTACAACATTGATCTCCTACCTTCATATTATCTGAGATTATAACCCCAAGGTCCCTTTCATGACTTGTTATTTTTAGCTGTTCAGCACCTAGAGTATAATTTACTTTTTTATTATTTCGTCCCAAATGCATAACCTTACACTTTTTCACATTGAACTTCAGTTGCCAAGAGTCACTCCACTTTTCTAAAGTATTTAAATCCCCTCTCATAGCCTTCTCCCCTTCCTCAATATCAACCCTATTACATAACTTTGCATTGTCTGCAAAATGGCACATAATTCCTTCAGTTCCCTCTGTTATGTCATATATATATATATATATATATATATATTTATATATATATATATATACATATATTAGAGGATTAGCCCCAAGACTGACCCTTGTGGGACACCATTCATCAGCCTCCTTTCTCTTGACTATACCCCATTTACTACCACCTTTTGCCTTCTATTTTGCAGCACTTTTCTACCCATTTAGTGACTTTCTGGACAATCCCTAAACTCTCTGTTTTGTTTATCAACCTACAATGAGGAACAGAATCAAAGGCCTTACTAAAATCTAGGTAGGCCACATCTACTGCACCTCCTTGATCAATTATCATTGTTACCTCATAAAAAAACTCAATCAGGTTTGTCTGACAAGATCTTCCACTAGTGAATCCATGTTGATTATCATCTAGCATTTTGTTTTCTACCAAGTCACTTACTACTCTTTCTTTTCTCAACACCTCCATCACCTTACCCACCACCAAAGTGAGACTAACTGGTCTATAATTTCCTGCTTCCTCTCTACGACCCCCCCTTATGTATTGCCACCACATCGCCATTCTGAAGTCACTTGGGACCACTCCTGTATTCAGTGATAGGTTAAATAACAATGTCAATGGTTCTGCAGGTTCATTCTTTAATTCCTTCAGAACCCTAGGATGTAATCCAGCTGGTCCCATCGCCTTGTCTACTTTTAACTTACCCAGTTCTTCCATTACCCTATTCACACTGAAAGGACTTTGATCAAATTCATATAAACTACCTTCCTTCTTAATTAACTCTGGTCCCATACCACCTTCTTCAACTGTGAATACAGAGCTAAAATACTTATTTAGCACCTCTGCCTTATCAAAATCTTCCTTGACTTTATGTCCTCTTCTTTCAGCTTGACAATCCCTTGTCTTGTTTTCTTTTTTCTCTCACATATCTAAAATAAGTCTTATCCCGTTTTTACGTGATTAGCTATTCGTTCCTCTGTTACTGCCTTTGCCCTTCTTATTATTTTTCCTGCATTCCTCAACTTCTCTTTATATATAATTTTATCTCTTACGTTCTGAGATTTCTTATACCTTCTAAATGCTACTTTTGTTTCCCTTATTGCCCCAACCACATCCCTATTAAACCAAAGTGGCCTTTTCCTTTTTTTAATTTTTCCTATTTTTCTTATACATAAATCCATAGATATTAACAAAACACTCTTAATACTCTTCCACAGTTCCTCAACCCCTAATGTATATTCTATATGAATTAATTCTTCCTTAAAGACTTTTCTGAACCTATTAAAGTCAGCCCTTCTGAAGTCTCATACTTTCGTATTTGTCTTATTTGCAATACTCCCTATTTGAATCTTAAAACTTACTACATTATGATCACTTGTTCCCAAGCAATCTCCCACTACCACTTCCTCCACACTATCCCCTTTTGTAAGCACTAAATCAAGTATAGTTTCTCCCCTAGTAGGCTCTTTCACCAACTGCTGTAAGAATGAACTTTGCAGTGCCTCCAAAATCTCCCTGCTCTTTGCAGTCATTGCTTTAGGAATTTCCCAATCCACATTTGGCATATTTAGATCACCTAATAGCACAAACTCCCGGTTTGATGCTATTTTTTCAGTTACCTGCATCATTTGCATAGCTACCTTGATTTTCTGATTTGGCGATCTGTATATCACCCCACTCTTAGATACTGTACATACAGCAGCAGAGGTCTGACATACGAACATATGAAGATGCCAGCAGAATAAGGCCATTTGGTCTAACTAGTCTGCTCACATTGCAGGGTCCACATCTTAGGCTACTGACCATGCCCGCTCCCTAATCCTCTCATCCTTATCATCTGCTACTCCCATGCCCTTACCTTCCTCTTATGCCTATCCCAGCCTCTCTTGAAGCTGCCCACTGTCTTCAACAAGACCACCTCCTATGGCAGCGCATTCCAACTGGCCACCACCCTCTCCATGAAGAAGTGTTTCCTAACCTCTCTCCTAAACCTTCCCCTCTTCAGCTTAAAGGAGTAGTCCACCCAGAATGTGCAAAAAACATATGTTATGTAGAGTGTTTTGATATGTATGTTAACTCCTAGAGTGTCCTTTCCTCTGTCTGCTATTTGGAGTTTTTCCTAAATTGCCTGCTAGCTATATGGTAGTTTTATGACCCCTGGGGATCTCCATAACAAATAGTTGTATTGACTTTCTTTCTCCCAGGATGCCCCCGTCTCATGTAACAGTGATGTAGCCATGCCCTTAGATTTAGTATGTGTATTGCTTTAAAATTAGTTTAGCAACAGCAGGCCTTGTAACTTCTTATTCAGGAGCACAAATGGCAACAGTTGGTTGCTGAATACCTGAGCAAGCTAACTGGGGTTTCTTATGCAAGACAACAGGTACTAAATAGCTCTAATTCATTATTTGTGTTTTGATGTCAAACACTCCTGCTAGCTAGACCTGATGCACAGAGAAAACAAAAATAGTGAATCAAAGCTATTTAGTAGCTGTTGTCTTACAGAAACTCCAGTTAGCTTACTCTCAGGTATCTGCTAAACTAACTGTTGCCATTTGTGCTCCCTGGATAAGAAGTTACAAGGCTCTGCTGTTGCTAAACCAATTTTAAAGCAATACACATGCTAAATCTAAGGGCATGGCTACATCACTGTTACATGAGACAGGGGGCATCCTGGGAGAAAGAAAGCCTATAAAACTATTTGTTATGGAGTTCCCCAAGGGTCGTAAAACTACCATACAGCTAGCAGGCAATTTAGGAAAAACTCCAAATAGCAGACAGAGGGAAGGACACACTAGGATTTAACATACATATCAAAACACTCTACATAACATATATTTTTTCACATTCTGGGTGAACTACTCCTTTAAGACTGTGTCCTCTCATGTTTTGGCCATCACTTAGCTTAAAGAGATTTTCCTTATCCACCCTATTCATCCCTTTCAAGTACTTGAAGGTCTTGATCATATCCCCCCATTCCTCCTCTTCTACAGTGAGTACATGTTCAGGGCCTCCCAACCTCTTTTTGTATGCTTTACCCTGCTGACCCACCATCATCTTCATTGCCCTCCTCTGGACCATCTCCAGCAGGTTAATGTCCTTTTTAAGGTGTGGGCACCTGTACTTCATACTCTAGACATGGCCTAACCAGTGACCTGTACAAGGCCAGTATAACCGCGTCTCGCTTGCTGCTGATCCCTCTGGCTATGTATGCCAACGTCTTGTTTGCCCTTGCTGCTGCTGCTTCCTTTTACCACCTGGAGTGTTACAGGTTGCTAGTGATCACTCCCAGATTATTTTCCTCCTCTGTTGCAGATTCCTGGACCCCACCCAGGTAGTACTCCATCCTGGGATTCTTGGCTCCAATGTGCATAACTTTGCACTTCTTGACATTGAAGCCAAGCTGCCAAATCCAGGACCACTTCTTAAGCTTTTTCAGATCATCCTGTAGGTCCTGTATGTCTTCAGCTGTGTCCACCCTCCCACAGAGCTTGGTGTTGTCCACGAAGAGGCACATTTTGCCCTTTATGTAATCCCCAATATCATTAATGAAGACATTGAACAACACTGGTCCCAGCACCGAACCATGCGGGACCCCACTGATGACCTCCCCAGTGCTAGATAACTCTCCTCCCACCACCACCCTCTGGATCCTGTTCCTCAGCCAGTTTTCTATCCATCTGGTCATTTTCTTCCCAACCCCAAGATCTGCCAACTTCCTGATCAACTTCTTGTGGGGTACCTCTTGTCTGACCTTATCTGCCATCAAAGTCTATGTTTCTATACATAAGGCATCTCGGGGGGGGTAGGAGGAAGTAGACTGTTGGTTAACTAGGATCTGTAGCTTATCCAGTAGGTAGGGAAATGGGCAGACTAGGTGGGCCAAGCAGTCCTTATCTGCCATCAAAGTCTATGTTTCTGTTTTACAGAGTCAAAGACCTTGCTGAAGTCCAGATAAAAGATGTCCACTGCTTGCCCCCTGTCTACTGTCTTGGTAAATGAGTTAAAGAAGTCCATCAGATTCATTTGACACAATCTCTTTCTTGCATAAACCCATGCTGCTTCACATCCTGGAGATCACACTCCTCTAGATACTCTGCCAACCTTTTTTTAAGCACTGTCTCCATGAGCTTGCACATGAGTGAGGTCAGACTGACCAGTCTCCCAACTCCAGTGAAATACTGAACAGGCCCACCAGTGGCCCCACAAGCTCCCCTACCAGTTCTCTCAATATCGTTGGGTGTGCATAGTCTGGGTCTGGTGATTTGTCCACCTTCAATGCTAGCAGCTTCTCCCCTTACTCAATCCTCCTCTTCCACCACATCTGTGCTCCCCTTCCCCTGCTCATCTTCGCCCCCCCGTAGGCACTGGTTCGTCTTTCTCCCTGGTGAAGATGGAACAGATGTATTCATTCAGTACCTCTGCTTTCCCCTGTTATCCTCTACCCACTCGTCCCTTTTCTGAAGCCTAACAAACCCATCCTTCTTGTCCCCTTTCTCACTTACAGTATATAGTGAGAAAAGGCTTTCTCCGCTTCTTAATTCCCTTAACTATCTACAGTTCCGTCTGTGTCTCAGCCTACCAGACCACCTTACTTGCCACATTAGCCAACCTTAGGTAACTCTCCCTATCCACCTCTCTCTCTCTCTCTCTCTGGGTCTTTCTGAATTTCCTATAGGCTAATCTCTTGTCCCTTACTGCCTCAGCTGTCTCAGAACTGAAACAGCTGGGTGCTTTGGCCCTTGAGTTCTTCCTCTTCAGCTTAATGCATGCCTCTGTGGCAACCATTATTCCATCCTTAATGATGGACCACCTTTGGTCCACCCCTATATCTGGTCTGCTGCCCACCAGGTGTCTCCTTAACACCTCACCCATCTTCCTGAAATCCACCCTCCTAAAATCCAGGACTTTGGTTTTAGTGGGAATGTTTTCCCTGCCCATATCCAACTGGAACCACATTCTACGATGGTCACTTCCACCCAGACACACCTTGACTGTTATATCTTGTATGCGCGCTCCATTTGTGAGCATCATATCAAGGATTGCCCCCTCTCTGGTGGGTTCTCTGATGCCCTGAATGAGGAACCCACTCTGCAGTGCTTCTAGGATTAACTAACTCTAGACAGATGTTGTGGATGGCATGCTTCAGTCTACCTTGGGCAGATTGAAGTCCCCCACTATTAACATCTCTCCTTTCCTTGCAGCTTCCAATATTTGTGAGCTCAGTTCCCTGTCCCTTTCCTGTTCCTGGTTGGGTGGTCTGTAAACCAACCCCAACTGTACCTTTCTCCCTCTGCTGGACCTTAACTGAATCCACAATGTTTCTGCCCTTCCTTCCTCAGACTCCTCCCTCATGCATGTTATACCCTCCCTGATATAAACTGTCACCCCCTCTTCCCTACCACCCTGTCCCTCCTGTATAGTTTATATCCAGGGATCAAGATGTCCCAGTCATGGTGTGATGTGGCCTAAGTCTTGGTTACTGCTGCAATATCCACCTTCTCTTCTGCTAATAGTGTTTGTAGGTCATCCATCTTGTTTCTAAGACTTTGCACATTAAGAGACATGACCTTCTACCTAGAATCCCTTCCCTTTCTTCTTTTTTTCTCATTTCTCCTCTCTGTGTGCTCCTCCACCCCAATTGCTATTTGCACCCCCTCCACCTCCATCTTCCAGTCCTCTTCTACCAGTATGGGGGAGGTCCACTGACATCCTCCTCCCAGAGTCTTTGGGCTTGCAAGCCTGCCGGCCCCCCCAGTAGTTTAAATTCAGTTTATTGGTTAAGTACCCCTGAAGTTTGTCCCTGAGTACTCTTGAGCCCTCTCTACTGAAGTGTAGCCTGTCCAGTGAAAAGAGTGTTTTGTTTGGCCAGGTCTCCCCGCAGTCCCCAACACAGATGAACCCTTCCTCCCTGCACCATTTCCTCAGCCAGTCATTTAATTCCTCTATCCTTTTCTTTCTGATTGTGCTGGCCCTTGGTACTGGTATTGCCTCTGAGAAAGCCAGTGATCGTACATCCTCCCTGCAGGTCTTCCCTAACACCCTGAATCTACCTTGCACCTCCTTCACCTCTTCCCTAGCTAGGTCATTGGTACCATGAGTATAACTAAGTTTAGTTTCCCTCTATCCCCCCCTTATTATTTCATTGATTCCTGGGCACACCTTCCCTTCTGTCATCCCTGGCATGCAAACCACACTCCTTCTTGCATTTGGGTCCTTCCTTCCTTTCCCAGTGAATGCCCTTAATTATAGAGTCCACTAGGATTACTACCCTTCCATTCCCTGCATCTATGTTTCCCATCCTTCCTTCCTCACCTGTGGTACCAGCTGCTCCCCTACCTAACTGCTCCCCTCTGCCCTTAACTTTTTGCACATTCACTATGTATTACCCAGTTGTTTCCCCTTTTCCCTCTAAGCTCTTCCCTCTCTAGCTAGCCATGCTTGCTTCTATTACCCCCTTCCTACCTTTTCTTCTCCATCCCTCATCTGCTGCTCCACTTTGTCTGATTCTTCTTCCCTGCCCAGTTTGACTAGACCCCTCTTCCCTCCCTGTTTTTTACTCTCAACCCTGTCTTATTCCAACCTCTTATCCCACCTCCTGATGCCCCCTCCCGCATACCAGACAGTGGTGCAAATCTATTCATTAAAGATACCCCTTCAAGAATTTCTGTACCTGCTGCTACTCTTACATTCCCATCCCTTCCCCCTACCAGTTGCCATTCCTCTACCCTGGGCTTCCCATATTAGCCTTTCTCTCCACTGCTGTGCTCCTCTGATGTTCCACACCATTCTCCCCAGCTCTCATCTGAGCAGTCTTCTGCCCTGAGCTACTTCAGGCTCCTGCACACTGGACAGCCCCCTGCACTCCACATAGTCCCCAGCAATACTGCTGCCCCAAAACTATTACAGCTTAGCACTCTTCTCCCACTATCCTGATTTCTGTACATGCTCCTTCCCCCACATCATCCCAGCCCAGCTTCTCCTAGCCCTTAGTTATTCAACCTTGTGTGTAACCTGGTCAATGATGTCTACAACAGTCCCCAAATTCCCTTGATTCCCCTAACCCTCCTACTTATTTGATGCTTAGTAAAAATGTAATCTGACCCTAGGTAGGGATCAGCTGCAACCCCCCTCCAAGTCCTTACAGTGTACCACCTGCCCACCCTGAACACTCACCTTTCCTCCCTTGCCCAGCATGGCCTGCAGCCTGAGGTCCTCCCTGCTGATACCCTACTGACAGCTTGGAAGCTCTCTGCTGATGCCCCCAGATGTACTGAGTCAGATGCCACACTCCTGCTTCATGGCACTCATGCTCCGGGGTCGCTCATGTGAGGGGTCGCTTGGACCTCTGGGTATCATATAAGAACTACAGCTACCCTATTGGCTGGCTGTAGTCATGTGGTCTGCTGGGACCACCAGTGGCACTGAAATTCTACCGCTAACCTCACGCCCTCAATCTGCCCTCTGGTGTCTCCCCCATCTCCTGTAGTCCACTCAAAACATCAATTGTTAATGCATAAGAACTATATCTTAGGGGCAGGGGGAAGCCCAAAACATAAGATTCGATTTGACAAGCTCTACAATATCCTGATTTCAAAGACAGTTTTGATGTAGTGCCCTATCTGAAAAATAAGTAAATTTTGTAGAATGGGTCATTTTGCCTTTGATTATCCAGAACAGAATGGGTTGTCAAATCAAATCTTATGTTTTGGGCTTCCCCCTCTTCCTCCCTCTCTCCTTTTACTCCTATTTTTTGCTTTGGTTTTGTTATTATATTTAATTCTTAATATTCCCCCCATCCTTCCTCATACAAGATACAGTTCTTATACCTTAACAATTGATGTTTTGTTTTTGCTTGCAGGTTAATTCATTCTTCCACATATATAACATTTGTGCTACAGAGATTCTGCTTCTAGAAGACTGCAGACACATTTTGGGAACTTCTATAATTTTATAAAATGAAGTTTGGACCTGTATTGCTATCTTCATGTTTACACAACAGATCAGAACCGTCCCACAGTCGGGTGTGCTAATGAGAGCCAAACTACACCAAAATCAATTACTCCAGCACAAACCCACTGCAAATAAATGCCACAGACCACCAGCTATAGCTGAAATATTAGCGGTTTAATTCATGCCAAGCAGTGTAAATACCTCAGAAAAATGTAAAACATGCAGACTGGAAATGCCAGTGGGGCCCTCAGACTCCTGATGGTCTGTGGCATTTATTTGCGGTGGGTTTGTGCTGGAGTAATTGATTTTGGCATCCTTGTGTTTAACAATAACTGATTAATTCAGATTTATTTAATGAATTATGCATTGGTTTGGATATATATTTATTGTTAGACCTCTGCTGTATGCAACATTGTGTTATAAACAGTTTTTTTATCCACTGTTACTTGAATTCAGCACTGTCACTATAAATATCTTACTTTAATGCACCATTGTAATTATGGGTAAGCACTCCTTGACAAAGCGCTCCGGCTTGAAACTGGTCAGGGTAGTTTGCTTGTAGCTGTGTGGAATCTCCTTACACTTTGTGTGGCACTTTTCTTACAATCCTGTACAGTGTCTTTCACTTTTTGATTCTTGATAGTTGAATAAAGCTGACTTTGCTTTTACTAGAGATGGTGCAGCCTTTGTTTGAATAGATCTCTATTCTAAGCCCCTAGTACAGTTTTTCTGTTGTAACTGTGTCTCCAATTCATTATCAAATGAGTAGTTCCTCTGAATCTACAAAAACTGTTCATAAAGTATGGAGTTCATGAGGGGATTTCAGATGTGCACTGTCAGCTACAAGGAGACTGTTGTTGTAGGTTTCCTACAGCCACACACTTTTACTTCGTGATCAGCCTACAGTAAGGGTCGCATCTAAGATGGGATCCTTATTGCTTACAGTGCTTCTGAACCCGAGGATCATGATGTTTGTCAGAGAGCCATTCCATAAAGGTTGCCATGCCTTCCTTGGTTTCTTTCCACACACATATTATTATAGAGGCATGGTCGTGCCCTTATGGTTAGGGTTGAGTGGCCTGTTTAATGTTAAACCTAAAATTTTGCACTTTAATAACTTTACAACCATTCAACGGATTGGTACAAAATTTGGTATTCTCTGTCCTGTGGGGTAGATCTCTTGACGTGGCAAGTTTCATTCCAGTTGGATGTGTGAATTCTGAGATCTGGATAGTGTCAAAAAGTAAAAGGTCACCATTTTTTGCAGTTTTTTCCTCATCATCTTGCACCCAGATGGTGTGGAATTTTGGTGTGATTTTCTTGTGGTATAAAGAACTTGGGTAACAGAACTGCCAGTGTTTGTTTGATGCAAAAATATTAACCTGTTGCAAAGTTATTCAGTTTTTCAGTTCCCATATTTCCTATGGGACGTTCATATTTCAGAGTAGACATAAAAAGTTCAACAAAGGATTTGATCTCACAAAAAAGGATTAATTCTCATGAGATCCATTCCTCTTTCATGAGAATAAAATTATTTTTCATGAGGAAAAAATCATTTTTCGTGAGCCGCCATCTTCTTGATTTTTCTTCCACCAACTACAAAAGGTGGAAAATACATAAAACTACTGAGATCTTTAAAAATGAACATCAGAACCTAGCTTAACAGGACCCATTTAGCTATATTATGATGTTTGTTTTTGATAATTGTGCCCACAAATGCCTTTTCTGGGTACCCAAAATCTTGGGTGTTCAGCTTAGAGAGAGGAGCACTTCCCTACCGATGCACAGCAGGACATAGAACTGGCTGCAAGAGCTGAAGCCACTGTTTTGAAACTAGTCCCCATAGTAAAGGAGGTGAGAAAAACACTAGCCAAGTCTTTTAACAGTTGCCCAATATGGCGATTGAAGGGAGGGTGATGAAGAAGAAATGGCTGACACTTCGAGCTACATTGGTTAAGGAGCATGGGTTGACACCCACTGGTGCTGTCCATATGCCTTACAAAACAGACAGACTTGTAAGGTGGACTGGCCAGTTAGCCTGGCATAGTTCAACTGGTGATTTATTTATTAATTTTTTACAATATACAGTATCTACCCATGATAAGCCCATCTGAGATGGAATGTTTCGGTTTCTGTACAGTCCTGCTTCAACCCACATTTACAGTTAAACAGACCAAAAGCACTGAGGGGTTATGCAGTTTACAGGGGTTAAAGTAAATTGAAGTGGTGTGTGTCTCCTGGGTTACAGACAAGTGATTCGGACAGCAGGCAACACCACCTTCCACCACTACAGCTGATGAGAAAAACTTATTCACCTGCCCCAAAACTTTGGGAGCTTTTTATAATACAATATTTGTAAGCACCGTTCAGCATTTCTAGGAATATGTTTACTGTCAGTGACAGTCCTCACCTTTGATCGCTGTCCCCTAAGTGTTATTTTTGTCTCCCCACCCTGTTGTTTTATATATAGAGTCGACATCTGGGGACCCAATCCCTGTGCCAGCATTACAAGCCTCCCCCCAGCAGTGTGGGACACTGGGCTGCCCACCGCCAGTGTCCCAAAATATTTATTTATTTTTCCCTTGTACTGTCAAAAAGAAAACAGTCCCCTGACATCTTTTTTTTTAAACCTGAAAAAAAGAAAACGGTCCCTTATTGTCCCCACTGTCCCCCTCCCCATCCCAATCCTCCAACTGAGCACCCACCATTCCACACACCCCCTTACCCTATACTTACAACTGGAGGGTGTGGGCTGTCATCTTCTGTGGAATTAGACAGGTCTGCACTCTTCAAAGTCAAACCATGAACTTAGGAATAAAGTTAAGTGTCCTATAATATATTTCAATGGCGTTTTGAACTTATGTTCATAACTTTGCCATTTTTTGGAATTTTTTAGCAAATTTTCAACATGGCCTTTTTGGGACACCACCTCATGAACACTGCAACTGTCATTTCGTTAATTGGGCCCAGAAGGTGATTGTGTGGTCACTGCACAAAATCACCTTTTGGGACAAATAATGAAATTTCACTGCCAGTGTTCATGAGGTGGGGTCCCAGAAAGGCCATGTTGAAAATTTGGTAAAAACATTCCTAAAAATGGCCATGTTATGTGCATTCATTGACATTTTTCTATGCACATGCATAACTTTGGTAATTTTCAATATTTTGACTCCAAATTTTCAACGTAGCCAGTTTTTTTTCACACCACCTCATGAACAGTACAGCTGTCATTTTTCACAGCCTATATGAAACATGTTTTCAAACTTGTGGTGTGGAATGGGGTTTTGGCATAGATTTGAAAATTTGCACATCTGGGGTCATAAGGTGGGGTCATAAGAAGACTATGTTGAAAATTCAGAGTGAAAACATTATAATATGCCATAGCTATGACCATTCATTGTAGTTTTGCTATGCCCACTCGTAACTTTGGAAATGTTAAATATTTTTACCACAGATTTTCAACATAGCCTTCTTATTACCCCACCTCAAGTATGTTACAGCTGTCATTTTTCAAATCCTGGCCAAAATGTGTTTTCACACCCATGGTGTGGAATGGCATTGCAGTTGTGCAGAATTACACTTTAGCAGGCATTCATAAATGTTCTGTACCGGGTACATGAGGTGGGTTAATAAGATGGCTATGCTGGCAATTTGGTTACTGTTATCCTATAAATGGAAGCACAGGGCACAGAGGGCCATGTTCTTCCACAGCTACATACACATGCACATCAATGGAGGGATGTGAGCGTAGGTCCCACAGTAAAATAAGGATACTATTATACTAGCTCAAAAAGAAAGGAAATAAGTTGCAAAAAACTTTGTTATTGCTCCAGTTAGGGTCAAAGTGACAAAAGTTGGGAAATGAGGTGTTAGGGTTTCCCTAACATCCCACCCTCCCAAACCAGGCAGGAGGGCATGTGTGGGGTCTGCCTGGGGATTCTCAGGCCTAACACTCACCCCATTTTCATAAAGTCTACACATCTGACCTTATTTACAGATGGAATGGGGTGAGCATTAGGTTTGAGAAGCCTGATGAATGCCCCACACCTGCTCTCTTGCCTGGTTTGGGAGGATGTGGTGTTAGAGAAACCCTAACGCCTCATTTCCCAACTTTTGTTGCTTTGACCCTAACTGGAGCATTAATGAAGTTTTTTGCAACTTATATCATCAATATATCGATGTCAAGTAATAATAAGTTGGATGTGTGTTTTTTTTCTTCATTTATAACAATAAACTTGTCCCATAAATGGAAGAAGAGATTGGCAAAATATCGTACCAAGTTGGAGGTAGCAGTTGTTATTGAATTCAAAAGAATTTTGTTTCGATACAAAGTCAAGGTTCTGTAATATGAAAGGGATTGGGAGCTGTTTTTCTGGGGGTTACATTGAAAGAAATGTTTACATGCCCTTATACCTGCCTCCTGATTAATGCAGGTATAAAGAGACTCAGTATCAATTCCTATCCACAGTTAGATTCCCATTAAAAGTCATCAAACTTTTTCAGAACATCAACTGTGTCACAGAAGTGGGATCCTAACGTCATGACGCACTCTTTAAGAAAAAAGTCCAAAAAATGTACATATATTGTCTGTTAAAGATCCCATTCCAGACACAATAGGGTGTCCTGGTGGCTGAGTTAAATGCTTATGGATCTTTGGGAACATGTAAAATGCGATGATTTGCAGTGTCTGATTCCAGAGATAGCCAGATTTATTTTCAGTTATCTGGGCAGAGAGGACCACTCCTGTTCTAGCAATCCCAGTTACTTTTTCTTGAAAACATTAATAGGGTCCACTGGCAGTAACCTGTAATTAGAGGTATAATTTAACAATTCATATACTACCCTTTTCACAGTCATGCTCTGTCAGAGTAACTACATTGCTCCCTTTTTCTGCTGACACGGGGATTGGGCCCACTGATGTCGGCACATTTCAAAATGAATGGGCTACTGATGGGGTTTATCTGACATCAGGGGTGGGCATCCCAGTGTCATAAAATGCAGAAATTACAGAAAAACACAGGGGAGGATAATCAGAGGGTGGGGGGGCCACTGGACACCAGGGAATGAATGTTTTAAGGGAGTCAGAGGGTCCACTAGACACCAGAAAAAATGGCAGTTACCTTTAACAATCCTTTTTCACAATCCCTGTTCACCAGCCAATCTGGTGAAAAGGGATTGGCTGGCAAAAAGGGATTCTGAAAATGTATTTTAAAGTTTAAAGTGCCAAACCCCACCCCAAAAAAACAAAATTATGGGCAGATAGAGGATGCCCCCCCCCACCAAAACCCATGCCTTGGTTTTTAGAAAAGACAACTGTGGGGAAAATTGTGAGATTTTGTTTTCTCCCCTTGCTAAGGGAGAAAACAAGATGGCAACTGATGAAGAGGGATTTTTCTCATGAAGAAGGATTTTCTGAGATTTCCCAATCCCTCTTCGCCAGCCCTCCAAGACCAGGAATCCTTGATTGACACTGTGCATCTATCTCAAAGACTGAACTGAGCATGCTCAGAATCCCAAATTTCAAAATGTAGTAACTACGGAACGGATTAATATTTTTTCACCAAACAAATGCTGGATTGTTCCTTAGAATAACTTCTTTCTATGAAACAGTGTGGGCACAGTGTGTTGAGGAAAGAGCAGGGAAACATTTGCAAAAATTAGGGAAAAATGCATATTTTGACGATTTAGTACATAAAATCCACAAATCCAATCAAAGCAAAACTTGGCAAATGAAGAGACCTACCACCCAACACCATCTATTCCAAATTTCATGCAAATCCATTGAATGGCTGCAAAGTTATTCATGTGCAAAATTTGAGGTTTAACATTAAAGTGCCTGCTCAACCCTAACTATAGGGTACTAACCTATACATATATATATATATATATATATATATATATATATATATACATACACACACACGCACACACATATACATGGCCACTTCTGCTAAACCCATACCTTTGAACTTTATTAACTTTGCAACCATTCATCTGATTCACCTGAAATTTGGCATGCATGTTGTCATGCCACAGACCTCTGGATCAGACAATTTGTGTTCTGGTCAGATTTTTGGTTGTGGCACTGTGGAGAATCAAAAAGTGTGAAACATCCTCAATGTTTGCTAATTCTTTGCTCACCTCTACAGCCCAAATGGTTTCTCCGTCTGGTCTGAAATGTTCAGGGTATATGGGATTGGGTCAGAGAAGTGCCTTTTAAAGGTTTGGTGAACAAATATCAAACTATTGAAAAGTTACAAAAGTTTAGAATTTCCCATTATATCCTACGGGGAAAAATATATGTTCTGCATGAAAGTAAGTTGTAGTGTCGCAAAAGTACCTTTTTCTGCCGCAAATGCCCTCAGTAGTGTCATGCCACCACGTTATAGTTCAAAAAATAGTGCCCCTAGGTAAATACCAACTGTTGTGTTTACCTAAAACAGGTCCTAGCAACAGCACCTATGCTTTAGTTTTTTTCCAAAAGACCCAGAAATATGCATATTATGATGCAGCCATTTGTACTGTCGCAAATGGGAGCATGACATTTTCACAAATTGTGAAAGTGTGACACGGTACTTTTGCAAATTTGTGAAACTTTTGCAATTTGTGACAGTACTATCCCCAAAATCATGGTTTCTTTGCCTCACTGCCACTACACGGTTTGGACTTTCGAGCTGAAATTTGCAGGGTGGCAAGCCTTTGTACCGCAGATGTGCCTGTTGCTGGTTTGGTGAAGAAAATTACACTGGTTCTAGAGTTTCAGCACTCTGAATTTATTAATTTTTCCATAGGATTGCATTATGGCGATTGCAGCACCTTTTGGCACCTATATCTTGAAAATGGTTCGCGATATGGATTTTTCGCTAAATGCTGCTTAGGTGTACTAAGCATGTGTGGAAGTGGCTAGGGCATGAATACAAATGTGAAATAATCTTTTCTGCACTTGCTATGGTTACTGAGATATTGGCAAATAAGCATTATGAGGGTTGCTTGGAATGCCTTTAGTCATCTGCTATGTGTCTGCACTTATGTGTAGGTGGGAGTGCTGGGCCCAGAGAGCCCACACTCCCACCTATGCACACTATTTATGCTAAACTGGGAGCATTACACTCATGGGTGGGTGGAAGCGCAGGGCCCAGAGGGCCCACACTCTCATCTATGGATACCATTTTGCAAATCTGAGGACATACTTATGGGTGGGTGGGAGTGCAGGGCCCGGAGGGCCTGCACTCCCATCTATGGATTCCATTTTGCAAACCTAAGGAGACAGTTATGGATGGGTGGGAGTGCAGGGCCTGGATTGATCGAATGATTTATCTATCTGTCTATCTATCTATCTATCTAGCTATCAATATGTATATTATATCTATATATTATCTCTCTCTCTCGCTATATATATATATATATGTATATATAATATTTATATATCTATATGTAGTGTATATATATATATACTGTATATTCTATGCAAAAAACATCATTACTTTATCAGTTAGGGTTCTTCTACAGTGGCAAAAGTGAGGAAATTTGACATTAGGGTTCCCACCCTTGCACCCCACCCACCCCGCCCCACCAGCAGGCATCAGGGTGTGCATTGAGGTCATTACTTTTGTCACTGTAGAAGAACCCTAACTGATTCATTAATGATGTTTTTTGCATAGAATTTCCTTACTTATTAAGAAAGAATAGAAAAGTAGAAAGTTGCGCAAGTTGGTGGGAGCACGGGGCCCTCCCACCATGTGATTTTGTGTGACATAACAACAGTAAGTGAAATGCAAACACAAGCACAAACAATTATGCACATGGTGATGCAAATGTAAATAGTAACACAAATGGTAACTGAAATGCAAGTGTAAAGTGACACCAAAGCAAACAGTGATGGAAATGGAGACTCAAACGGAAGTGCATATGGAATGCAACTGGTAATGTGCACGTTCATGGTACCGCAATTGGAAATGCAAATGCTAACGGTAACAACAAGAATAACACCAAAGGAAACAGAAACGCAAATGCAAGTGCATAAGGAAACACAGACCATAACGCGTACGGCCACGATACCACAATTGTAAATGCAAACGGTAATGGTAACAGCAACAATCAGGCCAAAGTAAACAGAAATACAAGCGCATATGAAAATACAAACTGTAACACATATGGTCATGGAACTGCAACTGTAAATGCAAATGGTAACGGAAACAACAACAATAACGCCAAAGGGAAGAGAAATGCAAATGCAAGCATGTACAGAAATGCAAACTATTACACGCATGGTCATGGTACCACAATTGTAGACACAAATGGAAATGGTAACAGCAACAATAAAGCCAAAGAAAACAGAAACACAAACGCAAGCGCATGCGGAAACGAAAACTGTAACACGCACGGGCATGGTACCGCAATTGCAGTTGCAAATGGTAACAGTAACAGCAACAGCAACAATAATGCCAAATATGAACATACGAACATATGAAATTTGCCAGCAGATAAAGGCCTAGAGGTCTATCAAGTCTGCTCGAATGTGCAGCTAGCACCCCTTATTCTGCAGCTGCCCCTCCCTTCCACCCTTCCCCTTCATTATTCCTCCCCCTTGTCCTGTCCCATCCTCGTTTGAAGCAGTCCACTGTTCTACTGCATACCACTTCAGCAGGTAACGCATTCCACCTAGCCACCACCCTTTCTGTAAAAAAGTGTCTCCTCATCTCCCTCCTGAACCTTCCTCGCTCCAGTCTCATATCATGGCCCCTGGTGGCCCTCCCCTCCCTTACTTTGAACAGCCCCTCTGTACCAGTCTTGTTTATTCCTTTCATGTATTTAAAGGTTTCAGTCATGTCACCCCTGTCTCTCCTCTCCTCCAGTGAGTACATGTTCAACTCCTTCAACCTCCTCTCGTATGATAAGTCCCCCAGCCCCTTGATCATCTTTGTCACTCTGCGTTGCACCCCCTCCAGTAACTTAATGTCCCTCTTCAGATACAGACACCAGTACTGCATGCAGTACTCCAGGTGTGGTCTAAATAATGACCTATACAGTGGCAGAATCACCTCCTCCCTCCTCGAGGATATACCCCTTGCAATACAACCCAGCATTTTGTTGGCCTTTGCAGCTGCCTTCCTACATTGTGCCAAGTTGTTCATTGACCCTGTAATGAGCACCCCCAGATCCTTCTCCTCCTCTGTCTGGGCTAGCTGCACTCCCCCTAGCTGGTAACTCCTTGGGTTCTTCATCCCAAAATGCAGCACCTTGCACTTTTTGGCGTTAAAGCCCAGTTGCCAGGTGTCTGACCAGGTTTCAAGCTTTGCCAGATCATCCTGCAACCGCTGCCATCCCCCTAGGTCATCCACCACCATGCCTACCTTGGTATCATCAGCAAACAGACTAATCTTGCTCTTGATTTCCCATGATATGTCTGCAATGAATATCCCAAACAACACTGGTCCCAACACTGAGCCCTGTGGAACACCGCTCATCACTGCCCTTGGGTGTGAGAGCTCCCCACCCACCACCACCCTCTGTTGCCTTCCCTGCAGCCAGTTTCCTACCCATCTCACCAGCTTTGCACCCGCCCCAGTGCCTACTAACTTCCTTCCCAGCCTTCCATGTGGCACTGAGTCGAATGCCTTACTGAAGTCCAGATACAGGACATCCACTGCATGGCCCCTGTCCAGTTGCCTAGTTACCCAGTCATAGAACTCGACCAGGTTTGTTTGGCAGGATCTGTCACGTATGAAGTCATGCAGTCTGCTGTCCTGTAGTCCTTTGGCCTCTAGGAGGGCCACCAGCCTCTCCTTCAGGATAGTCTCCATTAGCTTATCCACGACAGATGTGAAGCTCACTGATCTGTAGTTTCCCGGTTCATCCTTGGTTCCACTCTTGTGGAGGGGCACCACATGAGCCATCCTCCAGTCCTGAGGTACACACCCCAAATGTAGTGAGGCATTAAATAGGTCTGCCAAAGGTCCTGCAAGGACCTCTGCCAGCTCCTTCAGTACCCTGGGCGAATGCCATCTGGGCCTGGTGCCTTGTCCACCCTCAGTGCCTTCAAACCCTCTCAAACTCTGCTCTCCATGATTTCCCCATCTGTCACTACTTCCCCCCCTGCTACAAATGATACAGAAATGGAAACGCAAGTGCAAACAAAAATGAAAACCGTAACGCACATGGTGGCATAGACAGGAATGGTGACACAAACGGTAATGGAAGCGCAACTGAAAATGCTAACTGGCACAGTAATGAAAGGGCACACCCTTCTTTTCCCCCAAAACTGCATTGAAAAACACAGTGAAAACAAAGAATGTATGCATAATAATGGACCTCGGAGAAGAAAATTAGGACTTGGAATACTAAATTGCTTATATCTCAGGAACTGTACAACGTAGAAAAAAATGAACATTTCATATGAATTATGACTTTCCTGGCTAGTTTTATACTTAGCCCCCATTTGGGGGGCCTAAACATTTTTGTGACGAAAAGTCAGTATCTCGTACTGTTTCCGAGATACGGGCTCCGAAAGGCGTGACGGATGCCATAATGTTATCCTATGGGAAAAAGCATCAACTTCAGAGTGCCGTCACTTTGCCACCCTGTAATATTTCTTTCACCAAACCACCAAAAGGCACATCTGTGAGTTGTTGGCTTCCTTCCCTCCAAATTTCAGCCCAAAAGACCAAACTGTTATTTTGCAGCAGGACAGCAAAGAATTCCTGTAATGCGGCGGACTCCATAATGTTATCCTATAGGAAAAATCATCAACTTTGTAGTGCCGTAACTTTGCCACCCTGTTATATTTTTTGAACAAACCACCAAGATGCACATCTGTGGGATGTTGCCTTTCTTCCCTCCAAATTTCAAGTAAAAAGACCAAATCTGAGATATTCAATGTTAAAGATTATTAAAAATTTCCCTATCTATTCCATTATAAAAAAATCTGGCCATCTTGCCCCTATTTTGTGATCAAAGAATCTCACGATCAAAGAATTTTCAGGCTCATGATCAAAGAATTTGCAGGCTTATGAACAAAGAATGAAAAATCTTATAAATCAAAAAATTGAAGGAATTGTGGAAACCACCACCATGGTTCAACAGAATGAAGCCCCCCTGAGTAAACCCACCCTAATTTGACTTCCTACGACACCCCTGGCCTGATAAAATAGATTTTTAAATTGGGCCATCTCATCCCTTGCTCGCGATGCATGATCGTGATCAAAGAATCTGACGATCAAAGAATATGCAGGCTTGCGATCAAAGAATTTGCAGGCTCATGAACAAAGAATAAAAAATGGTGAAACACAAAGTTTTCACTGATTTAAAGTGAACCAATGCCATTCCTGGATAGA